>OY725332.1:52635577-53877311 GCA_963242795.1 Inga leiocalycina | reverse complement strand
AATCTTAATATGCATAAAATATTTTGAAACAATTGTAATTAATTACTCACTCAACTCAATAACCCGAATATTTATAGAACCATCAAAACAAGTTAAGATGGGTTAAGTAGGTTAGCCCTTACTGAGTTGTAGAGTTATAAGATGGCTTATTTATTTAAACTCACCGTGTAGTTGGGTTAAGCAATCCATCTCTCTATATCTGTAGGTCATGGTGTGTCTCATGTAACTAAATTGTACGAGTGAAATGAACCGGATATTTTTAAGGAAAATCTCAACTCAACTCATCAATTTTGCAAGTTGAACAGGTTATCCGATCATGTTTGACCTATTTTGACCGCTTCAAATATTCGCCTCAACCTAACAAATTCTTAATTCATTAGCCTTTTTAGGTGAAACCGCGGAAATTCAATTTCCAAATTCATTCTTTATCCTGGTCAAAAAGGAAAAATAATTGTTCTCCATCTAAAGCAACTACTGTAACCAGCGTAATGAACATTCGGTTATAGAAAAGGGGTGGGGGAAATTTCTAGGATAAGGAGAGACATGCGCGTCACACATGCGTGTGTATATGAGGTCAATTGTTATTTTTCTAAATTATAAAATATCAAGATTAAAAAAAATGGAATTTTTTAAAATTTTATCAAAATATAATTCCTCAAAATAATAAACATTTCAAAAATTATACTTAAAATTTTATTTATTCACCCATGGCCCTAAACCTAAATTGAAAGCACGTAGCTTCTAACTGGAGAGACAACCATATTCCGTTATATATATATATCTATATAGACCACTGCATCGAGAATTTAATAATTTAAATTTGATAATCTTTAGAAGTAATTAAAAATTAATCATATCATTAAAATTTTATCTGAATAACTTAAGACTGTAGTAAAAGTGGCGTGAGAAGAAATGCTGTGCAGAGGAGAAACTTTTCTCTCACATATTCATTCTTGATCTCTTCAGCAGCGTCTAGGACCAATTCTTTCTCTATTTGTGTACATACATATTTTCCTTTGCATCAACAAGGGACCTGAGAAGCTGTACTAATAACATTGTAAAAACAAGCTAAAGACATCACATACATAATATAATTAATGTAACCCTTATATATATACGCACTTGCTCTCCCTCTCATCACCAAGCATATATACATTCACTCACACAGCGAAAACCTACTTTCTTTCTTTTGCTTTTCTCTCCCACTAACACAAAAAGACTCACCCTTTTGCTTTTCGTGTTTTTGGATTGTTGTAGATCTGCAAACATAAAGACCACCGAAAGATGATTCAAGAACTGTTGGGTGCTTCTTCTGGTTTCATATCAAATGGAGATAGGAATAAAATCTCCATTAACGTCCCTTCTGTTCTTGCACCTCCCTTGCCCTCTCCTTCTCTGCCTTCTTCCACGGCCGCCGCCTCCGCAGCCACCACCTCTGGTGCTACTGCTACTGCTGCTGCTACCTCGTCGAATTCAGAGAACCAGAACCTGAGGTGTCCGAGGTGCGATTCATCAAACACAAAATTTTGTTACTACAACAACTACAATCTCACGCAGCCTCGCCACTTCTGCAAGACATGTCGCCGGTACTGGACCAAAGGAGGTGCTCTGAGAAACGTTCCAATCGGAGGCGGTTGCCGGAAAAACAAGAGCGTCGTCAGCCCGTCGTCGTCATCCAACTCCTTGGCAGCGGCAAAGTCAAGTGGGGCTGCGGCGTGTAACAAGATGAAAACGGCTGCGTCAGAGCTTGGAATAATAAGTAGGCCAGGACTTGGTGGCGGCGGCGGCGGCGGCGGCTTTGATCATCATCATCATGAGCTTCCGGCAAGCCCAATTTTGTGGGGAACGCCGCAAAATTCTCATCTGATGGCTTTGCTCAGAGCTAGCCACCAGAACCATAACCCTAACCCTAGCCTTTGTCCTCCAATACCTAATATTTCTGTGAAAGAAGAGAACTTGATGAGATCCCACATGGTGACTGAACCGATAATGGTTTCTAATAGCCTTCTCATCAATAATGTTCCTCCAACCTCTAACTTTGATCCTTCACTTGATCTCACGAGCTCTTTCTGGAGAAACAACAATCTCGATCACCATCAACAATCACAAAATGGAGGTTTTGTCTTTGGCGGCGGCGACCACCAAAACAGTAGTGGGATCCAAGAACTCTACCAGAGGCTCAGGTCATCTTCTGCATCTTCACCTAACTATTGTAATGACGACTCATCGTCATCACTGTTTCTAAGCAACATGTCTTCATCTTCTTCCTCTGTGGCCATTGTGGAGTCAACTCCAGCTAGTAATGGCGGGAGTGGAATTGGATTGGGGTACTGGAATAATCAACCTCTTTTCTGGTCTGATCTTCCCACGACCAATGGTGCACATCCGTAAACCATATATACTATATATAATTTCTCTTTTTTAGTTTCAGGGTTTAGATTTCTTTTCTTTAATTTTCTTCTCATCAGAAATGCTTTGTATTTAGGGTTTGTCTGTTTTCTACTATGGTTTGTTTGCTTTGGGTGGTATAATATATATGAATATGGCTGTAGCATCTGACCTATTCCCCTCTTCTTTTGGGTTTGTTTGCTTATTGGTGTGTTTGGTTATTATTATTAAACTCCCCTCACGAAAGGACCAGGGAGCGTTATTAGAATTGAATGGTAAAAGCGGAGTGTTTCTCAATGCTACTCATTAGTCTCCAGATCTCTTGATTTATTGATCCGAATCTTTGTTTTTTTGTTTTTTGCTTTTTCAACTTTTTCCCTCTCTCTCTCTCTCTAAATATATGTTGTGGCTTCATAATAAGCATTCGCTATATATAATCTTAGTTCCTAGCTATATATTTTTCTAAAGCTATATATTTTATACGAGAAAAGAAAAAAGTAAATTGAAGCTTGTTTATGTAGAAGAATCTGTCATATCTTGGTAAACTCAGGAAGTGTAAGCAAGATAGGGTTTCAGATTTGAAGTAAAGAGGTAAAGATAGTGGGGATGTGCAGTGCGTGGTGGGTTGCATATGCAAAAAGATTTTGTTTGTTGCGAGAAATCGATGAATGTAAAGTTAAAGCAGCCTTTGGAAAAGAGTTTCCTCAAACAGCTTATTAGATTATTGTAGCTGTGTTTGGTTGTAAGAATCTTACCTTGCAGCCTTATGACATCGAAGTGTGAAGAGTGAAAGAGTGAAGACTATTTTAAATTTGAATTTATTAATTATTTAGTGTTTAGACCCCATAAAGCCATGCTTGAAGTGGCCAGATTACCTTAATTATATTAAATAAATTAATTAGTTAGGTCAACGTTTATGGGGTAAATTTGCAAGAACTTGAAACAATACTATGTGAGGCTCCACTTGGATTCTTGAAGGAAACGACTAATTAACCTACGCCTAGATTGAAATGATGACTTAAGAGTTAAAACTTAAGAGAGAGGTATAGCTAGAGTTGGGGTGAAACCAAATGATTTGAACATATTAATCATTCGTTGATTATCTAAAAGCTAATATTATATATATATATATATATGATGAAATGGAAGTTGGTTACGCCGCTCCAATTTTCAAATCAATTCAAATTTTCTACCTTTTTTCCTCCTCTTTAACCTTCTTATTATAGTTGTTTCTCTCTTTTGGTGGCCAGATCCTTCTGTAGTCCTTTAATATTTTTTCAAAAATAACATTCCAAACATATTAATATATCTATTAACTATAACATGAACGATTAAGTTTGATTTCAGGTGAAAATTTGATATGTATGCGTTCTGTTGAGCAATTACTGGTAATCGTGCGGCAAAAAATATACAGAAAACGAGCAACAAGAGTGAAATGGAAAAAATTTATTAATTTATTATGATTACAAGAAATAATCAAATTAAATACAACTAGAAGGAAGCATAATATATAAACTGCAACATCTAAAACCCAATACCCCTTTCTAGGTAAATTTGTAGACAGTCACCCCCTCGTAACTGGAATCTCTAGAAGAAAATAATAAGAATGATCGAATTCAAAGTCACACACACAACTTAATTAATCAAGAAGTAATTAATAATTAAGTCCTTGAGCAACTAATAATGAATTAACAATTATTATTGTGGCTTAGCTTTGCCGCAAAACAGTGCGTTGGGAGGAATATCAAACTCAGTGTATTGGCTCTTCTCATCGTTGGACACTTTGAGATACAATTCCTGTCCTAAGTATAGGTTTGGCCATACAGCAGACCTCAAATTCCACATTCCCTTATTGTCCAAAGGTACCCGAATAGCTGTCCAACCTTTTGGATACACCTATATATATATATATATATATCCAAACGAGTGTGTCAATATTATTCATATAAATAATCAAAATCAAAGAAGCTAATAATAAATTTTACTATTTAGTTTCACTCACCTGAACAGTGTGTCTGAAAACAGCATCATCCAAGTTGTAGCGTCTCTGGTAATCAAGCTTCCACGGGCCAGAACCATACCTGAACAACATGAGGATTATTCAGTTAGTATATTTAGTTTGATGGTATGATTATTATTCCGTTCTGTCTTGTGCTTAACATAAAAGTCATATGACTTTTTTTTTTTTTGAGAAATTAAGAAAGTTAACTAAACTACATTAAAATATTTATATTTAACATGCTTCTCCAAAATAATTTGTTTGATTATAAAATGATATATAATATAATAATACATAATATAGGTTATGATTAAGTAATTTGTTTAGTTTTTTTAAGATTTCAAAAAAGTCAACTGACTCTTGCCTACATTTATATTGAAGACTTGGGTTAGCATATTGTATGATTTTGAAGGATGTATGTACGTACCCTACAACAAAGAAGCTATAGCCATCGAGATGCCAAGACTGAAGAGTAGATTCGGTGTTCTGGAAAACAATTTCGACAAACTCATGAAGGGTGAATCCTAGGACGGAGGTTCCGAGAGTAGCGGGAGTCCCAGGAGAAGGAGGGGATTGTTTGATGGTGTTGAGGTTAAAGACGCCAGATATGTTGAACCAATCAGCAAGCTTCAATGGGGTGTCTGGATTTACGTAGGAAATTCCATTCACAGCATATCGTTGCTTCCCACCAATAATGACTTTGGAATTTTCCAATACGATTGGTAACCTCGCAAGTGGGATGGTTCCGTAGTGGTATGACCCTTGTGGATTAGGCCTCGCAGCATTTGATGTGAGATTCCACCTTCCCACACAACAACAAATTAAACACACAATCACCAAAACTTCATAAAAGGGTATATGCATAAATTTCAATGATACAAAACTAAAGATTCGGCTTCTATTCAAAATATAAGTCACTTTTAATCACCTATATATAAGAAAGTTGCTTTCTCAATATCAAATGAGTACTACTAATATATAGGGGCAAAATTGGAAAATGATACTCCCTCCGGTCCTAAATATAGGACAAAGTTTGTAGTGCAAATTACACTACAAATTTTGTCCTATATTTAGGACCGGAGGTAGTAATTAATAGTGACTTATATTATAAACTAAGGATTTCTTCTTAAAGATGTCAGAGAGAGTGCCTTTAATAAATTGTTATAAAACCAAAGATTGATGGGAAAATTAATGAAAAATCCCCCATAAAATTTATTGCTCAAAAGAACTCTGATTTTTGAACATGTGCAACTTATTTTCAGTAAGACAACTCTTTTTCAGTTGTGTGTACGTGCCTTTAATTGTACACATGATTAAAGATAAGTTGCACACAACTTAAAAAGAGTTACACCCATTGAAGATTTGTTACAAATGGGGTATTCTTGAAAAAAACTCAAGGACATTGAAGTAATAAATTTTGCAATGGGCTTTTTTTTTTTTGGCAACTTTCTCAAGATCTACTTTGTGTTTTTGAAAGAGAACTGAAAATACCTTATGGTCCTGGCTTGCTTCATGGAGCCATGGAATTGGAAAGATGGGGCTGGGGGTAATGGGCCGGAGAGCCCAGTACTGGCCCCCTCATAACGAAGAGCAGCAACAGCCGTGAGGCTTTTGCTTACGAAGCGGCCCGAAGCCACAATGTAGTAGTCTTTTGGTGGCCCATTAAGAGTCACCAAAACAGTCATAGATTGGCCCACATGAAGGTCCATTGACTCATACATTTCCTGCATCGTGTGGGCCCCTTCAACTTCAATCAGCTTCATCGAATGCCCTTCGATCCTAAAGTTGATCGACGTTGCCACCCCAACATTCGAAACCCTGATCTTGTACGTCTTGCCTTGTTGACCTGAGAATGCAGACGTGGATTGCTGGCCGTTGATGAGGAGAGCATCAGGAAGAGGAAATCCGAGGCCTGAGTCCAATCCTTGGGCTAGGGTCGTATGGCTGGCCTTGAACCAATCAGAAACGAGGAGGGTAAATTCACCGGCGGTTGCGTCGTAGGGGAACGTGATCACAGACCTTTGGTCAATGTTGAGGGCACCAAAACCACCAGCCACTCTGTGCAGTTTAGTGGATGGGAAATAATTGAATGTGCCAATTTGATCCTTCACTTGGAACTTGTACGTCCAATTGCTGTTTGGAGGAATTGGGCAGTTTGTCCCAAGCGCTCCATCTTGCCATGACGTCTTTCTTTGCTGTATACCGTTCCTGTAGGGTGCACGTCCCTTCCATTATTACTTTGGATATCACTATAATTAATAATTCATTTTATTCTTGATGGCATCTAATAATATTATCTCTAGTTAATCCTTAATATAAGATTCAGTTTACTTTTTTTTTGGAAATATGAATAAAGCTGAATAACTTACTTTAAAATATTTATATTTACCTTTTTTATACTACACTAATTAATTTGTTTGACTTATAAACTGATATATAATCGAATGGCATGCGTCACATTTTGTAATTAACAAACTTATTTAGCTTCGACCCTTAATGTCTCTAAGAAAAGTCAACTGTGTCTTATATTACTCCCGGATGCCGGAAGATAATATATATAAAACAAAAGGATCGGAGGGATTATTTAAATATGGTCCAAGACTAACCGATAAGGATAATTAATTTGCAAGTCTCTATAGTTCTACCTAATTTTTAATTAAGTGCCTATATATTTATTTCCCTTTTTTATCATGTCCTTATGGTTTACATGCATGTTTCTAATCAAGTGTATGTAGTTTCAAATGACTGATTAAAAAAAACTACAAGGACTTAGTTAAAAATAAGATGAAACTATAAGGATATGATAAAAGTGGGAAAAAGTACGTACATCTAACTAAAAACAGGTGAAATTATAGGGATCTGATTAAAAAAAAATAACAAAAACATCATTAAGAATTAGGTGAAACTGCAGATTAATTAATTATCTGCATTGGATATGTGGTAAAAGAAACTATTAAAGGACTAACCATGTGATGAGAAAAGGCTCGTCTAGCTTATTGAAGACATTGATGACGATGTTGTTATTGGTGACGGTTTGAATGGTAGGGCCTGGAAATTGGCCGTTGATAAGAATGCCCTGAGAATATTAACGCACCCCATAATAATTATATATTATTAGTTCAGATCCGATCTTCAATTCCATTCCAGTAAGAAATTCACACACCACAGAGAAATAAGCAAGAAATTAAAAGTAACCTGTTGAGGAAATCCCAGAGGATAAATTGTTCCATAAGTCACTTCCCATGTGAAGAACATATACGGATCTTCAGCTCCAACATGAACAGCACTCAAACAAGCCAAAACTCCAACAAGAACCACTTGGAAAGTGGCTCCCTTCATCTTTTATTTCAAATGTTACACTCTCCGTCCGATTTTAAATATGCTTCTGACAATGAAAAATCAAATATATGTCTTGATTACTTGATTTTATTGCATAATTTTGATAAATACAAGTACAAGACAATAATAATAATAATAATGAACCAACAAACTTTTTTTCATTTGGGTGTCACTTCAGACCCAAGAAAAAGCAAGAATCATGACAAAACTAACAATAAGGAAACAATAATTACTCAAAAAAGCTTAGATCGATCTTAAGAACATGGATAGATAGAAGTCAATACCAGAAAGAGCCGAAGAAGAAGAAGAATGAGAAAGAGAGTGGTGATGAAGTGATCTGAGGATGTAGGATGGAGATCCCAAAGTTTACGTATGTGTATATTTATAACAATATATGCATGAAAGAATGTGGACAACAACTTTGGCGCCAGCATGCCAGAGTGGAGACAATGTGCTCTACCGGACTTGGTGCTCATAATAATAATTATTATTATTATTACAAATATATATATATATAAAATTAATGGCTATACTTCATTGATAATTACTTGAACGATCTTGAACATAGCCTACTGGCCAGTTTGCATTCACAGTTCGCACACAGCTAGCTGGTTCTATATGTGACTTGCATCACCAAGCAATGTTTTTTAATGGCTCAATATTTTACCAGCCACTCAAAACCGCCTACATGGATGGGTCGATATTTATATTATAAAGAAAATTATTTGACAATTTTATGAATCGAGTATTGGGTTGCTTTTTATCTATACCTCCGGATGCGACGCAGACGAAAGCGGATCTTCATTTGGATTTTTTTATTACCTGAATTTGAACTTGAATCGAATGCCCACGTTATTTCCCAATGATCTTTGTATTATTATTATTATGTACTAGTATATAGTATTAAAGACAGAAAGAAAAGAAGCGTCTAAAACTGGTTTGAACTAATTAATTACTTCAATTTAATTTGTCTTTGTTTTTGTCTCTTCTTCCATATCAAGAGATTTGTAGGGTGCAAATTTCCCTTTCACACAGAAAAAAGTTGCTGAAATGGGTTCAGACTTTATTGAAGAGAGGCGTTGAGTTTTGATATCTAACTCTAATCTGCAGAATTTTTTTTTTTAAAAAAAAAAAATTAGAGATCGCAAGCTATTGGCTTACATACGCTCTTCAGTACTGATTTCCTGCCTCTATTCTTTTTTAAACATTTCATTTTATTGGGAAATTAAAAATGAGAACAACTCACTCCAAGATTAACTTATTAGATGCATTTTGACATGTTTAAAATTTTGTGAGGGTCAAGGGAGGTTTGACTTGCAAAAAGAATGAAAACCTAAATTGCATAGGATTCCATCATGTGCAAATAATTATTGTCAACATTTTACCTTGAAGTTCTTAACTTTTAATGCCATAAAATTAATATATATCAACAGATATAACATATCAATATCTATGGGTTATCTGTTGATATTGTTTTGGGGGGGGGGGGGTTTACGGGGGTTGGGGTTACTTATTACCATGGAAATAACGCTTTTATTTTTTTTTAGTAAAATTCTTTGTTGAACAAATTTATAAAGACTTGTTATTACCAAAGTTTGATCAAAAAGTCAGAAGTTTACTTGTGTAAGATCTAAAATTTTAAGATTATGAATAATTTTGCCTAAAAAGTTGTTTAACAAGGGAACTCATCTAATTAAACTATAATTATGACCAGAAAGAATAACGAGCCTGTAACTTTGGCAAGAAAAAACTAATTAATTAGCCTATAAAGGGAACAAACTATTTTTGTTTTAATTAGAAACCTCTTCCATACATTTATTGATTGAAAAACACAAAAGAAGTGGTTTTTTTATTTGTTCAAAGGTTTTCCATTTTTTCCGGCCAAGTATAGATATTCTCCTATTAAAGATAACTTTATTTGAGGCACTATTGAGTATTAAATGTGGGTATCTCCCCTAACAGGGATTCGAACTTGTGTTCTCCTTCTTACTAGAGGTGAAACTGCTTATTACTTCAATCAACAGCTTGTTAATCAAAACAAATGGTTTAATTTCATACGATGTAAGTGTGAAAGAATCCGTTAACCTAGCTGGTAGCATATGCTGGCTGTTGAAGATTTTTATAATGAGTGTCATGTTACATGGGGTAAAGTCAACTAGCTAGAAAAGTTCAATTAAAGAATGGCTAAGTCAACTCCGATCCGAGTTTATAGAATGGCTAGTCAATATGTTAAGAACAGATCTCACAAGGCAAGTTTACATGAGTGTGTCCTGGTAAGCTCCAAGTTGCTCTATATATTTTTTGAATGTAAACATGCTTCTGAGGTCATCAACAAAAAACAAAAAACAAAAAAAGAAAGAACAGAGAATGTAACATGCTTCTCTATACATGCACACACCACTTGTATAGTATATATAGTTTGTGTGTTTCTATAAAATTCTCCAGCATGTGTTTGGAATCGGAATGCAAGATCAGTACATTTTCTATTTCTAACAAATTCTTTTTTTTTTGCCAGTATTTCTAACAAATTCCTTTGTACTACAAGTACAAATTATTTAAATTTGAGTCAAAAGTTAATTAGACCTTAATGACATTCAGATACTCGTTCAATATATTTTTTTTCTTCGCCTTAAAAATTCAGTCTCAAAACTTTATGTCACTCAAATAGTCCTTTGCTAAGTTTAAAAAAAAAATAGTGTTGAGGGGAGTAAGGTCAAAATTTGTTGTCATGGGAGATAATGATAGTTAAGTTTTAAAAAAGTGAATCAACCACAGTCAGGTTTTGGACAATTTTTTAAAATGAAATATCAATTAAAACAAAGTTAAAGTGTATGCAGCACTCTAAAATTATTTTCACAGTAGCATTGTTTAAATAGATATTTGCAACTCATATTTCCAAAAGTTTGGATATTCAAGTTTTGACTTTTGAGAGGTAAATGTCATTCTCCCTTGTCATTTTGGAGAATATTCTTAAGCTGTGTCTCTGTGTTTCTTTCAAGAACTAGCATTTTTTTCCTCCTCCCAAACGGAGTTCAATTGAGATTATTAGTTCCAAAAGTTTTAAATTAAAACAAAAAATACAGAGAGAGATCAAGAGCCCTCATCGACCCTGTATTAGTTTCCAAGAGTTTTAAACTAAACCGCAAAAAAAAAAAAAAAAAAAGACCAAGAGCCTACATCAACCTTGTTCATTTTCTTTTTTGAATAACAAGGCAAGCTATAGCTTGACATAGGTTCAGCTCCCAGTCATGTCATCTGATCGCAACTAGGTTATAGAAACCAATGGGCTATGAATGAGACAAGATTGTTGGAAATGTTAAACCAGATGTGTAAAAGAGCAGCAAGAAACCTGCTCATATATTTTTTATTGAAGTAAAAATGTAATGAATTCTATAAAGCTGAGATCAAAGCATGACCTCTGTATTTATAATTACCATCACAAGTCTTATAAGTCCTATTGGGCCTCAGGCCCACTAAGTGTGTGTTTGTCTACCCCTAAAATTATGGTTTCAGAAGCATTTTTCCGCAAATCGAGATAAAACTCCTCTCACATACTTACCTCATAAACTGTAAAAGCTATTCTCCAAAAGCTAATCCAAACACATACAACTAGTCATTAGTCAATAAACAACTATTACAGCTAATAAACATATTTTATCACTACCCCTCATGTTGGGGGCAGAATACATCTACTGCTTCCAACTTGGGTAGGATCCTATTTTGTGTTGCTTTAGTGACCACTTTAGTCAAAATATCAGCTTCCTGGTCAACTAAATTAACATGCACCAGTCTAATCAGTTTTGATTGCACCTTCTCATAATTTATATCAATGTGTTTGGTTCCCTTGTGAAACACTGGATTAGTGGCAATATGTATTGCAGCTTTACTATCGCAATGGATATCGATTGGCTATGATTGTGGTTTGCCTAGTTCCTTCAACACTCCCTCCAACCATACTACTTCTAAACTTGCAAAAGCAAGAACCCTATACTCAGCCTCAACAGACGAATGCGACACCGTAGGTTGTTTCTTTGTTTTCCAATGAACCAACAAACCTCCAACCTAAAGTAGATACCCTATCACATATTGTCTTGTCATGCTATAAGCCCCCCAATCGGAGTCACAATAATAGCTTATGGCAGTATCACCCTAAGGGCTAATGAGAATTCCCATCCCTAGACTTTGCTTAAGATATCTCATCACATTTAATGCTGCAACCATATGTACCTTCATAAGCTGTCGCATGAATTGACTCAAGACCTGTACAGAAAAACACAAATTAGGACGGGTCACTATCAAGTAAATCAACCTTCTACACCTATCGGGCTGTTTCAACAAATCTGTTAGCTTATCCTTACCCTCACGATAACTATTAATTTTAAATTCTGTGACATTGGCATTCCAAAAGGTCTACAAAACCAAAGAACTTGCTCCACGGCCACATCGCTTGTTCTGTCCCGTCCAATATTGTGATCCCGACTGATTATTTGTTTGTTTATAACAGTGATTAGAGTCAGCTTTTCAATCATGATTTACAGTATACGATTTAAATCTATGAGAGGAATTTTTTCTCGATTTACTTGAATAATCACTTTTGGAGGTTCAAAACATGATCCCAAACGAACACTATGTTATAAGAAGTATTTCTTAGTCCTATCTCCTGTCTTTAAAATAAGATTTGGTTTACTTTTTTTTTTTTTTTTTGAATGTTAAAGAAGCTAAATAAACTACTTAATCATAATTTATGTTATATATTGCTAGATTATATATCAATTTATAAGTCAAACAAATTAATTTAAAGAACATATAAACACTTTAATATAACTTAATTTGCCTTCTTAATCTATCTAAAAAAAATTAACCAGGTCTTATATTAAGAACCAGAGGTATTACTTTATATTTTTCCTCTTTCGATAATTACTTTATTTTTCAAAAATTGTAATAATAATAAAAATCTTCTAAATCCCTTCACGGAAGTCAACGGCTCAATGATAGTTTTATTTAAAAATATAAACACTACTTTTAACCTTGGAGGCCCTTGAAAAGGAGAGGTTAATTAGATTTTAATAATTATAATGATCTTGATTTATTTTTGAAGGTTCAATATATATTATAAAATTAAATCGTTGATACTTCATGAATATTCTAATTGACAAAAAAAAACATTTTAATTGAAAGTTTTAAAGTTAAAGTAAAATTTAAAATAACATGAAACGATACGATTCGTCGTTTCTAGAAAATAAGGCATTTTTTACACAAACAGTGCAGGGATGCAATAACAAAACTACAAATATAACGATTTAATTCGGCCAATAAAAACGTAGGCTTTCTGTTTTCGGGGCCGTTTCTGAAAAATATTACATTTGCACAACACCAAGCCACCCCAATGCAATATCTAACAAAATATTGCCTTAAATTTCATAAATTAATAACTCTACTCTCTGTGTTTTCCCCCTCCAATGTTTCTTTTAGTCAAGCTCTCATGACTACCAAATACACCCAAAAATAAATAAATAATAATAAGAATGATACAAATTAAGGGTGATGCCCTACAGCTTTGCCGCAAAGGAGGGCATTGCTGGGAATATCATATTCATTAGCCAGATTTTTCTGTGCATTCCACACCCTCAGATAGAACTGCTGCCCCAGATATTGCCTTTCCCATATTGCTGACCTCATATTCCACATTCCTTGGTTGTCCAGCGACACCAATATTGTTGTCCACGAGCTTGGATATACCTACATTCATTCATTTCAACCATCAATTCCTTAATTACCATGCTTAAAGATGATTCAATTACTCTTAAGAATTATAATCAGTTCGCAACTTTGTTTATTTACCTGAACAGTGTGTCTGGTAAGGGCATCCACTAGATTATAGGTGCTTTTCTTGTCTGGTGTCCATTGGCCTGAACCATATCTGTATTTAATGTTGCAATGAACCTCATTAGAGTTCCTTTGAAGCTTACTGAAGATATAGGTTCAAGTTAGGAGAATGAAATGAAAAAAAACACATACCCAATTACCCAAAAATCGTAACCATCAAGATGCCACGACTGTAAGGTGTTCTCGTTGTTCTGGAAAACAATCTCGAGGAAATCATGGAGAGAAGATTGGAGCACAGACGTAGTTGTAAATGCTGGACCATTGGATGGAGCGATTTGCATTTTATCCACGTCGAAGATTCCGGGGATGTTGAAGTAATCGGCAAGCTTGAGAGGGGTATCAGGGTTAACATAAGAGACCTTGTTAACTGCATAACGTAATTTTCCGTTTATCAAAGGAGCTGAATTAGCCAACACAATCGTCTTTGTTGGAGTGATCTTCCCATAATGGAATGATCCTTGTGGATTAGGCCTAGCAGCATTTGCTGTCAGATTCCATCTGCAGGAAGGAACAATTAGTTTCCGACACATCAAAATCTGTGATCGAACACGAAAGATACACCCTGTCTCAATTAGGTCTCTATGGTCTTCCAAGTATTCTGGCTTTAATATTGTCTTAGCATTCAGCCATTAATAGTTAACCACTAGAATAAGGAGATCGGGCCTAATGAAAAGCTTATGAGGTCATGAAGTATTCAACTTTCATTAACATGCCATGATAGAGCATCATGCAACTTGACGCAATCACAACTCAGCATTTTGGCACTGCTCTGTCATGATATGTTTCAATAAAAAAGGAATAATTTAATGGCTATGTCAGCTTCACATTAGGCCATGTGATCCATCTCTACTCTAATAATTATTTGTTGACAGACTAAACAGAGAGATAATAAAACAGGGCAGTCATTAAAAGTATATGTTTCTGTTTCAAGGACCAAAGCAAGAAAATATCAATTCACTAGTTGCGTCGTTACTTCTTTTTAGTGTTATTTGTTATTTGATAAATAACCTGTAGGTTCTCGCTTGCTGCATAGACCAATGGTATTCAGCAGGAGGAGGGGCAGGCAAAGGTCCGGAAGCTGGGGAGTGAGAGTTGGTGTAGTGCAAAACCGCAGTTGTTGTGAAATTTTGCTTTGAAAACCTTGTTGAGGCAACAATGTAATAATCCTTTGGAGGCTGATTTAAGGTTACTAATGCTGAGATTGATTGACCAACATGAACATCAAGAGAGTCATATAGGTTCTGGACGACGTGTGATCCTTCAACCTCAACAAGTTTCAGGGAATGACCCTGAATTCTGAAGTTAATTGAGGTTGACAAGCCCACGTTTGAGACCCTGAACATATAGGTCTTCCCTGAAAGTAAGAACGGATGCTGTCAGTAAAAGAAAATATGATAAAGTTTGATTACCACTTTTGGACAAAGCCCTAGCAATCTAGCATTCGTTTATATCCTTTCAAAACATTAACTGACCTTGGTCACCAGAGAAGGTTGTATGAGCCTGGCCATTGATAAGGAGGCCATCCGGCGAGGCAAGAGGTTTTCCAGAATCCAAAATTCCCCTTAATGTCTACAAGCATCAAAACAAGAAGGGATAGAAAGACATCATAATCTAGTTTGTTTCAAAACTATTTTTCAGGTGATTCCCCAGCAATAGGAAGGCAAAATTGTCATCTTGCTTACCTTGTGACTGGTCCTGTACCAATCACCAATGAGTAAAGTAAAATCTCCATCAGGGTTAGGATAAGGGATAGGAATGACAGATCTGTGATAGACATTGAGTCCACCAAACCCTCCGGCCGCTTTGTGCAATTGAGTTGATGGGAAGTAAGTGTAGGTTCCTATCTGATCCTTGGTCTGAAACTTGTATGTGTAATTTGAGTTCGGAGGAATAGGGCAATTGGTTCCCAATACACCATCTTGCCATGAATTTTTCCTTTGCTTAATGCCATTCCTGTTTCACAGCAATAATCTTAATCCTAATGCTCCAATATCTTCCCAGACTCAAGACTCATGACATAATTTAAATTTTTTTAGGATCAAACTATATTGATAAAAAAAAATTCATCCACTAAGATGCAACCAAACGGTGCACTCTTCTGTTTTATGGCATTTATTAAAATGTGGTAAGATATTCGTGTGGCTTTATAATTAGGTAGCTATATGATTTCAGGCTCACTGTCCACGAATTTCAGGAGATCTAGTAAATATACAGAGTGCCATCAAAATACTGAAAATATGGCATAAAAAATTGAAGTCTAAACAACCGTTGGACTATAAGAAACTGTATATTACGACAATGCCAGCTTCTATAATTTGTTTTCCAAATTTTAAAATTTCGACGCGATTCATTCGGCAACTTAAGAAAACATAGATTCCTTAGAGCCTAAGTAGTGAACAAATCAAAGGGATGCAGCAAGAACATATGATACGGACGTATCAACAAAAAGGCGGGAAAATCTACTTCTTTAGACCTATAATTTAAGCATAGCATTGAACAATGCAGATGTAAACAGAGCAAAGAAAGTAACTCACCAAGTGAGCAGAAATGGCTCGTCCAACTTGTTGACAAGGTTGAGAATGACATTGTCATTAGTTACCAAATCAAGTCTAGGGCCAGGAAATTGTCCGTTGATGAGAATCACCTTCAAAAAAAAAAAATCAAACGTCAAAACGTTAGAAATCCAAAAAATTCCCTCATACAGTCACACACAGACACAAGTATCGAAGGTATAGATCTTAGATCTGATATCTAACAATGCAGATAACTCACCTGCTGAGGAGTACCCAGAGGAGAAAGAGTCCCATAAGTAACAGTCCATGTGTAGAACTTATATGCATCTTCTGCTTTCACCAAAGACACACCAAGAAACGCCGCAACAAAACCGAACAGAATGAGCAAACTATTGCTTCCCATTGGGATCTAAAACAACAAAAATCAGAGTCAATGAGAATCACACTGGCACATTGCTGGAACTAGAATGTAGGAATCAGTATAAAGACGAAGAATTGCTAACGAGTTTCCAAAGAAGGAGGGGAAAGTGTAACGCACCAGATCTGATTTTCGCCGAAACTGTCACCCCACACAGCAATGGTGAAATGAAATATACTCGACCATGGAAAATTCATTATATATAAAATAAATGAGGGCGGGAAAAGGGTCCTGGCCCAAGTCGGTGCGCGACAATTAATGATTATGGGGCAAAGTAGAAAAAATGAATTTTTTATTTGCCGCCTTATGAATGCAAACTGTCCAATTGATGATATTCGGCGCAACAAACGCGTTTTCGTGCGTTGGTACTTACCATGGTGTTTGTTTGGAAGAGCTTATTTTTATCCAAAACGTGCTTATAATTCGTGATTCACGGTATACGAGGTAAGTATGTGAGAGGAGTTTTTTCTCGGCTTGCGTAATAAGTGCGTTTTGACTATTCAAAACGCTATCACAAACACCCCTGGACTTCCTCCTATAATTTTTAGGTTATAAAATCATTATTGAGTTACTCCTAAATTTATGTTAACTATAAACTTAATTATTAAAATTGTGACTTTCAATTTTACACTTTTATTTTGCAAAATCGTATAAGCTTATTTTTAAAACTGTGTTATTTTTTTTCAATTTGATCATATTCAATAACCATATATATGAACTTTATAAAAATTTCTTTATTAAGTATGGTTAATTACAAATATTGATGTATTTAATTTTATTGATTCAAGTTTACATTTTTGTATTACTATGTCTCTCACCTACATTTTCATTATGGTAAAACTGGAATACAATTATTAATAACTCTAGAAGTTGACTTATATTTAGGACAAAATTTTTTTAGCAAGCTGAATTTATAGTAAGAATCACGGTGGTGCACTGCTCAATTCTAACCTTCCCTACTGAAACCTTTTCTTTTGAACTACGACTTCTTCTAAGCCTGAGATTCCTCTGCATCCTTAATTTTCGCCATTGAATCCTTAATTCATCATTTATTTACATATCCAATGCTAGCTTAACTCGAAATGACTAGCTGAAATAATCACTTGTTTAACTCATTCTTCATATAATCATATGGGTGAGAATTTAGAATTGTGGTGGGTGTGGTGAGTAGATAAGTGAAAATAAAATACCACTTGCATTGGGTAATTAAAGATTAATAAAAAAAGGTGTTCGGTTTAATAAAAGAAAATAAAGTCAAAAGGAATACTGCCAATAAATGGCTTCCTTATCAAAACACACCATGTGGCTAGGGGAGTCTGTGCAGGGAGGTTTAATGATATGGTACAGGAATTTATTGACACTACGTGCCAAGGTCTTTGTGGGAGATTTATTTGAAAGGTCTTTTGGGTTTTACAGAGATTAGAACCATCACTATCCATAGTAGCAAGGTGGAAGCTTTAGAAATTGAGCAGCAACATGATCAGGCAATTATGGTGGCTCACGTGACAGACAAAGTCCACCCCAAAAAGAGTTCACTGCTTAATTTGGGTAATAAGAGAATACAGAAAACCCCTAAAGAAGAAGAAGAATACAAAAGAGACATGAGTTTGTGAGACTTTGACGAGGATGAGCGTGGATTACTTTAAAGTTTGTCTCCTTAGCTAACTGAATCCAGATCATGTCTAGCTGCAAGATTTGACCTCATACCTGCTTTTCTTTGCTTTTTTTCCCCCTTTTGTTTTTGGTAAAAAGATTGCTAAAGACAAACATGGGGATACTCAAACAGCTGCACACCATATCCATCAGCCAATCCACATGTCTCTCCAAATTAAAATTCACTGCAGGCCATCCAATCCAGTATGTCTAAAATTGTCTACAAACTAAGCTCGGTTTGGATTCGCAGAAGTGATTTTTTTTAGTCTGATTTTTATAAATTTAATATAGGATAAAAACTAGATTATAAATTTAATTTATGTTTCGATTGACGGTGGTAAAAATAACTTTTTAAAAAAAAGTCAGATTTTTGAGCTTATTCTCAAAAATCATTTTTGGAATAAAAAAACCCAAGTGCGAGAAAGCAAACCCAAACACCCCAGTTCTTAAAAATTCAGAAGGCACCGTGATTTTTCTTAAAAAAAAACAGTCCGGGATGGCGTTCCATAAAGAGAATCTTGTTTTTATATAAATTTTGAATTTTTATTGAATAGTTACTTTTTTTTTTTTGGACCTGATTGAATAGTTACCTGACTCCAGCAGGAATAATTTGGTTCTATATACTTGATGATTCTTGGGGACTGTTTAAAGCCTCCTATTCTAAAAGAAAACCACTTTTTGAGGGGATTTATTTTTGGGAATCTTGGGAGCCAGGACCAAAATCAGCAAAGAGGAGCCGTTCTCTCGGACTCTTCCATCATCCAACAGGAGTTTGCGTAAAGACTGAAGAGGATGAAAGGCAGATCAGCAAGGGTCACCCATTAACAATTGCTCCCAATTGTTTCCATCATCGGTTAACGGAATAAATTTTTTAATATAAGAAAAGAAAACAATCGTGGATCCGTGGCGCAATGGTAGCGCGTCTGACTCCAGATCAGAAGGTTGCGTGTTCGATTCACGTCGGGTTCAATCCCCACTCCCTCTTTTTCATTCACTTCGCCAAGTCGCACTGCCACCTTCCGCCACAAAACAATGAAATGCTACAGGCTTACAAGTTTCTTGTTTTTTTTCCCCTCCCCATAATTTTTGCTGAGTACTGACATATTTAAATAAATAGTTAGAAAAGAAAAAGGACACATTTATATAAAATGTTTAAAAGGAAACTGGAGCGATTAGCCCCACTTTATCGGTCCCTGAAGGATTAGTCTTTTAGGTGTGTCTAGTTTAAGGGGAGTAGATGAGGGTTAAATTATCTTTTTGGGTTGAAGATATTTAAATTTTGATCCGGAACCTAAAATTTAAAATGAATGAGATGATAAATTTTGGGTGGGAACCCAAAATTTAAAGAAATGAAATGGTAAATTTTGGGTTTTTCTTATCCAAAATTGTAATTTACCAATCATCCCTTCCCCTCCCTCCCCTCAAACCAAACACACCCTTAGACTATATAGTATTCCCTACCATAAGGATGAAGCACCAATTTGAAGACCTTGGGTGTATTTGGATTGGCGATTAGATAAATGACTTATTTTTACTTAGACTTATGAAATCTTAAAATTGGAAAAAAGTTAGATTGGGTAAAATGATGAGTATTTGGATTGGCGATTGGATAAGTAACTTATGTAAAAATGAAATATGTTTGGTTTGGCTTTTGCATAAGTGGCTTTTGTGTTATTTAAGAGAAAAAATTGTAAGAATTATGAAAAATGAAAAAATGAAGGGATAATTGTGAAAAAAGACCTCATTTGCAATTTAATTGTCGAATGGGACCTGGGAAGATATCTGCACACGGAGATATTTTTTCACAATTTTTCCAAAAATTAACTTTGAAAATTTGGCAATGGTTAAATTTTAAATAAAATGCTTAAGAGTTATAACCATCATGACAAGCAATGCAAAAAACACATATGAAGACAGTCGTTTCCATCTCCTTATCATTTGTTAAAGTGGCATTCTTGATGATAAATTGATCCAAATCATCAAATAGTGACAGTGTTACCACAAGGCACATTCTCAACTCTGATTTGAAATTTTATAATCCCAGATTCCTTCACCTTACTGACACCGAACTAATTTGAAATTTTGAAATTTCATAACTCTGATTTGTCCAATCCTATATTCCAGCATATTTTTTTTTAGAATTTTCCCTTATTGTTATTATATATATAATCAAAAAGAAAAACACGTATGAAGAAAAGAAAAAAAAGGTAGGGGAATTCAAATTATATATATATATAATATAAAAAGGCTAAGGGCCCCTCCCTCTCTTTCAGCATGTCATTTCAATTGTAGAAGAGAGAGAGCATCACTGTTCCTGCTTCTTCAGCGCAAGTCCAATAACGGATATATATCGAAAGTTTAATTAAGCTCCAATTTTGAGCTTATAGGAATCAGAGCTTTTTGTAGCTTTTTTCTTAAACACAATCGTCCAACCAATCACTGACAATTGATAAAATTATTGTTTAAGCCCAATTGATCCACGGTTCTCATCCGATTAGCCTCTCAGTTGGTAAAACAAACAAACACCTTGTAAATTAAACTTTTTCAGTCGTTTGGTGCCGGAGAAAATGTATCGTCAATGGGTAATGTCATAACAACAACGTGGGATTTTGTAAAACCAAATTATGCGCGTACAGTGGGCAGGTTAAAGATAATATACTGAGTTATTATATGACATAAATTAATTAATATGGATAAATTAAGTGAAGGAAATAAAGTGGTTAATTGGAATAAATATGATATGATCCCATAAAATATCATTGTATGACATTGTATTACAAAACGGTTTATAAGTTAGGTAATTAGTGTACCAAAAAAAATGGTAAATATCAAAGATAAAATAGATTAAGATGTTATATTTTGCCTAAATAGCTCTTATATCAAGGAATTAAGGGTAACATAACAATATGGAAAAAAAGGAAAATTGCATGTAGGTCCTGAACAAAAAAAAAATACAAACAAATTAGCCTGATCTATTAAAATTTCAAAATTGTATTTGAGTTATATAGGACTTTTTTGCAATAAATTTTAATTATAAAATACTCATGGATTTGCCAATGTACGCCCATAGACTTGTCAGTGTAAACATTCATAGATTTGTCAGTGGACATCCCTGAACTTGGCAGTGGAATTAGTATTTATTGTAAAAAAGTCTCACGGACTTAAATGTAATTTTCAAATTTTAAGAGACTATTTTATCATATTTCCTCTTATCCAGAACCTAAATGCAATTTCCTTAAGTGTGTGTTCGGCAGATGAAAAAAAAAGTGATTATTTGCTTAAACCAAGGTTTTGTCACAAAGGTATCCGAACACTCTCCATTTGCTGACAATCCGTTTTTAAGGGAAAAATCTATTCTGTGGATAAGCTATTTTCCATCACTTTTCAGAACAGATTATTACCGTTGGGAGTTAATTATTATCCAGCTGCCCCTGTCCTTTTCTCTTGTCTCTTTTCCTTTTCTCTTTCCCCTTCCCGTCTTCCTTCATTCTCGTCTTTGATTTCTCGATCGAGTCTTCCCTTTCCTTCTCCGTTTCCCTTTCCGGTCGGCATTCTCTTCTTTGGCCGTCAACAGATCCCATCTTCCCCTTGTCGTTCCCATTCTCTTGTAGATCGGAAACGCTTGGCCTCGCGGCTTCGATCTGAAACGCATTCCCTTTTCTCGTGGTGAACGGAAGCGGTGAACATATTTTCGGTGGCTATATCTGTGTTGAAGGAAAATCGCTTGCGAAATTGACGAAAAATCGCTCCAGAAATCTTGCCGGCGACTTCGAGAGGTTCGACGATCCAGATCTAGCCGGCAAGTTCGGTGGCTACTCCTCTGTTTGTGGTGGTTCTGAGGTTCGGCGACTTCCTCCAAGTACGCATGTGTCGTGTGTGGTTTGTGGTGGTAGCTCATAGTTCCGTTTGTGTGTCATTTTCCTCTGCGTCTGTGGTGGGCTTCTGTTCTCTGGTTATGGTGCAGTGGTTATGGTGTTGTGGTTATGTTGCTCTGGTTTTGGTGGTCTGGTTATGGTGCTGTTGAGATGCATTCTTGGCTTAGGAATTATCCTTTGTTCTCATACTTTTCAGTTTTCATTTCTGTATTCATTGTTGAAGTTCTAGAGCCCCCCTCTCTGTCGCTCTCTGTCACGCACACACGTGCACACACACATAGAGCACATTGCCTTTGCCACCATTTGTATTTCATTTTCATCCAAGATTATTTGGTCCACTTATTATTGTTTGAGATATGTGAATCAATAATCCTATGGTTCTTTTATAGCCATTCAATTCAATGATTTTCGGATATTTTGTGTTGATCGCTTGTAATACTAGCACTTTGTCATGTTATGGTCCACTGCTATTAGTAGTGGGAAAACGGGCTGGCCCGCGGGTTGCGGGCTGGCTTTTGCCAGCCCGAGCCCGTTTAGGCGGGCTGGCCCGCCAGCCCGCCAAATTTTTTTTTTTTTTTTTAAATTTTAATCTTTTTTTTCTTTCATCCGTTCGTATCACGCTTCTTTTTTTTTATACATTTGTGTTAAGAAATCAATTTCATTCTTACTTTCCTTTTTTTTCATCTATTTATATCACAAAACTATATAAATACATCTCTTTTTAATTTAATAATAGTATAATAAATTAATATAATATGAAAATAAGTGTCAAATAAAAGGTATGGGGAATTAATTAAACATATCATCAAAGGAAATGAGATAAGGGACCAAGGATATTTGAGAAAAAAATTTAAATAAATTTAAAAAAAATAAAAAAAAATAAAAAAAATTTAAGCGGGCTGAGCCCGTTTTTAATCGGGCCGCCCCCGTTTGCCCGCCAGCCCGCCCCGAATTACCAGCTCTAACTGCTATTGGCTCATCTTAAACAATGCTTGCACTACTGGTTTAAAATTGCTGAATCGCAAAGCACAAATAGGACGCCATTTCAATGCTTGGCACGATACCAAAGGAGTTTAAATCCTTCCATGCTAAATAGTGAATGGACTGAGGAAGAAGATGATCAACTTAGGCATGCTGTTACACATTTTGGTGTGAGCAATTGGCAGTTTGTAGCTTCTGTATTAGAACGAAGGACTGGAACTCAATGCTCTAATAGGTTATGATCAGCTATGTTATGAGTTATTTTATGACTTCACATATTCTTGAAGGTTTTCCATGGAAGTATGCTACTCAAAGTGTCACGATTCATTTTATTTCTTGAATATGGTAGTTGATGGAGGAATTCGTAGTACCTTACGTCTAGATGATGTTATTAGCTCCTAAAGACAAATTAACATTCAATAGTTTTTATTTTGTTTTGGCTCCCATTTGAACTGCAGCTGAACTGATTTTTCTTCCATCTCAGGATTTCTTTCATTTATTGTAATTATTATGCAATTTAATGTCAAATAATACTTAAAATATAATCTTATCCTTTATATGTAATTATCATAAAAGTTAATATCCTTTTTAGTCATTTGACCATGAAAAAAGCTATTCTGATAAAATCATCTAAACACTTTCATTTTATCAAAATTACTTTTTCCCATAATCTATTTTCCTATAATATATTCTCCAAAAGCTATTCTCTCCAGAATCTATTCTCCAAAAGCTAATAAGAACACACCCTAAAAAAAGGCAGTATAACACGAAAGCATGCATAATTTCTATACACGTATAAGCTATTTTAAATAAGAAAGATAAAATACAATAAAAAACATATAAATATTGGTTTCTAATAAAAATAATTTAAAAATTCATAAATATTTTACATCAAGGCCCGTGCGGATAACATAAGAATAAAATAAACATGACATGTATGATATTTTTAACGCATACATTTTTCTGTTTATAATTTTACCAAATATAAGATATAACTGTGCATAAAATATGATTTAGAAGTCTTTATAAAAAATATGATTTATAGATATGCTTTAAATTTTAAAAATGAAAAATTAATCATGTAAGTCGATTCAATGATTTCATCAATATAATTTTGAATCGATTTTTTTAACCTGATCTGTTTATCGTTTTTCTCTTAAATCCCATACCAAACTACCGAAAACATGGCATTGATTTATTGGATTTTAAATCTAATTGATCACTCTGGTCCAATTTTGAATTCTAAATTGTATTAAAGTAGCAAGGTCGAGAAAGCAAAGATATATATATTTTTATATTTATCATCTCTTTCTATTAACTATTAAATCAAGTTTACTTCTTAAACTATAGGTTTTTTGCCATAATTTGTACGTGTTGATGTGTATTAAAGTCTAAAGTCTTACTATTATAAAAATTTTGTTATGGAAATCAACAGGCCGTCTTAGCTCAGTGGTAGAGCGCGTGGCTTTTAACCACGTGGTCGTGGGTTCGATCCCCACAGACGGCGGCATAGGCTTATCTTTTTGCCCTTTATTGACGTGGGTGAATGGTTGAGATGTAATCCAACATCGGAATTGAATCGTAGCCGTTCAGAATGTCGAATTATTTTGCGCCTGAAGAATGCTGAAGTTCATGGAACTTGGATGAGTACATAGATACATAGCTTATAAGATATACATACACACATGATTCCCCCCCCCCCTTTTGTGCTTAGTGACAATAGTAATTCCGAACTTCAAGATTTTAAGCCAGAGTTTATGGTCCCAAAAAAAAAAAAAAAAGCCAAAGTTCATAAGCTTATTAATAATTTATTTAATATTAATTAACAGAATAACTAAGCGCGTTAATTAAGTCACTGGCCAACTCTATACACCTAAAGGCAGAACACTAGTGAGAATTTTACGTTCAAAACCTTCATGATAAACAGGTCAATCTGCATAATTGTTTGCTTCTCTGAAGGCATAGCTAAATGCGACAGTTCTGTTTCTCGCGGATCTCTAATTTTCTTGATGGAGATGAAGATATTATGAGTGTGGAGTACTCATTTTGGATGAAAGTCGAGATATTTGTTAAAATCTTTTATCCATTTCGATCCACTGCATGATCACCATCTAACCTAATGCAACACAGCCATAAGTATATAATTTGATGATCGTTAACAAAAGAAAATCACCCTGAGTAATTTATCAAACCATATTGGTAAGGGCAAGCCTGGAAAACTTTATCACATTTTCTTACACGAGTATCGTTATAGAAAGTTTTGTTTCTAATCAATACTCATAAAACAGTACATATTTGCAAAAATGATTAAGATCTAACGATGGATTTCCCTGGCTAGCAATAATAACTAGTTATGGATCATACACTGACTTTGGAAATTGGAGATACAGCAGAGAAGTAAAATCTTCATAATTGGTGCTTAGAATAAATTAGATAAATAGAAAAATTAAATAAAAATTATGCATAGGAAAATATGAGATTAATAGTAAAATTAAATCAAACCATGTTATAAGTTGGTAATTGCACCTAGTCATATAATTTAATGTAAATTAATAAGAAAGTTCATCTAACTTCAGTTGACCTTTTGCTTCAATTACCAAACCCACGATTTGTTGATGCAACCAAAGTCTGAATTAATTCAGCTAATTAAAGTGAAACTATATATTACGTCATAAGTTACTAGTAGTCTATTTGCGGAACTCGGTTTCCCTACTAAAAGTGAAACTATATATTATGTCATAAGTTACTAGTAGTCTATTTGCGGGACTAGGTTTCCCTACTAAGTATTTTGCTTAGTAGGGAGAACGAATCAAATTTAGGTAGTTTAGATTTTATTTTTTTTAAAAAAAATTAAAAATATAATAATCAAGAGATTATCTTTATTTTAGATTATATAGTCATTACAATTAAAATAATTTTTTTAAAAAAAATATAAACTTTTAAAAACTCAGATCTTAACTATCTAAATCAGATTTGACGATCCAGATCTGATGAGCTCCCCCTGCTAAACAACCAATTCCGTCTATTTGCCGAGTACGTAGTAGTAAGTATTATTTTAACATGAAGATATATCCCATTCCGTAGGGGAATGAATGAAGCCATATCTCAGGCTCCACCGTTCTAGGTTTTATACAGGTATATGCATATGTAAATTAAATCGATAATCAAAGTTTTAAGAGATAAAAGACGCGCATGATAGCAAAACTAATACTCCCTCTAGTGATTTTGGAGTTTAATTCCTTTATTAAAGTGGAGTGGAGGTAGTATTGTTTTATGCATGTGTAGAAGTCTCTTATATAGCAAAACCAAGGAAAATATCGTAAAAGATCTCCGACAAAACAACTTTTAGAAAAGGAAAAAAAAAACTACAGAGTAAGAGGCTAAAAACTACAGCTTTCTAGCTAGCAGTCTTCAAAGCTTTCTAAATGCTGATTTACAAATGAATCTAATGGTAAAAAGAAAAGAGATAGAACATGGTTTTGGTCCTTGAAATAGGCAGTTCTCTCCAACACAGTCGATGACAAGATCTTACTTGGTTTTCAGTCTCCGAAGCTCTCTCTTCCTCGCCCACTCTAGCAAATCATCACCTGTACTTAAAAGAACTGCAGAAGAGGGCCAAGAAGGACGTTACATTTGTAGGCCACACCCAACAAATATGTGTTTGCGTATGTATGTGTGTACGTATAACGTGTGTCTGTATATAGAATAAAATCAAAGGTACATAAGGAATTTAATTCACACAAATGTCATCGAGATAAATACTAATATTCACATGCAAAACGACACCTTTTCCTTTATATTTGAAACAGTAAATATACATGATGAATCAAGGCAAAACTGTCTCACTATGGTTATGCTCGTATAGAGCAAGGCAGTAAAAACTAGTGTTATATATATTAGCTGGCTATAATACGAATTAAGGTGGTCATTATAACTAATCATAATTAACGAAAATGCGACATTCATCCCGTCCTGAATATATCAATAATCTGTCCACTAAACCTAAGATCTTACCGAATCTATTGATATAATCTTGTGTCTGTTTTAATCATTTCGCATACATTTGTAAATAAATCGGTAGATAAATTGCAAAAGTTAAAAAATTTGCAGCTAACTACTTTCAGGTGCCGTCGAAATCATGCATCATTTGAAAGAAAAATAAAACATGGAAAAGCAGCGATCAAAGAAGCCGATGACAATAGAAGGGGAACAATATACATACCAAAGTTAAAAATGTTGGGGACTATATTGTCAAGGGCGCAAGAGCTGCAAAACTGGAAATCAAGAAGAAGTTGGGCCGACGCTCCTACCATCTTCGTCTTTGGATTGCTCTTGGTGTTGAGGTTGCGGTTGCAGAAGCATCTGCTCCTGGAGCTGATGGCGTTGATGATGATGATCCTGCTGCCGTTGCGGTTGTTGTGACCCTAGAAATAGCTGCTCCTGAAGTTGATGATGGTGCTGAGGCTGTGGTTGAAGCTGCTGCTGTTGCGGATGCTGCGACGATAAAAGTAGCTGCTCTTGAAGCTGATGATGCAGAGGCTGATTCTGTTGTTGCGTTTGCTGCGGGGGTAGTAGCAGCTGCTCTTGGAGATTATGGCGATGATGGTCATGGTGATGCTGATTCTGCTGCTGTTGATGACGATCCCCTCCTTGGCCTCGCTGTAGTTGTACCGATTGGTAAGGGTTGTCAAATGTGTTCAGAGCTAGTGAAGCCGACATCTCCGCGGCTTGATTAAATCCGCTCCCAGAAACCGATCCACTGCCACCATAACTCATAAAGTCTTTCTGCGGCGGTTGCTGGTGCTGATCATAAATCCCATACAACTCTTGCGCCTGCCTCAACTCCATATCCCCCGGCACTAACTGCTGCTGCTGAGGATCACGTATAACCATATTTCCGCCGCCACGCGCCGCCGCCACGGCCTGTGGCGGCATGTTATTGTAGGGGTAAACGGAGGAAGGACCATAAATAATATTGCCGGCCGCCGGGTGCTGGTGGTTGTGAGGGTGAAGCGGGACCGTTCCAGCATGATGAGGGTCTACACCAGGGACGAGGAAGGGCTGAAGACCATGAGTGCCTTCATAAATAGCGATCTCCTTGTTGGCTTTGTCGATTTCATTTGTTAGGTACCTCAGCTTCTGCTGCAGAAAAGCGATGAGGCCCACGCAGCCGTACACTGGGTCTTTGATCCGAGCATCCGCTTCGTAAGCCAATGACCTCACGGCTTCTTCGCGTTCTGCCACGTCCAGATCTGTCAGAATCTTCGACACATTGCTCGCGCCGAACACCTGGTGCACGTTCTGAAACTTTTGTGGGCTGTCCGGCGGGAAGTATGGCGCGAACACGCATTCTGGTGTGCATTTTCTCCTCTGTAGCTTGCACGCTGCACACGGTGTCTTCGATGACGACATTGTTATATTATTCCCAATCCTCCTGTAATTTATTCATTCAAATTCAAACTACTATTAAACAATTTCATCTCCTGATCTTAATTCCACAATTAATCAATTAAAAGTAATATCGGTGAATAAAGAAAAGTGAAACCCTGCATGGAAACGAACGAGGGATCACATCCATCAAAGAATTGAAAGCGTGATTCAGCGAAGCTTCATAATCGTCACTCAGATTCTTGATTGAAGATTAAAAAATTCAGTGATATATCGTTAAAATAATCAACAAGTCTCATTCAAAGTGTCTCATAATCAGATTAAGAATCGTTCTCCTTAAGGAAACGTGGAGATGACTTTTAATGAGGGCAACATATATAAGTATTGAAATCCCCAAATGAGAGAAACTAAAAACAAGAAAATTCAAGTAGACGAACAAGATTTCCATTTATCTGAATTTATATATATATCATCACCAAAAAATCTCCTTAATTATTCTATTCGTAAAGATCTAACTGAAAAAATATCGAGTTGCGCCGACGAGATCTAGATATGGCGGATTTCGCATACTTGGTGAAGTTCGAAAGAGGAGAAGACGAATCGAATGGTTTCAGAGAGACGTGGTGAGATCTAACAATGGCTTGTGTTCGGAGATAATGAGATTTTAGTACAAGCGAGGGAAGAAAATAATTAACAAAGTGAATTTAACCGAGCACGAAGAAAAATAAAAAACTTACAGTAGTGCTGTGTAATTGGAGGCGACAGCGAACTGTGCACAGAATAAAGATGAAAGCAAGCGAAATGAAGCAAATTAGAGAAGGACGAAATTTCTTTCTAGGTTCTCCTGCGTACGTACTTAATTCGGCGTTTCAGCCTTGAGCTTTTGAGAATTTTTGGGGCGAGCCTTTAAACCCAGTTTCGGCCCAGCCTATTCAATTTAATCCAGTTATAGTATCTTTGTCATTATCATGTTTATTATTTCTGTTTAGATATATTATTAATTTTCTATTTATAATTTAATTAGATTCATATTCGAGACTCTTCTAGATCATTTGATTGGTTGAGGCGTTCGTCCACTGTTGTAGGATAGCGCATTTGTGTGAATGCGGTGGTTATAATGTTAATGCATGCAGCAATATGTGCAGAACATAATACAGTAAGAATTTAAAATTTTTGGTTTGGTTCTCTTGTTAAATCAGTTTTAGTTTAGAATTACGTACAGATCGGGATTTGGATTTGGATTTGGATCGGATTGATCAGTTTTTACATATTTGGTCAAATTACCATATGTGAAACTAAATGATGAAAATAAGAAATCAAGAATGGTCTAGAATAGAAAGTGCATCGTATTAATTAAAACACAATAATTTCCTAAAGTACATACTATTTTTAATTAAAAACTTATTTTTTGCAGTATTTTTTTATGACTAATAGTCTTGCTAAATGAAAGAGATTTCAGATTATATTTCATGATACATCTAATATTGAATAGAACAAACACATCTTATACTTATTATTTTAATTTAAATTGTTATTACTATAATATAACTAGGGTTTCAGTTGTTATATTCAAATAGGTTGGAATAAAGCTTCGATACTTTCCCCTCTCCCTTTTCTCTCTCGCTCCTCCTCTATTTCCTTCCTCCCTTCTCTACTCTTTCTTATCTTCCCCTTAGTCCCTTACGAGGCATTAATAATTAATAAATATATAAAAATAAAATAAAAAACATGTTCGTTGGTAAACATTATAAAAAGGATAAAATTGATAAAAGGCTATTTTACTCTAACTTGACCCTCTTTCTGGTTAAAAAAAAGAAAACAGAGATGGTACTTCACTCCATCTTCTTGAAAAAAATCATGGTTCTGTACCCGTACCGGACCGGCCGGTCCGGTCCGGAAACCGGCGAACCGGCGGGTAGACCGCTCCGGTTCCCGGTTCGGTCCGGGTTACTATTTTTTTATTTTTTTTTATTTTTTTTTTTAGATTTTCATATTATAAGTCTAAAATTTTCAATTTTTCACCGGTTTGATCCTGGTTTGGCCTCGGTCTGACCCACTAAACCTTAACCTAGTACCCCGACCGGTTCAATACCCGATCCAGTTTTAATACCATGAAAAAAACAAACTCGGTGAAAACGCTGGGTTGATTAGAATTGATCACGTCCAAAAACAAAAACGGTTTGTTTATTTTGGTATCCTTAAAAATATGAACACGATCCGTTTTTGAATAAAAAGGAGCAGGTTGATACGGCTGAGTGGAGGAGAGGTTAGCAAACGCAATCATTACTATCGTCGTTTTCTTTTGCAGCCCACGTTCGTTCATGACCCAAAACTCAAAAGTCAGCGTTCCCGTCACGCTTCAGGATTTTGGTCAAATTAATCTAAATCATCAACTCATTTAACCTAATCCAAAGTACTCCCTCCGTTTATAAATAAGACAGAGTTGATTTTTTTTAAGAGATTAAAAAAACTAAATAAATTACATAATCATATCATATATTATGTATTCTTATATTATATATTAATTTATTGGTCAAACTAATTAATTTGGAGAAAAAAATAAAAATAAAAATACTCTAAAATAATTTAATTAGGTTCCTTAATCTCTCTAAAAAAACTAACTTTATCTTATATTTAGGACCTGAAGGTGTAATATATAAGACTACCTCAGGTGTTAGACATAAAATATAAAAGGTAGTTGACTTTTTTTTTTAAAAAAGATTAAAAAAGCAAATTAAATTATTTTGAAGAATTTATATTTTTATTTTTTTATCTAAATTAATTTATTTTACTTATAAACTTATATATAATTTAATGATATATAACATATCATATGGGTCTTATATTTAGGATCAAAGAGGATATTTAGTATAGTACTAACACATAAATACAAGAAAATGGCGTGCCCGCACACTCTTTTCGCATGCACTGTCATCTGTGATTTCGTCAACTTTTTCTTGAATATTCCACTGGTATTCCTCAAGAAAGGTACTTGCATCCCCTACAATATAAAATATGACTTCAATTGTAGAGCTTCTGCTTCAAGTGGATGCATAGCAAGGCAAGAAGGATTTTTTACAGGCACGCGTATTTTTTCAGTGGAGGCAAATCTGGTTCAATGCGGGATACATCTCTTTGCCGGATTTGAATCTTGATTTATTATCATATTATGAGTGATTAGCTTATTCCCCTGAACCCAATTTTGTTAGTAGCTCGTGTTGGATCACTCCTCACATCACTTTTATTTCGTATTATTTTTTTTCTGTCTTTAATATAGGACTTAATTAAAAAGTTAATTTTGGTTTTAAAGGTAAAATTTATTTTGCATATTTATCAATTTTTTTTCCAAATTAGCCATATTGACATTCTCCCAACAATAATCAAGCAGAAGAAAGTGAGGAAGTTAAGAAAAATAATTAGGGTATTTAAAAAAAAACATGTTATATTAATTAATTTAACTTACTTCATTAATTTAAATTGAATTTATTTTTTTTACTGGCAAAAATATTGAAGTTTTTTTTTTAATATTATTACCCGTTGTCTAGTTCAGATTTCGTGGTTGCCCTTTTCAACATAAATATCTTCATTAAGATTCAAACTCAAAATCTAAAGAGATCTAATTGAGTCTTACACTACTAATTTGGTAATCTAATTTGAAGTTAATTAGGTCTTAGGAGCCGAGGAGGATTAGAGTCTCAAGCCCAAGTTATTCTAGGAAAAAACACAAATCTTCTATGGACCTGTACCCAAAAAAAAAAAAAAAACTTCTATGGTCATCACTCATCAGGTATGTAGGCTGACCCAGAGGAATAACCCCAAAAAAAGTGAAATTTGCCCAAAAACTTGTGATGCCTGGAGCTGACTGCATTTCAGACGGTCCCGGAGCTTTAAACCCTTGACGAAATTAAAATCCCCTCCGTCCTCGGGAACGGCCTCTCATTTCACTTCAGGGACAATTACTGTCATGGCGAAGTGCTGGCGCTCCGCTGCCGGTAACCTCCGAGAGGTGGCTACTAGCCGTTGGGATTCCTCGTTCTTATCGAGATTCCAATTCGCTTGCTACCACACGATCCAAGCTATCCCAAGAGAGTGCACTGGTAGTCGAGTCTCTGGTAGAGACAGATTGCAAGGTCGAATTCCCGCCGTTGTTGAGCACCAGAATCTTCTCAGTAAAAATGCCGTCGTCCAACCGGCGTCGAGGAAGCGTTTGATTACCACAGAAAGGAAGCAGATTAAGGCCATACTCAATTCCGTGGACCTTCCTTTCTTTTACTCGACCCGGTTTCCTCTCCAGATCCGTGCTGGCTCTGGATCTTCCCATATGCTCGATTCTGGAACTGTGCTACCGATTAAGGTTTTCTTTTTATGCAAATTTAAGTAGTTTGGAGACTGACTATTAATTAAACTCAGCATTTTTTTAAAAAATTTTTTTAACTTGTTAACTTGGTTTTCTTCATCTGCTATGTAGATTCATAGGGACAAAGAGAGTGGGAAAATTCTAAATTTAGTGTTTGTTTGGGCCGATGATGGACTGGACTTGAAGGTGGATGTGCCTGTAGTTTTTAAAGGCGAAGATGTCTGTCCTGGCTTGCAGAAAGGTATTTTCTATTTTTCTTTGTCCAGTTATATCCATGTGATTGTTTTGGATGTTTATTTGGAGAATTGCTGCTTCATATTTGGTTTTAATAGATTTGAGTTCAGTTTATTAGGCTTTAGTTTATAATGTTGTGGTATGATGAAATGCATGACACCATCAGCTTACATTCTTACCTGTAGAGTGGACAATTTCATTACTTTGTTTCCTCATCAAGTCCCTAATCTTTCTCAGATAGAGAAGCTGATTGGAAATCTTTATGTATCTCAACGTGAGTAATAGTATTCATGGACTCGAACCTGTTAATTAAATAATGATCATGCATTATGTAATAGGAAACGCTTTGTTTGGCTGGAATGTTGTGTTTTTGGGTTCCTGATTGTTTCTTGAAAAGACCATGCGTTCGTTAGCTCCCTTGCGATATGGGCAAAATTGGTTTGTCTAGTTAGGACATATCTACTCTGACATCTATATCCAAGCAAGAGGCGTTTTATAGTAGTATTTTTTAAGGGTGTCTGAATGATGTTACTTCTATTTTCCAGCAGTTCCCATCCAGGTGAGCCCATAGCATGCTCTTAGTTGCAAGCGTTTTCTTGTCAAAACTACGTGTTGGGAGGTCATTATATCATGTAGTAGTGATTGAAACGGGCATGCACCCCAATATCCCAATTGTTTTTTCTTTGTTCTTTTGATCATTAGCTTCTATGTAAAATAAGAAGCATTTTGATATCTTACCGTAATGAAATAATGCATGTTTGCCTTTTTTACTTCTTTTCGTTAAAAATAAATCAAATCAGCACAATTTTAGTCTTTTTAAAAAAATCATAAAAATTGCAAAACAGCACCTTTTCATCACTGTAGGATAATATTTCATTTTATGTACAATCTAATAATCAAAAGAAAAAAAGGGGAAAAAAAACAATTAGGAGGTTGGGGCATTACAAGGAGTACAGGTCCTGTGACCGATTAAAACAAGGATTTTTGTGAGTTATATTTGTGTTTCTTAAACTCCCCTTTAGATTTCTTGTTCTCTCTAGTGAGCGTAGAACAGTAATGTTCAACTTATTGCTTCCACAAAGGCCATATTATAGCCACAGGTGAAACAGGCTCTGAGAAAGAAAAGGGAATTAAAATGATGTTGGATAAGTGATTTGACATCAAAAAAGAGGGCAGAGGGAGAACATGAGGACAGGAAGTAACTAGTGAAATTGTTTTTAAAAAATGGCCCAAGAAGCATGGATGCTGACAAATGACGTGACTTGGACATCAATAATCACCTCATGGTGGGATATATAGTCTTTCATTATGCATTTTGTAGGTGGGCTTTTGTTTAATTTGCTGGGGTTATCTGTAACTGAGCCATGTTTGACTCAAGTTCGAGATGTATTGCAAGTGTTTTCGAGTTGTATTTGGTGTATGTTCGGGGCTTCAGGCTGAAATGATAAATTTTTTATTCTGACAGTCCAACACATATGAACATGTATTTTGGTGGTGTTTCGTGAAGATAGGTTTGTTCATGCTTTATAGATGATAACTCAGTACTTCTGTGACTTTCCTTTTTGCTGACAAATATATACTGCAGTATACGGTTTTAATATAGCTTTGAAAGTCTTCTGATTTTTGGAATAATAAAGGAGTTTATGCCATCAACTTGTTCTTTTTCCTATAAAATAGGTCTATTCTTCGTTCCTTTTTCAATCCCATGCTTTGCTTAACATTGCTAGTGTTACATGATATACGAAGGTTGGCAGTTCATAGCAAATTATCTGGACTTGTTGATTCTAATTCTTAGACTCGTGGTTAACAAAGTCGGTATAAAAAATGGAGTTAAATGTAGTCTAAATTTCTAATACGAAAAATACTATGCAATTACAGGGGGCTGGTTTAACAGGATCCGAACTAGTCTCAAATTTCTGTGTCCATCTGAGCACATCCCTTCAAAAATTGAGGTGGATGTGAGCAATCTTGATATTGGAGACAGGGTGTTCATGCGTGATATTGAGGTTCATCCATCCTTAAAGCTTCTGAGTAAGAATGAAAGCATGCCTATATGTAAAATAGTTCCCACAATGTCGGAAAACAAAGAACCGGCTCCTGCTGATGAAGGCCCGCAACATTCATAAGGAGAAACGCAAAGACAGAGATTCAGTGTCCAAATAATTGGGGTACATTGGAGCAGTGATGAGCACAAGCACCTGCAATTTACACCTGTTTGGTTTTTTGTACGAAAGGGGCGTTTCATTGTTGGTAATATATGGATGTTGATGTTAAATGGAATATTGATATCTTTTCCCCCCCTTTGAATGGATGCATGAGAGACATTTTTTTTAGTTCTTGAGCTGTTAAACCCGACTAGCTATATGATAGCCAGAGATATATTTGTATCAAAGCCAACCTTTTAATCTAGCATTGTAGTCTAGATCCTTGCTCCATGCCAAAATCAAGTGGAATTGGGGAGATTGTTCCAGGTACTCTCATTACTGTTCTTACGGGACCGTTTATCTTCATTGTAGTTTATGAGAGATATAGATTAATTGTTTTTGCACAATCGTGAACTTGTTAAAAATAAATGACAATTTTAATTCAGCTATTCACTTCTTTCTTCCCCGCATGTGAGCATCGGTGTCTTCGGCGACAAAAACTCTAGTTTGGGGCATGCCATATCCATATATCAATATATTAATGGCCACCACCGAGTGCTGTACTCGGTAGAGGGCGGATCTAGTGGAGTTTGTTTCTGCTTGTTTCGTTTGTAATTCTCAAGCTATAGCTCGCCCCTTTTGTTTTTAAAAAAATATTAATGTCAACTTATGATATAAAATTTAACGCTTATATTTATTTTGTTTGTTATTTAATAGTTTACAAAGTTATTAAAATTTAAGTGTTTAGATTGATATGTGAAACGAAGGCAGAGGCAAAGGTAGAGAGAAACTCTCCGAAAAAAAGTTTTATGCCTTGTTTCTTTAATCATAACGATTGGAGAGGCCACTTTCCCTTGATGAAGAACTAGATTGTGTTTCCTCCAAATAAGGTTGAGCAAGCATATGATTTGACACCTCATGTGAACATGACCATCATTATACAATCGCACTAAGATTGTTTTTATCCAACTTTTAAATTCAGAAAAATTATGGGTGACAATTTTGATTGATACACCACCAAACCAAAGGGATCTAGCTAAAAGAAAAGTGAGAAACAGATAAGGCAGAATTTTTTCATTATCTCATCCAAATACACATAATTCAAGAGAATACAAGTGATGCAATTGAGAACATCATAAGATGAAATAGCATTATTAACAATTTCCAGACAAAAAGAATTTGCTCAACAGGGAGCTGAATTTGATATTTTTAAAATGATTATTAAAATATAAATTTAAAATAAATACTTAATTTCTTACAGCGATTTGAACATATCAAAACTATAGCAAAAAATTTAAAATATTTTGTAAATATCAAAATTTGGACAGTTCAAAATCTAATCCATTGATATGTGCAGTAAAAGGGAAGTAGAGATGGTGATTCTTACCCGAATCAACCATTTTTTTTAAGAGACTCTCGAATGTATTTGAAAATAAATAAAGGGAAATTTTTAAAAAAATATCTTCAAAATTTGAAAATTTTAAATAAGTGATTTCCTATTAAAAATGAGTTGTGAGTTGCTAATCAAGTATAATTTATACCTAAATCATTGTAGGCAACAAAATTTGCTCGAGATTTTGATATTTTGAAGATATTTTTCTGAAATTTTCCAATAAAAGAAAAAGTATGGGAGAAACGTTGAGGTTGATCTCTTTTTATACTACTATTTGTTTTATTTGTTTGGCTTCCTTTTTTTAATTTAGAAAAAAAAGTATGTTTACTATTTCTTTATCCTTTTAACTTTAAGTATCCTACTAGTATTCGGTAATAAATTATCGTTTCTACTTCCTGATAAGACAAGGTTGCTCGATGTGGAGATTCCATTAGCTGTATATAAGAATAATCGTCATTATAACTTATAAGCATAAAAGTTGAGTTTTTTTGGTTTCTTTTAAATCAAGTTTTATTATTTAATTTAAATAATAATAAGAATAATGAACCGGTAACCACACGAAAGAAAACACCTCTTCATGGTTGACCTGTGTATGATCTACGTACAGCTGTTGCCTCTCTTTATTCACCCGAGCAGATTAGGGAATCATAATTTGGTCAAATTGAAGTCATTAAATGACATTAATCCTTTTCTTCCTTAGAATCAAATTAAATAAAGACGCTTCCTTCTTCACGTTTCCCACAAAAAGAAAACGTTGTTGACAGAGCCGACCCTTGTTGAAAGAAAGTGCGTTCACGTGCATTCCTAATCTCCACCTATATCTCTCCCTCTCGCTTTCACTTTCACTTTCATTTCATCCATAATCATACCATGGAACCTCCTCCAACACAGTCCATTGAAGTTTCCAGCAAAAGCTTCGAAGCTGGGAATGATGACCCACAAGACCAGGCCATCAATGAGTGGTATTTTTTTTTTCCTTTCTCTTTTTGGGATTGCAGAGAGTTATTATCTGTTTATATCTGATTGAGTTTTCTGGTTTTTTTTTTTTTTAATTTTCTGGAGATGCAGTTGTTCTTGCTGCTATGATTGCACAGGAGGCTGCCTCGATTACTTGTTCTGTAACTTCTGTTGAACCCTTCAATGGTATTGTTATGGATTTATGGGACGAAAGCGAGAAAACAGGAATAGGGATGCCTCCTTTTTTAATTGTTGCCTGTATTATGGGAATTTAACAAGCTAAAAATTGTGCTTTTAGAATACTTGAGATTTTGAAGAGTTATTATCTGTTTATATCTTAAAATTCTTGATCCTTTATCGGTTGGGGTTGAGTTTATCCAAGCTGTCTGTTTGGAGGATTTGGAATTTCAGTGAGGTTTGACTCGTAACATGTTCGATAATGAGAGGAAGGCTTTTGAGTCTCTTTTTCCATGTCGGGACGATGAAATTACTCTTTCTGAAGGACTGTGCGATTTGGATTGAAAAGCTGAAAAAGGAGTAATAAAGAATATAATAGCGATAATGATTAGACCGATGTTGTTGGCAGACGTTTGTATGTCTAATAGAGTTGAAATGGTTCCAAACGAACGAGTAATATTATCATTCCCAAGACTGACTAATGCACAAAACAAACACAATATGACTTATTGGCTCTCACAAGAATCCTCTAAAAGAAATAAACTTGATATGCTATTACAGGTTCGAATAGGCTATGAATATGCCAAATAAGCAATAACAAAGATAATTCACTCTATACCGACAGGGTCAAGCCACTAGTCCTTCATAACGTAGCCAACTAATATTTAAATTCCTGATGGGAGAGATGCTTACATTTAGCACCCAATAATATATCGAGTATGACTGACTCTGATAAAAAGATACGTGTGCCTAGCAGATACAGAGTAGAAGATGATTCACTCAATGACAGACAATTCAAAGGACAGGACAGAGTTTCATCAGTTTGAGAGGAGTAGTGGCCAAGTAGGCATACTAGTGTGCAATCCAATACAACTACTTCCACCTTGGCCTGTTCTCTCGTGCTTTGTTTTGCTGACCTTATGCCTGTTCTATATGACATTTTTCCACGACAAACTGATAAGTTTTAGTATTTCCTATAATGATTGTACACACATATTCCACCACAAAGACACAGATTCACAGAATATGTATATTCAAATTAATGCCATGGACTTTCGGTGTATATTTATAGTTTACTATATAAATATTAAAAAAACCCACTTGCACTCCCACATCAGAACTTGCCAATGCTTACTGTTTCAGTAGGACAAGTATAAACAGTACCTTGAGATTCATTGCACTTGGGTGTGAGAGCTTGTTTGGGATGGCGCTGGAGTCTTTGAAACTGACTTTTAGACATGAAAAACACTTCAAACTTAGTTTGGATGAAAAAAATGATGTGCAACCAGTCCCTAAAGTACTTTTTAAGGGAGTCCGTCACCTTAAAATAGTTTTGTGTAATTTTATACTTAACAATTTAAATAATTTAGGATATTGAATATATTTGAAATAATATTTTAAGGTATTGGATGCACAAAAAAAAAAATTTATTGTATTGGACTCACTTAAAATAATACTTCAAAGTGCTAGATACACAAAAAAAAAATATTTCAAGATGTTGCGTGCACCACAAAATGCTTTAGAGCACTGGATGCGCCTGAATCCTTTAATATATCATTCAAACATGATTCTACCAAACTTACTTTTTTTGTAAAAGCTTATTTAAACATAAATCACATTATACTAATTGACTTATACTTGGTTTCAGTTTTCAAAAGTCAAATAGAATAAAAGTCACATTTACCGACACTAATCCAAATAAGCCTTAAATGAATCTTTTAATAAAAATCATGTTCTCTGGTTGAGTACATTAATGGAGATGAATGACATGGTCTAACCTGCCTAGTTATTAGTTGACTCCTTAATATCACAGGTTCTTCTGAAGTTAAATCACTTACTCTATCAAATAATGGATTTAGTGGGAGAAACAATAAGAAGAGACGCATTGCTTCAGATAACAAAAGTCTGAATTTAGGAATGTAATATATTCCTCACATTGAGCCGCCAGAGTCTTATTACAGTTTCTTAATAAGAGAGATATGTTGTAATACATCATCTTGCCACTAAGATCAGTTATTGTGCATGAGGTATGAGAGTGGACTTAGATACTTCTTTCCCCATTATCAAATTAAATTGTGGAACTGTACCGAACTCAAGTGATTGAGACTTATATAGTGGCTCCACCACTCGCATTAAACTACACTATGCAAGAAGCTACTTTTCCCTTCTATAAATTGCTTCCACTTTTGCAACTTATTGTCACACAGCACTTGTAATTCAGTTATTATAGAAAAACTCTCTCTTAGATTTCACTCATGGAGTGTGCCACTAACAAGCATTACCTTCTTTTCTCGTTCTGTCTAATGTTCTTTAGTCCTCTTGTCCTCTGTCAACTTAATTACAGCTTCTATGATGCTACTTGTCCAAACCTAAGCGGTATCGTTCGATCCAATGTCTGGTCAGCAATTTCCAATGAATCCAGAATGGCAGCTTCTCTCTTGCGTCTTCACTTCCATGACTGTTTCGTCAACGTACGTAAATAAGTTGCCTCATTAAAAAAAAAAGCACTCCTTTTATGTTAACGTTGTCTCATAAAAAAAAAAAAAAAAAATCACAAAGCTGATTTGTGTTTTTTTTGGTACAGGGATGTGATGGGTCTGTGCTCCTTGATGATACCAGCACGTTCAAGGGAGAAAAAAGTGCACTTCCTAATAAAAATTCAGCAAGAGGATTTGAAGTAATTGACACAATTAAGTCTGCTTTAGAGAAGGCATGCCCATCCACTGTGTCATGTGCTGATATAGTTACTCTAGCAGCAAGAGAAGCTGTTTATATTGTAAGAAAAAAGCATTAATTTCCTTTTTAATTCAGATACAGTACACATCATATGAATATTAATATTGATGCTTTGCTTTAAATTTCTTAGAGTGGAGGTCCATTTTGGCCTGTGCCTCTTGGTCGTAGAGATGGCAGAACAGCAAATGGGACTGAGGCTAATAATCTGCCGTCACCTTTTGAGCCCCTTCAAAACATCATTGACAAGTTCATCAATAAGGGACTTGGTATTAATGATGTAGTTACTCTCTCAGGTTTGATTCTTTCAGTGCTTTACCTTTTTAAGCTTGATATTAAATTATTAATGATATGGCTTTTGAGAAGTGTTTTTATGATTTATGAGGTGAGTATGTAAGAGAAGTTTTATTTTAACTTGTGGGAAAATGCTTTTTTGGGTTTCCCCAACAAGCACTCATGGAATCCTACCATATCAGAGTAGTAATAGAAGACTTAAAATCAAAATACCCCTTGCCATGCTAAATGTTCTGCAAGCAGTAAGCTGCTGAACTCGCGATCTTGGAAAATAAGGATAACTATAGTCACATGACACTATCAGTGTAAAGAAATGTCAAGGACTCTTCTGAGTTGGGTGTAAGCACAGTGATGACAGCTAGGAAAAGCCGTCACCAGTAGGGGAATCTCAAGAATGGTGATAAGATTTTCTAGTGTTGCTCACACACTCAAGCTTGACTTCATATTAATAACCTCCCATTAAGATTATAAATGACTAAACATACTAAGCAAAATCCCTAACCTAAATTGGGTTAAAACCAACTAACGGATATACTGAGGATATCATCAAAAATTGGTCTGATCTCAGTTGACCCAATTTGAACCACTGACCTTTGAACCATTGTCTCAACTAGTTTATTAACCGGTTCAGTTTTATGTAAATTCCATTTATTACTTTTTTAAATGACATTGCAGGTGCACACACGTTTGGTTTTGCACAGTGCTTTACATTCAAGTCAAGGTTGTTCAACTTTGGAGGCAGTGCAGGCAAATCTGATCCAACAATGGACCCTTCACTTGTTCAATCTCTGCAGAACATATGCCCTAACCAGGATGACTCAGACTCCAAGTTGGCTCCTTTAGATCCAGTGACCACCAACAGATTCGATAACATGTACTACATAAACCTTGTGAGAAACTCAGGATTGCTTCAGTCAGATCAGGCTCTTATGAGTGACAACAGAACTGCTTCTTTAGTACTCAATTATAGTAAATACCCTTTTCTGTTCTTGAGGGACTTTGCTGTATCCATGGAGAAGATGGGACGCATAGGTGTGCTCACTGGACAAGAAGGTGAGATCAGGAAGAACTGTAGGGTGCTGAACTAATGATGTTTTACGACAATGAATCATGATTGTGAAATCATTTGAACTCTTATTGGAGTCAAATCTTAAGTGCGCAAGTTATGCTATGTGATTGTGAAAGTTGCTGTTATCAAGTACTTGCTTGGAGTTACAAGTATGATGCTTACATATTCAGATCAACAGGTTTCTATGCTTGAAAGATACTCCCTCCGATCCTAATTATAAGACAAAATTGACTTTTTTGGAGAAATTAAGGAAGCCAATTTAATTACTTTAGAGTTTTTATATTTTTATTTTTTTCTCCAAACTAATTAATTTAACTAATAAACTAATATATAGTCTAAAGATACTAAAAATATAAACACTCTAAAGTAATTTAATTGACTTCCTTAATTTTTCCAAAAAAGTCAACTTTGTCTTATAATTAGGACCGGAGGGAGTATATGTTTTGACTATCAACGTTAATATCAATAATCAATACTCCCTCCATCCTTATATATAAGGTTTTTTCAACTGAATCGCGAGATTATTAAAAACAGTTAAAAGTAATAAATATCTAGGATTCATTTTTCTTTCAATAACATCATAATGGCAACTTACATTTACTCGCAAATATAGCATTTAGGGGAGAAGAATGTTTCTATTTACCTTTCTCTCAATTTTCTCTTCATTTATTATTTCTATCATTGGATCAATTTCTAATAATTGGGATTTAATACATTATAACAATATTATTCCATACATACGCACACACACATATATATGCACAAATTTAAACTGTTAAAATTTAATATGAATACATCAACACTGTACAATTTTATCAAAATATTTTATAATCTTTTTAAATTTTTTTATCCTCTATAGTCTTCTTCTTTGAAAGGTTGATTTTTTTTTTTTTTAATCTTATAATGATATTATATATATGTGTTGTTTTATAATATTAAATCTCAATCATTAGAAGTTCATCAATAGTATAAATAGTAAGTAGAGATGAAATGAAGAGAAATGTAAATGGAGACATTCTTTTCCTAACATTTGGAGGGTAGATCATGCAAAATAATCATGTTTTCTGAATGTTGTGTGCTCCCTAAACAAGGATGTCTTCACACTGAATGTGTGTGGTGCAAGGCTGATTTTAACGCAATTCATTTTCAAATTTAATGAAATATACATGAAAATATGTTTATTTTTATGGAAAAGGATTAGAAATGTATGATTTATTTTTTAAAAAAGATATATAAGTCAATTATTTAATTTCTTAATTTTAAAAATATCTTATTTATTTTCTTAAAAATTTAACTCCGGTTGCTAGTTCTTGTATCTGTTCCATTGACTACTAAGTCAAAATTTATTACAAATTAAAATGTATATTTCCAAGATTCAAGAATTAAATAGAAAAGTACTCATATACCATCATGAAATTGCTCATATTTTAGAAGCTTTGTGATATAATTTCAAAATTTTTATGTCTGAAGTTTACAAATTGAGGGGTGTTTGACTACATAATTTGGGACTCTGAACTTTGAAGTTATGAGTTATCCTTTCCCTTTTAATGAAAAACTCTTTTATCGGCTCAAAGAAAATATGCGCTTTAGTTGCTCCCATGCATAGTGTAATAAACTCTCCCATAGTGTGAATAATTTTTTCAAAATTTAATTAACTTCTTTAACTTTAAAAATAATAAATTACACAAATGTTTCATTGTTTGAATGTCAGATTGAAATATTCAGTTTAATGTAATTTTCACGGACTTAATTCTCGTAACAAAAAAAGTAAACTTCTTGTAAGTTCTCTATTAGAAAACGTGCATAAATTAAATAAATTCTAAAAAGTAAAAACTACAACAAATTTCCCTTTTCCTTTAATAAGCGGAGAATAAGACAAACAGAATAGAACAAAAAGGGTGGGATTAAGTGTGTGTTTGGGATAATGGTAGAAAAAATGACTTATTATGATTCTGATTTATTAAAAATGATTTAATAGAAAAGTCAATTTTTGTAATGTGATTTATGTTTGGATGAATGATTATGTGTGTGTTTGGTTGGACTTATATTTGGACAATAAGTTCTTATTACACAAATCGAGATAAAATTCCTTTCACATACTTACCTCGTACACCTTGAATTACGATTTATAAGCACTTATTACCCAAAAATAAGCTATTCCAAACGAGCACTATTTTTGGACAATAAGTGCTTATAAATCGTGATTTACGGTATACGAGGTAAGTATGTGAGAGGAGTTTTATCTCGACTTACGTAATAAGTAACTTAATAGAAAAGTTGTATGTGCATTTGGAATGGTTTATTTTTGTCCAAAACGTGCTTATAATTCGTGATTCACGGTATATGAGGTAAGTATGTGAGAGGAGTTTTTTCTCGGCTTGCGTAATAAGTGCTTTTTTCCTATACAAAATGCTCTTCCAAACATGCTAGTAGTGTGTGTTTGGTATTACGTAAGTCGAGATAAAACTCCTCTTACATACTTAACTCGTAAATCGTAAATCATGATTTATAAGCACTTATTGCTCAAAAATAAGCTATTCCAAACAAGCACATAGTGAGGAGTTTATTTAATAAGTAGCTTATTCTACCCATAATATAATTAAAATAAACTGAACCAAATATTATAAAAATACAACACGTTTTTATTTGGACTTATTATTTATAAATGGGCTTATTTTTAACCAATAAACTGTGCTAGAACGCGGAGCTATAAGCATAGAGTAGAAGTAGAACACTAGCCGTCGCGGCGAGCATAAAAGGTGAAAGGGAAAGAAGTTCAAATTTCAAGAAGTGGGGTTAGGGTTTGTAGTGTTCATACTTCTTTCATATTCAACGGTGAAGGAGAAGTGATCAGACGAAAATGGCGAACCCAAGATGCTATCTGGACATAAGCATTGCAGGAGAGTTAGAGGGTAGGATTGTGGTTGAGCTCTTCAAAGACGTCGTCCCCAAGACTGCTGAGAATTTCAGGGCTCTTTGTACTGGTGAGAAGGGCCTCGGTCCCAACACCGGAGTTCCCTTGCATTACAAGGTCCTTTCTCTCACCCTTCGCTTTTGTTTTCTTTTTCACAAGGTTCTTTTTCTAATCTTCCATTTTGCCTTCTCATTGAGGACAAGTAAATCTGTTTGCAATTTTTACTTTCGGTTTTTCCGGACATCCTGACACTACCATATGGCCTCTCTAGCGTCTATTTTGGTCCCGCTCAACTTGCGAATGTTAATTTTCATGCCTATTGTGAACTGCATTTCGTTTAATGTGTACATTTCGTACTAGTTTAGTTTACTCTGCCTCTCTGCTAGGGAAGGCATTACTCTTTAGTTAACACTAGAAAGATTCATATTCTTGATACGGCTTTTGAATATTCATTGTAGGGAGTCCGTTTTCATCGCGTCATTAAAGGTTTCATGGTGCAAGGTGGAGATTTCTCAGCTGGCAATGGCACTGGAGGAGAATCCATTTATGGTTTGAAATTTGAGGATGAGAATTTTGAGTTGAAACATGAGAGGAAAGGGATGCTGTCGATGGCTAATGCGGGTCCCAACACCAGTGGATCACAATTTTTCATTACTACTACTCGGACTCCTCATTTGGATGGAAAGCATGTAGTGTTTGGAAAGGTGATAAAAGGAATGGGTGTTGTGCGTTCTATCGAACATGTTACCACTGGGGAAGGTGACTGTCCTGCCCAAGATGTCATCATTGCTGATTGTGGAGAAATAGCTGAAGGAGATGATGATGGAACCATAAACTTCTTTAAAGATGGCGATACTTATCCTGATTGGCCAGCTGACCTAAGCGTGAAGCCAGATGAAATTTCTTGGTGGATTGAGGCTGTTGATTCTATCAAAAGTCTGGGAAATGAACAGTATAAGGTAACATGTTGTCACATGTCTTTGCATGATATTCTTCAACACGTCCTAATGATTTTCCTTCCTGTTCCTTCCCTTGCAATTCTAGCCTTAAATCATTATATTTATTTGGAAGAATTAGAAGATGCAGCGGCTGCCTTTCTTTAATAACCAAGTGTTGCCATATCAATTCCAATATGCAGAAGCAAGATTTTAAGTCTGCTCTTCGGAAGTATCGTAAAGCTTTGCGCTATTTGGATGTCTGCTGGGAAAAGGACGACATTGATGAAGGTCAACCTGATAGTTTGGCTTATGCTACTTGTGCTGTCCTGGCTGCTATTTAGCACTTTTAGTATCTCACAGATCTTTTATTCTTGAATTCCCAGAAAAGAGCACTGCTTTAAGGAAGACAAAATCTCAAATTTTTACCAACAGTTCTGTAAGTACCATCTCATAAATGTGTGTGACTGGATCGTACCTCAAATTATAATTTACTGAGTGTCTGAGACCCTATTAATTATAAATAATATTTTTGCTTTTTCCAAATTATTCTGATGTCCTGGAATATATTCTAAAAGAAGTGAATTAACAACCTGAGCTATGTTATGACCAAGTATATGTCAGGCTGGGCACCAACTGTTCTTGAAAGATGAAAGATCACAAATACGCAATGGATGTCTTTGTTCATTTCCACCCAAGGAGCAAGTACAACAAAATTGTATGATAAAAGGAACAAAACATAAGATATGAAATGCAAAGCTTGATGTTATCCTTGTTTTCTTGTCTTTGATCTGTTTTCTCTATGTTAGCCACAGCCCTGTGAATGATTGATAGCTCATAGGTAATTAAATTAAGAAAACAGAAGTAAATTATAAAGAACGCTCTCCTACTCTCTCTCACAGCAAGAATCTCGCTAAGACAGATTATAGAAGCCCAGGAGAATCTCCAATATTCTGAAAATATGTTTATTTACCCGTGTTTGCTTGAACGCAGCGAACACAAATATAGGAAGGGAATTACAACTGAAACCACAACTCTTCCTACAATGTAGGGACTGACTCATTAGTGGTGACTAAACAGAGGCATAATGGAAACATGGACTCTAACTGACTCTATTTATTCTGTGACACTTAAGTAGTGCCAATAACAGACCCCTAAATTAAATAATAAATCATGACTCAATAAATAACAAAACAAATGAAATTGATTGGTTCAAACTCCCCTATTTTTCATCCTCTGGTACGTGTTGAGGTTCCTATCATTACTTCCCCCTTTGAAAGCCAACTGGTCCTCAAGGTCGAAGTCTGGGTATTGCTTTAGCATGTGATCATAGTCTTCCCAATTTGCTTCTTCAACTGGACAAAACTTCCATTGGATCAAGAGTTCCAAGTGAGGTCCCTTCTAATGGTGAGACAACACCTTCTCAGGTTCAATAAGCAGCTCAAAATCTGCAGAAATGGGGAGTTGTGCTGGTGGTTGTGAAGGTGCCACGCCATGTGGGGGACGTAAGAGGGAAATATGAAATACAAGGTGAACTTTCACTGTAGGTGGCAGCTCCAACTCATTAGCAACTGGTCCAATCTTCCTTCATATTGTTTATGATCCAAAAAACCGCGGAGAAAGCTTGGTATATTTCCCGTGTGCAAGTGAATGCTGGTGGAAGGGCTGAATGCACATGAAGACAGCATGACCAACATCAAATGTCAACTCGCAACAGTTTTGGTCAGCCTGAACTTTCATCCTGTCTTGAGCCTTAAGATTGTCTTTTAAGAGTCGCAACATGTCATCTCTGGTCTCCAATTGTTCAGCCAGGTCTGCAATTTGAATGTCACCCTTAATGAAAGGATGAAGAGGAGGAGGATCCCTTCTGTATACCACCTTGAAAGGAGTGGTGTTAGCTGAATGTGAAAGCTGGTAGTAAATGAATATTCTGCCCAGCATAAAAACTTGCTCTAGGTATGGGGTTGTTCATGTGCAAAACACTTCAAATATGCTTCAAGGGAGCGATTGACTACTTTTGTTTGCCCAGTCCGTTTGATGATGATAGGAGGTACTCATCCTTAAATGAGTTTGGGAATAGTTCTTGCCAAAAAAACACTCAAGAAAAGAGGGTCTCTATTTGAAATAATGGAACACGGCATGCCATGGAGGAGCACAATTTCTTCTAAAAAACGAGCAGCCACTGTTTTTGCAGTATAAGGATGGCATTGAGGGATAAAGTGGCAGTATTTACTCAAGCGATCCACTACTACCAGTATAGTACCAAAGCTACCAGATTTAGGAGCCTGACAATAAAATCAATGGACATATCTTTCCAAACCAGTTCCGGCGCAGGAATAGGTTGCAACAAACCAGCAGGAGATAGTGTCTCATATTTGTTTTTCTGACAAACATAACACTGCTGGACAAAGGTTTTCACATCTGATTTCATTTGAGGCCAATAGAAAGTACCTATGAGACAATTCAAGGTTTCTAGGAAACCACCATGTCCTTCAGAAGTTGTTAAGTGTGCTTCTTCAAGGAGTTTAGCCGAATGGTTGAGCTTTTTGAGATGACTAGGTGCCCTTGATAATAGAGCTTCTTCCGGACAAGAGAATATACTGGTTTGGAATTAAAATCTTCCTCCAATGCAGCGATAATAGGTGCTGTAAATTGGTCATTTCTTGGGGCTTCTTCCAATTCCATGAAGTCTGTAGGTCTAGGTACCACTAAATGGAGGAATTTAGCTGGCTGTGGCCTTCTAGAAAATGCATCAGCGCCAATGTTTTCTTTTCCAGCTTTGTAAACAATGCTGAAATCAAATGGGAGTAGCTTGAGAACAAGGCACTGCTGAGTATTTGTGAGAATCCGCTGGTCAAGGTGTCTGGGGCTGTGATGATCCATCCCTGTCCTGACTGTGAAATGACGTCCCAAAAGATAATGACGCCATTTCTGTGATGCCAACACTAGAGCCAACAATTCATGATCATAAACAGACTTGTACCTGCTAGAGAATGAAAATCCTTTGCTATAAAAAGCAACAAGGTGCTCTTGCTGCAATAAGATATCACCAATACCCTCCATAAAGGCATCACATTCAACAATAGACTCGGAATTGAAATCTGGCAATTTTAAGGCAGGTGCAGAAATTAAGGCCAACTTAAGCCTCTCAAACGCTTTTTGAACAACCGGAGACGAGCTAAAGGCGTTCTTTACATGTGCCACTCTTCTTGCCCACTACTATCTGTGCTCATGCATGGTTCCCTTTTGTTTAATACTATAGAGGTGCTCGTCCGGGTTCTGGTATTTAGGAGGTCCGTAGGACTCTTGTAAAATCTTCACTAATTCATCCTAGTAGAGCTTTGTACGTTCGGCATTCGTCCATGAAAACAAGTCAAGTGCATCTCCCTCTAGGTACATAGCAGTGACATCCACCTTGTCATCTTTTGGAGTCTCATAATACTGGAAGTATTTCTTTGCTTTGAGGACCCATCCACACGGGTCATCATCACTAACTTTGGCCCCAGTGATGATGTGTGGATTTCCCTTTGTGATGGCGGGAAGACTGAAATTCCAATGCCGTCACCTTCTCCTTCAATTCATCGAGCATGTCTAGTTTAGCAGCGATTGTGGCTAAAAGGTCATCTCCAAAGGGATTTTCTTCAGATTTGCGGTTGATATGGGATAAGCATGTGGCCACCATGATCAGGAATGAGGCTTTGATACCAAATGATAGCTCACAGTTAATTAGATTAAGAAAACAGAAGTAAATTATAAAGAACACTCTCTTCTCTCTCTCATGGCAAGAATCTCACAAAGACAGATTATAGAAGCCCGGGAGAATCTCCAATATTTTGAAAATATGTTTATTCAATCGTGTTTGCTTGAACGTAGCTAGAAAATATATATAGGAATGGAATTACAACTGAAACCATGACTCTTCCTACAATGTGGGGACTGACTCATTAGTGGTGACTAAACAGATGTAATGGAAACATGGACTCTGGCTCTGTTTATTCTGTGACACTTAAGTAGTGCCAATAACCGACCCCTAAATTAAAATAATAAATCATGACTCAATAAATAATAAAATAAATGAAATTGACTGGTTCAAACTCCCCTATTTTTCCTCTGTTACGTCTTGAGGTTCCTATCAATGATTGCTTCATTTATGACATCTAAGCATCCTGCACAAAAAGTCTGAAAGGTACAATGCAAGAAGTCATGATATGGATGTAATCATGGAAAGGCTCTTAGTTACTTGTCCATCCAGAATCAACGTGGAAGCTTTAAATTTAATTTGTGGCTGTAATTCATGTGACATTTTAAATTTTCTCATTTTCTTCTGTATTTCACTTTAACTGATGACTTTTGTCCTGTGGTTTAATGTTTTTTAGGCTTGTAACTTGAAATTAGGCGATCCAAAAGGAGCATTGATGGATTCAGATTTTGCATTGCATGATGGAGATAGTGCAAAGGCCCTGTTCCGCAAAGGCCAGGTTGATCTCTTCCAATATGGAAAGTTGTTGTTGATGATGATGAAGAAATTGCATGATACTGGCGAATAATTTGTGTGATCATGTGTGAGCTTTTATATTCTATTGCTCTACTTTTGCTGTAGAGTATGCTGATTTTGATTAGTTGTATGACTATCCTGCACCAATAGATTCCAAGCTTAGAGTCTCTCTGTTTTTTTTTTCTTTTTGGTTTTTAACCCTTGTACATTTTATGCATTGCTGAACTTCTGCAATGAAGCAGTTATCAAGTTCATAATTCCTGGATTCTCTGCTGAACCAGTCACATATAATGACCTGGAATTTGTCATTTGTACTTTTCAGGCATGCATGGCACTTAATGACCTGGATGCTGCCGTTGAAAGCTTAAAAAAAGCACTAGAGTTGGAGCCAAACGATGGTAGGTGGTGGTTGTTTGAGTTCTTCATGTTCTTTTATTTGTTGAGGGTTTGCAGTTGAGAATTGAGCTTCCTGGATTCTTGTGTTGATACAAATGTTAGGATTACTTTTTTCCTCAATAATGTCCATATATTTGGTTTTACAGAACTTGGGGCCTTTAGGCATATTTTGAAACAAGAAATTGGGCTAGCATTCTGATAGGGCCGGCTAGTTTGTTGAAATCTCAGAGTCCTTAAATTTTGGTCAGTTAGGTCAAACAAATTCTTGAAATCTCATTTTTGCGCATTTACGCATTGAATCTGGAAGCTCTTAATATGATTATCAATACATATTAATTTTCTCAGCAACGTGTCAATGAATTGTATGACTTTTTCTAAATAGAGTTGATTTTTTCAAGGAGCATTAGATTATATAGCAGAAGTAAACAGATATAGAGGTTAAACAAAGCAGTAGACCATGGCTCTTGGATATTTAACTAAAATGCTGCAATATGAACCACGTCTGTGGTATTTCTGATAAATTTGACTTCGAACCTTTCTCTGTTCTTCAGGAGGAATTAAGAAAGAGCTTACAGCTGCAAGGAAAAAGGTCAGTAATGTTATTTTATGATTTCTTTTCCTTTTTATTCATGCATTGTTTGCTTGCTACGATTTTAGCTTAATGACATTGGTTTAATGCTAACTTTGGTTACAGGTTGCTGATAGACATGACCAAGAGAAAAAAACTTATTCTAGAATGTTCCAATAGGGTTCTTGGAGTTGTGGCGCATGCTACTGCTGTATTGTGTACAACAAAATCGGGATGGCTGTCAGTTCACCTAGTCAAAATTTTCTCATTTTCCTTCTTCTCAGGCTTTAACCGTCTTTTAAATCATCAGGTATAGCGTTGATTAGTATAATTGAATATCTTTCTAGATTAAGTGTGATAGAGCTATTGACGATATATTATAATGTTTCGCTTCTGTCAATATCCTTTGCTCAGAATCCGAACTTGCATGCCTTTTGATGTGCCTCTTAAATTTTCTGATGGAATGTGTTTCAATCTCAGGTATCAGACAGCAAATCAGCGAAGCCCAACTTGGATTGTGTTTTTTGATGTTGAGTTTGTTAGAATTTAATACGAGGTTAATTGCTGTCTGTAACTTGAATGCTGATTCATGTAATATGGAGACAAATATATGCTGAAATTCCAAAGACGCCCAGTTGAAGTCGCATGTTCATGAATCACCTTGTTCATCCAATGCCCGTGCTTAACTTCGATATTTTTTTTTTGATAATTGCTTAACTTCGATATTTTTTTTTTTGATAATTGCTTAACTTCGATATTGCTTTAGCCTTAATGATGATTGAGTGTTAAGGCTCCTACGGCCGTCTGGTGGGACCAAGTTTTTTTTTTTTCGGGAAATTAAAATAGAAGAGGGCCCAACCCATCACATCAAGGCCTTGGATCCCTTCCATTGAGCCTTCCTCAACTAACAGATATCAACTATTTAGATGAGGTTTTTAAATAAATGTATAGAGTTTGATAGAAGAAAAAAAATTCGTGTTTTTCATACTTCTATTTGTGCCTTTCAGTTTTTATTTTTAAGTTGAGATACAAGGTTTTTCTTTTTCTTTTTTATAAAATGATCAATTATATATGAACAGAGCAAAATTATACCGCTCAAGATGATATAGATGGTCTAGGTATGAGAACTTGAGAAGTACATTAGATTTATATAATGACTGGAAAAAAGATGGAAGCAAAAAATTAGGATCATTTGCCAAGGTACTTTTGAAATCGAAATGTAGGAGATCCGTGAATAAATTCTTCTAATAAATGTTGTGTGCTGCAGATATTTAAATTATTTGTTTTGAGTTGCTTATGTTTCTCTATGAAAAGCTGAATTCCATTTAGCTCATATAAGATTAAGTAAGATGAGCTGCATTCCATTTGGCTCGTATAAGATTAAGTAAGATGATGCTTTTAAACATTGACAAATAAATGTCAATGTTGTAATAATATTAGATGATGTGGATGTCCATAAACTCCCAACTTTTCGCCTTTTACTTTCTACACTCCACAACCTTTCTAATGAATAGTATTTAGGAGTTTTTATGTCCATAACTCAAAGGTTACAATACGTGTACTTACGAAGATTAATTTTGTTATTTACTTTATATAACTCTTGGTTGAGATTAAGGGCCTATAAAAAGAACATTATGTATTACACTTTAATTGCATTCAAATGAATAAGATATTGATCCATCTTTCTCTCCTTTTTCCTCTTTATATCTCTCCATCTCTTTCATCTTAATCTCTTATATCGTTTTGATTTCATAATAATAAAATAATAGTTGATGCATTATTTCCAAAAGCTATGCATAAAAAGCTTGGTTAGAAACAAATGTAGCATAGAGAAAAGACGCCAAACCAAATAGGATGGTTAGACAATTTTTTGGTATCTGATAACAAGGGATCTATTAAGAACTTTAATTCTCCGGCAAAAAAAAAAAATCAATTCATTGATTATTTATATATTACAAAATATAATTATTAATTCTAACAATTTTATTTTTAATTTCAAAATTTTATAAATTGATGGGTTATTAGCTCAGGCTCTCCTCGTCAAGAACAACACAACGCTTAGATTATAAGCTGATTGATTCCTTTCCTTGTTACATTCGATTGCTGCTCTGTTCACGAGTTACATGGTTAAATCTTTTGGCGCTAAAACTAAGTTCGCTTCTCGACTTTCACGCCCCGCTCTCTCCCTCGAGGATTCTTCCATGGCGGATCGCTTTTCTAGGTCTTTCCTCGTTTCTGCCCTTAACCTTTTACTTCTTGAAGCATTCTTAATTTCTTTGCTTTTTTCTTCCCCTTCGATTCTCTTCAACATTTTCATGTTGTGGTGCTCTTGAATTGTATATTCTTCTATGTTAACTGCAAGTTTTCTTTGTTCTGGTCTTCTGCAAATTATAATTTCACAATTTTCTAGTACGATTTTATGTTGAGATGTTGAGATTTTTTTCCCCGTCCATGCTTTCTTCTTCACTCTTTCTCCTAATCTCATTCTAATTAATATGGCGATGTTGGTTATAGCTTTGACCATCAGGATTTTGCTGAGATCGTTGTAGTACGTCATGGTGAAACAGCATGGAACGCTGATGGAAGAATACAGGTACTTTTCTCGGCGGGTAAAGTTTGGCGTGATTAAAGAAAACAATGATGATATTTGATCCTGATTTTTTTTTAATTATAGATAAATTATATTAAAAGATTTTACAACAAATCAAATTGTAGGTTGGTCTTATTTCTGCTATTATATTTCATGCATACATGTAGTCTAATCAATATGATAAGCTTATCCTAATAAATGCTTTCCAAGTAAAAGTGGCACAAGCCAATAATTTCTTAAATCTTCGCAATGAAAGAGACTATTCTTAGTCACAATCACTTTGTTATCGGCAACTGTTATTCCTAGGCCTAGCTTACCAAACTATTTCTTCCCCTTTTATGGTAATTTCTACCTCCGGTGTATTCGCATCTCTTCATAGCTTTCCCGGCCATTCTTTCTTATACTGATTGCCCCTTTTGAGATGAATATGAGCTTGTACATGTATGTGATCAGGGACATCTGGATGTTGAGTTAAATGAAGTTGGAAGAGCGCAGGCAGCTGCAGTAAGTTGCTTTTGTTACAGACGCTTTCTGTTAATTGGTCTATTTATGCCTTTATGACTAATGCCAATATTTTGGATGGAGGTGGCTGAAAGACTATTTAGGGAACCAAAGGTCTTTGCTGTGTATTCTTCTGACTTGCAACGAGCTTATGAGACAGCACGGCTAATTGCAACCAAATGTGGAGGGCTAGAGGTTTGGCCCCAGATTAACATTCTTCATGTATCAGTTCACTAAATTTTGTATCCTAGAATAGCGTTTCAATCTTGATTTCAATTGTAAACCATGCTCAGTGCTTACAGTCACTCAGTCCTTCTGATATATTTTATTTTCACAGTCTTACTATTTATGATTAGCCAGACTATGCACGAAGAATGATACTGTTTTGTAGAAATTATGACAAAAAACTGAAAAGTTTAATTTCTTGTATTATTTAGAAGGGCAGGCACTAACATCTTGAAGTTACTAGTGGGATTGAAACCGCGGCCTCCACATAGAAAGAAACTTTCATGTCACTAAGCCACATGACTATTGAGAAAGCTTAAATATTTTAAATGGAACCTAAGAGATGTCTTAATTTGAAGTTCAATGGCTTTGCATGCATATGTGTTATATCACTTCACCTTCTTCATCTGCATTGTTGAATTTAAATATTATTTAACTACGTGTATGTATATATATATATATTCCTCTTTGTATCTTCTACCTTAACTCCAGGTCGTCAAAGAACCTGACCTACGGGAAAGACACCTAGGGGATCTTCAAGGCATGTCCCGTCGTGAAGCATCAAAGACTAATCCCACAGCTTACAGAGCTATGGAACGAGGTCAAGAAATACCAGTAAGTGTAATAGAAGCCAAATTATTATACCCCATGTTTAAAGTAAAAAGAGGAATTCATACAAGTCAATAGACATTTGCTTTGAGCTGATGGTGTTTGTTATTCAGTTGCTGCACTAATCTTAATTGGTTAGTAGTTTGCTTTGCCATTATTCTAGTAATACTGTGATTGACTTTTCTGCACGTAGCTGACATTAATGCATTATGTCACAATATTCAGGGTGGTGGAGAAAGTCTTGATCAACTTTCCGAACGCTGCACATCTGCGTTGCAGAGTATAGGCATGAAGCATTTAGGTAGGCCACCTTGGTGAAATTATGAGAGCATTGCCAAGGCAAATTGCTTTTGACATGCAAGTTACTTGCCCTTAGTGTGTACCCTAGATTTCTTTTAGACAATGTGGGCTTAACAAGTAATTTGTGATAACTGATAATGCTGTGTTAATGGATCCCTTTTAAAATTCTTTCAACGCGTTAGTAATCAAGTGAAACTACGTGTATCATTTGCAGGGAAGCGGGTAGTAGTTGTTAGCCATGGAGGTGCCATTAGATCACTTTACAAGAAGGCCAATAACAAAAACAAGCGTTGTGGGATGATACCCAACACATCTGTCAATGTGTTTCACTTGTATGAAGATAAGTGGATTATAAAAACTTGGGGAGATGTTAGCCATTTGAGCCAAACTGGATTTCTGCAGTCAGGTTTTGGGGGTGACAGAACTTCTGGTTAGGTTGTATCGCTTGATTTATTCATTGAAGCAATATGCATACTAGAAATATATTATTGCATTCTGGCTGAACTTATTTTGCAGTACAGCATTATGAACTTCAATGATGCTAAAGATCATTTTTAGTCTTTACAATCTACGATGAGTGTGTGTGTGTGTGTGGATAGAAGATTTGCTTTTTGATTCTACTTAACTACATTGATGGATACTAGTGGTGAGTGATTCCTCTTAGTACTTTTCCTTCCCAAAGCTCGTTTGCCGTACATGTTCCGGGCATTTGGATTCTCAAGCTCAAGAGAAATTTATGCTGCTAAAATAATTTTTTATACACCATGAAAACTACTGACACACCCAAGTTCAATTGACTTTTAATGCAGACGTCTGTTTAATTGATTATGCCCCTTTCCCTATAATTTTCTTGTATGTTGGTCACCTCCAAATCTTATTCTAAACAAGTGTGTTGGGATCTTTTCATTTATATGCCAATTTGATCGATAAAGTTTTCATCATTAGAAAATTTCTAATAAAGGTCTTTCTCCTAACCATCCGTTCTTAGCAGTTTAACTAGTATTATACCTCAAATGGAAGTGCAAGTTTAAGTTTTCTTATCTTCCAACTTTCGAGCTTCATATTGAGTAACAAAATCACCAACTTTCCCAAAATGTGAGCTAATAAATGTTCCATATTTGAATCATAATAGACAATGAAAGAAAAACCGGATTGGACCGGCCGGTCGGACCGAAAAACCGGCGAACCGGTCCCAGCCCCGGTCCGGATAGCTATCAGTGAGGGGAGGAGGGTCGACTCGGTTTTGACCGAGTTGACCGGGCCGGTTTGCCTGTGACTCGGTCAAACCGTTGAGTCAGGCGGTTTGACCGAGTCACCCAAAAAAATTTTAAAAAAAAATGGTAGAGATAAAAAACAGAACGGAAGCAAAGCACGAGAATGGGGCAAAGTTTTAGAATCAGATCCCCTTCCCTCGCGAGTCCCGATTTTGTGCCCTAGTTCCAATCGACGGTGGCTGCTTGAACTACGAGTGACGATGGTGAAGACGGCGAGCGGCGACCGGTGAGCTACGGCGACAAAAATTAAAAGATGAAATCTGAACCCTTGCTGATCATAAACTTTGATATGCCGAAATGAAGTTAAGTTGAAGAAGAAAGAAGGTTAAGATCCTGCTCGAAATGAAACGCAGAGAGGAAAGAAGAAGATGGAACCAATGTCAAAAAGTCACTTCATCCTTGCTTGTCACTCTCACAATCACTTTTAGTCTTATACCCTATTTTTTCTGTCATTGGCACGGCTCAAGGCATGGAAAGTGGAAGAAAGATATTATTTCATAAAAAACAAACAGATTTCTCTTTATGTTTTCGTACCAAAAAACTGACAAATTTTTAGGTTTATTATTTATTTATACATTTTCTTCTTTTCATTTTATTTTTATTTAAATTAATTAATATATAATTAAATCTATGTGTTTCTACTGTATTACTATTAATATATAATTAATATATTCGATCACCGGTTAGATCCCGGTTAAACCATTAACCCTTGAATCTGTTCCATGACCGGTTTATTGCCTGGTCTAGTTTTTTGTTCCTTGATAATAGATTAATTTCTTAGACACCGGGAACTATTTTGCATAATTTTACAGCACTAATGGCCTATATGCAAAGTTGCAAAGTGTATAACCAGAAGTTTTAACTATTTACTTAAAAATTAACTACTCCCTCCTCCAGTTTACAATATAGGGCATTTATAGAAAGAAGACATGTTTCAGAATATAATTCACATTCAATTTAATTAATTCTCTTTTTCTTGTTTTGCCTCAGTGATTAATACTCATTTTTTCAACTTTACCTATTATTATATCCCTCCCTCTAAACTCTAAAGTAACATTCCCAATGCAATTAAACATATTTCTCAAGGAGGGGTACAAGTGGAAAAAAATTTATATTTTAGGATATATTCACTCATTATCTCTCCCCCTCTCTAAAATAATATTCCTAAGATAATTAAACACATTGCTCAATAAGGGGTAAAAGAGGAAAATATTTACATTTAGGACATATTAAATTACTTAACTATTATTTTTTATTTCTCATGATATAGTTGAAGTGCCCTGTGTTGTAGACCGAAGGGAGTATGTACATAAATCTCATTTTATCAGCTTGAAAGATGCTGCGTTTTGTTTTAGTTTGCTTCTAATAACAAAGGATCTGATAATATCATTGATTTCAGGTCCAAGGAAAATAATAAAATTGATTTACTTAATATTTATAAATTCTAAAATTCGTTTAATAATTATTTATTAAAAGTACAAAATAATTTCTAATAATTATTAAAAATTTATGTTTTAATGTTTTGTATAAGATAAAAAGTTATTTTTTTAGCCGGAGTATAAGATAAAAAGTTGTGCCATGTAGCTACCAATTATTTAATTACTCTAAAATCATTAAATTAGAAATGAATACTCCTGATAGTTCAATAAGAAATCTAACCTATTGGCAAAAAAAAAAAAAAACAAAGAAAAAGAAATCTAACCTAAAAAATTTTGATTCTTCCTTAATACATTATTATAGTCCTGTAAATTGAATTTTCTTTCACGTTCAAAGAATTCAAGAAGTACTTACAGTCTTACACCAAAAAATGAAAAAGAATTCAAGAAGTGTTTTGAGCTGATTGGTTATTTAAAAATCTCTCATAAGTAAAAAAATAAATAAATAATAAAAGAACCCAGATTCTTTAAGTTGACTGGTTATTAGTGAACGAAACACTTATAAAATAGGACTTGGTTTCAGTATTAAGCATTGTGCTTAGCTCTCTCAACTCATCAGATCTGGACCGTTAGATCTAAGTTAGACGATCCATATCTAAGTTTTTAAGAGTCAATATTTTTTAATAAAAATTATTTTAATGAGTATAGAGTTTAAAATAAAGATAATTTCTTAATTGTTATTTTTTCTTTCTTTTCTTTCTTTTTTTATACAAAACGGCCAAGACAAAAGCTTGGAAATAGCAATTCTTCTTTAGACTACATGTCCACCTGGCATATCATCCCGTATGTACCCCATACACCTAGAGTGCACCCGTGGTAACACTACTAGACCACCAACTACCTGGTGAGCATCCCTGGCCAAAAAGTCGGCGCATCTAATTGCCTCTCTGGAAGTATGATGCAGCTATGCATCCCAGCCTGAAAGGAGCAGTTCCCGAGCTTCCTGGATCTCCCCTTCAAGCGAATGATGAGAATGACCTTTGACATCTCGTACAATCCACTGATAAGCCTGTAACGAATCTGTAAAAGCCTGCACCTTCTAAAGACCGAACTGTTTGCAGAGATTCAACCCCATCACGATCCCCGATAATTCAGCTCTTGCGGTCGGAACATCACCTAAATGACGTTGGAAGCCAACCACCCATTTGCCTTGTTCATCCCGAATCACCCCGCCACAGGACGCCCACCCTGCTCCGTCAACAGAGGCGTCCGTATCTAAGCGGACGTACCCAGGCATCGGTGGGTGCTATATGGGATTCAGCACGCGATCTGACTGGAATAGACTGTTGTTGAAAGCATCAATCATACTGCTATCCATTAGATAAAAAATCCCCTGATGAACGACATCACGTGCGTGCATGCGAGTTCCTTCCATCACTCCTTTACATCTGTTCTTCCATAAGAGCCAGCAAATAAGACCGAAAATCTTAAACCAAGGCCATCTCCTGAAGCGCCCAAATCCCATATGATGGGAAATATTCATCCTAAGCCAACCCTGCAAGTCAGTTTGAAAAAAACGAAAACGAGAATTAGGGTGAACAAAATATAACCACACATTTCTGGCTATCTCACAATCTTGAAGGATATGAAGTGTATTTTCCACTTTCTGACAATGAAAAGGACAATCCTCGCTCTGGGTCAACCCTCTCCTAGCTCTGAGATAGTTTGTAGGAAGTCGATCATAAATCACTTGCCAGAGAAAAAATTTCACTTTTTCCGGTACTGGGAGTTTCCACACCTTTTGCCACTGGAAATGAACTTTCTGATCTCGTTGTGTGGAAATAAATTCATAAGCAGCACGAACACTAAAATTCCCATCTGAAGATGATCTCCAGTAAAAAGTGTCAGCTACATGCCCCCCCGGGGGAGGAATATGGGCTATGATATCAATCACCCACTTCGGGAGAAACTGCCTCCACAGTTGGAAATTCCAATTACCATCAGATAACACAAAATCCCAAACTTTGGCGCATGGGTTTATTTCCTGTATATTTCGGTCCACCAAATGAATAAGAGGCACTGCAACTGGGGTCCAAAAGTCCCACCAAGCATTGCTAGACCTCCCATTATTTAATTTTCTACCGACCCCTGTATAGAACCGTCCCTATATCAATGAAATACCACGCCAAACTCTGGAGGGATTATGTCTGGTATACACCATCGGATATATTCCATCCTGACAACCATATTTCGCCTTGAGACACTTGACCCATAAGGCGTCGGTTTTTGTTAACAACCCCCAGCAAAGTTTCATAATAAAAGCCACATTCTGATTATACAGATCCTTAATTCCCAATCCTCCCTTCTCTTTATCTTGCTTAATTTGGTCCCAAGCAATGAGATGCATCTTCTTCCCATCATTTCCCTGATTCTAAAGAAAGGAGCGACTAATCTTTTCCAATTCTTGTAAGACACTTTTAGGAGGCAGGGTAGTTTGCATCTGGTAAGCCGGCAAAGCCGACAGGACTGCCTTAATGAGGACCGACCGACCTGCCATATTAAGAAACCTAGTCTTCCACCCCGCCAACCTCTTCCTGACTTTCTGGATGATAGGGAAGTATATAAGCTTCGTAGCACGCTCATGGAGCAATGGCACTCCCAAATACTTCCCCAGGTTCCCCGTCATACCTATCCCCAAATCATTACTGAGCTCGAGGGCCCTATGGAAATTCGCATTTTTAGAAAAGAAAGCTTTCGATTTGGTTGAGTTGACTCGATGTCCTGAGACCCCACAGAAAGCTTTCATAACTTGCTTCATCACTCTAATTTGACTTGCCGATGCTTCTCCAAAAAGAAGCAGATCATCTGCAAAGAACAAATGCGATAATACAGGGGAATTTCGACCGAATTTGAATCCAAACCACTGACCATTGTTAACTGCACGATGGATTTGGTGACCCAACCTTTCCATACATAGCACAAACAAATAAGGGCTTAGAGGATCATCCTGTTGAAGCCCACAAGACGGCAAGAAAGAAGCTGATTCCACCCCATTCCAAAGTACCTTCATGGAAACTGTCGAGGTACATTGCATGATGATATTAATAAGACTACCTCGTAGTCCAAGGCCAATAAGGGTCGATTTCAAGAAATCCCAATCAAGGCGGTCGTACACTTTTTCCATATCGACCTTCACCACCACATACCCTTTCTTCCTGCGTCTTTGTCGCATTGTATGAATGACCTCCTGTGCTATGATGACATTATCAGAGCTATGTCTACCTTCGATAAAGCTACACTGTTGAGGGTCAATCAAATAAGTCATGGCATTCTTCAATCGGCCAGCAATAATCTTAGTGATTATTTTAAATTCCACATTGCACAGGGAAATAGGCCGAAAATCACGCACAGACTGTGGATTATCACTCTTCGGGATAAGCACAATGTTCGTTTGATTAATATCCTTTACCAGAGTAGGGTTTTGCGAAATAGTTTTGACATAATCGCACACCTTCATACCCACCCCTCTCCCATTAAGATTGAAAGAAATGAGCGTTTAGACCATCAGGGCCTGGCGCTTTGAACGCACCAATTGTGAACGCCGCATTCTTAATCTCAAGATTTTCAACATCCTTATGCAGTAAAATATCATCCTGACTTGATAAGGGAGGAAAATCCAAAGGCCGATTTGAAGAGGGCGTAAGGAGATCATCCTTGGAATACAAGTCCTAGAAAAAATTACTGACCATGTTCCTCAGTTCTTCTTGATCAGTAATCCAATGACCAGCGTCATTCTGCAGGGTTTGGACCTAATTTCTTTTCTGCTGGATAACCTTGGAGGCATGAAAAAATATGGTATTTTTATCCCCCCCCAAGCCAGCCATTTGCTCCTAGACTGTTGGTACCAGATTAATTCCTCTTGAGCACTTAATTTATTGTACTCCTGCCAAAGAGCTCTCTCTAATTTATACAAACTATTAGATGTACTGTGAGCTCGTGCTTTGTCAATGCCCTCCAACCTTCTAATAATGTTCTGTCTTTTTTTGGGGATACTGCCAATCACCTCAGCATTCCAGATTTTAGCCTCTTGCACAAATTTAGTTACTCCCCCACACCAATCATCATTTTCCCAGGATTTAGTAACTATTGCCAGAAACGTCTCCTCCAAGGCCCATGCTGGTTGGTATTTGAAAGGATAATGACCCCTATGTTGAATTGGACGGGACTCATCAGAGACCACCAAAATACGATGATCCGATTTAAACCGAAGGCAGTGGAAGACTTTACTCTAAGGATGTCTCATCTCCCATAAGGAATTACTAAACCCCCAGTCTAATCTCTCTTTCACCCCTCGCTTCTCCCATGTGAACCGCTCCCCAACATAAGGAAGTTCCATAAGTTGAGTGGCCCTAACACATTCTGAAAATTGTTCCATTGCCCGCACAGGTGGTTCAGAACCACCTAATTTATCCATAGGCTCAAGAAATGAGTTAAAATCCCCTATAACCAACCAAGGATCAACCATATTAAAAGCAATATTCTTGAGGTCTCTCCATAAAGCCACTCTTCTATTAGCTATCGGCTCCCCATACACAAAAGTGGCCATAAAAGCATCATTATTCATTTTATCAACAAGTTTGCAGTGCATAAACTAAGTACTAGAACAAAAATATTCCACAGAGGTATTTCTATCATCCCATAAAATTCAAATGCCTCCAGCAAAACCGGAGACTTCAAGACGGAGTCAATTACTAAAACCAAGATTGCAAGCCACCCTATCCACCCTAGTACCATTGACTCTAGTTTCAATCAAACACAAAATATCCACATTATACTTTTTGACCACTTGCTTTACAGTGCTAGGAAAAAGTCTATTCCTCGCACACCTACAATTTCATGAAGCGATAATCATTTTCAAAAAATGATTTTTTATTTAAAAAATTATCAATTTAAAAAAACTCAAATTTAGACTGTTTAAAATCAGGCCTCGACAACCTAGATATGATAATATAGAAAAGCTAATCACAGTTTAAACCAAAGTTCTTGTAAAACAATACGGTAAGCTAGCTGAATGATTATTTCTTACATTCAATAACTGCTCTGTTCAATTGAATCTTTTGGCGCTCTCAGCTAATTACGCTTCTTGGCCCTCCTTCTCTCCGCCGTCTGGCTCTCCTTCGCTGATTCTTCCATGGCGGATCCTATTCCCAATTCTGGAGAATGTTATTCTAAATAAGTGTGTTAGGACAATCTTTTAATTTATATGCCAATTTGATGGAGAATGCTATCATCTTAGAAGATTTCTAACAAAAGGCTTTCTCCTTATCAAAGTTGTCAAACTCATGACTTTAAGTAAACTTCTTATAGTGATGTAAAATCGTATCATGACCTTAAATCGTAAATTTGTAAGAATTTACATTTATCAGTAAATAAATATTAATAGTGTATAATTAAATAATTAAAATATAAAAAATGATAACAACTTGATTTAAATATATTTTAAATACAAAATAATTGAAATTAAATCCATCAATAATAATAATAATAATTTATCATATTCAACAAAATTTTTTTATGAAATTCATATATAAACTCATTGAGTATTGATTAAAATGAAAAAGTTAACATAGGCTTAAGGATAAATCAATACGATTTTGTAAGCTAAAAATGTAAAAACAGCAAACTTGATATGTACACTCGCAAGTTTAACCGATTTTATAATTAATATAAGTTTAAAGGTGTAACTCGACACGATTTTATAATATAAAAACATAAAAACAATAAATTCATAGATGCAACTTACGAGATTGACAATAATATTGCTAATGGTCCATTCTTAGCCGTTTAAGTTTTTATCCAAGTTCCACATTGAGTAACAAAATCACCAATTCTGGTACCCAAAAAAATCACCAGCTCTCCCACAATATGAACTAAATGTTCCATATTTGAAGCATGTATAGTACAACAAGCAGTGTATCCACTTTTTTTTTTAAAAAACTACGTACATTAATCTCATTTTATCAGCTTGAAAGACCGTGCTGCGTTTTTTATCTAATAACCAATGACCTAATAATATCATTAATTTCATGTCCAAAAAAATAATAAAATTGATTTACTTAATATTTATAATTTATAAAATTCGTTTAATAATTATTTATTAAAATTACAAAATAACTTCTAATAATTCTTAAAAATTTATATGCTTATGTTTTGTATAAGATAAAAAGCTGTAACGATGTAGTTACCAATTATTTAATTACTCTAAAATTATTAAATTAGAAATGAATACTTCTAATAATTCAACAAGAAATCTAACTTTAAAAAAATTGTTGATTTTTCCTTAACATATTAGTACAATCCTGTAAATTCAGTTTTCTCTCAACTTAAAAGAAGAGAAAATTCTAAAAAACTACACTCAAAATATAAAAAGGATAAATCAGTACATCGAAAATGAGAAAAGACAAATCAGGCGGGTGTCAGAAAAAGTAAGGAATCTGTCCTTTTGAAATTTCAGCTAAATTACGAAAATGCCCTTCAGTCCTCAGTCGCAATAACAACATAGGTGTTGTTAATGGCGAATCATGAGTTGTTAATGGCGATGTGAGTGTTGTTATTGGCCCTGAAACTTCTAAAGTGTGAAAGAAAAAATTGGAGTTGTTAATGTTGAATCCAGTGTTGTTAATTAAGAGATATGTGTTGTTATTGGTCCTAAAATTTGTTAATTGTAAAAGAAGAATTGCAGTTGTTAATACCGAATCCGAAGTTGTTAATTACGATGATCAAGGTGTTATTCTGAAGTGGGCATGAAATGCTGAAGGGCATTTTCGTAATTTAGCCGAAATTTCAAAAGGACAGATTCCTCCATTTTTCTGACACCCGTCTGATTCGTCTTTTCTCATTTTCGATATACTGATTTGTCCTTTTTATATTTTGAGTGTAGTTTTTTAGAATTTTCCCTTCAAAGAATTCAAGAAGTACTTACACTCAAAAAAAAAAAAAAAAAATTCAAGAAGTACCTTAAGCCGATTGGTGAAAAATCTCTCATAAGTAAAAAATAAATAAATAATAAATGAACCCATAATCTTTAAGCTGATTGGTTACTAAGCCCCGTTCCTCGTGAACGAAACGCTTCCAAATAAATAATAAGCTGATTGATTCTTTCTGACATTCAAATTCAATAACTGCTCTGTTCAATTCAATCGTTTGGCGCTCTAAGTTAGCTAAGCACGCTTCTCTTAACCGTCGTTCTCTCCGCCGTCGGGCTCTCCCTCGCTGATTCTTCCATGGCGGATCCCGGTCCCGCTTCGAGTTCTAGGTCTTTCCTCTTCTCCATATTCTTGATTTTACTTCTTGATATCTCCGCTTATATATGAATCTGAAATTACTCATTTCTTTGCTTTTCTTCCCCCTTCGATTCTCCCGAACATTTTCAATTGTATTTTTTTTTTATATCTGCAAGTATTCAATTGGCGGGTAAAGTTTGAAGTCATTGAGTTTAAACAGTGATCACATTTGAAATTCAGTTTCATAGCAATCGAATTGTAGGTTGAACTAATTTCTGCTATTACATTTGATGCATACCTGTAGCCTAACCAAAACGATATGCATATTTTTAATAATGGCTTTTCAAGTGAAAGTGGCACGAGCCATCCACTTTAGGCCTCTTTGTTTGGCCCTTGTGGCTACAAATATATTTTTCGAAAGATCTTCGCGCGGGAAGAGACTATATATTCTTATCTGTTTGCAAAAGCATGTGCATATATATATATATATATAGCTACCTTATTATCACAATCACTTTGTCCTTTACTTCTTTCACTTTGCTTGCCCAGTATTTCTTATATTGATAGTCCTTTATTGAGTTTCCTTATGTTAATTATGCGCAACTTTCACATAAGCTCATAACATGTGTGCTTGTGTGTTTTCAGGGAAAGATTGATGTTGCGTTAAATCGAGTTGGAATAGCACAAGCAACTGAAGTAAGCTGCTTTTGTTTCTCGATTTCTTTCCTACATACAAACCATATATTTAGAATTGTTTCTTTCTAAGGTCTCGATTTATGCCTTAATGACTAATGCTGATATTTTGGATGGAGGTGGCTGAAAGACTAACGAAAGGTCTCTGCCGTATATTCTTCTGACTTGATACGAGCTTATCAGACTGCGCAGATAATTGCAACCAAATGTGGATTGCCAAAGGTTGGAACCCAGATTAACCTCCATGTTTCATTTAATTAAATTTTGTATCCTATAATATTGGTTCGGTCTTGATTTCCCCTATATTTGTATTCTCATAGTCGTAACCATCTATTATGACCCGGACTGTGCTTGAAGAATCTTACTGTTTTGTGGTAATTATGACGTAGATACTGAAAAAAAAAAGTTTTAAATAGCAACTATATATAAGATGTCCTAATTTTAAATTCAATGGCGGATAGATACACATCATTCTCCCCCGTGTGTGGCTATGTATCTTAAGCTGATTGGTTGTTTCCAGATTGTTAAGGTCCCTGACCTAAGGGAAAGACACCTTGGGGTTCTTCTAGGCATGTTACCTCGTGATGCATCAAGGATTTATCCCTAAGCTTACAAAGCTAAAGGTAGTGCTAAAGCAATACAAGTAAGTGCTATAGAAGCCAAATCATTATACCCCTATATTAATATCATCATCATCAAAGACTAACTTGCTTGGTTAGTGCATGTTTTGCTTTGCCACTACATTATTAATATCATGAATGCCTTTAATATTTGCATATGTCACAAAAATTCAGGGTGGTGGAGAAAGTGTTGATCGACTTTCCAAACGCTTCACAACTGCATTCAAGAGAATAGGCATGAACCGTTTAGAAAGGCAACTCAAATTAAATTGCATTGCCAGAGCAAATTGGTTTGACAATGTGGACATAATATATAATTGTTTTGTGTAATCTGTATTCATTTGCAGGGAAGCAGATGGCAGTTGTTATTCATGGACATGTCATCAAATCAGTTTTCAAGGGAGTCGATACAGACATACTCAATAACCTAGTCAATGTCTTTCACTTATATGAACACAAGTGGGTCATAAAACTTGATGAGATGTTAGCCATGTCACCAAGAGAGGACTTCTGGTAGGCCGTATTGCTTTGACTCATACTGGTTGTGACTTGTGAGGAAGGAGAGGGAAAATAAGGATACCATTTTCTTCTGCTTCAAGTTTTTTTCTTTCTTTCTTGAATTTCTTTGGATGTACAGTATTACTGTCTATGATGAGTGTGTGAGTGTGCTATAGAAGATTTTCTTTTTGATTCTTCTTGATATTTTTTCTTCTCATCAAAGCTCATTTGCCGTATATGTTCCGGGCATTTGAATTCTCAACCTCGGAGAGAAATTTATGCTATTAAAATAATTTTTTCGTGTGTAGGTCACCTCGAAATCTTTTCCAAATAAGGGTATTAGGACAATCTTTTCATTTATATGCCAATTTGATTGAGAAAGCTTTCATCTATCATTTGAAGATTTCAAATAAAGGATTTTCTCCTAATCATCCATTCTTTTGTTTTTTTAATTTTTTGCCAATAACTATCCATTCTTGACAGTTATAACTTATAGTATCATGGAGCACCTCCTACGAAAGTGCACGTTTTAAAGTTTTTTCATCTTCCAACTTCCAAATTCCATATATTGAGTAACAAAATTATTGGACTAGTTTCCCTGTTAACTATTTTGTTTAGCAAGGAGAGTTAAGTATAAAGCATAGTCTGAATCTAATTTGAATGATACAGATTTGATTATTTCAAAAGTTTATATATTTTTTTAAAAAAATTATTTTAACAGGTATCAAAAATCTAAAATAAAGATAATATCTTAACTATTATTTTTTTTTTAAAAAAGTATTTTTTAAAATTTATTATTTTAAAAAATTAAATCCAAACTGTCTAGATTAAATTTGGACGGTCTAGAAGTTTAACTCTTCCTGCTAAACAAAATGCTTAATAGGAAACTGGTTCCAAAATCACCAACTCTCCCAAAACATGAACTAAATGTTACATATTTAAAGCATAGATTAATTTGCCATACACTAGCAACTATATTGAATAATTTTACAAGACCAATAATGTTTCATATGCAAGGTTGCAAATTAAACCACAACAAGCAGTTTTAACTATTTAATTTTTTTCTCCAAAAAAAAAAAAAAAGGAACTACGAAAATGAATCTCATTTTATGAGTTTGAAATATACTGCGTTTTGTTTTTGTTTGTACGTAATACGAATGATCTAATAATATAATTGATTTCAGGTCAAAAAGTAATAAAATTGATTAAATCAATATTAATAAATTATAAAATTATTTATTAAAATTAAAAAATAAATTCTAATAATTCTTAAAAAAATTACTATATTTTTATGATTTGTATGTATAATATAAAAATTTGTACCTATATATGTAGTTACCAATTATTTAATTACTCTAAAATTATTAAATTAGAAATGAATACTTCTAATTAATTCAATAAGAAATCTAACTTAAAAATTCTGGATTTTTTCTCAATATATTATTTTACGAAATAGATCCAGTATATTTAATTTTCTCTCACGGTCAAAGAATTCAAGAAGTATTTATCCAAAAAAACAAGGAATTCAAGAAGTACCTTCAGCAGATTGGTTACTTTTTTTTTTTTTTTGGTGAACAAAGGGGGATACCCCGAGAATTACATCACAACTCTGCGAACTGATGTATAACCACTTAGGTCTTCCTGTAGCGTTCTTGTAATTTCTTCAGGCGGAACGCTCCAAATGGTTTTTCTCTTCTGCATGTAGGAGCTCATAGATGCGATTTGATCCGCACAGCGATTACCTTCTCTATAGACATGTTTAAAACTGACTTGCCAATCATTCCGAAGCAGTTGGTTAATTTTATGAGACAGCAAGTAGCATCCTTGAATTTGCTTTAATTCCTTCAATTCTTGGATGACCTGCTCAGCGTCACATTCAACCTCAACTTTCTTGAAGCCCAGATTCCAGCATATCATAAGCCCTTCATACAGACCCCATGCCTTCGCCATTTTGCTACTACACCAATCCAATTTCATAGAAAAACCACTCAACCATTCTCCGCAGTCTCCCCTAATTACTCCACCACAGCCTGATAATCCCATTGTTGTTGTAAAACCATCCGTATTCAGCTTACACCATCCCTTGGGCGGCAAGGTCCATCCTGTTTCTACCAACTCAATCTGATCCTTCCTGATGTCTCCTCCTCCCCATTTTTGGTTATAGAATTCCAGATATTGTTTTATGACATATCTTGTATTTCTCAGCACCTGGAACTCACCTTCATGGACCTGTTGATTTCTCCCTCTCCAAATGAACCAACAACCTACGGCAAATAGCTCCGGCCATCGTTGTACCTCCTTCTCTCTTCCTCTAGGCCTTATATTGTGACTTATCCATGTATGATAATCCCTATTGAAAAAATTATGCTCTATCTCATTGGGTACCAGTTGTTCCCAGGTCCACTTGGCGTGGGGACAGTCTCTGAGTGCATGTAGTTGATCTTCACAGCTTGTTTTACAGATTTCACAGCTTATATCTCCATTTCCCCATTTACCCGTAATTCTTCTAGTGGGTAGCCGTTGGTGGAGTGCCTGCCACATAAATATTTTAACTCGTTCTGGGACTTTTATCTTCCATATTGCTTTCCATTCTGGTGAGGCTTGCCCTTCGTCTTCACTCCTCTGTAGCCACTTGTATGCACTAGCTGTCGTGAACTTCCCGCTTCCTGTGAGTAGCCACTTCATTGTATCTCCTTCCTCTTCTGTATTCGGTGGTAGCGTGCTCTTTATATGTTCAATTATCTGTGAAGGAAGTGCTTGTATAATTGGTTGAAGATCCCACTCCCCAGATTGATTTATTAATCTATCCACTGTCAGGTTCTTATCAATCTCTACTGATTCCAGGGTGCATTGGTTGAGTGGAGGTAGATTATCAAGCCACCTTTCGAACCACACATTTGTTTCTCTTCCATTTCTTACATCCCTCTTTACATTGCATTGAAACATATCCCACATGTGCATAAGATCTTTCCATAACTTTGAGTCCCCTGGTTTTGTAATCGGTTTCTCCCAGCACTCTACTCCTCTTCTGTACTTCCCTTGCAGCACTTGTACCCACAGGCTTGCCGGCTCTGTATAAATTCTCCATAGGAGCTTTAATAAGAGAGCCTCGTTCATTCGTTCCATAGATTTAATTCCAACTCCCCCATCATCTTTTGGTTTGCACAGAGTGCTCCACGCTACCGCATGCCATTTTCTAACTTCTCCTTGCTCCCCCCATATGAATCCTCTTTGTTTCCTTTCCATGCTTTGAGTTGTAAGCACTGGTAACCTATCATGTTGCATATGGTAAAGAGCCATTGTGCTTGTGACCGCCTTGACAAGTGTTATTCGGCTTGCCAAAGATAGACTTGCAGCTTTCCATCCATTTAGCCTCCTGTTAACTCTCTCCACTATGCTCGCATATTTGTCTCTACGACGCTTAGGGAAGGAAATGTTAGCTCCTAGATACCTGCCTATCTCGTCCACCTTCTTGAAGTTGCTCATCCTGCATATCTCCCTGTGCTTTGACAAGGTTACATACGGTAAGAAGAAGATTTATGTCTTCTCTTCGCTCACCTTGTGTCCTGACATCTCACTAAACTCTTGTAAGCATTTCATTATCGCCTGCACTTGTGGTGTTTCCGCCTCTGTAAAAAGAACAAGATCGTCAGCAAACATCATATGAGTTATGAGTGGGCCCCGACGGCCAGCTCTCATTCCTCTCCATTTTTCCTCTCTCACTCTATCCTGAATTAGGTGTGTAAGTTTTTCCATGCCAAGCACAAAAAGATAGGGGGAAAGTGGGTCTCCTTGACGAAGTCCTTGTGTGGGGTAGAAACCATCAAGTTTTTCACCATGCCAAAGAATCTTTGTATATGTGGTTGAGATACATGCCATCACTCTTTTTATCATACTCTCTGGGCACTTTAGTTCCTGCAGAATCTTCTCCATATAGTCCCAACTAAGTCTATCATAAGCTTTTTCCAAGTCTATTTTAATAGCTATATAACCTTTATTTCCTCTCTTCCTCCTCATAGAATGAATCATCTCATTAACAATAATGATATTGTCTTGGATATTCCTCCCTGGGACGAAGCTTACTTGAAACGGGGATACAACCTTGGCCATGATACTTTTGAATCTTTTAACAATGATTTTAGTGAGATATTTGTACACCATATTGCATAACGAGATGGGTCTAAACTGGGCCACTCTTTCAGGGTTCTCCACCTTTGGTATAAGGGTAACCAAGGTTTGGTTGACTTCCTTTATTTTATCTGTGTTTTCCTACATTTCCTTGATTGCTTTACACACACTTGGGCCAACAACTTGCCAATTTCTCAGAAAAAAGATGGCTGGATATCCATCTTCCCCTGGTGCTTTCATTCATCCTATAGAAAATAGGGCCTCTTTGATCTCCTCAGCTGAGATGCCCTTACTTATATTCATCCATTCCTCCTCTTGTACTATCGGCCATAGGTGTCTCGTTTGACTCCACTTACGGTGGAATTTTTCCTCCTTGAATAAGTTTTGAAAGAAGTAGTTCACTATGGCCCCTACCTCCTTTTTTCCTTCCACCCACTGATCATTTTCATTCTTCAATGCAGCAACTCTATTGCGCCTCTTCCTTATTTTTGTTTTTGCATGGTAGTAAGAAGTGTTTTGATCCCCATCTTTCAGCCATGTAGTACGAGCCTTCTGAAACCACATCAACTCTTCTTGGTTTAGAATTTTTTCCAGCTCCAAGCTTAATTCTTCTTCGAACCTTTCAAGATTTGTGTTTGCTCCATTCTGTAACTTCCTTTGCACTCCTTCAACTCTTCTAAGCATTTCCTTTTTCCTCTTTGCAATGTGACCAAATGTGTTGTTGTTCCATTTAGTTAGAGTCTCTTTAAGGTTTTTCAACTCCACCCAAATTTCTTCATTTTCAGTCCAGTTTTCTTTGAGCATAGGATTGAAATTCTCATGTCCTAGCCACACCGCTTCAAATCGAAATGGTCTTCTTTCCCTTTGTCCTCTTTCAGCATCTAGATGGATAAGAAGTGGATGATGATCTGACTGTACTCTAGGTCCCACCCTTACAAACACCTCCCCAAATGTATTCCTCCACTGAACATTACACAAGGCCCGATCCAACTTCTTATAAAGACGCTGGGCAGTTCTAATCACCGGCCTTCTCCATGTATACTTCAGCCCCTCAGCCCCAATATCAATCAAAGAAATTATCCACAATATTCTCCTCCATTCCTGTCTTTTGTTCTTGCAGTGGAGTTTCGTGCCCATAAATTGCCCGGTTCCTCTCCTTGCTGTTACTTTCCTCTGTATTGTCATTTTGCATCTCCATTTCCGCAAGATTCTTATCCATTTGCTTTTCTTCACTTGGGCCCACTTTAGAAGTCTTCTCCACATCCATCACCATTTCTTGTGCTTGGTTCAGTAGTTCATTTTTCAACCCATTCTCACTTTGTACATGAGGCCCACTTGTTTTATTTATATCCTTTTCCATTTGGCCTTTAGCTATCCTTTCTCTATGGGTCCCACTGGTTTCTTCTACCACCTTTTTTTGGCTCGTAGCTTTATCTTGTAACTTTTCCTCTTTCTTTCTTTCATTTTCCTTTTTGTCTTTCTTCATAAATACCTTTTCCTTTGTCTCTCTCATCTCTGACTTCGCCCTTGTTCCAGTTTCCTTATTCTTCCTTGTATTGATGTTGAATTGATGGCTATCTTGTCCCTCTGTCCTGTTGGAAATATTTTGTAATGGTTTTCTCCCTCCTACTTCCTTTTCTTTAACCTTGTTATGCTCCTCTGATTGCTCCTCTACTTCTGCTAGTATTGCATATCTCGACGTACTTCCTCTGATAGAGGTGTCAGTCCCTTTCTTTCCTTGACCCCCATCACCTTTTCCTGCTTTTGTGAAAGGTCTGCGTCCTCTCCTCGATTCCTATACAATTATCCAGGCACTGTAATTGTTTTCCGGTTGGTTTTCCTGAGTTTTTGTTTGCTTTCCGGTATCCCCTTTTTTCACCTCACCCTCCGGCAATTTCTGGATTTGTACGGTTTCCTTCGGTCTTCTTAGAGGGCATTTTTCCGCTGCATGTCCAAATCTCCTACACTGGAAGCATATGAGGTGAAGCCCCTCATATTCAATCTTCAAGCTATTTCTGTCTACCATGTATGAAGGGAGGAGCGGTGCATTAAGGTTTACTTTAACACACATCCTTGCATACATTGTTCTGGCTTTTGTGAGAGTCATCTCATCTACTTTAATGGCTGTGCCTATCTTGTTCCCTAGGTGGTAGAAAGTTTTTTTGTCATAGTAGTCTCCCAGTAGTCCTGGTAAGCGAACCCAGATTGCTACTTTCCGAATGAGTTCGTTCCATGGGTTGAAATTTCTTTTCCATGTCTGGACTGTTAAGTAATGTTGCTGAATCATCCAAGGACCGCCATCCAAAGCAAAGAAATAGTCCTCTCGACTTTGGAAAGAAGCAATTAGGTACCCATTCCCAATCGGTGATAACTCAACAGTGCCAGATCTACCCTACATGCTCTGAATCTTCTTCCTTAGCTGCATGAATCCAGCTATTCCTCCCAGTAGTTTTATAATTAAGGTGCTCTGCCAGGGTCTCTCCAATCTTCATCTTTCCTCCTCAGAGAACTCAATATTAGGCCCTCTATCAGTATTTATCACTTTGACACCCTCTTGTATCTTATCCTGCTCTTTTGCTAACAGATATCCATCCCATTTATCTGTGTTCTTCCCACCTGTTTCATGTGATTTGCTTCCTCTTATGTTAGGCTTGAGGACTTCACTATATGACATAGCCATGGTTTTACTCTGTCCTTCTTCCTTTTCTGCTTCTTTCTCTGAGGCCTCCATCCATTCCTCTTGTCTTGGCTGAAGCGTTATTTCCCCAGTAAAGGACCCCTCTTTTCTCTGATTCTTTCCTCTGTTGTTGTCACCTTGTTCTTGTGGCTTTTCAACATCTGTTTCAAACTTCGACAGCAATCCCCCCTTTCCTTGCATCCTTCCGTGCTTGGTATCTCATTATTCTCCCTAATGTCTTCCACACTTCCGTCCTCTAGACGGTCCGGTGGATGATTTTGGGGATTCGGTTCGCTTGGATTCATGGAAAAAAATACACACCAAAGCCTCTCTCTCTACTTTCTCTCCGAGGACTCGCTATTAGCAGATTGGTTACTTATTGCACTAGGAATGGGTTTTCACCTTTTTGCCTCGGAAAAAAGGAAAATTTCAGAAAAAGACGTTGGAAAATGGAAAAGGACAAATCAATGCTCCAAAATTTCAAAATCCCATGTTAGTGCTGTGTCAGTATAGAGGAGGAATCTGAGATTTTGAAATCTAGGCAAAAAGACAAAATTACCCTTCAGCTGTCCCTCTCTCTCAGCTTGAAATAACAACATCAGCTTCTTTATTAACAACATTGCATTCTACATTAACAATTTTATTTTCCTCTTTCACAATAACAATACTGATCTCTTTATTAACAACAACACATTCTACATTAACAATTCTACTTTATTCTTTCACATCTTTGTATATCAAATATGGTGTTGTTAATGTAAAATATGAGGTATTGTTGTTGACCTTGAAACTTAAATTATGAAGTTGTGGAATAAGAAAGTGAAGTTGTTAATATAGAGACTGGTATTGTTATTGTGAAACAAGAAAGTAGAGTTGTTAATGTCAAATACGGTATTATTAATTAAGAGAAAAGTGTTATTATTGACCCTGAAACTTAAATTACGAAGTTGTGAAATAAGAAAGTGAAGTTGTTAATGTAGAATACAGTATTGTTAATATAGAAACCGGTCTTGTTATTGTGAAACAAGAAGGTCAAGTTGTTAATGTAGAATCCAGTGTTGTTAATAAAGATATCGGTGTTGTTATTGTGAAAGAAGAAAGAGAAATTGTTAATATAGAATGCAGTGTTGTTAATAAAGAAGCCGATGTTGTTATTCCGAGCTGAGAGAGAGGGACAGCTAAAGGGTATTTTCGTCTTTTCGCCGAGATTTCAAAATCTTATATTCCTCCTTCATGCTGACACAGTATTAAATTGGGATTTCAAAATTTTGGAGAACTGATTTGTCCTTTGCTATTTTCCAAAGTCTTTTTCTGGAATTTTCCCGGGAAAAAATCTCTCATAAGGAATAAATAAATAAATAATAAAAGAAACCAGATTCGTTATTAGCCCCCTGACCTCTTGAACGTAACACTTGAAAATAAATAATAAGCTGATTGATTCTTTCTTACATTCAAATTCAATAACTGCTCTGTTCAATTGAATCTTTTGGCGCTCTCAGTAAGCTAAGCACGCTTATTCAATAGCTGTTCTCTCCGCCGTCGAGCTCTCCGTCGCTGATTCTTCCATGGCGGATCCCGGTCCCACTTCGAGTTCTAGGTCTTTCCTCTTCTCTATCCTCTAGATTTTACTTCTTGATGTCTCCGCTTATATATGAATCTGAAATTATTCATTTCTTTGCTTTTCTTCCGCCTTCGATTCTCCCGAACATTTTCAATTGTTTCTTTTCGGTATCTGCAAGTTTTCTTCATTCTGGTCTGCTGCAAATCATAATTTAACATCTTTCAATAGAATTTTTAGGTGAAATTTTTCTTCCCTTTCATATTTCTTTATTCTGTCTACTAATCTCAGTCATAATATAACAATGCTTGTTATAGCGATCCCCATCCGGATTATGCTGAGGTCGTACTGATACGTCATGGTAAAACAGTGTCGGACCCTGATATCATGCAGGTACTTTTTCTTGGCGCGTTGACTTTCAAGTGATTGAGTATAAACATAAGCTCATAATATGTGTTTGTGTGTGTTTTCAGGGACAGCTAAATGTTGAGTTAAATCAAGATGGAATAGATCAAGCAACTGCAGTAAGTTGCTTTTGTTTCTCAATTTCTTTCCAAAATACAAACCATATATTTAGAATTATTTCTTTCTTTCTTTTTTGGGGCCGATTTATGCCTTAATGACTAATGCCAGTATTTTGTATGGAGGTGGCTGAAAGCCTATCTAGGGAAAGAAAGGTCTCTGTCGTATATTGTTCTGACTTGAAACGAGCTTATGGGACTGCAGAGATAATTTCACTGAAATGTGGATTGAAAGAGGTTCGAACCCAGATTAACCTTCATGTTTCATTTCATTAAATTTTGTATCCTCGAATTTTAGTTCGGCCTTGATTTCCACTATATTTGTATTCTGACAGTCATAACCATTTATTATGACCCGGACTGTGTTCGAAGAATCTTACTGTTTTGTGGTAATTATGACGTTGATACTGAAAAAATACCTTACATAGCAACTATAAATGTTTTAATTTTAAATTCAATGGCGGATGCACATCATTCTCCCCCGTGTATGGTTATATTTTCTCTAACGCTCTCTGTTCTGCTTTTTTGGCCTGTCTATATCTCATACCTTAAACTCCAGATTTCCATGGACCCTAACCTACGGGAAAGACACCTTGGGGTTCTTCAAGGCATGTCCCGTCGTGAAGCATCTAAGACTTATCCCACAGCTTACGAAGCTATGGATCGAGGTCAAGAAATACCAGTAAGTGTAATAGAAGCCAAATTACCATACCCCTTGTTTAAAGTAAAAAGAGGAATTCATACAAGTCAATAGACATTTGCTTTGAGCTGATGGTGTTTGTTATTCAGTTGCTGCACTAGTCTTGATTGGTTAGTATTTTGCTTTGCCACTATATTATTTATGCTGTGATCGCCCTCTCTGCGCGCACCTGACATAATACCCCGTTATTAATATCATTATCAAAGACTAACTTGCTTGGTTAGTGTTTTTCTTTGCCACTGTATTATTAATATCATGAATGCCTTTAATATTGCATGTACCTGGCATTAATGCACATGTCAAAAATATTCAGGGTGGTGGAGAAAGTGTTGATCAACTTTCTGAACGCTGCACCTCTGCATTGCAGAAAATAGGCATGAAGCATTTAGGTAGGCACCTCAGATTATCTGGCTCCTGAGAAAATTGCATTGCCAGGGCAAATTGGTTTAACAATGTGGACATAACAAGTAATTGGTGGTAATTGTTTTGTGTAATGTGCATTCATTTGCAGGGAAGCGGATAGCAGTTGTTACTCATGGAGGTGTCATCAGAGAACTTTGCAAGCGGATCAATACAGACAGTCCTTGTGGGAGCATACTCAACAAGCGGGTCATTGTCTTTCGCTTGTATGAAGACAAGTGGGTCATATAAACTTGGTGAGATGTTAGCCATCTGAACCAAACAACTTCTGGTTGGGCCGTATCGCTTGGCTCATTCATTGAACCAATATTGTTTCAATGTTTCCAAAATAATATCCTTTTGGCTGTGACTTGTTGTGAGGAAGGAGAGGGAAAGGATATCATTTTCTTCTGCTTCTAGTTTTTCTTTATTTCTTTGGAAGTACACTATTACAATCTATGATGAGTGTGAGTGTGTGTGTTAGTAGAAGATTTTCTGTTTGATTCTACTTACTACTACCTCTGGTCCTAAATATAGGACATAGTTTGTAGTGTAATTTGCACTACAAACTATGTCCTATATTTAGGACCGGAGGGAGTACATTAATATATACCATTAGCGAGTGATTCTTCTTAATACCTTTTTGTTCCTAGAGCTCGTTTGCCGTATATTTTCCGCGCATTTGGATTCTCAAATTCAGAGAGAAATTTATACTGTGAAAATATTTTATCCATATTGAGAACCACTTAAAAATCTGCTACCCATTCCACAAACAAACAAACAAACAAACAAAAATCTGTTACACATCCTAGTTCAAGTGGCTTCTAATAGAATGTTGTTAAATTCATATCGGACTAGTTAGGTCAATTCAGAACTCAGCAACCCGGCCATGTAAATGATCTTGACAAGTTCCCAACTCTAGAATGGGCTCAACCAGGCAACCTAGCGAGTTACTGGGTTGGCCCGGGTTGCCTTTAGACAAAAATTACAACGTTTTATAATGACTGAGTTTAATTATTAAAGGATTATAGGTAGGAATATTTTGTTATCAATTACTCCCTTCGGTCCTATTTATAAGCAATTTTCTCTTTCATAGAACTAGTCCCTTTTATAAGCAATTTTCACTTTTTATCTGAAAATATTAGCTTCTTTTTCATATTTTACCCTTATTAAATGCTCATTATCTCTCATGTTTTTTATCTATTATCTCTCCTATACTTTTTTCATAAATAGAGACATATATGGAAAAAAACATGACATTTTTTACACTTATTGCTTTTAACTCCAAGTTCGTTTTGAGCAATCAAGGGGAAAGTTGTTTATAAATAAAACCAGAGGGAGTATCTATTTTGATATTTTATTAGGAAGAATATTTAATGATCACTTATTCTTGTGTCATTGGTTGATGGATTGATAATTTGATACTATGATGTCAATATGTCAAAGAAATTGTAAAAAATGTTGTATAAGTATATGATTATTTTGTCAGTGATTCAAGATAGTAAATTGTTATTTAATATTTGGATGGTGTGGTAATAACTTAAAATTTTTTTGTTTATTCTCTCCACCGGTCTGGCTTTGCCTCGATTGGTTCAAATATCAGTCATGATTTAATAATCATGCTTCTAATGCACACAAATATTCAAACTGATTATGTCCCGTTCCCTATAAGTATATCTTGTGTAGATTACCTCCAAATCTTATTCTAAACAAGTGTGTTAGGACAATCTTTTCATTTATATGCCAATTTGATTAAGAATGTTATCATCATTAAGAGATTTTTAATAAAGGGCTTTCTCCTAACCATCCATTCTTGGCGGTTTAAGTTTTCTCATGTTCCAACTTCCAAGTTTCACATTGAGTAACAAAATCACCAATTCTTGTACCAGAAAAAACCACCAACTCTCCCAAAATATGAACTAATTGTTCCATATTTGAAGCATATATAACAAGCAGTTTTAACGATTTATTTCAAAGAAAACTACGCATATGAATCTCATTTTATCAGCTTGAAAGATAGCACTGCGTTTTGTTATTATTTTTCGTTTGTACTGCGTTTTGTTTTGGGGGTTGTTAATTAAGAATGGGCAGTTATTAATTAAAAGCCTCGTGTTGTTATTCTGAAGTGGGTGAGAATGAGGGCTGAAGGGCAAAATCGTCTTTTGGCGCCCCTGCATTGTTCATCCATACTGACAGGGTACTAATCCGGAATTTTGGATTTTATAGTACTGAATAGAGATTTTGCTATTTCAGAGGTATTTTTCAGGGATTTTCCCTTTTGTTTTTGTTTGTATTTAATAACGAATCATCTAATAATATGATTGATTTCAGGTAAAAAATAATAATAAAATCGTTTTACTTAATATTTATAAATTATAAAATTCGTTTAATAATTATTTATTAACATTACAAATAAATCTAATAATTCTTAAAAATTTATATGTTTATGTTCTGTATAAGATAAATTAGAAATGAATAATTCTAATAGTTCAATAAGAAATCTAACGTAAAAATTGAGGAAAATAATACAAAAAGAACTTTAAAATTGAAAAGCCCCAAATCAATTACTTCTCATAAAATAAGTTGTGAATTGTTCATTAAGTCTCATCATTACCTTATCAATTTTTTATAACAAATCTGATTTGGAATTTTATAATTTTAAAATTCTTTTTTTGTCATTTTTCCTTAAAAATTGTTGATTGTTCCTTAAATATTATTATAATCCTGTAAATTTAGTTTTCTCTCCCGTTCAAATAATTAAAGAAGTGCTTAAGGAAAAAAAAAATTTCAAGAAGTACCTTAAAGCTGATTAGTGATTGGTAATTTCTTCAGTTCATGCACCAAGAATGGGTTTCTTGCCGGAGGAAAAAATCTCTCACGAGTAAAAAAATAAATAAATAAACAATAAATAAACCCATATTCTTTAAGCTGATTGGTCACTAACCCCTGTCCTTGTGAACGAGACGCTTATAAATAAATAATAAGCTGATTGATTCTTTCTTGCATTCAAATTCAATAACTGCTCTGTTCAATCCAATCTTTTGGCGCTCTAAGTTAGCTAAGTACGCTTATTGACCCTCCTTCCCTCCCGCGTGGCGCTGCAAGCTAAAGAATCTTCCTCGCAGATTCTTCCATGGCGGATCCCTGTCCCGCTTCGAGTTCTAGGTCTTTCCTCTTCTCTATCCTCTTGATTTTACTTCTTGATATCTCCGCTTATCTATGAATCTGAAACTATTCATTTCTTTGCTTTTCTTTCTCCTTCGATTCTCCTAAACATTTTCAATTGTATCTTTTCTGGTATCTCCATGTTTTCTTCATTCTGTTCTGCTGCAAGTCATAATTTAACATTTTTTAAATATAATTTTTAGGTGAAATTTTTCGTCCCTTTCATATTTCTTTCTTCATTTTACTAATCTCAGTCTTAATATAACAATGCTGGTTATAGCGATCCCCGTCCGGATTATGCTGAGGTCATTGTGATATCTCATGGTGAAACAGAGTTGCACCCAGCTTATATAATACAGGTACTCTTCTTGGCGGGTAAAGTTTCAAGTGATGACAATTGAAATTCAGTTTCTCAGCAATCACTTTGCATCTGTTTATACCTTTCTTATATCGATAGTCCTTTTTTGAGTTTCCTTTCTTTAATTATGCTCAACTTTCACATAAGCTCATAATATGTGTGCTTCTGTGTTTTCAGGGACAGCTGGATGTTGAGTTAAGTCAAATTGGAATAGCACGAGCAACTAAAGTAAGTTGCTTTTGTTTCTCAATTTCTTTCCTAAATACAAACCATACATTTAGAATTCTTTCTTTTCTTTCATTCTTTTTTGGGGTCGATTTATGCCTTAATGACAAGTGCAAATATTTTGGATGTAGGTGGCTAAAACTCTATCTAAGGAACGAAAGGTCTCTGCCGTTTATTGTTCTGACCTGCGACGAGCTTATGACACCGCACAGATAATTGCAATTAAATGTGGAGTGCCAAAGGTTGGAACCCAGATTAACCTTCATGTTTCATTTAATTAAATTTTGTATCCTAGAATGTTAGCTCGGTCTTGATCTCTAATCGTCTTTGTTCTGCTGTTTTGGCCCTTTCTATATCTTAAACTCCAGATTTTCATAGACCATGACCTAACTGAAAGACACCATGGGATTCTTCAAGGCCTTACCCCTTATGATGCATTACATATTTATCCCAAGGCTTACGGAGCTATGGTTAGTGGTGAAAGAATACCAGTAAGTGCTATAGAACCCAAATCATTATACCCCTTTATTAATATCATCATCCAAGACTAACTTGCTTGGTTAGTCTTGCATGTTTTGCTTTGCCACTACATTATCAATATTATGAATGCCTTTAATATTTGCATATGTCACAAATATTCAGGAAGGTGGAGAAAGTGTTGCTCAAGTTTCTGAACGCTTCACAGCAGCATTGAAGAGAATACGCATGAACCATTTAGGTAGGCAACTCAAATTAAATTGCATACAAAACAAGTAATTGGTGATATATAATCATTGTTTTGTGTAATCTGTGTTCGTTTGCAGGTAAGCGGGTTGCAGTTGTCACTCATGGAGATGTCATCAAATTAGTTTTCAATGGAGTCGATAAAGACAGGCTTTCTTGGTGCATACTCAACAAGCGATTCATTGTCTTTCACTTGTATGAACACAAGTGGGTCATACTAAAAAATAAACACCCAAACAGGACTTCTGGTTAACTCATTCGTTGAACCAATTTTGATATCACGGTTCCTAAAAAATACTGTCTGTGACTTGTGAGGAAGGAGAGGAAAATTAAGGATATCATTTTCCTCTGCTTCAAGTTTTTTTTTTTTTATTTCTTTGGATGTACAGTATTACAATCTATGATGAGTGTGGGGTAGAAGATTTCCTTTTTGATTCTACATAACTATGTTGATGGATACCATTAGCAAGTGATTCTTCTTGACACTTTTTTTTACCATCAAAGCTCATTTTCCGTATGTGTACCAGGCATTTGGATTCTCAAGTTCAGAGAGAAGTTTATTCTGTTAAAATAATTTTCTTGCTTGTAGGTCACCTCCAAATCTTATTCTAACTAAGTGTGTTAGGACAATCTTTTCATTTATATGCCAATTTGACCGAAAAAGTTTTCATCATTAGAAGATTTCAAATAAAGGGCTTTCTCCTAACTTATATATTATTGGACTAGTTTTCTGCCAAGTGTTTTGCCTGGCAGAGGTATATAATCATATCTGAACTGTATAAATCTTATCATTATTTCAAAAGTCTATTTTTTTAAAAAAATTATTTTATTGGATATAAAATATAAAATAAAGATAATCTTTTAACTATTATTTTTTTTATAAAAATGATCTTTTATTTAAAAAATTATTATTTTAAAAATATTAAATCTAAATCGTTCAAATTAAATCTAAATGTTCTAGATATGTTTAACTCTCTCAACTAAGTAAAGGGCTCCAAAATCACCAACTCTCTAAAAATGTGCACTAAATGTTCCATACTTGACGCTTAGATTAATTTATGATACCCTAACAACTATTTTGAATAATTTTACAACACCAATAATGTTCCGTATGCAAAGGTGCAAACTAAAACCAGCAGTTTTAATTATTTGCTTGCAAAAAAAAAAAAAAAAACTACGCACATGAATCTCATTTTATCAGCTTGAAAGATGTTGCGTCTTGTTTTTGTTTGTATCTAATAACGAATAACCAAGGATCTAGTAATATCATTGATTTTAAAGTAAAAAAAATACCACTTGAATTTCAAAATCTTAAATTGATTTTATTGACAATAAAAGTAATGAGATTGACAAAAAGAGTATAACAATTGACAACTCACGTGTTTAGGAAATCACTAATTTGAGATTTTGAAGTTTAAGTAGTATTTATTTATCTTTTTCCCAAAAAATAATGAAATTGATTTACTTAATACTTATAGATTATAAAATTTTTTAAATAATTATTTATTAAAATTTAAAATAATTTCTAATAATTCTTAAAAATTAATATTTTTATGTTTTGTATAAGATAAAAAGTTGTAACCATGTAGTTACCAATTATTTAATTACTCTAAAATTATTAAATTAGAAACAAATACTTCTAATAGTTCAAGAAGAAATCTAACTATTCAGGTCAAAAAATAAGAGATCTAACTTTAAAAATGTTTATATTTTTCCTTAATATATTATTATATGAAATACTGTATATCCTGTAAATTTATTTTTCTCTCACGTTAAAAGAATTCCGGAGGTACTTACACCAAAAAAAAAAAAAAGAATTCAAGAAGTACTAACTGATCCGTTATTTCACCGAGAATGGGTTTCTTGCCGGGAAAGTAAAAAATCTCGCATAAGTGAAAAATAAAAGAAGCCAGATTCTTCAAGCTGTTGGTTATTGGCCCTCCGGACCTCGTGAACGAAGGAAACGCTTATAAATAATAAGCGGATTGATTAAAAAACTGAAAACCCAACTGCCTAGAGAGAGAAGCTCTCTCTTGTATTTGGTGCTTGAGTCGTGACCGTTGCCCACTGCAGCGGTCACCGGCGTCGAGAGTGAAGCCTCCGTTGCTCACTGCAACGGACGGAGGAAGCCTCCAGAAGAGCGATGGGGGAGAGAGAGGTAGAGCGAGAGCGGGACAGATCTCCGAGCGTGGAGAACGGCCGGTGGAGAGAAAAGGAACGCGAAAGCGAGGAGGCAAGGGAGCTGCAAACGAGGGAGCGAGAGAGATCGCCGAGTGCTGAGGAAGGTCGGCGGAGAGAGAAGGAACGGGAAAGAGAGACTGGGAGCGAGCAAAAGCCACGAGTGCTTGACGTGAACCTTGTAGGAAAGGGGAAAAGATCGCCTACTGTTGAAGATGATCGGACTACGCAAAAATTCATGATCCTGGACAGTGAAGGTGCTAAGGAAGACATGGAAACTGAAGGTAACAAAGGGGAAAATGCTGCTGCTGCTGCTTCTTGTGACTCCCAGGACCAAATGCTCGTGGAAACTGACTCGGCAGCGCCGGCCATTAGCGTGGAAAAACAGGGTGCATCTCTGAATTATAGGGATCCCCATCCGAATTACGCTGAACTCGTACTGATCCGTCATGGTGAAACAGTGTGGAACCCTGATAGACTGCAGGTAATTTTCTTGGCGTGATTGAGTATGAACAGCGATGACATTTGATGTTCAATTTCACAACAATCAAATTGTAGGCTGAACTTATTTCTGCTATTATATTTGATCTGCATACCTGCAGCATAACCAATACGATATTTATATCAATGAATTATCCTAAAAAAAAAAAAGCATAACCAATACGATATGCTTATTTTTAATTAAGGCTTTTCAATTGAAAGTGGCGCCAGCCTTCCACTTTAGGCCTCTTTGTTTGGCCCTTTTGCTGTATGGGAAAAACGACACGGAAAGAATTTTAAAATTGTAAGATTTTAAATCAAATTTATTATTTTAAGTTGATAAAGGATTGATAAAACTTAATAAGAAATTTATAATTAATTTTTTTTCTTTTAAAAAGTGCCTGATTTAAAATTTAATGGTTTCGAAATTCTTTTTCTATCTTTTTTTAATAAATTATTCAAACGATTACGTGCTGGAACAGACTCTTCTTATCTGCTTGCAAAAGCATGTGCAAATAATAATATGGTTACCCTATTCTCACAATCACTTTGTCCTTTACTTCTTTCCACTTTAGGTACTACCTCCGGTCCTAAATATAGGATAAAGTTTGTAGTGCAATTTGCACTATAAACTTTGTCCTATATTTAGGACCGGAGGGAGTAATTATTACTCGCTCGGTTTTTTTAATAGGAATCTAAAATTTGAATTGTCTAGATCATTTTTTATAAGAGCCTGATAAGAGTTATTTAAATATGTAATGAGTTTTTTTTATGTTTACCATACATTAATTATATATATATATATTGCATTAATTAAAAAATTAATGATACCTATATTTACTCTATTTCTCTATCACATGTATTTTTATAAATAAGGGTATACTTAAAAAAAAATGTTTATTAAATAATTTTAACCATTTTCTTAAATTGCGTAATTCTTAATAAATAGGATCGGAATAATTTTCTACCACTTGTGTAATTGCATCTGTTTATACCTTTCTTGCCCATGATTTCTTACATTGATAGTCCTCTTTGAGTTTCCTTACTTCAATTATGCTCAACTTTCACATCAGCTCATAATATCGTGTGTTTTCAGGGACAGCTGGATGTTTTGTTAAATCGAGTCGGAATAGCACAAGCAACTAGAGTAAGTTGCTTTTGTTTCTCGATTTCTTTACTACATACAAACCATATATTTAGAATTCTTTCTTTCTTTCTTTCTTTTTAAGGTCTCGATTTATGCCTTAATGACTGATGCTAATATTTTGGATGGAGGTGGCTGAAAGCCTATCTAGGGAAGGAAAGGTCTCTGCCGTATATTCTTCTGACTTGAAACGAGCTTATGAGACTGCACAGATAATTGCAACCAAATGTGGATTGCTAGAGGTTCGAACCCAGATTAACCTTCATGTTTCCTTTCATTAAATTTTGCATCCTAAAATATTAGTTCAGTCATGATTTCCCCTATATTTATATTCTCACAATCGTAACCATTTATTATGACCCGGACCATGCTTGAAGAATCTTACTGTTTTGTGGTAATTATATGACGTAGATATTGAAAAAATACCTTAAATTGCGACTATAAGATGTCCTAATTTTAAATTCAATGGCGGATGCACATCATTCCCCGCCGTGTATGGTTATATTGTCTCTAACACTCTCTGTTCTGCTTCTTTGACCTCTCTATATCTCGTACCTTAAACTCCAGGTTGTCATAGACCCAGACCTAAAGGAAAGACACCTTGGGGTTCTTCAAGGCATGTCCCGTCGTGAAGCATCAGAGATTAATCCCATAGCTCTCGAAGCTATGGATCGCGGTCAAGAAATACCGGTAAGTGTAATGGAAGCCAAATTATTATACCCCTTGTTTAAAGTAAAAAGAGTAATTCATGCAAGTCAATAGACACTTGCTTTGAGCTGTTGGTGTTTGTTGTTCAGTTGTTGCTCTAATCTTGATTGGTTAGAACAACAACTGAATAATATTATTAATATTATGAATGCCTTTAATATTGCATGTACCTGGCATTAATGCATATGTCAAAAATATCCAGGGTGGTGGAGAAAGTGTTGATCAACTTTCCGAACGCTGCATCTCTACATTGCAGAGAATAGGCATGAAGCACTTAGGTAGGTACCTCAAATTATCTGGCTCCCGAGAAAGTTGCATTGCCAGGGCAAATTGGTTTGACAATGTGGACATAACAAGTAATTGGTGATAATTGTTTTGTATAATGTCTATTCATTTGCAGGGAAGCGGGTAGCAGTTGTTATTCATGGAGGTGTCATCAAAGCACTTTGCAAGCGAGTCAATACAGGCGGTCTTTATCGGAGCATACTCAACAAGAGGGTCAATGTCTTTCACTTGTATGAAGACAAGTGGGTCATATGAACTTGGCGAGATGTTAGCCATCTGAACCAAACAGGATTTCTGCGGCCGGGTTTGGGGGTGATAGATACAGCTTCTGGTTAGGACCAAAATACCATGTTTCCAAAGTAATACTGGTTGTGACTTGTGAGGAAGGAGAGGGAAAGGATATAATTTTCTTCTGGTTCAAGGATTTTTTTTTTTTTTTAATTTCTTTGGATGTACAGTATTATGAACTTGAATGATGCTACAGATAATTTTGCCTCACTCTTGTGAAGTTTCTATACCAGTTATCCTAGTATGCATAATGTGAGGGTGGAAGTATCTTCAGTTTCATTCTACTTAACTATGTTGATGAATGCCATTAGCGAGTAGTGATACTTGCTAATAGGTTTTCTACCCCAAGCTCGCTTGTCATATCTATTGTGGGCATTTGGATCTCAAAGTTCAAAAAGAAATTTATCCGCAAACCAGTCCAAGTTCTTGAACTCGAGCCGGACCAGAAATGGGCGAACCAGTCGGCAAACTGGACCGGTTTCGGTATTTTAAAAAAAAAAATTAATTTTTATTTTTATTTTTATTTTACAATTTGGATTGATGAACACTCCAAATCTTATTCTAATTAAGCGTGTTAGGACAATCTTTTCATTTATATGCCAATTTGACTGAGAAAGTTTACATCATTAGAAGATTTTTAAAGAGGGCTTTCTCCTAATCATCCATTCTTGACGGCTTAACTAATATTATACCTCATGAAAGCACATGTTTAAGTTTTCTCATATTCCAACTTCCAAGTTCCATATTCATCGTAACAAAATCACCAACTCTCTCAAATGCGAACTAAATGTTCCATATTCAGAAGCATAATAGATTAATTTCTTATACACCGACAACTATTTTGAATAATTTTACAACACTATGTTCCATGTGCAAAGTTGAAAACTATAACTAGCAGAATTACATATGTAATGACCTCTATTAATTACCATATAATTAATCTCCAAACCAAGTAAAACATTAAGTATTACAAAATACAACATATTATGGGGCTCTGCCCATAGTACAAATTCCAGTATGCAGCGAAATATTCAACATATGCAACACAAACCAAAAATGTCCTTAAGTTTGGCAATATACATTATGCTCATGTAACAAAACGAAACATACAATTGGTATCAATCAAGTCTCATTCGCATTCCCCTTGGTAACACCACCTGAACTCTCACCTGAAAAATTATAAGTATCGACGGGGTGAGTCACATGGACTCAGTAACCACAATTCCATTTTAACAAGTATGCAGGAAATGATTATAAGATAATTAAGCGGGCAAAATATATATTCATATAACATAAAGTTTAATCTTCCCAAAACATTATTAGTTCAAGAAAACCATTCAATATGCATAAAACTCCCTCAACCATCCTTATAACCTCCTTAACCGCTGACAAAACCCATGAGCTACAATATAATAGGATTAGTCTCTTTGACAAGACTGCACCAAGTTCTCCAATAATGAGGTGTAACCCGACTAAAAGCTACATAACTCACATCAGATCATGGATTCCCTTTCCATTGAAAATGGAAAGGTGTCACATGTCCCTTGAGCTAACCCTTAACCCAGTCAAAGGAAAAAGGGTGATACCAAGGGCCCTAAAATGCCAAAGCCACTGTGCACATAGTGGCGGCTATACCACGTGGTATAAAAATATCAAATCTCTTCTCAATCACAACTCACCACATCCAACACTCAACATCACAATCTTCAATATCAATAATTATTCATATATTTCATATTTAATGCTATGCATCATCAATCATTCAAATAAATCATTCACGCCCACATAACTAAAAAGTTTACTAAAAACATAATTGATACTATCATTGTACATTTTTCATATATAAATTACTATAACATATTTATAACAATTAAAAATACCAACATACGCTTATAATTATTTCAACAAGCATACATTGGTAAATTAGAAAGTGGTTACCTCAAGTTCTTGACACAACTAAACTTGAGAGAATTGAACTCCAACAAGCCAAATTCAAATTCACTCTACAATAAATATATATATTTACATGTTAACATAATTTATAATGATTATTAACTAATACAAAATAGCAAATAATAATCCTCATAATTGGCTCAATTCTCTTAAAAATAACAACAATTTATCTATTCCTCAAATTCCTTTTAAATCAAAATTTCTAAAATTTCTTAACTCTATTCCACTCAATAAAATATTTAATAACTATAATTCTCTAACTATAATATTAAATTATAATTTATAATTTCACATAACTCAAAATCTGTAAAACTAAAATGATTAAAATTTCAATAATACTTCCAATAACTCAAATAAATTGTTTAATCCAAATTTAGTCGGTTAAAAATGTTCCTAAAGCATAATTTATGATTTATTCAAGAAGAAATTAATTACAGAATCATAAAACAATCAAATGATAAATCTAAACCGATTAAAATCAACTATTATTTATTCTCTACATATCTATAATCATTTTTTGTAAATACTCAAAATTCTCCTAAAATCCTAACTCCAAATTCTCGCTAATCAATATAATATTACCACCAATAGAAAGATAAAAATACGTAAAACAATTTTTATGAAGGAAGTTTGATAAGAAATGGTAATTTGAAGTACCAAAATTGTCATAAATTTAGTACCTTACATGTTAAAACTGCATTCGCCCCGTTCACTTGCCTGCTCGTAAAACCTTGAATGAAAAAATGGGGAAAGGGTATTAATAATACCCTCTTTGCATTTTTTTCCTCAAGCGGGCCCCACCCGTTTTTTTGAAAAAAAGGAAGCTACAGACAGTTTTTTTTTTAAATATTACAACATATTTGAATCTCATTTTATCGGTTTGAAGATGCTGCGTTTTGTTTTTGTTTGTATCTAATAACCAAGGATCCAATAATATCATTGACTTCATGTCCAAAAAAATAATAAAATAGATTTACTTAATATTTATAAATTATAAAATTTGTTTAATAATGATTTATTAAAATTACAAAATAACTTCTAATAATTCTTAAAAATTTATATTTTATGTTTTGTACATAAGATAAAAAGTTGTACCTATGCAGTTAGTTACCAATTATTTAATTATTCAAAATTATTAAATTACAAATAAATGCTTTTAAAGAAAAGATGGCGCTTTAAGTCTTGAAAGGAAAAACCCTTAACCAAATCTACAAAAAAAAAAAAAAAAATATAACCTAAACATTGTTGATTTTTTCTTAAAATAACATTATAATCCTGTAAATTTAATTTTCTCTCACATTCAAATAATTCAATCCTTGTTTGGTACGATGGAATTAGCCCCATAGAAATAAAATTGGAATTGAATTCTATGACTACACATTTGGTTCGAAAACTCATAGAATTGCTTCCATGTGGAGGTGAATTCCATCAGAATTGATGGAATGGGCTTCCATCACATGATCTATGGAACTCTTAGGGCCTGTTTGGTTGGAGGGGAGGGGATGAAAATTGACCTTCTCATCTTGTTCGGTATAAAGAGTAGGAGGGGAGGGGCCCCAAAAAAGGGGCTCCAAATCCCTCTCACTCCCTCAAATTGATTCCCTCCAAATTGGTGGGTTTTGGAGAAAACAAAAAATTTGGGACTATTTTACCCCATGGTCTTTTCATATTCCCAATTATACCCTGCGAGTCTGTTTGGTGTGAGGGATTTGGAGGGGAGGGGAGGAAAAATTTTTATGAGTTGAATTTTAAAAGATTAAAGAAGTGAGGTAATAAAATTTTAATAAAGAGAATATGTAAGATAAAAGAGTAAGATAAATTAATTAAAAATTTTTAACCCCACTTCTTTAATTTTTTTAAATTCAACTCAAAAAAATTTTCCCTCCCCTCCCCTCCCCTCATACCAAACAAGCCCTGTGAGTCCAAAATAAAAATATCACTTCGTTCTGTGATCTCCAATGTTTCCCGTCTCGCTTCTCAACTCAACTCTCACGGTCTCTTCCCCCGTCTTCCTCCTTCGTCTCGATTGGCTGTGTGGCGTCGTCTTCCTCCGTTGTCTCACTCGGCTGTGTGGCGTCGTCTTCCTCGACTCTATCAGGTTTTTTTTTTCTGATTTTTGCTGTCAGTTTCCTTGGTTGGGTGGGTGTTTTCTAAATCTGATTTGCTTATCAATTTATTCATCAGTTTCTCCTTTATTTTCTCTGCACAATATATATGCCGCTGTCAGTTTCCTCGATTTCTCCTTTATTTTCGACGGCCAAGTTTTCCTGGTGACAAATTGTTGCACTTTGTTCAACCTATTTCAATACATTTGGCTCATTCTTATAATGCATTTGCTTCATTCTTTGTGATTTACCTCTTGTTACTGTTATCCCCCAACATGTTGAGTTAAAATAAACGTAGCATTCAAAATAAGCAGCGCGTTCCAGCAATTCCAACTAAATTAACTAAATCTCGTAATAATTTATTGAACAATTACACCATTAGCTTTATGCCCGTATAATTTGGTGTCAAAAGATGAGTTATAATAAAAAAAATTGGAGTTAAATTAATTAGAGAAAGGAGCACTGTGAGATTTTTGAAGATATTATTCGAGGGCATGGTCCTACATTACTCGAGGGATCATTCAAGTAACGTGTGAAAATAGCATTACTCAAGAGATTACTCGAGTAATCTGTAAAATTATTTGAAACATTACTCGAGTGATCCCTCGAGTAATTAGGTAAGCACAAGAGAAGTTACTCTCGGCCAAGATTTGGCATGCATTACTCGAGGGAGAGTAATGAAAGAAGAATTTGAGGCATTACTCGGGTGATCCTTCAAGTAATGTTTCAAATAACTTTGCAGATTACTCGAGTGATCCCTCGAGTAATACAAAACCATTACTCGACTTAACAGTAAAAATAGAAAGAATTTTCAATTTAATTTAACATGATAATTGCTGGAATATTCATATAACGAGAAATTAAGTTGGGGGGAATTGAAAACTATTTCCATTTTATATCTTTATCTTGTTTTTTATAAATTATATAATTTATATTGAGGTGTGAAATAATTAAAATAATTTATATAAAGAAAAATATACAAACTAATGTTTAAGGCTACAATAGTAAATTAGATATTTTCTTGTCTCCCCTCCCCTCTTAAACCAAATAAAGGATCATTAAAAAACTTTTTCCTTTCTCCTCCTCCAATCAAACTAAATAAGGTGATTCTCCATCCTCTCATTCCATTCCCGTTTATTCCATCCCCTCCCTTTAAAACAAACAACAAACAAATCCTTAAAAATTTCATTGAATTCTCCTTCTGCCCTCTCTCTTCATCTCCTTCAACCCATTACCGCCGTCAACTTCCAGTTTTATGTTTCAATGTTCTTGTCGTTCTTTTCCACCTCACCTTGCCGCTGGCAATACCCCTTGTGCGACTGTGACTCCAGCGGCCACCACAAGCTGGGTTCTTGTGCTTCGTTTTCTTACCCACGCACATCTGAAACATGGATCTAGAATGGTGGCTGAAGGTCGATGGCAACCTATCCTCTCGGTCTTCACGTTGAAGCATGACGATAGCCTCCGTCTTCTCCGACTTATATTAGTGCGAGATTCTTTAAGCTGATTGGTTATTAGCCCCCGATACGCCTATAAATAGTAATAAGCTGATTGATTTTTTCTTACATTCAAGAACTGTTCTGTTCAATTGAATCTTTTGGCGCTCTAAGTTAGCTATAAACAAATTCATTTTCACAGCAATCAAATTGAAGGTTGAACTTATTTCTGCTATTATTCGGAAGATCTTCGTGCTGAAAGAGACTATCCGTATCTGTTTGCAAAAGCATGTGCTTAGCTCCCCTATTATCACAATTACTTTGTCCTTTACTTGTCTCCCTTTTACGGTAATTTCTATTTTTCTACCACTCGTGTAATTGCATCTGTTTATACCTTTCTTGCCCGTTATTTCTTATATTGTGTTAGGACTACTTTTGAGAATCTAGGAAAATACATAAAAAAGGAAAAGGTCCTGGTCAGAGGTTTGACTTGCTATTTTGGAGAAAGAATTGAGAAATAGAGTGGCTATAGGACTTCTATAGTTAAGGTCTATGAGTTGGGGACTGTGAGAGGTACTTTTGGGAGTCTACAAATCGTCTCTTTGATTCATCAGGGAGGGCAGAGAAGAATTTTGTGAATTGTGTGGCCTGGCTCTTTAAGTTCTAGAGTTTGTGAGAGTTGTGGTTGCATGTGTAATCTGTATCCTTTGTTCATTGTCGTTGGAGTTGCAATCGTTATCCTTCCTGTTTTAGTGTAACAGTAGTGTTATGCGATGAGTTTTAGCTCCTATTCTCACTTGTGTGTGTAATTTATGTCTTAATATATTAAAAGTCAGAAGGTTCTGTGTTGGGCCATAACATATTGATAGTCCTTTCTGAGTTTCCTTACTTTAATTATGCTCAACTTTCACATAAGCTCGTAATATGTGTGCTTGTGTGTTTTCAGGGACAGCTGGGTGATGAATTAAATGATGTTGGAAGAGACTAACTTGCTTGGTTAGTGTTCTGGTTTTCCACTATATTATTAATATTATGAATATGAATGCCTTTAATATTGCATGTAACTGGCATTAATGCATATGTCACAAATATTCAGGAAGGTGGAGAAAGTGTTGATCAACTTGCAAAAGCTGCACATCTGCATTGCAGAGAATAGGCATGGAGCATTTAGGTAGTCACCTCCAAGTATCTGGCTCCTCAGAAAATTGCACTGCCAGGGCAAATTGGTTTGGCAATGTGGACATAACAAGTAATTGGTGATAATCGTTCTGCGTATCTGCGTTGTTCCTTGAGGGCCAAGAGTTCTATATTTGACTCTTCTGTTCTATCAAGGGTTAAGGGTCAATTTTCCCTTAGAAGTTTTTCCGGGGCGGGGGTTCCCCCCGAAGTTTCAAAAAAAGAATAATTTTACTTTGATCGTTATCTCAATTAATTTTGACCGTTAGTTGACTAAATATGCTGAGCTGACAATCTACATGTCATTCATGTCTTTTTTTTTGTTAGGGTGCAATTTGCCCTGAAAATTTTGAATTTAACTTTGGAAAAAATAAAGTAGTGATATATGGACTTTTGAGCAAATTTTCATTTTAGCAAAAATAATGTGGATGACATGTGCACTACCCGTTTAGTATATTTAGTCAACTAATGGTCAAAATTAACTGAGATAACAATCAAGGAAAAATTGTTCCCTTTAAAACTTCCAGGGCAAAATTGCTCTCGGTAAAAACTTTCAGAACAAAATTACCCTTTAACCCTTCTATCAGCTACCGCTTGCCTAATACGCATTAATAGTCTATGCTAATTGATCAAACAAGAGAACAAAATATATATACTCGGGTGTGCTTGTTTGGGAAGCACAAAAAAGTGCTTTTTGAAGGACTGTTTTACAAACAAAAACAAAACTCCTTCTACATGTTTATTTCAAACATTGGAAAACCACTTATAAAATGCTAACAGGCATGTAAGAGGAACTATGATTCCATTTTGGCAGTGATTGGCAATGTTTAACTCTTTTTTTGTTTTTTTTGGACCAACAAGTAATTCGACATAAGGCCCAGAAAATAGAAAACCACGGTAACGGACAAAGTATTCTCTGAGTCTCTGTCTCCTTTTTGTTCAAAGATCCATTCCTTCTACTTGGTCTCAGGAACCCAACAAGAAAAAGAAAGAGAAAAAAATAAAAAAAATATCACTTAAACTTTAAAATCTTAAATTAATTTTATTGACTATAAGAATAATGAGATTAACAAAAAAAGTATAGTAATTGAGAAATCAGTCTTTTAAGAAATTATTGATTTAGGATTTTGAAGTTCAAGTGATATTTTTTTTATTTTTTTTCCAAACAGAAAAGTAGAGCAAGGTGTTGGCTGATTTTTGGGGCAAATAAATTAGTTTTCCTTTTTTCAGTTTTTCTTTAAAAATTAAATTTACTCATTTTTTTTGCAGCAAAATAGAACTTTTAAAATTAAAAAAGAATAGGGATCAATAATTTATCAAAAAAAGGATCAAAAATTAAATAACAATATATTTAAATCATTTGGACTTATATTTTTTCCATCCACAATATTGGAAGTCTTTTTAAAAAAACGCCTCTGCTTGATCACGATGAGAGAAAATTTGATACTCACGAGAGAGAATGGGTGTGTTTGGAACAGCGATTGTCAATTGGGCTTGTTTCAATTGGGCTTGTTGTGATATTGCTTTTGATAAAAGCTAAATTATGTAATGTGATTTGTGTTTGGATTGGCGATTGTCAATTGGACTTTTGCAATCATGAAAAAAATGGTGTGTTTGGAACAGCGATTGTCAATTAGGCTTTTGTGATAATGATAAAAGAGAAATGTAATTAAAAATTATAAAAAATTTATAATAGTTTAAGTTGGGAAATTAGACAATTAAAAAATGCACAATCTAATTAGAAAAATATTACATAACCAATTGTATCATATGTTCCGTATAATTTGATTTCTAATTTCTAAATTAACTAATACAACAATATTAAAAAAATTTATGGTTAATATTTTTATTTGTATTAATATTTCACATTAACTTTTATCCATTCAAAATTACATTATTACTATTTTAAAATTGAAATTAGATTTTAATTTAATTAATTAGATTAAATAATATTAAAACATGTACAGTATGAAATACAAATAAAAAAAATCATGTGATGTTCTTTTTTAAAAAAAAAAACACTTAGATACCACTTACACTTTAAAATTCTAAATTAGTTTTGTTGACAATAAGAATAATGGGATTGATAAAAAAAGTATAACAATTGATAAATTAGATTTTTGGGAAATCATTAATTTGAAATTTTAAAATTTAAGTGATATTTAAATATTTATGACTCTCTTTTTTCATATTTTTTTAATTTTATTTTATTTATTTATATTTTTAGGGAATAAAGTATACGAACTGCGAAGGAGTGATACTTAGTGTGTTGGTTTGAGGTTTTTTTTTTATATATCAAGAAATGCCTATTTTAGAAAGTGATGGTCAGCTTGTTGTAAGTTACCACGTGGCTGACTTCACTGGATCACGCGCATTTGTGTGGAATATTGGTTGAGCTTTTGATAAAAGCTCAAAGACTGAGCTTTATCCAATCGTTGCTCAACAGTGTTAAATTTATCAAAAGTTCAATTGTTCATTTCATCAACCAAACATGCATTTTTTTTTCTCAGCCACCAATTGGGCTTAAGGTTAAAATAAGCCCAATTGACCCCTCCAATTGGGGTTCCAAACACACACAATGTCAACCACAAATAAAGGGTATATTTTTTCAAAAAAAAATTCTATAAATTTAACTAGTTTAATTACTAATAATTTTATCGGTCTAGGTAAAATATGTATTGGTGTCATATATTTGAAACTAGAGGTGGTAATATAATTAAATCGTCAATCTGAATTCTAAAAAACAAACGAAATTAATTACATATTGTCTACACTAGGGGTGGGTATGGGCTGGGTAGAGCAAGACCTTACAGGATGTCGAGCCTGAAGGATGAATAGGCTGTATTTTGCAGCTCGATACCCGGCCTTACCCGGTAAAAGCCCTAATCATTTCATACAGGGTAAGGGTGGGTTAGCCAGGGCGGGCTTCCCTGCCCAAGTGGTAACTCCCTAATTAATACCATATCCATAAAAACTTTAATCATACCTAATAAATATTGTTAAAAAATTCAAATATATTCCATAATTTCACATCTTGAAATATCTAAAAAAGAATCTATAACTTTAGTCTTGAAACTAACACAGAAAACCATACATCTTGACAATTACATGACAAATTATGAAGTAACATGTATTTGTGTATGAATATTGTTTGATATAAATAAGTGCAATTACGATAAAGTTTTCAAAGAAACTAAATTTCTTGTCTTTGATCTCAATTTTTAATGCTTTATATCATCCATCCAAATTAAAAAACCAAGTCTATCCAAAAAGTAATGACTTATATGTAAATTGCGCTAAATGGATATTAAATAATAATATAAAACATTTCATAAAAATGAAATAACATACATACATACATATTAAATAAAAATATATATGTATAGAACCTCTCACCCATATTTAACGAGGATAGTGGAAGATAATAGAAATTGACATTGGGGTTTATTGTGGTTAGGGAGCAAGGTTATCAATCTCATACCAGACCGGTCGAGTCAGCCCAAAAACTAGTGACCTTGCTATGTTCCAGTAGGTCCCTAACTCGGGACATTAGAGAGTTGAGGTGACCCGAGCAACCTGATGAGTTGCTGAGTTGGCTGGGTTGCCTTTTTTTAAAAAAAAAATAGAATAACATGTTTTTTGGGTATGAATTGTAGATGACAATATTAGTCAAAGTTAATAATAACTTTAGTGTCAATCACTATCCAATCCTTTTTATAAATAATTTTCTCTCTCTAAAAGTTGGTCCTTTTTGTAAGTAATTTTTTCTTTGTGTTTCAAAATTTAAACTACTTTTTTCTTTTATATCCTTATTAAATAAGCATATTTATATTAATTATTCTCCACTCACCACTAATTCTCTTTCATTTACTCATTTATTACACATTTTCTCCCATATTTTATACTCATACTCTCTCATATTTGTTACCCATTCTCTCTCATATGCTCTTTTCATAAATAGGGTCATATTTAGAAGAAATTTGATATTTTTGACACATTTGTTATTTTTAATTAATCTTAACCGCCAGTATGTTTTGCACAATAAGAATATAAGTTGCCTATAAAAAGAACCAAAGGGAGTAGTTTAATGAGTAAGTGATTGTAGTCTATAGATAAGAATATTTTGTTATCTTTTATTAATTTTGATATTTGATGGGAAGAATGTTTAGTGATTATTGATTCTAGTGTCATTAGATGTTAAATTGATACTAATAGTATCATAGTATGATGTCAATATGTCAAAAATTGTAAAGAATATTAGATGAGTATATGATTATTTTATTAATGATTTAAGGCAATGAATTAATGTTTAGTATTTAGATGGTATGATGAGAATTTAAGTTGTTTTTAAAATTTCCTACTTGTCTAGCCCTGAATTGACTCTAAACTAACCCATTAACCCTTAATCTACTGCCTCGATTGATTTAGAGGCCGGTTCAAATTTGATAACCATATTAGAGAGCATTAGAAATGCTGATGTTAGTAATAACTTTGAGAAACTAATATGATATTGGAGTGCAAACGTCTTATAAAATTGATAAGAAAAAGTATCATAATTTATTTTAAATTTTATGATAAATTTAATATTTTTAACTATTTTTATTAGTTAACCTTCAAAAATCCTTGCAGGAAGAATTGTCCATATGTGGAGGAATTTTATGTCGTCCTAACGGAAGTATTATTGAATCTTTCTTTTGTCGGTTAGAGGTACAGGACTGCCTAACGACAGAATTATGGGGTTGCTTATGGGGCCTTCGGCGTGCTTGGGATTGTGGGTGCAGAAGATTAGAACTTCGATGTGACTCGCATGCTGTAGTGTCCCTCCTTGGGAATAGCCCGTTTGAGCTACATGCAGATAGGGATCTAATTCTTGAAGTGAAAAACTTGTTGAGTCGGGAATGGGATGTTTATGTTAGACTTATTGATCGACTGGACAATGAGCAAGCAGATATACTCGCTAAGGAAGCACTACATGCTAGTTTGGGGATTCAAATTATGTCTGCAGAATCGACCAAGAATTTCCTCATTGCACGAGGGGTTACTTAATTTTGGTTTTCTCGTATTGTATTATTTCATATGAGTTTTTGTCTTTGCATTCCTATGTATAAAAAAAAAAAGAATTGTCCATATGTTGTTTTGGTTGAGGATGTGAGTGTGTGGGGGAGGGCCAAGCATGCGCGTCACAAAGTGGGGTTGTGTGCTATAAATTCTGAGGTAGCCATCAATGCCTCAACGACCTTCTTCTTCCTCCTCTTTTAGCTTTCTCTCTTTGACTTTGAGTAAACTTTTCTCTCTCAGTTTCATCTCTCCCCCATCATCGCCACCAATATCTTTATTCTATCTTCATTATTGTTGTTTCTTGTTTCCCCACGTCCACATCCCTTCATTTTTATTATCACTACTTTTGCAAGTCAAGCGTACTGTCTTATTTTTATTTAATTATAAATTAAAAAAAATTAAGGTGTAAATTTATTTTGAAAAGTTTAGTCAATGAGCAATATTACTGATAAGTTTTTTTTGTTGTTTGGATTCAATCAATATTATATCGGGAGTATTAAAAATGAGCGATATTGTCCTATACTGGTAAAAAATTTGACATTGACCGTTAAACTTTTAATAGGAAGGAGCATCATTGCTCCTTTGTAATACTTATAGGGTAGCATTAAACCCTAAAAACTTTTAGATAACATTACTCCTGAGCAATAACTTTTAGGTAAATTTGCATTTTAATTCATTAAAAAATTATTCCTAAATTACTAGCATTAATTATTGAATACTTCAATTAACATTGAACTATATGTCATTATAATTATGCTAGTAATGTTTGTCTGACCAGAAAACTGAAGGCAGAGACGTAGAGTGTATAGATATTTGCCTCTTCTTGTTTGGCGCCAAAATAAACATAATTCTGCGGAAGAAGTCTTTTTCTGAAAGTCATTATCAGCATCATCATTATAATACACAAGTCAAAACCAGAAATCAAGTGCAGCGAGAGTATAACATAATCATGATATTGACAAAAAAAAAACATAATCATGATGGCCACGATTTTATTTTATATATGTTGCAATTAATTAGATAATATGTACAAATGGCAGTCACGGTTTCACTATCCAGAAACTTTTTAATTAGGTTTCAAAATATTATTTTTATTGAGCATCAAATTGTATATGGATAGTACTGATGATCCCCAAACAGATATTTATATGGACAGCCTTAATATTATCTCAAGATTAACGTGTTACTGTAAGTTATTGGAATTCATATATATGCGGGCTTGCAATTAAAAGAGCAGAAAATATTCAATTTAAGTAGAACAGTAGTCTTTCATTCCCAACAATTAATTAAAGAGGAAAATTAATTAATTAACTCCTCTATTGCAATATTTTTGTGATGATCATAGATCAGACGGGAGAAGGGTGACATGTCACTGTTAGATTACTAACAGAAGAAATTAGAGTTAGTTGAAACAGTGATTTCATAATGACATTGCTACAGACTTAATTATTAAGCAAACTATTTAGGACACGCTTAGAAGTAAGTTACACATAGTGTCAACGAGACAATATATGCATATATAACGCTGGTACTGCATTCGGTTCTTGTTATAAAATTCACTTCAATGAAGAAATTGAACTATAAAATGAATCTTGTAAATTAAAAATTAGAGGTAGTATATATATATACATAACATACAATACAAGCACATTGATGTAGAAACTAAAACTATTTTCCCTCTGATCTTTAACATAATACTTATTTGAAGAGTTCATCTTAGTCTTAAATATAAAGCATAATTTTCATATTTATCAACTTTTTTGTAATTTATCTATATTAATGCTTCCTTGATAATAATCAAGGAGAAGAGAAAATAATGAAATTTAGGAAGATGCGTAGGGTGCTTTAGAAAATACATGTCATGTTATTAAGAACCAGAGGAGTAGTTGATATATTGTCTATATCTCTTCTGCTGAACTGTTTTATTGTTGTTTTCTTTAACATGTATAGCAGAGATTCAGATATCAACAACAAAGCAAGATAAAACCCTAGCTACTAGTTAAATTGTGACAGCCATTGTTTGCTTTTCTTCATTGTTGGATTGAAAATTGGAGAGGGTAAAGATGAATAATGAAAGAGAATTGATGATGGCATGTTGAGTGGGTGGCAAGAAAATTGATGAAGGTGGTTTTATGTGTGTTGGCCATGAGATGAAGTTTCCGAACAAAATAATAAAAGTTAAGATTATACGACTGGACACAATTATAAAAGGAAACAATATATATGGCTATGGAGGGACCAAATTAAATCAAACCAAATTGGATTCTTCCACTAACTCCTACCTCTCTTATATATATTTAAATAATTTATTATTTCTTGAAATTTGGAAAGCGGTACGTAGGGCAAGGAGAGTGGATTCTTGTGTTTGCCATTTGTACCAATCTATAGAATATATCACACTAACACGACAAAAATTACAGAAGTTTCAAGGAAGGTGTTCGAGCTTGAAGCTTCCCTCGTGAATCGTGATGATAATATATCTATTGTGTGTGTGCGAGCATTAACCCACTTTAACCTTTTTTTTTTTTTTTTTTACAAAACAAAGTTTACGTTAGTTGAATCACTGAGAGCCAAGACCTATTTCTAGGCTCAAAAGAGTGCTTGTTAAAGTAATTACAGGTTTCTCACTAAAATAAGGTCATTAATAGTCTCATCAGCAACAAGATTTTGAACTCACAATCTCATGTGTTATGAACAAGGTCAAAACATGTTTTAAGGCTCAAAGAGTGCTTATTACTAGAGTAATTACAGATTGCTCGTCAATAAAATTATTAGTTGTCACATCGGCAGTAAAATTTGAACTCACAATCTAAGAGGTTATAAGTAGAGCTAAAACATACTTCCAAACTCAAAAAGTGCTTACCAAAACAATTACATATAGCTCACTAATAAAGTCATTAGTTATCATATTAGTGACAACAGGATTTGAACTCACAATTTTATGAGTTATGAGTCAACTCCTTATTAATTATATCAACATTTGGTGACAAGCCCAATTACCATGTTATTACCATAGAGGTAGTTCTGAAGATAGGTATGTGTGTGTGTCTTGTATGAAGTACATGCATGGAGTGTGTGTGTGTCTTGTATGAAGTACATGCATGGTGTGTGTGTGTGTGTGTGTGTAGAGTGTAATATCCGGAAATATCCAAGTTGTGGGATAGCGTGGGGTTTGGATTTGCATGAAAAGGTAAAAATGGAGGCATCGTCCTTGTCATTAGAAAACTGTCATCTTCCAATTTCAAAAGGGGCCAAATAGAATCCTCCTAACCTTCACGTGGCCTCCTCATCCATATTTGGATATATTAGTATTTACTCCACCAAAATTATTTCTCACGCATTCGGAAAAAAGATATTACCGGATTCCTATAAAAAAAAATATTGGAAGGAAAATATTAATTAACACAATCAATTGGCTGGCTATGAGCGACCTGTTCATATTCTGAATGAAGGATTCGTTTCCTGGTTTTTGAAAAACTCAAATGTGATTTTTCAAAGGAATGAATCACCAGTTGAAAAACTCAGGACTCTATGTTTGGAATAGCTTAAAATTGGGATATAAGTGCTTATTACGTAAGTCGAGATAAAACTCCTCTCACATACTTACCTCGTATATTGTAAATCTCGATTTATAAGCACTTATAAGTAAAAAATAAGCTATCTTTATAAAGAGCTATAACACAATAATGAAGCTAAATTTCGTTGGGCTTATTCATTCGCCATATAAGGATATACATAAAAACAAGAATGAATTATCCTAATAAACGCCAAAAATATATATAATAAATACAATAAATATGATAAGTCACCTTATTACGGAATATAAAATTACAATTAATTAGAAATCATAAACAATCCTAATCAGATCAAATTTTATTACATTAACAATTGTCTATGTGTGTGTTTGGAACCCCAATTGGAGGGGTCAATTGGGCTTATTTTAACCTTAAGCCCAATTGGTGGCTGAGAAAAAAAAATGCATGTTTGGTTGATGAAATGAACAATTGGACTTTTGATAAATTTAACACTGTTGAGCAACGATTGGATAAAGCTCAGTCTTTGAGCTTTTATCAAAAGCTCAACCAATATTCCACACAAATGCGCGTGATCCAGTGAAGTCAGCCACGTGGTAACTTACAACAAGCTGACCATCACTTTCTAAAATAGGCATTTCTTGATATATAAAAAAAAACCTCAAACCAACACACTAAGTATCACTCCTTCGCAGTTCGTATACTTTATTCCCTAAAAATATAAATAAATAAAATAAAATTAAAAAAATATGAAAAAAGAGAGTCATAAATATTTAAATATCACTTAAATTTTAAAATTTCAAATTAATGATTTCCCAAAAATCTAATTTATCAATTGTTATACTTTTTTTATCAATCCCATTATTCTTATTGTCAACAAAACTAATTTAGAATTTTAAAGTGTAAGTGGTATCTAAGTGTTTTTTTTTTTAAAAAAGAACATCACATGATTTTTTTTATTTGTATTTCATACTGTACATGTTTTAATATTATTTAATCTAATTAATTAAATTAAAATCTAATTTCAATTTTAAAATAGTAATAATGTAATTTTGAATGGATAAAAGTTAATGTGAAATATTAATACAAATAAAAATATTAACCATAAATTTTTTTAATATTGTTGTATTAGTTAATTTAGAAATTAGAAATCAAATTATACGGAACATATAATACAATTGGTTATGTAATATTTTTCTAATTAGATTGTGCATTTTTTAATTGTCTAATTTCCCAACTTAAACTATTATAAATTTTTTATAATTTTTAATTACATTTCTCTTTTATCATTATCACAAAAGCCCAATTGACAATCGCTGTTCCAAACACACCATTTTTTTCATGATTGCAAAAGTCCAATTGACAATCGCCAATCCAAACACAAATCACATTACATAATTTAGCTTTTATCAAAAGCAATATCACAACAAGCCCAATTGAAACAAGCCCAATTGACAATCAACTATTATTTATTCTCTACATATCTATAACCATTTTTTGTAAATACTCAAAATTTTCCTCAAATCCTAACTCCAAAATTCTCGCTAATCAGTATAGTATTACCACCAATAGAAAGATAAAAATACGTAGAACAACTTTTATGAAGGAAGTTTGATGAGAAATAATAATTTGAAGTACCAAAATTATCATAAATTTAATACCTTACATGTTAAAACTGCGTTCGCCCCGTTCACTCGCCTGCTCGTAAAACCTGAATGAGAAAGTGGGGAAAGGGTATTAATAATATCCTCCTTGTACTTTTTTTTCTCAAGCGGGCCCCACACATTTTTTTGAAAAAGAAGAAGCTATAGACAGTTTTTTTTTTTTTAAATATTACAACATATTTGAATCTCGTTTTATCGGTTTGAAGATGCTGCGTTTTGTTTTTGTTTGTATCTAATAACCAAGGATCCAATAATATCATTGACTTCATGTCCAAAAAAATAATAAAATAGATTTACTTAATATTTATAAATTATAAAATTTGTTTAATAATGATTTATTAAAATTACAAAATAACTTCTAATAATTCTTAAAAATTTATATTTTATGTTTTGTATAAGATAAAAAGTTGTACCTATGCAGTTAGTTATCAATTATTTAATTATTCAAAATTATTAAATTACAAATAAATGCTTCTAAAGAAAAGCTGGCGCTTTAAGCCTTGAAAGGGAAAACCCTTAACCAAATCTACAAAAAAAAAAAAATATAACCTAAACATTGTTGATTTTTTCTTAAAATAACATTATAATCCTGTAAATTTAATTTTCTCTCACATTCAAATAATTCAATCCTTGTTTGGTACGATGGAATTAGCCCCATAGAAATAAAATTGGAATTGAATTCTATGACTACACATTTGGTTCGAAAACTCATAGAATTGCTTCCATGTGGAGATGAATTCCATCAGAATTGATGGAATTGGCTTCCATCACATGATCTATGGAACTCTTAGGGCCTGTTTGGTTGGAGGGGAGGGGATGGGAGGGGATGAAAAATGACTTTCTCATCTTGTTTGGTATAAAGAGTAGGAGGGGAGGGGCCCCAAAAAAGGGGCTCCAAATCCCTCCCACTCCCTCAAATTGATCCCTTCCAAATTAGTGGGTTTTGGAGAAAACAAAAAATTTGGGATTATTTTACCCCATGGTATTTTCATATTCCCAATTATACCCTGCGGGTCTGTTTGGTGTGAGGGATTTGAAGGGGAGGGGAGGGGAGGAAAATTTTTTATGAGTTGAATTTTAAGAAGTGGGGTAATAAAATTTTAATAAAGAGAATATGTAAAATAAAAGAGTAAGATAAATTAATTAAAAATTTTTAACCCCACTTCTTTAATTTTTTTAAATTCAACTCAAAAAAATTTTCCCTCCGCCCACTTTCCCTCCCCTCCCCTCATACCAAACAAGCCCTGTGAGTCCAAAATAAAAATATCACTTCATTCTGCGACCTCCAATGTTTCCCGTCTCGCGTCTCAACTCAGCTCTCACGGTCTCTTCCCCTGTCTTCCTCCTTCGTCTCGCTTGGCTGTGTGGCATCGTCTAGCTCGGGTGGCGTCGTCTTCCTCCATTGTCTCACTCGGCTGTGTGGCGTCGTCTTCCTCCATTGTCTCACTCGGCTGTGTGGCGTCGTCTTCCTCGACTCTGTCAGGTTTTTTTTTTTTGATTTTTGCTGTCAGTTTCCTTGGTTGGGTGGGTGTTTTCTGAATCTGATTTGCTTATCAATTTCTTCATCGGTTTCTCCTTTATTTTCTCTGCACAATATATATGCCGCTGTCAGTTTCCTCGGTTTCTCCTTTATTTTCGACGGCCAGGTTTTCCCGATGACAAATTGTTGCACTTTGTTCAACCTATTTCAATACATTTGGCTCGTTCTTATAATACATTTGCTTCATTCTTTGTGATTTACCTCTTGTTACTATTATCCCCCAACATGTTGAGTTAAAATAAACGTAACATTCAAAATAAGCAGCGCGTTCCAGCAATTCCAACTAAATTAACTAAATCTAGTAATAATTTATTAAACAATTACACCATTAGCTTTATGCCCGTATAATTTGGTGTCAAAAGATGGGTTATAATAAAAAAATTTGGAGTTAAATTAATTGGAGAAAGGAGCACTGTGAGATTTTTGAAGATATTACTCGAGGGCATGACCCTACATTACTCGAGAGATCACTCGAGTAACGTGTGAAAATAGTATTACTCAAGAGATCACTCGAGTAATCTGTAAAGTTATTTGAAACATTACTCGAGTGATCCCTCGAGTAATTAGGTAAGCACAAGAGAAGTTACTCTCAGCCAAGATTTGGCATCCATTACTCGAGGGATCACTCGAGTAATGAAAGAAGAATTTGAGGCATTACTCGAGTGATCCCTCAAGTAATACAGGACCATTACTCGACTTAACAGTAAAAATAGAAAGAATTTTCGATTTAATTTAATATGATAATTACTGGAATATTCATATAACGAGAAATTAAGTTGGGGGGAATTGAAAACTATTTCCATTTTATATCTTCATCTTGTTTTTTATAAATTATATAATTTATATTGAGGTGTGAAATAATTAAAATAATTTATATAAAGAAAAATATACAAACTAATGTTTAAGGCTATAATAGTAAATTAGATATTTTTTCCTCTCCCCTCCCCTCTTAAATCAAATAAAGAATCATTAAAAAACTTTTTCTTTTCTCCTCCTCCAATCAAACCAAATAAGGTGATTCTCCATCCTCTCATTCCATTCCCGCTCATTCCATCCCCTCCCTTTAAAACAAACAAGTCCTTAAAAATTTCATTGAATTCTCCTTCTGCCCTCTCTCTTCATCTCCTTCAACCCATTACCGCCGTCAACTTCCAGTTTTATGTTTCAATGTTCTTGTCGTTCTTTTCCACCTCACCTTGCCGCTGGCAATACCCCTTGTGCGACGGTGACTCCAGCGGCCACCACAAGCTGGGTTCTTGTGCTTCGTCTTCTTACCCACGCACATCTGAAACATGGATCTAGAATGGTGGCTGAAGGTCGATGGCAACCTATCCTCTCGGTCTTCACGTTGAAGCATGACGATAGCCTCCGTCTTCTCCGACTTATATTAGTGCGAGATTCTTTAAGCTGATTGGTTATTAGCCCCCGAAACGCCTATAAATAGTAATAAGCTGATTGATTTTTTCTTACATTCAAGAACTGTTGTTCTGTTCAATTGAATCTTTTGGCGCTCTAATTTAGCTATAAACAAACTCATTTTCACAGCAATCAAATTGAAGGTTGAACTTATTTCTGCTATTATTCGGAAGATCTTCGTGCTGAAAGAGACTATCCGTATCTGTTTGCAAAAGCATGTGCTTAGCTCCCCTATCATCACAATTACTTTGTCCTTTACTTGTCTCCCTTTTACGGTAATTTCTATTTTTCTACCACTCGTGTAATTGCATCTGTTTATACCTTTCTTGCCCGTTATTTCTTATAGTGTTAGGACTACTTTTGAGAATCTAGGAAAATACATAAAGAAGGAAAAGGTCCTGTTCAGAGGTTTGACTTGCTATTTTGGAGAAAGAATTGAGAAATAGAGTGGCTATAGGACTTCTGTAGTTAAGGTCTATGAGTTGGGGACTGTGAGAGGTACTTTTGGGAGTCTGCAAATCGTCTCTTTGATTCATCAGGGAGGGCAGAGAAGAATTTTGTGAATTGTGTGGCCTGGCTCTTTAAGTTCTAGAGTTTGTGAGAGTTGTGGTTGCATGTTTAATCTGTATCCTTTGTTCATTGTCGTTGGAGTTGCAATCGTTATCCTTCCTGTTTTAGTGTAACAGTAGTGTTATGCGATGAGTTTTAGCTTCTATTCTCACTTGTGTGTGTAATTTATGTCTTAATATATTAAAAGCCAGAAGGTTCTGTGTTGGGCCATAACATATTGATAGTCCTTTCTGAGTTTCCTTACTTTAATTATGCTCAACTTTCACATAAGCTCGTAATATGTGTGCTTGTGTGTTTTCAGGGACAGCTGGGTGATGAATTAAATGATGTTGGAAGAGACTAACTTGCTTGGTTAGTGTTCTGCTTTTCCACTATATTATTAATATTATGAATATGAATGCCTTTAATATTGCATGTAACTGGCATTAATGCATATGTCACAAATATTCAGGAAGGTGGAGAAAGTATTGATCAACTTGCAAAACCTGCACATCTGCATTGCAGAGAATAGGCATGGAGCATTTAGGTAGTCACCTCCAAGTATCTGGCTCCTCAGAAAATTGCACTGCCAGGGCAAATTGGTTTGGCAATGTGGACATAACAAGTAATTGGTGATAATCGTTCTGCGTATCTGTGTTGTTACTTGAGGGCCAAGAGTTCTATATTTGACTCTTCTGTTCTATCAAGGCTTAAGGGGCAATTTTTCTCTAAAAGTTTTTCGGGGGCCAATTTTCCTCTGAAGTTTAAAAAAAAAGAATAATTTTGCTTTGACTGTTATCTCAGTTAATTTTGACTGTCAGTTAATTTTGACCGTTAGTTGACTAAATATGCTGAGCTGACAGTCTACATGTCATTCACGTTTTTTTTTGTTAGGGTGCAATTTGCCCTGAAAATTTTGAATCTAACTTTGGAAAAAATAAAGTAGATGATATATGGACTTTTGAGCAAATTTTCATTTTAGCAAAAATAATGTGGATGACATGTGCACTGCCCGTTCAGTATATTTAGTCAACTAACGGTCAAAATTAACTGAGATAATAACCAAGAAAAAATTGCTCCCTTTAAAACTTCCGAGGCAAAATTACCCCTTAACCCTTCTATTATCAGCTACCATTTGCCTAATACCGCATTAATAGTTTATGCTAGTTGATCAAACAAGAGAACAAAATATATATACTCGGCACAAAAAAGTGCTTTTTGAAGGACTTTTTTACAAACAAAAATAAAACTCCTCTTACATGTTTATTTCAAACATTATAAAACCACTTCTAAAATGCTAACAGGCATCTAAGAGGAACTATGATTCCATTTTGGCAGTGATTGGCAATGTTTAACTCCTTTTTTTTTGGACCAACAAGTAATTCGACATAAGGCCCAGAAAATAGAAAACCACGCTAACGGACAAAGCATTCTCTGAGTCTCTGTCTCTTTTTGTTAAAAGATCCATTCCGTCTACTTGGTCTCAGGAACCCAACAAGAAAAAGAAAGAGAAAAAAATAAAAAAAAATAACTTAAACTTTAAAATCTTAAATTAATTTTATTAACTATAAGAATAATGAGATTGATAAAAAAAATATAGTAATTGTTAAATCAGTCTTTTGGAAAATTACTGATTTGGAATGTTGAAGTTCAAGTGGTATTTTTTTATCTTTTTTCCAAATAGAAAAGTAGAGCAAGGTGTTGGCTGATTTTTGGGGCAAATAAATTAGTTTTCCTTTTTTCAATTTTTTTAAAAATTAAATTTACTCATTTTTTTGCAGCAAAATAGAACTTTTAAAATTAAAAAAGAATAGGGATCAATAATTTATCAAAAAAAAGGATCAAAAATTAAATAACAATATATTTAAATCATTTGGACTTATATTTTTTCCATCCACAATATTGGAAGTCTTTTTAAAAAAACGCCTCTCCTTGATCACGATGAGAGAAAATTTGATACTCACGAGAGAGAATGTCAACCACAAATAAAGGGTATATTTTTTCAAAAAAAAATCTATAAATTTAACTAGTTTAATTACTAATAATTTTATCGGTCTAGGTAAAATATGTATTGGTGTCATATATTTGAAACTAGAGGTGGTAATATAATTAAATCGTCAATCTGAATTCTAAAAAACATAGGAAATTAATTACATATTGTCTACACTAGGGGTGGGTATGGGCTGGGTAGGGCGAGACCTTACAAGATGTTGAGCCTGAAGGATGAACAAACTGTGTTTTGCAGCTCGATACCCGGCCTTACCCGGTAAAAGCCCTAATTATTTTGGACAGGGTAAGAGTGGGTTGGCAAAAACAGGCTTCCCTGTCCAAGTGGCAACTTTCTAATTAATACCATATGCATAAAAACTTTAATCATACTTAATAAATACTGTTAAAAACTTTAAATACATTCCATAATTTCACATATTAAAATATCTCAAAAAGAATCTATAACTTGAGTCTTGAAACGAACAAAGAAAACCATACATCTTAACAATTATATGACAAATTATGAAGTAACATGTATTTATGTATGAATATTGTTTTATATGAATAAGTGCAATTGCGATAAAGTCTTCAAAGAAACTAAATTTCTTGTCTTTGATCTCAATTTTGAATGCTTTATATCTTCCATCCAAATTAAAAAACCAAGTCTATCTAAAAAGTAATGACTTATATGTAAATTGTGGTAAATTGATATTAAATAATAATATAAAACATTTCATACAAATGAAATAACATACATACATACATATTAAATAAAATAATACGTATAGAACCTCTCAATCATATTTAACGAGGATAGTGGAAGAGAGTAGAAATTGACATTAGGGTTTATTATGGTTAGGGAGCAAGGTTATCAATCTCATACCAGACCGGCCGAGTCAGCCCAAAAACTAGTGACCTCGTTATGTCCAAATAGGTCCCTAACTTGGGACATTAGTGACTTGAGGTGACCCGATCTCAACTCGAGCAACCCGACGAGTTGCCGAGTTGGCTGGGTTGCCTTTTTAAAAAAAATAGAATAACATGTTTTTTGGGTATGAATTGTGGACGACAATATTAGTCAAAGTTAATAATAGCTTTACTGTCAATCACTATCCAATCCTTTTTATAAATAATTTTTTCTCTCTAAAAGTTGGTCCTTTTTGTAAGCAACTTTTTCTTTGTGTTTCAAAATTTAAATTACTTTTTCCTTTTATACCCTTGTTAAATACACATATTTATATTAATTATTCCCCACTCACCACTAATTCTCTTTCATTTACTCATTTATTACACATTCTCTCTCATATTTTATACTCATACTCTCTCATATGCTCTTTTCATAAACAGGGGCATATTTAGAAGAAATTTGATATTTTTGACACATTTATTATTTTTAACTAATCTTAACCACCAGTAAGTTTTGCACAATAAGAATATAAGTTGCCTATAAAAAGGACCGAAGGAAGTAGTTTAATGAGTAAATGATTGTAATATGTAGATAAGAATATTTTGTTATCTTTTATTAATTTTGATATTTGATGGGAAGAATGTTTAGTGATTATTGCTTCTAGTGTCATTAGATGTTAGATTGATACTAATAGTATCATACCATGATGTCAATATATCAAAAATTGTAAAGAATATTGGATGAGTATATGATTATTTTATTAATGATTTAAGGTAGTGAATTGATGTTTAGTATTTAGATGGTATGATGAGAATTTAAGTTGTTTTTAAAATCTCCTACTTGTCTGGCCCCGAGTTGACTCTGAACTAACCCATTGACCCTTGATCCATTGCCTCGATTGATTCAGAGGACGGTCCAAATTTAATAACCTTATTAGAGAGCATTAGAAATGCTGATGCTAATAATAACTTTGAGAAACTAATATGATATTGAAGTGCAAACGTCTTATAAAATTGATAAGAAAAAGTATCATAATTTATTTTAAATTTTATGATAAATTTAATATTTTTAACTATTTTTATTAGTTAACCTTCAAAAATCCTTATAGGAAGAATTGTACATATGTTGTTTTGGTCGAGGATGTGAGTGTGTGGGGGAGGGCCAAGCATGCGCGTCACAAAGTGGGGTTGTGTGCTATAAAATTCTGAGATAGCCATCAATGCCTCAACGACCTTCTTCTTCCTCCTCTTTTAGCTTTCTCTCTTTGACTTTGAGTAAGCTTTTCTCTCTCAGTTTCATCTCTCCCCCATCATCGCCAGCAATATCTTTATTCTATCTTCATTATTGTTGTTTCTTGTTTCCCCACGTCCACATCCCTTCATTTTTATTATCACTACTTTTGCAAGTCAAGTGTACTGTCTTATTTTTATTTAATTATAAATTTAAAAAAATTTAAGGTGTAAATTTATTTTGAAAAGTTTAGTCAATGAGCAATGTTACTGAGAAGTTTTTTTTTTTTTTTTTTTTGGATTCAATCAATATTATGTCGGGAGTATTAAAAATGAGCGATATTGTCCTATACTATTAAAAAATTTGACATTGACCGTTAAACTTTTAATAGGAAAGAGCATCATTGCTCCTTTGTAATACTTATAGGGTAGCATTAAACCCTAAAACCTTTTGAGTAACATTACTCCTGAGCAATAACTTTTAAATAAATTTGCATTTTAATTTATTAAAAAATTATTCCTAAATTACTAGCATAAATTATTGAATACTTCAATTAATTAACATTGAACTATATGTCATTATAATTATGCTAGTATTGTTTGTCTGACCAGAAAACTGAAGGCAGAGACGTAGAGTGTATAGATATTTGCCTCTTCTTGTTTGGCGCCAAAATAAGCATAATACTGTGGAAGAAGTCTTTTTCTGAAAGTCATTATCAGCATCATCATTATAATACACAAGTCAAAACCAGAAATCAAGTGCAGCGAGTATAACATAATCATGATTTTGACAAAAAAAAAAACATAATCATGATGGCCACGATTTTATTTTATATATGTTGCAATTAATTAGATAATATGTACAAATGGCAGTCACGGTTTCACTATCCAGAAACTTTTTAATTAGGTTTCAAAATATTATTTTTATTGAGCATCAAATTGTATAAGGATAGTACTGATGATCCCCAAACAGATATTTATATGGACAGCCTTAATATTATCTCAAGATTAACGTGTCACTATAAGTTATTGGAATTCATATATATGCGGGTTTGCAATTAAAAGAGCAGAAAATATTCAATTTAAGTAGAACAGTAGTCTTTCATTCCCAACAATTAATTAAAGAGGAAGATTAATTAATTAACTCCTCTATTGCAATATTTTTGTGATGATCATAGATCAGACGGGAGAAGGGTGACATGTCACTGTTAGATTACTAACAGAAGAAATTAGAGTTAGTTGAAACAGTGATTTCATAATGACATTGCTACAGACTTAATTATTAAGCAAACTATTTAGGACACGCTTAGAAGTAAGTTACACATAGTGTCAACGAGACAATATATGCATATATAACGCTGGTACTGCATTCGGTTCTTGTTATAAAATTCACTTCAATGAAGAAATTGAACTATAAAATGAATCTTGTAAATTAAAAATTAGAGGTAGTATATATATATACATAACATACAATACAAGCACATTGATGTAGAAACTAAAACTATTTTCCCTCTAATCTTTAACATAATACTTATTTGAAGAGTTCATCTTAGTCTTAAATATAAAGCATAATTTTCATATTTATCAACTTTTTTGTAATTTATCTATATTAATGCTTTCTTGATAATAATCAAGGAGAAGAGAAAATAATGAAATTTAGGAAGATGCGTAGGGTGTTTTAGAAAATACATGTCATGTTATTAAGAACCAGAGGAGTAGTTGATATATTGTCTATATCTCTTCTGCTGAACTGTTTTATTGTTGTTTTCTTTAACATGTATAGCAGAGATTCAGATATCAACAACAAAGCAAGATAAAACCCTAGCTACTAGTTAAATTGTGACAGCCATTGTTTGCTTTTCTTCATTGTTGGATTGAAAATTGGAGAGGGTAAAGATGAATAATGAAAGAGAATTGATGATGGCATGTTGAGTGGGTGGCAAGAAAATTGATGAAGGTGGTTTTATGTGTGTTGGCCATGAGATGAAGTTTCCGAACAAAATAATAAAAGTTAAGATTATACGACTGGACACAATTATAAAAGGAAACAATATATATGGCTATGGAGGGACCAAATTAAATCAAACCAAATTGGATTCTTCCACTAACTCCTACCTCTCTTATATATATTTAAATAATTTATTATTTCTTGAAATTTGGAAAGCGGTACGTAGTGCAAGGAGAGTGGATTCTTGTGTTTGCCATTTGTACCAATCTATAGAATATATCACACTAACACGACAAAAATTACAGAAGTTTCAAGGAAGGTGTTCGAGCTTGAAGCTTCCCTCGTGAATCGTGATGATAATATATCTATTGTGTGTGTGCGAGCATTAACCCACTTTAACCTTTTTTTTTTTTTTTTACAAAACAAAGTTTACGTTAGTTGAATCACTGAGAGCCAAGACCTATTTCTAGGCTCAAAAGAGTGCTTGTTAAAGTAATTACAGGTTTCTCACTAAAATAAGGTCATTAATAGTCTCATCAGCAACAAGATTTTGAACTCACAATCTCATGTGTTATGAACAAGGTCAAAACATGTTTTAAGGCTCAAAGAGTGCTTATTACTAGAGTAATTACAGATTGCTCGTCAATAAAATTATTAGTTGTCACATCGGGCGTAAAATTTGAACTCACAATCTAAGAGGTTATAAGTAGAGCTAAAACATACTTCCAAACTCAAAAAATGCTTACCAAAACAATTACATATAGCTCACTAATAAAGTCATTAGTTATCATATTAGTGACAACAGGATTTGAACTCACAATTTTATGAGTTATGAGTCAACTCCTTATTAATTATATCAACATTTGGTGACAAGCCCAATTACCATGTTATTACCATAGAGGTAGTTCTGAAGATAGGTATGTGTGTGTGTCTTGTATGAAGTACATGCATGGAGTGTGTGTGTGTCTTGTATGAAGTACATGCATGGTGTGTGTGTGTGTGTAGAGTGTAATATCCGGAAATATCCAAGTTGTGGAATAGCGTGGGGTTTGGATTTGCATGAAAAGGTAAAAATGGAGGCATCGTCCTTGTCATTAGAAAACTGTCATCTTCCAATTTCAAAAGGGGCCAAATAGAATCCTCCCAACCTTCACGTGGCCTCCTCATCCATATTTGGATATATTAGTATTTACTCCACCAAAATTATTTCTCACGCATTCGGAAAAAAGATATTACCGGATTCCTATAAAAAAAAATATTGGAAGGAAAATATTAATTAACACAATCAATTGGCTGGCTATGAGCGACCTGTTCATATTCTGAATGAAGGATTCGTTTCCTGGTTTTTGAAAAACTCAAATGTGATTTTTCAAAGGAATGAATCACCAGTTGAAAAACTCAGGACTCTATGTTTGGAATAGCTTAAAATTGGGATATAAGTGCTTATTACGTAAGTTGAGATAAAACTCCTCTCACATACTTATCTCGTATATTGTAAATCACGATTTATAAGCACTTATAAGTAAAAAATAAGTTATCTTTATAGATAGCTAAAACACAATAATGAAGCTAAATTTCGTTGGGCTTATTCATTCGCCATATAAGGATATACATAAAAACAAGAATGAATTATCCTAATAAACACCAAAAATATATATAATAAATACAATAAATATGATAAGTCACCTTATTACGGAATATAAAATTACAATTAATTAGAAATCATAAACAATCCTAATCAGATCAAATTTTATTACGTTAACAATTGTCTATGTGTTTTGTCATCGCTATGTACTTCCTCTGGTCTTTTTATAGGCAATTTTTTTTTTCTGATTGTTTAAAACATGGTTAAGATTAGTTAAAAACAATAAATATATCAAAATGTCATTTTTTTCAAAAACTACCCCTATTTATGAAAAGAGCATTGGAGAGAGAATGAGTAAAAAATAAAAAAAGAAATGAGTATAAAATATAAAAGAGAATAGATAATAAATTATTAGATGAAAGAGAATTAGTGGTAGGTGGAGGATAATTAATATAAAGATATGTATTTAATAGGGGTAAACAAAATAATTTAAATTTTGATACATGAGAAAAATGTTGATAATGTTAAGGACCAGCCCAAAAAAAAAATTGCTTATAGAAATAAATGGAGGCCGGGAGGTATATCTTTAGCTTGGAGATTAAGTTTAGTATTGGGTACTATATGTCTATATGTCAACCCAATTAAGCTGTGTTGATGAATACACACACACACACACATAATTTATTATATGGATCCATAACGCCGTTCTCCAATCTAGGATCGATTTTATTTATTTATTTATTCATTATCAAACGGCATTTATTGATCACATTAATATCTTTTTGTTTTTCTTGGTCAACATTAATATCTTTTTGTTTGAATCCGTATATATTTAAAATTTTGTTACATCCCATGCATGATTCAAGAACATTCAGATCTATATATAACATTAAAAAAAGAATATGAACGATGAAAGTTACATGTATTCCTGCCAGTCTGGATTAGTTTATATGAATACAATATCCTGATAATGACATGCACACAACGTACGGCAAGTTGATGTTCTGTTCTGTGTGGTTGCAAAATATTACATTATTACCATAGAGATTAAACTAATATGGTCTACTTTGTCTTCGGCTTCCATACATTTCAAATAGGTTCCTCTAATCTCTTCTAACGAAGTCGAAGTCGATCGAAAAAGCTGTAAAAGATTATAAGCAAAGTATAGTATTCATCATTTGGCGAAAATTTAATAGTTATTTTAAATAACTATTAGTTATTTAAATTATGTTTTATTCATAATGAATTAATATATGAGGATCATAATTGATTGACCGGTAAAAAAAAAAGTATGAGATTCATGATTGATTAAATAACTATTAGTTACTTAACATCAACTTGCCGGTCATGCTTTGGTAAACTTCAAAACCATGGTTTCAAACCATGGTTTGCGCAACCCGAAACAAAACTCCTCTCACATACTTATCTCGTAAGTTGTAAAAGCTATTAAAAAAAGTTAATCCAAACACACATAAGTGTGTGTTTGGGAGCTTTCCAAACCATGGTTTGCGCAACCCGAAACAAAACTCCTCTCACAAACTTACCTCGTAAGTCGTAAAAGCTATTAGTGTGTGTTTGGCAAAGCTTTTTTTAATAGCTTCTGGAGAAAAAGTGAAGAATAGCTTTTAGAGAATAGATTATGAGCATAATAGATTATGAGAAAAAAGTGATTTTGATAAAGTAAGAGTGTTTGGATATTATGGTCAGAATAGCTTTTTTCATTGTCAAATTACTAAAAAGGACATTAGTTTTTTGAATAATTACATGTAAGGGATAAATTTATATTATATGCATTATTAAACATTAAATGTTTAATAAATACAAAAAAATTCGAAATAAATTTTAATTAAATTATAATAATAAAATTAGTCAAATATACAATATCAAAAAATATATAAAATTATTTTATAAATTGTATTATTAGTCTATAATGTCGTTTAATATAGTAATAACATATGTGAGTGAATATATGTGGTTTAAAATTAGTCAAATATATATACATATGTGTGTGTACATGTATAGTAATAATTTGTGTAACAAAAAATTAATTAAAAGTAGTTAGGATATAAAATAATCTACTACAAAATACCAAAGTACAAGTTCAGAGTAGAGATACGCATACATTTCACTGAATGGCAAAAATAGAATACGTCAAAATGTAAATACAATAACATTTAACAGATTGTCAATAAAAGCGTACGTAAGAAGAAGGAAACTAGACATGACTAAGCTTCGTGCATATAATAAACGATTTGATCTCTTATAGAATCACGAAGAGAAGCCATGTCAGATGAAGATGCAATTGATGAATGTTGTGTTGAAGGTTCTACATCGTCATCTGCATCGACATCACACAAAATACCCTCTTGATCATGGCGCCGGAAGTCAGGATCAGAAATAGATGTTCTTCTAATGAAGTTGTGTATAGCCATTGTAGCACACACTATTTTAACCTGTATGGGGAAGCTATAGCTACGCATGTTCTGTAATATTTCAAACTTGTTCTTCCAAACGCCAAATGTTCTTTCTATTGTGCACCTAAGACTGGAATGTAAGTAATTGAAGGTCTCATTGTGGTTTTGAAATGTAGATGACCTCTGAAGGTCTCGTTGCAGTTCTAAGCAAAGCTCGTGAAAGACATGAAGTTGCATTCTAAACATGTTATAACAACGGTTCGAATTACCGCTTAAGACTTCACGCACCCATTTAGCACTTGTGAAGTCACTTGTGTGCCGCGGTTCTTTACATAAATATAGCTGAGCATATGCACCAACATATGCAGCCACTTTTCGTACTCTTTGTTTGCGCCGTTCCCTATGCTTTGCCATAATTTTCAATGTGTTGTCCATATCTAACCCAACTGTTGACATATATAGTAAATGTTATAAACGGTAATGACAACAATTATATAGTGATAATATGCACACAGATAACATTCAACTATAAAACAACACTGTTAACAGACAAGTGACATAACCAATATTTAAAGTCAATAACAAAGTTAAGCGACAATTGAGCAATGTCATAATTAAACATAATTCCAACTGAAAAGGTAAATATGACAATACATTTCACACACTTCCATAACATTCATGCTTAAGAAAAACAAGAAGTAGGTGTGGCATATCCTTCATTGTTGCATACATCTCCCTTGCAGGTGGATTGCTCATAAGGAGGTGTACACAGCGTGCATAAAAGTCATCATTGTTGACAACTTCAGGAACCTGTTTAAGGTGGTTCATTACGCCCGGAATTGAGATCTCGTAAGCACGTGCCTCTGCTGCCATCCTTTCTGCACGTGCCTCTTCAGCCATCCTCTCAGCCCGGGCCTCTGTTGCCATTCTCTCTGCTCATGCCTCTTCAGCCATCCTCTCAGCCCGGGCCGCTGCTGCAATCCTTTCTGCTCGTGCAGCTTCAGCATCAACATCATTTGCATCAGCAATCATGTATAGGGCATCGGCTATTTTAGCTAAGGCTGGCCCCTTCTTCTTCATCCCCGCACCCCTCTTCCTGACCCCCAACGAGCTACCTCCTCTGCCACCGCTGCTTGTTCTCTCCTCACCACTGATTCCCTTCCCTTTGTCATTGTTGGCAGCACTACCTCTACTGTTTTCATTGACATTGAATGAATGCATCTCCCCACTCAACCCAGTAGGTGTCCCTAACACCTCATCGCTATCTCCTGATCCCTTTTGCATCTGAAATTCTGGGATTGCATATTCTGGGATTGCCTCAGTAAGTGGAGGGACAGGAAGAGACATGGATGTAGGAGCCCAAGTTTGTGTTCCGGTAGCCGCGACACTTGCAAACAATTGGGTCAATTCTTCTTGAAACTGCAGTCCTTTTGTCCTGAATTTATCATATCCTGAAACTTCCTGTACATTCAACATGAAAGTTTGTTACACAAGTTCGTACAAGCACGATGTCAAGGAAATAAATATGTTCGCTCACTGAAATGAATTACTAACCAAAATTTTCTTCTCCCACCAATAGTCGTCGGCAACAACAGTGTTCTTCTCACTATCCCATCCAACACCCGTCTCTTGTAACAACCTATCCCATAGCTGCCAATCCTTTCTAAGAGCATCATATTTGTTTTTAAATTGACCCTTATCATATATTCTGCCCGTCTTTGCAGTGAAGGATTCTGAGATCTCTTTCCACCCAAATTTGTTAAAGCTAGTGCTTTTGCGTGTTCCCTTCGCAACTTGGTCTATGCATAGGTCAATAAAGACTTTTGTGATCTTCACATCCCATTATGCTTTTTCCTTACCCTTATTCATTATGGTTTCACCTTAAACAAACAGAAATCTAGATTTGACTATCATTCACAGTCCAATCATTGCGTTCTAACCAAACAGATTTCTAATACAAGGATTTCCAGTCATTGCATTCTAACCAAACACAAATCTATGCTTGACGATAATACAAAAGAACACAGTGAATCACAACACAACACAACAATATCTAGCAAGGTAATTAATCTCAATAAACAATCACAAACATTTGGCAATAATAACAGAACATTAAGGAACCTCGAAAAAAAAGGAAACACTGCAATCACAGTCCACAAAATCAATAATACAAAAGAACATAGTCAATCACAATGAACTAAACCAGTAAACTAACACCCTATTAGGTCCAAACTTTCAAACCAAACATTTACGGGCAAGCAAAAGAACACAAGACAACAACATCTAAAAAGGTAAATGAATCACAATAAAAGAGGCATGTGGAGATAGATACTACAGATAAAAAATCATAGTGAACTATGGAATTAAAGTCAATATATATTCATAGCCCTACTAAGCAGGTATTTTGAATCTGTTTCTCCCATATGAATGATTCCTATATCTATCAACAAGGTTGAAGACTGATTTGCTAAGCAATGTAACAGAGAGATGTACCTGCCTGTCATCCTAGGAGTCTGATGGCAGGGATGATGCTTTCTGTGTCCTCTTTCATAAACAAACACTGCATATCTTGTGGTTAAAAAAAGGAAAAAAAACAGCTTTTTTACTATGTCTACAATTTATTTTTCGAAACTTCAAAATCATACAAATTGACCTTTCTGTTAATAAAGCACGCAACAAAAAACTCTAGATGGATAATACCTTGCTAATTATAGCATAATGTATTGAACTAAATACCTCAAAACTAATGCAAAATTCTTCCCTGACAATGGTGTTCTGGAAAGATCCTATATATATAAACTTCCGGAAAAAGTTAAGAAAACAAGGTTCAAGAATTGAAATGTTCTTTTCCTACTCGATTGGGATCAGTCCAACTTTAATACGACTCTGAAAAAATCGTTTGCACAGAATCCAGAAACCGAAGCACTCTTCAGAAAGAGGAGAAATGAATCTATTTCAACTTAAAACAACGAAAACATCGACAAGAACTTTAAAGGAGATTGTTCCAGCAAAAACCTCCATCTTTTTTATGTTGAAAAAAACCTTAAATTGCCGATGATAACACAACAATATATAGAAAGGTAATTAATCTCAATGAACAATCACAAACATTTGGCAATGATAACAGAAGGAACCTCGAAAAAAAGGAAGCACTGCAATCACAGTCCACAAAATCGATAATACAAAAGAACATATCCGTTCTTCCTTATCTGTTCAGAGATTGGGGGGAAAAATAGAACAGTCCACAAAATAGAAGCAAGCAACAGAATATCCGTTCAGAGATTCGGGGGGAAAAAACTAGAACAAGCTTAATCGAAACACTCACCGGACAGAGCTAGTTCAGAGATTTTCAACACTTATGAGCGTCACCGGCACCGACCGCAATCCGTTCTTCCTGCACCGACCGTCGACAAAGGTCCGATAGCCACCAGCGCCTCAGATCGTTGCAGAGATTTAGCAGCAAAATGGGGACAAAAGGGATCCGTACCCACCCGAAACACTGCCACCGTCCACCACCAGCCATCGACGGACTTCAAAAAGGCCAAATCAGTGACCGAGAATGCCGGATATGGTGATCTTCGACGGGATCTGGAAGAGAGGGAGACGGACGAAGCTCGACGGGATCTGGGAATAGAAGGAAGACGGAAGAAGAACAAGGGCAGGAGCCACGGAATCAAGCAACTCGCGACGCGAATGAGGGAAGGAGCGACGGCAGGAGACGAGATATCGAAGTTCTGAGAAGAGAAATGGAAGCAGCGAAGGGAAGAGGGCTCGGGAAAGAGAAGAGAGAAAGAGAGTAATAATTAATCCCCAACGGTCAAATAATCAGCCTCAGGAGCAAAAAAAATCAATTGTGGCCAAACCAAGGTTTGCAATTCAAAACCTTGGTTTGGGGCTGAAACGGGATTTTCTGAAAAAATAGGGTGTTTGGATATTTCTAAGTGAAACCATGGTTTGGGTCCAGAATCAATTAAAAAAATTGCATCCAAACGGTCCCTTAGTGTTACTTCAAAAGGGATTATTTTAAGACATCACTTTATGACCTATAAATACTTATCACCATCCATCCATTCATATAATACAACACACATACATCACACCACACAATAACAAAATCAAACTCAAGATCTTTGTTTTTTAGTGCACATCGAGATAAAATCAAATTACTGCCTCCGATCATAAATATAAGATATAGTTGACCTTTTTTTAAAGGATTAAGGAAGCTAAATAAGTTACCTAATCATATCATATGTTGTGTATTATTAGATTATATATCAGTTTATAAGTTAAGCAAAATAGTTTGAAGAAAAAAAGATAAATATAAGTATTTTAAAGTAATTTAGTTAACTTTCTTAATATTTCTAAAAAAGTCAACTCTGTCTTATATTTAAGACTAGAAGGAATATCATTTTATAAAAGTCATTGTTGTTTTGGCTTGAATATTGTGAGTGCAATCCATGCTCAATGATTGTCATCGTATTCTAAACGTTATTTGTCGATCAACCTGCTGTCACATCCTCATCTTATTTTCACCTATTTAAGAGTATTTGCGGAAAACGATACGCAGTTCAGTGGGCAACATAGGAATAGCATAAACATACTGATATTATGTGCACGATTACGAAAATTCCCTATAGGGGTTCATACTTGATAATTACAATTAATGTAGCCTCGCAACGCTACGTGAGTATCTACACCCGTCCTAGTGAAATAGAGACATCTTCCAGTCTTCGTTCTACCACTGCAATCCCCTCATACGGTTGTCTTCTTTGTTTTCAACATACATTCTGTCTTCTCCTGTCTAAATTGTTGGTAGGGGAGGGTGAGATTCTGGGGAATCTCAATAGGAAAGTAATACCAATATACATACAAGATAAGCGCTTAATGCATGACATGCTTGCATTACATAACTCATACTCACACAATGACATATCTGCGTGCTCAATGTTTCAATCAACTACGTATGGCCATAACATAAACAGAAACAGAGCTTCAATTATTCATATATGTTTCACAAAATCAAGCAAAGCAATAACATGCATCAATACACTAGCACAAATATCAAATACATGCAGGAGAGGTAAGTTCCCTACTTTAATTGCCATTCCCTGATCTTTGAATAACGTGCCTCGATTTACGTGCCAATCCTTTAGGCTCTCTACTCGATCCTAAAACGTCAAATATACATTTTAGACACTTCCATAGTATTTCTGGTGTTATATTAGTCTATGGTGAAATTTTACCAAAATGCCCCCGGGACCTCAGTCCAGCCTGGTTGTACCCGCCCCGATGGCATGTTTTCCTAAAATTTTGACTAGGGCTCTTCTGACTTATTTTCACCCAAGAAATCCATTTATGGCCTCGAAATCACCCAATTCACTATCAAATTACAAAAACACTCTTAATAACCCCTATTTAGAGTCTTAGTGGCGTTTTCGTAATTATGCTTTTTCGGCATTTTTCCGAAAAAGTGACCAACTGTAACCCCACTTATTTTCGCCCACTGAATCCAATGGAACAATCTATTTTATGAAAATTCATCTCCTTCCCTCAGATCTGGTCTTGGCCGAAATATTGGTCAAAGAAATGGAAAAAATGGATTTTTTTGTGTTTTAGTTTCCTCATGAATATGAATATTTCAAAATCCATAAATTCCAAATTTCATGAATATTCATCATTTTATTGAATTTCTCAATTAATTACAATATATTTTTTGTTAATAAAAATTTGGGGTGTTACACAACCCAATTTGCACTTTATTTTTTTTCTTGACAATTTGCACTTTGTAAAAGATAGGAATAGGTGAGGACGAATTAAGCCTAAGAGAAAATACTACCCATTATTTGAAAATATTATACACTACTTTCTTTTTTATCTCTCCTCTTGATATTCTTCAAAGAACCAATTCCACCAACAATATATTTTAATTAAATTAAATTATTGTGCTTCTTATGTTTATTATCCATTTATTTGATGAAATTTATAAACAAGTCATTATTATTACGAAAAATGTCAATTAAAAACCATTTGAAAATACAAAACCCTAAAAAGTCTATTAACACTTTAAAAAGACGTAAATGTATCAAGTACCAAATTAGGTTTTTCAAATTTTGACACATTTACCATTTTATCCCCAATTTTTTTTTAAAATAATAGTGGTTTCGTTGCCGGAGCACCATCGCCCGCTGGCCAGGACCCCCGACGGTAGGGAGCTCCGGCCGGTGGGAGCTTTTGTGGTGGGGAAGGGGTTTTGTTTTTTTGAAAAAAATTAGTTGAGAAATAGTAAGGGTGTGATTGAACCCATCCCACCCCTTTAACAAATGAGCATGGTGGTCATTGGGCCACCAAAACTCCTTTTATATATATATATATATATGCATTATTAAATATGTATAATATAATTAAAGGTTTAGTAGCTTTGACAAAGTCAATAATGACTTTGACAAATTCAGTAATAGAAATAATAAGATTCATAATAGTATTAACTAAATCGTTTGTTGATGAACTTTCACTTGCATGTTTTCATCAGCATTTTTGCATAAAACACTTTTGTCAAAACCATTACAACTTTTGTCAAAATCATTACTAAACTTGTCAATATTATTATTGAATTTGTTAAAATTATTTATATATATATATATCATAGGAGTTTTGGTGGCCCAATGGCCACCATGCTCCTTTGTTAAAGGGGTGGGGTGGGTTCGATCCCACCCCTTGCCATTTCTCAAATAATTTTTTTCAAAAAAAAAATCTTCCCCACCAAAAAAGCTACCACCAGCCGTAGCTTCTGCGGCCGGCCGAGGGTGGTGCTCTAGTAAGGGTACCACTATTATTTTAAAAAAAATTTGAGAGCTAAAATGGTAAATGTGTCAAAACTTGAAAAACTCAATTTAGTACTTAATACCTTTATATCTTTTTAAAGTGTTAATAGATTTTTTAGGGTTTTGCATTTTTTCAAATAGTATTTAATTGACATTTTCCCTTATTATTATTATGGAGCAGGCATATCCCAAAATATTACTAAATTCAACCTTTAATATAAGATTTTGTTTGTAATACAATTTACATCATAAAGTTAAACTTAATTGGCTTACCATAATAAAGGAACACTGTAATTTAGCTTTATAAGATTAGTTTAATTCGGTGATCAAAATGAGATAGACTGTAGGTAGACATTAATATAAATAAACAATTATACTCCCCCAGCTTATTAACGTAAGACCAACTTATTAAATGAATAAATTTAAGTAAAAAGTGAATATTATATTAAGAATCGGGTAGTAATTAAATTTGCATTGTTTTTAGAAAGTAAAAGATATGTTGCACCTGCTAACTAACGTTTTGCCCAAGGTTTTAGGACGATGTTCTAATTAGATAGTTTATACATAAAAATACAATATAATATGTACACTCTGTAGTCTTATGTTTTATTAGGTTTTATTTTGTTAGGTTTATTTTAGTGAGGTCTTAACAAATAAAATTGTTTGTCAATGAAAATTCAAGAGAGTTTTGTAACTGATATTGCTATGTGGATGCTTCTAAGTTATAACTACCATAAGGATTTTTCAAAGAATATGTGACTTTCTAAGATTCATTGTCATATTTGATGACAATTATTCTAATTTCTAAAAGAATTTATATTGCACAATTATATAGAATAAAAATTAATTATCAAACAATAAATTCAGAATTTATATTCTCCCTTTTTGTACAATAGAATAATGGGTTAAGGGGGTAATTTTGTCTTGAGAGTTTTCACCGATAGATAATTTTACTTTGAAAACTTTTTGAGGGGCAATTTTGCGCTGGAAGCATGAAAGAGGGGGCAATTTTGTTCGTTGGTTAACTATATATGATGAGCTGACAGTCCACATATCATCTGCGTCATTTTTGTTAAGGCGTAAATTTACACCGGAAATCTATGTGTTATTTACCTCATTTTTTTAAAGGTAGATCTAAAATTTTCAGAACAAATTTACATCTTAATAAAAATAACGTGGATAACATGTAGACTGTTAGCTCATCATATTTAATCAATTAATGATCAAAATTAATTGAGATAAACGGTAAGGGCAAAATTAGCCCCTAAAAAACTTCTAAGATAAAAATACCATTCAACCCTAGAATAATATATGGAAATTGATTCCGACCATGTATACTAAAATAATATCTCCAATGTTAAAAAGTAAGGAATTTGATGTATATCATAGTGTCTCGTGGTCATCTAAGTTGCCAAACATAAAAGGCAAATAATCGGTGGAGTTTTGACTTTGTGTATATATTGCTGCCACAATTTAAGGATACCCTATGAGCCTAATAAGATATTATTTAATTTATAGGACCTTCTTTTCCTAATCAAATTTTAATGGCAACACAATTATTTCATCTTTTTGTTTGATATTGATGGCCCCAAAACACCTCGTTTTGACCTTATCAAGCATCATCAATCACTCAACCAACGACCCTTTTTCGGTAATTACCATTACTTGCCCTTCTTTCTCTGCTAATACACACAAAAAAACAAACAAATTAAACTACCTCACTTTCCTTCCTTAAACATACCGTTGGCTAAATGTTACTTAAAACCTACAAAAATTTAAATTTCAGGTAAAATACAAAACTCAATGACGCACTCCGAAACAAAAGTTTGGTAACCCTTATTGATTTAGTGTGTGTTTGGAATGGCTTATTTTTATCCAAAACGTGCTTATAATTCGTGATTCACAGTATACGAGGTAAGTATGTGAGAGGAGTTTTTTCTCAACTTGCGTGATTCGGGCTTATTTTTTAAATAAGCCCTTATTTAAGCTTGGCCAAACACCCACTTAGTAATTTGAAAAGCCCAATTTTTAATTTTAAAGTTGGAAGGCCCACTCTCTGCTTTCCACGTGGAAATTCAACTGTACGTAACAGGACCACCCCTGGCCCACAATTTCCATTTCCTTCCAACCAAAACCCACAAATCATTAATCACAATCAAATTAAAAAAACAATTAATTTTAATTTTAGCTGTTCTGTGCAACAAAAAGCGAACCTCTCGTCGTTTCCTTTTTATCACTTTCTATGGATCCATCTCTCTTTCTTCTCCACCGTTCTCCAACACACTCTCCATTATCAAGAAACGGACCTTCATTCCTCCACACGCCTCCTCAGATTTCAATTTCACTTCCTGAGCTCTCTGGATTTCGGATCTTTTTGAGAGTTTAAAGTGTTCGGTGTTCAATTGAATGTGATTATTTATGTGTATGGATAATGCTGTGAGCTGGAATTAGCATCTCTACGTTGTGTGTTTGTTTTGAGGAGCACCGAATGGGTCTCTGTACTTCAAAGCCCTTGGCGAATCTCACATCTGCGTCTCCCAAATCTGAAACTGAATCGCCCAGGAATAACCAGGTACCACCTAGAGATGACTCTGGGCCTGTTAATGACTGTCCTCAACCTCATTCGAGCACTGTGAACGGAGAAAACCCTAGCAAGGAGAAGAAAGAGGCGGAGAATGGTAAAAGATCGCCTTTCTTCCCGTTTTACAGCCCAAGTCCGGCACACCTTTTGTTCTCGAAGAAGTCTCCGGCGAGATCTCCGGCGAATGGGAGCTCGAACTCCACGCCGAGGAGGTTTTTCAAACGTCCGTTCCCACCTCCGTCGCCGGCTAAGCACATAAAAGCTGTGCTGGCTAGGCGGCATGGGTCGGTGAAGCCGAATGAGGCAACGATACCAGAAGGGAGCGAAGCAGAGGTGGTTACTGGTCTTGATAAGAGTTTTGGATTCTCAAAGCATTTCGGGAACAAGTATGAATTAGGAGATGAGGTTGGGAGAGGTCACTTTGGTTACACTTGTGCTGCCAAGTTTAAGAAGGGCGAGCTCAAGGGGCAACAGGTGGCTGTGAAAGTTATCCCGAAAGCAAAGGTTTGTAGGAACTTGCATAATACTTACCTGCAAGTTGCTATTCAAAATTAAAACTACTTTCCTGAATATAGGGCGATTTAATCCTCCTTTATCTTACCCAGCCGGCCGGAATTGAGTGTAGTCAGTTCTTGTCGTCGAAAGAATCATTCTTTCACTTTAAGGGTCGGGTTAAGTGGAAGGGAAGCTGCATCATGCCACCCACCACACAAGCTTATAATCAATTATCTTGTTGTATGAACTGTTGCTTGTTCGGCTTGCTATTTTATAGCCTATTGGTCTAATGTATTAAGCTTTCCAATGATGGTAGTCATCCACTTCTTGATCGTAGGTTAACGAAAAAGTTAAAATTGTAGCCAGAAGAAGATTCAATCTTTTAGGAGTCACCTATTAAAAAGATCCTGAATTGTGATGTCCAAACAGATAGGAACTTGCAAAATATTGAGCAGAATGATATGAGAAATTTCAACTATTGAAAATCAATTTATTGATTTCTGTGACAAGCATTCACTTGAATTAGTTTCATTGCTTGTGAAGCAGTTTGGTTCAATAATTTCATATCAGTTGCTGTCCAGCAACGTTCCTATTTTGAAATTTTTATCGTAGTTTCAACCTTTTCTTATCAGCAACTTGTTTGCTATAACGTGCCCTGGATCTTCTGTGACAGAATTTGTTTAGCATGGTGTCCACACCATTTATTTAATTACAAATTTATTTATTAATCTCAATGCTTCTTGCATATTCACGTTTAAAATCTTGTCTTGGGTGAAAGTAAAGCAAGTTATTGAGCTTACATTATTCATGGTCTATGCTCATATGTGTGTATGTGCTTGTGTTTCCGCTTGTGTGGGTGAGTGCGTGCAAGTGTGTGTTTTTATCTTTAATTTTATGTATTGTATATGTTAATCACATTTTAATTTTCATCTTTGATTTCAGATGACCACTGCCATTGCTATTGAGGATGTGAGAAGAGAAGTAAAAATATTGAGAGCTTTAACAGGACATAAGAATCTTGTGCGATTCTATGATGCATACGAAGACCATGATAATGTCTATATAGTAATGGAGTAAGCTCTAGTTCTGGTTTTCTTTTATTTACAAGCTGCCAGTCATCCACTGTGGCCGTTTGAAATGAAACTGTTTTCTGATCCTCTTTCTTTCTTGACTTTGGTGACCACTAAGAATTTGTGATCACTTATGGTGAAACTCTCATGTCTCAGGTTGTGTGAAGGAGGGGAGCTGTTGGACAGAATACTATCAAGGTATACATTTTTGCAATAGATGTACATTCTAGTTAATGTGTTAAATTTAGATGCTGATAGAGTAATAGCTGGAGTGAATAAAAGCAGAAACTATTGAAATGTCTTATTACTTCTAACGTCTTAATGACGTCTGCTTCCTGTTGCAGAGGTGGAAAATACTCAGAGGATGATGCAAAAGCTGTAATGATACAAATACTTAATGTTGTTTCATTCTGCCATTTACAGGGTGTTGTGCACCGCGATCTTAAACCTGAGGCAAGATATATTCTCAAATTTACCAATTTCCTTTTTCTGCACCAGAGTTCTGATCATGCGAATAAGATAAAAGTAACTTCTACCGTAAATATAGGACTTACTCCTTATCTGAGAGCAATAAGCTCAACACCCCCCTCCCAACCCAAAAAAAAAAAGAAAGAAAGAAAAAAGAAAAAGGTAAAAAAAGGTCAATGTGCAAAATCTATGATAGCATCTATGTTTGCAATTCTCTTTACTTGGAGGAAGAGGGGCGTAAAAAAAATGTAAACTTTAAAGTAACATCTGAGTCTATTTATATGGTGTTTGTAGTCAAAATGGTAGCTTGATTTAGTTTATGGGTCTTATTTTCTGATTCTCATGAAGAATTAATTCATATGCATGGCTAATTTCTGGATCAGAATTTCTTGTTTACGTCGAAGGATGAAAACTCAGAGCTGAAGGCTATAGATTTTGGATTGTCAGATTTTGTAAAACCAGGTATACTTTCAGTACTGTAATGTAGTTTGCATTGTAATGTAATGTAATAAATTGGACTTATTTAAGGTTAAATACTTCTCATTGTGTTTGCAGATGAAAGGCTAAATGATATTGTTGGCAGTGCATACTATGTGGCTCCTGAGGTTCTACATAGATCTTACACCACAGAGGCTGATGTCTGGAGTATTGGTGTGATTGCATATATTCTTTTATGTGGAAGCCGTCCATTTTGGGCTCGGACTGAGTCTGGAATCTTTCGTGCTGTATTGAAATCTGATCCAACTTTTGATGAACCTCCTTGGCCTTCTCTATCAGCTGAGGCAAAAGACTTTGTTAAACGGCTACTTATTAAAGATCCACGGAAAAGAATGACGGCTACACAGGCATTAAGTGAGTTTACATCCGAGGCTTTGAGTTTGCTTCTATTTCTATGCTACTACTCACTGTCATGTGTCACAGGTCATCCCTGGATTAAAAATTACAAGGATGTAGAAGTACCTTTGGATATTCTAATATTCAAGCTCATGAAGGCATACATGCGTTCCTCATCTCTACGGAAAGCAGCTTTAAGGGTGTGTATATTTATGTAGAATGTGTTTGCGTTCATAAATTTGATGTCAAATTGATAGAGCCATTTATGAATAAATTATGCTTCCCTTCTTGCGTTTCTCTTCTGAATATTTGCTTTCAACTAGTTTCAGCACTATTCTCAACATATCAATAGACACACTACTTATCCAAAAATTTATTTTACATTTAGTGTCTGAATGGCAAACCCATTGATTATCACTCAGTGTAAGGTTTGAATTTGTTATGCGTATGAAATGCTTCCTGAAATTTTGAAGTTGAAGACAAGAAAAAGAAATTTAAACCCACTGTAGTTCTCTTCCGAACATTGTATTTATTTGCTGAATGTTGCTTTTTCAAGTGTTTATTACTGACCTTTTTCCTCGTTTGCTTATGTTTTCTTTCTTTTCCATATCAAGCTTAAGCATGCTATACATGTATGTTTCCCCTGGCTTATCAAAGTCGTTGGTATTGGAACAGGCACTGTCTAAGACATTACCCGAAGATGAGCTATTTTATTTGAAGAAGCAGTTTACCCTTCTAGAGCCCAACAAAAATGGTGCTATAAGCTTGGAAAGTATCAAAGCGGTAGGTTTCTTTACAATTCTTTTGGTATAATATGTTAAGAAGGTGATATTAGTTATCTAATTATTCTAATACATCTGAGCTGGCCAGGTCTTGGTGAAAAATGCTACAGATGCCATGAAAGAGTCACGGATTTCTGATTTTCTGGCATCAGTAAGTGCAAGGACTAGACTCTGACTTGGTAAATGATTCAATAGGCAGCTTGTACCTTTGATAATTATTGATCATAATATTGATGATTTTGGATGGCAGCTCAATGCATTGCAATATGGAAAGATGGATTTTGATGAGTTCTGTGCAGCCGCACTTAGTGTTCATCAACTTGAAGCACTTGGCCGGTGGGAGCAGCAGGCTCGCTATGCCTATGAGCTTTTTGAAAAAGATGGAAACCGTGCTATTGTCATTGAGGAACTAGCTTCGGTATGCTTGATTTGAATAAAAAGATAGTTTTGTTATGTATGCATGCATGCCAGATAAATTGTGGATTAAAAATACGCACTAAACTGGCTCACTCGTGCCTCATGGGGTTTATGCCTTGTCTGAAACACATGGGCATGGGTTGGAACTGGTAGGCCCTTTGAAACTGTTATTCTCCCAAAATTGATGATTTTAGAAGCGAAGACATACCAACTTCAGTGGTTTTGCTATATCCCTAGTATATTTTCTTTTGGAAACTCTATTGCACTTTGTAGTAGTATTGGTATATTGAGGTTAATTTTTAAATTAGCAATAGCAGTGCTTGAAATCATTTAGTTGGGCATCTCTTCATCAAAGATTTATCAGCTTGAGATGCAATTGTGGGATAACATTTCTCATCTATGGTTTCAACTAAATTATATTCAGGAACTTAGCCTTGGCCCATCTGTCCCTGTTCATGCTGTCCTTCATGACTGGATTAGACACACTGATGGAAAGTTAAGCTTCCTTGGTTTTGTCAAATTGTTGCATGGACCATCTCGAAGTCTCGCTAAGGTTCAATAGAAGATTTGGAGACTAGCCAAGAAAATTTTGGTCAGCAATCTTCTTTCTCCTTACCAGCATCTTTGCCACTATTAGTTAGGCTCGGACTAGATTATCTGAAGACCTCTCTCCTCGTAGAGGACCACTCGGAAGAGGAGTAAGAGTAAACCCTGCTCCTACAGGCGTTCGTGTTTTCCAGTGTAAAGTTGTAGTGTTTTAAGTTGCAGGCGAGAGTATTTTCTGATTGTTATTAGATGGTTACTCTAACACGATATGAAATTAACAGACAAGGAGAATTATTCTTGTCCCCATTGAGGATTATGAAGTCGAATGAAATAGGTTGTTAAGGCTGTTGAGTTCTTCCCTCCCTTCTTCTGTCTTCACTTTTGTTTTTCCCTCTTTTATTGTGTAACGAGATGGTCCTGATAGAAGCAGTGCCTTTGAGTGAAACAGAACATTTGAAGTGGATACTGCAACTCCTCTGAAAAATTGAGGTTAAATCAAATATTAAAGAAATTAATTTAAGGCTTTCTTGTTGGATGGTAATTATACTTTTATTTTATATATTAAAATGTTATGTAAAAAATCTATTATTGATAAAATCCATGACTCTATATTTAAATTTAAAAAAGTTGATGGTAGTATTTATCTATGGTCACAATTGAAATTCAAGATAGGCAACTTATAATCCATCGTAGTATTACTCAAATAAATCTAAATCATAATTACTAATAATTGTGTGCAATGATATTAATTTTATAACACTAGGATAGAAAATAGAATATATGAAAAAAATAATGTCACGTTGTACGAACAATTGAAAAATTTAAGCGAGTTAAGATTTATCCATAATTACAAATTGAACTTAGAACAGACAATTGTGGGATATAACTGGGAAAAATAAAAGAAAATACCACTTGAATTGTAAAACTCAAATTAGTCATGTTGTCTATAAGAATATAGATATTAATTACAAAAATATATTAATTGACAATTTATTTTAGAAAAAATCAATGATTTAGAATTTTAAAGTTCAAAAGGTATTATCTCATTTTTTTTCTAAACATAAGAATTCATAAGTAAATCAATAAGTAGTAATACTTTGGGCAAAAAAAAAAAGAAATCAACAAGTACTAATAACCAAAAAAGAAAAGAAAAGAAAGGAAACATGTGAATCCATCAAACCAGCTAACATATTTGAGTTTTTCTAGTAGATTAGTTGAAAAGAGCCCAAATTTACATAGGCTCATTTTATTGGAAAAGAAATTAATAATGGATTCAGAAAAAGCAATATATGAGGTGAATGACTCAGCAAAAATGGAAGAGGCAACAACAATGAATGAGGTGGATCCCAGAGAGCAGAACCACTTACTGACACACTTATAATGAAGAGTTGAGTGCCCCATTTATAGAGCTGGGAATCAAGGCTGGCCCTTGACGGGCCAGGGTCTAACAGGGCCGGCCCTAAAGGGCTCGGGGTTAGGAAAATTACAATTTTTCAAGGCCCGGCCCTAGAGCATCAGGGCCAGGGTCAGGGCCGGCCCGCAGGGCCGGGAAATCCTTTTCAAAATATTTAACTATTTTTCCTGCATATTTTCCTTAGAGAGATATAATTAATAAATAATAACGATTAAAGTTCTAATTTAATACATAAATGTTGTCAACATTAAGGTTTAAAAAACACGTCTCTTGCAACAAACAAACACAGTTACTAATATATAATCAAAGGTAAAATCATGTCCATAAATAACTCACACAAAGGCTAAAGTATAAGAAGGCAAGAAGCTAAATACTCTAACCTCTAAACAACATGAGTATGATGACTATCATTTTCACCTTCTTCGCCACTATTATCAATTTCAAGGACATTTGATTATGTTTCACTTTGAACAGTAGGTTTAAGTAGTCAAATAATCACAACCTCCATAAAAAATCATACTCTATCAGGCAGAATAGTATATAATATGATTTTAGTCTAAATAGGCAGAACAATATACTCAAAAATCACAATATGATTCAATTAGACAAAACAATATACTCAAAAATCATACTCTATACAATATGAGGACAGAGTAACGTATAGATTCAATAAGGTAATTCAAAAATGTAACATGGTTCCTTTCCAAATAAGAAAAATATAAAAAAAACGGGCCTAAAGGGCCGGCCCGGGGCCCTCCAGGGCCGGCCCTTTTAAGCCCGAGGCCCTACAGGGCCGGCCCTTTTAGACCCGACTTCCTTTTGAGGCTACAATTTACAAGCCCGGCCCTTGAAGGGTCAGGGCCTAAAACAGCTGGCCCGACGGGCTCGGCCCGTTTTCCCGGCTCTACCATTTACATCCCAACTGTATCACCTTCCACTAATCATTCCTCGCTGTCCTTTCTTCCCCTTTACCCTTCACTCTTAAACTAGTTATTTATACTAGCATGTTGTTGTGTGTTTGGATTAGCTTTTGAAGAATAGTTTTTATGATTTATAAGGTAAGCATGTGAGAAGAATTTTGTCTTGATTTATGGAAAAGTGCTTCTGAAACCATAGTTTTAGATACACACGAACACACACTTAAATTGAACTATACTCATTTTTATACTTAATATAAAACATATTTAAAGAATTAATTTTGATTCTAAATATAAAGCATAATTTTTATATTTATTAATATTTTCATACTTTACCAACAAAATAATCAAGAAGGAAGTGGAAAGGAGGGAATTAAGTAAGATGACTAAGGTGATTTTGAAAATGCATATCATATTAACTAGCCTAATTAATTTTCTTAATTTAATTAATTAAGTAAATATGTTTTATATTAAGAATTGGAGGAAGTATAATAAACTTTTTTCACAATTTTTAGAAGGCATAAAAAAGAATTTGTGCACACAAATTATCCTGCACATAATACAGATATATAAAATCAATGTCGGTCAATATTATGAGAATCTTTAGTAGCAACTTTAATGAATATTATCCAAAACTTTTTTTGCAATATCCCATTTGTAGTCTCTTATCTTAGTGAATAATAAGAGGCAAATTATGAGTAATTCCCTTGTCATTCAAGACTAGAAATTACAATTATATGCGTAGAGAGAAATGAGAAAGCTCCAAAGATGAAGCCAGCATGCATCTGCTCACATACGCACACATAATGAAATACTATATATGAGAGCAAGTGTGGGGAAGTTAATGAAGAGAATAACTTAGTGCAAGTGAAGCTTCCGCTGATCCTCTCTCCGACGTGTGTTTCTTCCCTGTATCGTATTAGGAAGAAGATGAAGAGAGGGAAAAATATAGAATGGAAGAGGTCTGAATCATTAGCACAAGGTTCTTACGACTATTATGAATTATCACTTGTGCTTCATTTTTTTGTATTAAAAACTGCTTCATGAAATCTATTCGAGTTTAACAAGAATTATGGTGTTGAAAGAAACTACTGATTTTTATTTACAAGGGAAAAGGGAAGTGATGGTAGTGAACTGAAACATACATAACTCGTCAGATCAGATTAGTGTTAGGAGCACTCTAACAAATACAACTTGTAAAAAGCCCCACATCGGGAAGCTCAGAACAGTTCCAGAGCGAAAGGCAATATAAAAGCCGAAGCATTTGCTGTAGTAAACCACGCAGTCACGCAGTGGGCACAGAGCGAACTATTCTTTCGCCTTTTACTAAAGAATACCGTGTGCTCGCTGCTTCAAGTGGCATACGCCTATTTTTGGGAGGGTCCCACCCTTGCTGGGGTCCTACGTAGCAGTCTTCAAGCTTGAGTACTTCTTGAAACCTATGTTGTTGGTTACATTTTTAAGTACGTATTTACTTCTTGAAACCTATGTTGTTGGTTACATTTTCAAGTACGTATTCACTTATTTTGTTTGGTATGAAGCCTTTTCCTTTACTTGCCTTCCCAATTCAATGCTGTGGGACTTCCTGTTCTAACGGATGATCGAACCAGGCCCATGATATTAAAAGGAATTCATGTTGGGCCCATCACTTAGAGGCAAAAAGAAAGTGGAGGGGCCTTAACTATCTAATTCCTCATCAATCATCATTTTGAAAAATGCCGTAATTGGCCAGCGCTACCAAACAACTCTTGAAAGGATCATCTACGTAGTTTTAATACTCATACTAGTACTCATGTATTGTTAATTTATTGAAAGTCCAGCTTTTAATGTGCGTTGCCTCACGAATTCTTATTCTTTTGGATGAGTGTATATACATATTGTAAGTGCAAGCTAGTTATATTTTAGGATTCAAATCTCGTGTTTGCAAATGCTTTGGTAGTTTAGGAACAAAGATCTCTCTCTCTCTCTCTATATATATATATATAATAGAGAAAACCGCAGCATGGTATCAAGGGACAGAAAAGATATAAAAAATGTCCATGATTTATTATCTAAAAATTCTCAAGATACCTTTGATTTAAAATCTTTAGTCGCTTTAGATTAAATCAAAATAAACTAAATTATGCAGTGAAGGGTATAACTCGGATCGTGTTCTCTTGAGGAGCCTTTTATTTAATTCCTAAACTAAATTAAATGACAAAAACATTAAGATGTGTTTTAAATTAATTTTTTTTCCTTTTAATAATGAAAATTAACCTAGACTACTATTTTTTTGGGTTTTTGAGAAATTGTTGAGATAATTGATGAAATTGTGATTTAAACAAATTGATGATGAATGCCTCTTGGAAAAATGGAATATAGGTTATCCTTACTCAAATTGAATTGGGAGTTAAACTACTCGCTGAGTCAAAAATCAAACCTTAGCAACTCACTAAGTCTAGTAATATTAATTAATGATTATCCCTAAAACTCTAGCTAGATAATTACTTCTTAATACACTATTCAATACCACCACTTAGTGTACAATTTATGATTGGATTTATGCAACTTGTTCCTTTATACAATGAATACTCAACTGAGATATTCAAACAAGATTAAAGCAGTCATAATACTCATTCAAACTATGAAAGAATAGCACAACCACATTAAACCAAAAAGGAAATATAGAAATTTAAATCTAAAACCACATAATCCAATCTAAATCACAATTATTCAATCACTACTAAGATAAACAACTTGCAATCTCAATAAATTAACCACATAACATAAAATGCTAACTCAGGAAATCCGTTACATAGTTAAATAAATAAATTAAAACAAATAACTCCCATGAATGTATCTCTGGGACTCAAACCAATCTTCTATCTCCAAGAAGCAAGAAGGAATTTAACTACTCATAGAGTTTATCATAGCCACAACTCTATTAAACGTCAAAAAACCCATGAGAGATGAGATAATGGAAGGAGAAGAACATGGAAGTGATGGTAGTTGAATGAGGTGTTGGTGAAGCTCAGTGGTGATGGCGTCTCTTCTCTCCCTCTCTCGCGTCTGCGGCTGCGTTCTGGTTCTCATCTGTGGCTGTTTCAAGGTGCTAATGGATCCAAATCTGCCCAGGAAGACTCTGCAGGCCCCTTCTTATTTTTCACTATTTGAAATCTAGGTCAAATCCCCTCAAAGTTACAGTAAAATATTCTAAGATTACATTCAGATCATATTTTTCCCAAAATTCTGTATAAGAATCCAAAAAAAAATCAATTCCAGAGGTGGTAGGCGTCATTTTCGGATTTTTGGACCAAATTGACATTTTATAAATTTTGGGGTCTGTTCTGTAATATTCTCTGATCTTTCTACACTGAAAGTAGGCTTGTTCGGGATCGGGAAATCCCATTCCCTATCCCGATCTCGAGAAGTGATCGGGAAGGGATTTCACTCCCAATCCCGAGAATTTCCCATTCCGACGGGACGGGAAATCCTGAAATCGGGATTGGAAATTTCCCGAATTTCCAGAGGTGGAAATGCTTCGGGAAAATGCTTCACGCCTTATTGCAAGATACATCTATTATCTGCTTGCCGCTAACTAATAATAGATATAAAAACAAATATCACCAAATATATTCTCTAGACATCAAATCAACTAATAATCAGTTTAACCAAATAAATATATGACTAGTTCAAGAAATATCAATTTCATGATCAAATTAGTTTATTTGTAAGTGTATATGGATTAAGAACTGGCAAGCATATATACATAGTTGTATAAAGCAAATCTTATTTTTAATTGAACACGACAGAAGACGGAAAAGTAAATCAACAAACAGACGTACTAAAACATAAAAAGAGAGAATATCTGGCTAGCAAGTGTAGAGATTCCTAAATGACAATGACCAAAGATGACTTGCATACGAACTACCAAAGTTTGAAGCCTAAAGTTTTTGTTATTATTGTAGATTTTTATATCATACTACTAAAAATCCTAAATATTTTCTTTAATCCATATTACTGTCTGAACTTTCTGAGAAATGAGTCTCCAACACATAGCTGTTGTCATATTCACTAATTTATCCCAAATAGCAAGAAAATCAATATATTGAACCTCTAACAATACAATTAACTCAATTCAGCATCCACAAAACCATAGAAATCAAATATATAATGAAATTTATCCAAAGCTTATTTTGCATGGGTGTAGTAGAAAATACAACAAACACAAATTCAATATGGTGGCTTCCTAGGAGTCCAATAGATCACCAATCACTTCCAAAAATGGTGGAGCAGAATGCAATTCATATAGCCAAAAGCCAGGAATCCAAAACCAGCAAGTAGCAACTGCCAAAAAATGCAAAGGAAGAAGCCATCAACAAAACTGTCGATAGGCAAGAAATTCCAACAACCATAGATGGACAAAATGCCATATTCCATTTCCCTAATTTTCAGACAACTATTAAGATTAAATTAAACTAAATGAAACAACAAGAAAACTAACCATTGATTAGTTGTCTAGTGCTTCCTCTGAATGTGATATGCTTGAAGTTGCCGATTCAGTTGCGAAAAGTACAAGCAAAAGAAACAAAAATTACAAATAATTAATAAATAATAAATGAAATGAACTAAACAAACCAAAAGAATAGATATTACCTTGTTCTACTGCAATAATGTCATTGAAGTTATCAATTTAAAGTTCTTTTAGTTGATCACACAAAGCAGAAGTAAATGAAGAAAACCAATTTTGCGTACAAATGAGCGCCTCAACAGTCTTTGGTGAGAGAGAACTTCTGTATTTAGAAATGACACGACCTCCCATACTAAATGTAAATTCAGAAGAGACGGTAGATACAGGTATGGCCAGCACATCACGTGCAATCAATGAAAGGACTCTGTATTTAGAACCATTTTCTTTTCACCGGGCCAAAACATCAAACTCTTCATCTTTTAATGCAGTCAACTCAAATTTAAGATACTTATCCACTTCTCCATACTTATCTAGCTGATTATCATCCTCAGATTGATCCATAAACCGCCTCATTATAGGCATTCTTTGACGTAATGAAGATATGCGAGACTGAGTAGAAGTACTACTAGTAGTACTTTAACTTTGACTCGATGCTTGTGACTAAGGTTGGTTTACAATTTGAGATTGAGATGTGTCTGGCTCAAAACATTGCCTCACACTGTGCGGCCGCCTTAAAGATAGCCTCAAAAGCATACTGCAAATATGTTGTTTTATACCTAGGGTCAAGTAAAATCCCTATCATCAACAAAGGATTAATGTCACCAAGATTTCCTTAATACTTTTCATACTTGGACAACAGATTTTAGCCCATATTAGATAAACAACTCATATGATCTTTGGCTGCATCTTTGAGGATAACATAAACTTCAGCTATTTGTTGGAAGCATTCATTTGAGGTAATATGAAATAATCCTGAAAATTGTAAAGTCATGTCATAGAAAACTTTCAAAAACTCAATAAATTCTGTAGCTTTTTTAAAATCCATTCTTGAAGGAGGACCAACTATCTTTTTTCTGTAAAGAACGGTTTGTAATCTTTATCATCATTGATCATCCTTTCAAAAACAATGCTGAATTTAATGGCATTCTCCAACATAAGGTAAATTGAATTCCACCTAGTTGGGCAATCCATTGTAAGTAGGCTTTTTGAGTCAATTTTCATTTTCTCAACAAACTCTTTGAACCTTTTAAGCCTCGAAGGAGAAGATCTAACATATTTAATGGCTTTTCTAATGCCTTCAACACTGCTGTGCAATTCCTTCACACCATCAGAAACAATCAAATTCAAAATATGTGCACAACACCTCAAGTGCAAGAAGTCTCCATCACAAACTAAACCATTCCAATGCCTTAAAACTTCTTTCAATCTTGCCACTGCATTGTCATTTGAAGTAGCATTATCAACCGTAATTGTATAAACATTATCAATGTTCCAAGCTAATAAATATCTCTCAAAAGTTGTTGCAATTGTCTCACCCTTATGGTTTTCTATTATACAGAAATTCAAGATTCGCTTCTGGTATGTCCAATCCTCATCAATCCAGTGAGCAGTCAAGCACATATAGTTGGCATTTTGACAATAAGTCCAAGTATCTGTTGTAAGGGAAACACGAACTTTTGTTCTTTAAAAATACCTCTTCAATTTGATTGATTATTGCATACACAACCTCAAGCAATCCCTTGTTACTATCGTCCTTGAAGGAATTTGAAGGCGAGGTTCAACCTTCATTATCATCTGTTTAAACCCCACACCGTCCACCAATCGAAATGGTTTTTCATCCAGTATAACAAACTTTGCAATTGACAATCTGCATTCTTCTTGATTGAACAAATGATGAGTAAGCTTTTTGCTACTTCCTTCAAGAGTGGATGCCTACAAATATTGTTTAGCCTTGTTTGGTCTGTTTGGATTTTTGTGACATGTTTGTAAATGTTTCAACAATCCACTTGTCCCTTGCTGTACAGGGTCACATTTAAGTGGCTTGTTGCAATACTTGCACTTGTCCTGAAGTTATCCATCTTTAAATTATTCTATGGGTAGCTTCTCAAAAGCATCCCAAACTGAATATTTGTGTTTCTTCCTTGGACCTTAAACTTCTTCATCTCCCTTATCATCATTTGTATCACTTGTGACATTTCCCTCCTCATTTGTATGAGTAGCTTCACTACCTTGTGTAGAAGGATCTTTAAGTTCTGCCTGACTTACTTCAATATATCCTTCAGCATCCATTTATTTCTATAAAAGAAAGGAAAATAAGGGAATCGCATATATCAGATTAAGGGGTTCACAAAGACTAGCATATATTGCTTATTTTCCCATGTCATCCATATCAAATTAGGTAATGTTTCAGTATATATATTTGGAATATCCAAATGTAGAAAGTTATGCATGCCATGATCAATAACAGCATTAGTACATGAGTTTCTATGACTAACAGAGCATGTAAGAAAATAGAGTAAATGGAAAATAGGGTTTCTATGACTTAGCAACCTCTAAATTGATTTTCCACTTCTTTATAGAGTATGTAAGATAATAGAGTAAATGGAAATAGTATACTACTTTATACTACTCAAGAGCTCATATCAAGTTATTCTAGCACTGCATGAGATTGAAAAAACATAATGTAAAGTAAGTTATCGCACATACCCCTTTCCTTCTCAATGAGCTGTTTGAATCAAATTGTCTAATTATTTGCTTCAAGAGACCTCTCTTTGGATCAAGCAGAAGCTTCCTTCCTGCTTGCTGCTTTGAGATATTAACAAGTATTGATCCAACATGTTCAAAAGGATCATCTATAAAAAATTAGAAGGAAAAAAAATCACTGAACCAGAGCAATAATTCATGAACAATTGAATAATCAATACAGTTATAGCATATGTTAGGTGTAATGGATGTATGGAATGAAACCACTGTGTGTAGGCAAGTAGTTATCAAGCAGTTATTTTTTGTTTCTTAATTATAGACATAGCATAGGAGGACTAGGCATGTCTTTGATGTTTATGATTTGTATTTTGAACATTATCTACCCTTGCTTATTAGTGAATTCAGTGTTAAGATTTAAGACTCTTTATTTGGTCCACTAATGATCTATTCACTCATCAATCTATGTAAACATGAAGGGAAAGAAACATTTTCAGTGTGACTATGGAAACCAGACAGTGGATTAAACTATGATCACACATTCATTATGTTAATAGAATAAGGGCATTACAAAAGGGTTTTAGTTAAAAAAACCATTTTACAGCTATTTAAACAATTAGCCAAATGGATTTCAAAAATCTGGACAAAAGAATTCTGTATTAATTCTGCAGAAGATCAAATTCACATTGAGATTGGATGGACACACCATGACTTTCATGGGTGGTTCTACAAAATGACCTGACAAGCTTTGTTACCATGGCAATAGCGCTGAAATATTTTGCCCATGGACCTACAAATGTCAAGCACTAATAGAAACGAACAAGAAAAAGGCTGAAAGGGAAGAATCCAATTCAATTATTACTAGCTAATTTTTTATGAGAAATTTATCATACATATGCATCTTTAAATTCAATAGTACTACTGACATATAAAATCTACAACTACAAGTAGAAAGACCAAAGAAGAAAAAGCGAATTCAAATGAACAATTAGTCAATTACCACTTGTGGAGTTGCAGATCTTCCGATATGGAGATTGGGGATTTGGAGAATAAATTCAGAGAGGGATGCGCGCCAGGAGCATTGTCAGACGCGTCGTCCGTCGCACAGGGAGGGGATGAGAGACCGAGATTAGGGTCCTCAGGCAGAGTCACCGTCACCGACGCCGAGAGATCGCGTCGTCCATCGCACAAGGAGGGGATGAGAGACCTAGATCAGGCGTCCTCGGGTAGATTTGCCGTCGCCGACGCCGAGAGAAGCTAGGAACTACTGAACTGGGAAAGGAATTATTAGGGCTCGAAACTTCAAACCAGAAGGCAGCAGAACAGCAGAAGCCTTCAGAGTTTAAATGAAATGAGATGGGTCATGGGTCTGTGTCGAGTTCGACTGTTCGAGACTTCGAGTGGTCGACTAAGCCTGAGACTGAGTGTGGTGTAAGTTAGATAATAGATATTAGATAACTTTAAAAAAATAGCAATAATTTCGGGATTGGGAAATATTCGGGATCGGGAAATACCAATCCCGATCCCGAACTGAAATTTCCCAATCCCAATTTTTTCCCGTCCCGAAACTTTCATGATAGTCCCGATTTGCTTGGGATCGGGACGGGAAGACCGAGACGGGAAAAGAATGCACACCCCTAACTGAAAGTACTTGAAAGCCGTCGGATTTTTGGACCAAAGTAAAATTTTGTAATTTAGGGGTCCTTTTCTGTAATGTTCTCTGGTCTATTTCTTTTGAAAGTAACAAATAATATTACAGAATAATACCTTTCTTTCTGTCAAAATTCCCTTGGAGCCACACGTAGAATCTTATTTTCTGCTTCAGTCCTTATACATCTTTACTTTTTAGTCCCCCAGCTCATACTTTTTCAATGTGACCTATAATTCAAATCAGTATCTTGTAATATCTTCATTCAAAATTCAAATTTTAAAAAGCAATCACAAGATTATAACAAATATATCTTTTTAAGATTTATTTTCACACATTCACCTTTAATTCAATTTAATCATAATAAATGCTATTTAGCCCAAAATTGATGATAAAATCCCTAATTAAGATATTAAATATTATGATAAAATTGGGATATATCAACCTTAGTGGTATAGATTCGAATTGTAAAATTACCTGTTTGCCCCCATGATTTCAAAAGCCCTTTTCCACAAGCCGAGACAAAACTCTTCTCACATACTTATCTCATAAACCATAGAAGCTATTTTCCAAAAGTTAATCTTAACATACTAAACTTGTCAATGTTAACACTGATTTATTAATATGGCACATACACTTGTTAACGGTAATATTTTAACTTGTCAATATGGCAAATACATTTGTCAACCATAACACTATGACTTATCAATGATGGCAAACAAGTAATATCATAATTCAAATCTATATCACTGAGATCCTTTGGAAGTTTTTTTGTTAATATATCATGATACTCTTTTGATTTTTTTTTTGTTTTGTTTCTTGAGACCATAATGCGATTTTCCCTGTATAACATTTATATGCTTAGGTAAATTGGGAACTGAGAGAGAGAGAGAGAGAGAGAGAGAGAGAGAGAGAGAGAGAGAGAGAGAGAGAGAGAGAGAGAGAGAGAGAGAGAGAGAGAGAGAGAGAGAGAGAGAGAGAGAGAGAGAGAGAGAGAGAGAGAGAGAGAGAGATATATATATATATATATATATGTATATATAATATTTATATTCCAATAACATCAGCATTGGATTTGATAAGCTAACGCAAAGTTTTTTGCTGACTATTTCTTTTGAATTCTACAAATATTTTATGGTAAAAGATTTTAGAATATCGTTGCATATTTATAAATCATGATCTCTATTTAAGGGGAAAAATTCAATTTCGTTTCAATATAATATTCATATATATCTATATAGACACACTTATGCTAAGCTTAACAACACATTGAATTTTTATTAAAATGTGCATTATTGAAGAACTTGGCGTACATGTTTTATCTTTGACTTGTTCAAGTGCCTTTGAGCAAGACCAATATCTGAATTCAACTGCTTGAATTTGCCTTTTCGGGGAAGTTAACTTAGCGACATATATGCAAGAATGACATGAATACCGTTAAAAACTTAAAATATGATAACAACTTCACCAATCCCAACAAACCATGAATAATAAATAATTAAACAACTCAATTTATCCTAATGTGCCAAATTAGTTTTCCCCAACTTGTCACCTCAAACACTGTTGTGAGCAATGTGAGATTATCTCCCAAATTTTCGCAGCTACCCTCATCAATTTCTAAGAAACCACCATTTCTATGTATTGCTAATTGCTAGCAACCCAATTACAACAAACAATTTATACTGACTAATGTTTATGTACTTTCTTTGTTAGAAAAAGAAAAAGGAAAGTAAAAAACTATGAAATATACAAACCGACCATATCAAAGTCTAAGAAATCTAAAACTCTCAGTCTCATCATGAACGGGGCAAAAGCAACCTGAAACTGAACTCGTACGGTACTATTTGTACCAGCTGAGAGATGGGAGGTTCTCTTCCACTTCTCCGAAGACACTTCATTGCTTCATTTCTGAGATCATGTGGAAGTTGCAGACAAACCCAGTCTAATAGAGATTCCAAGTCCTTTGCAAAGTCCAGTAAATACCAGTCCAACAACTTTGGGATTATGACCTTGTTTGTGTTTGTAATTCCAATTGCTGCCTGTAAATAATCTCTCTTTGCTGCTTCTAACTCATTTTCAACTTGAGATGCTGTGTACACCCTCACCTTCATTTACAGAGAACATATAGGAGATTTATACATTTATTTACATCAAGTAAAAAAATCTAGCATATGACACCAATGCAAATACTAAGTACTACCTTTGGTCTATTAAGAACCAGATGACTGTTCTAAAAAGATTAAAGAAGCTAAATAAGTTTTACTAATGTATTTATATTTATCATTTTTCTACAAACTAATTTGTCTAACTTATAAACTGATATATAATCTAATGATATGCAATATATGTTATGATTAAATAATTTATTTAGCTTCCTTAATCTCTCCAAAAAAAGTCGTCTGACTAATATTAAGGATTAGGGAGTAGTATTATATGAATCCGTCACAATCCAATGAATGACAACCTAGGACTGAATTTCAAGTGTATGCAGATTTGTGTGCTTAGAAACAGATAATCAGAGTACAGAGATGATAAGATTATTGGTTAGATTGAAGGGGGGAGAAGGAAACATACTGCAGGTGAAGACCAGCTTGCACAGGAGAGTGCAAATGTAACCAAAGGCTCAGACCATTCCAGTCCAAATGTGCTTCTACCGATATTCTCATCGTTTTTTGTTGATTTCGGGCATGACTGTTGCAGGAAGAATCAGGGATGAATTGTAATCAACTTAATGAATTTAGTAGCTGTACAGATAGGCAAGAAATTTGAAGAAAAAGCTTGTGGCTTGATTGAGGAACTTACAAACTTGAGGTGATAAGGTAGTCTCAAAATGAAATGCTCTATTGTAATTGCATTGAGTAACTGGCCACCCACTACTAATGTTGCCTGCTAAAAGAATAGCCAAAAATGAGTGACCTTGAATTTTCAAGGAAAAATAACCAGTTCTTTGTGCATTGATCCTTCTGGAAAGTGACCAAATTTTTGAAAACATAATTTTCCTGATCAGTGTACCTCTTGCATTAGCACTACAACCATTTCAGGACTCTCTGGTACGCCATGCCGCAAATATGCCTAAAACATTCAAATTCAAAATATGAAACCTGCCTTCTGACTTGAATCTCAGTAAGATGAAGCTAATTTGTGAGAGGATGTTATATCTTACGTTCAACATGCAGGAATTATAAATGTTTATCCAGAACGCAAGTTTCTGATGATGAGTAAGGCCCTTCAAATTCACAGAAGCAAGCTTCCCAAGTAGAAATCTGGATGATACCAGCCACCACCATATCAGGTTCCCATTTTGGTACTATCAACCAATAGATAAAAATAGAATTGAGCATTTTAAAACTTACTCAAGTCTATGGATCAGAAACAATGCATTTGTTGTTCTGTTGAAATCAACCGTGGACGCTTTAACTTCACAAAGATTTTTATAGGGACCAATATCTCTCTTTTGGGATTGGAAATTAATGACATAAGGATCATTGAGTTCTCCTAATCTGTCCTTGGATGTGCATATTCTTATAAATATGCTGCACAAACACTTCACAATTTCTTCTGATATTCCATTTGGTGTCATGTCAACTTCTGATGCTCTATCGTTCGCTCTTTCTTGACCTGTTAATCTCCACTCCAGCTGGGCAAACAAGTATGAAATAACTAGAGGAGCGCAAAAAAAAAAAAAATTGAACTTGTTGAAATAACATGAACTATTTCAAAGATTGTTTCTCAAAAGAGTTACTTTTAAAGTTTCCTGTAACTTCTCTGCTGATTCTTGTTTGACAGGAGTTTTCTTCACTGGAGTACTGGCTTTGGATGTTTTCTTTTCTGGAGACTGCTTGTCCTTCATGACAGCATTACTAAACGATAGATTCTCTTTGCCTCGGCTTTCTTCGGGGATAGATGAGATTGAGTTTTGTTTTCTATGCTTCCTAGTGATGTTATCAGAGACAACAGTGTCAGCTGAAAATAATTGCTTTCTACTGGAAGCATTTCTGGAAATGGGAGGTTGAAGTCTAGACGGGGTGGTTGTTGTTAAATTAAACTCGTTTAGAGACAAAGATTTTGATCTTTGGTGTTTGGAGCTCCTAATTGAGTTTGTCTCAATTGAATCATTCAAATTTTCCAAATTCCTCTTAGAGGAAATGTACACAGCTTCCTGATATAAACCTTTCCTAAAATTCACAACCTGTTCTTCTAGCCGTACCACCTCCTCCTCCAATACTGCTACTTCAGCAAGAAGCTCCAATGTCTGGAATTCCAAAAGCATTTCATTTCAATACAAATATAAAAGGAATGTATCACTTCTTTAACAATGTAGGGGTTAATTCTTGGAATAAACAAAAAAATAAAAATAAAAATCCAGGATGGCAAATAGGATTTGAAGGATTATAGTAGTGAGGAAACATTGGCCTCTCCTTGAATAAAAGAGAGTACGAATAACACTTTATATAATCAAACCATAAGCTAAAGTCAGATTTATACTTCTACATGGAATATATAAAAAATGTAACAGCAGCAGAAAACAAGAAAGACAAGCATAGAGAGATGCTAACATAAGGAGGAAGATAAGGAGGAAGACGAGGCAGAGCTCCCAGTGGTCTTGTAAATGCTCTTTCTAAAGCTCTGTGAACATTTTCTTCATGTCTGAGCTTTCTCTTCAACTTATCTACCTGCAAGTGAGAGCACAGATAATTAAATTAATGAATTATTTAAAAGTAGTCATTGATTGAAAGAAGTAAATGAAAAATATGAGAATGATTCATGTACATCTTGTATCAAGGCCATCTTCCTTTCTCTGTTCGATCGACGTCCATTTTTCAAGGTTTTCTGGGCAGCCATTGCTCTGCTATTTCGAGCTTCCATCTTGCCCTGCAGTTTTCACAGTCAGTAATAATGAATCTGTTTTTATATAAGAGTTCAAGAAAAAAGAAGCTGAAGAACAAATCTAATTCGTTTCTTCAGATCAGCGAAAGAACCCAATTTCAGCTTCTTTTTTTTTTTTTTTTTAGCGACTCAAAGTAGTTGAAGAAAAATATAAAATTCCATGCTTGTGACTAAAGCAGTTCTTGATTTATGCTCTGAAACCAAGTTTTCCGTTCACAAACTACGCAGAAAAGTCCATTTCAGATAACGTGAAAAAAATTTTGGAACCTTTGACCCAAATTTCCTGGAGAAACTGACAAACATAACAAGATGCTTGGTTCTTCAAGATCTTCCAATGGGACAACAAAGAAAAAATAAAATAAAATCTGCCAGAAGAAGAATTTTTTACTTTATTTTCACCATTTAAAGAAGCTTTGGTTGCCCGACGGCTGGAGGTAGTGGTGGTTGTACCGCTTCGTGCTCTGGTATTCATCTGCTTTCTACTTTCCCGGAAAACGAGAAAGAAGACAAAGCAATATATATGAAACTTTATCCTGTAAGATAGACAATAAGAGGTTCAAGTTAACAGTTAAGCCATTGATAAAGTGGAAATGAAATATCAAAGCAACAACAACATGCAATTATACCCCAAAAAAAATACGAACCAAGTCTTGCGAGACAAAAGTCTCTCTCTCTCAGGGAGAAACAGAGTTCATAGATTCATAAAACAGAGGCAAAGCGGGAAACTTGAAAGCAGAAAAGACCCAGAAGCTAAAACCCCTTCTGAAAAAAAAGAATAAAAAAGCTTCTTCTTTTATATTTGTCTCGAACAGAGTGAACAGAAAGCAACAAGAAGCCACCGCAGTAGAAGAAGGAAAACGACGAGGTTTCTTCTTGAGAGCTCACACAGTCTCGTCCAAGAAAAGCGTCCCCTGTTTTAAATACCAAAATAATAATATGATTTAATAAAAAAAACTGAGTCGTTACTCCAAATATAAGCACGTTTAGAGAGGGAATAATGTGATTGTGATTTCAGGGAGTTGCTTTGCCTTTTGGGCTGTGAGGGTGACAACCTGCTTTCATAATGAAACAACGTGCGTCCCACACTCTGTTTGTGTTTCACCGTTTGCCAAGCTTTTTTTCCTCTCATCTCTGTTTTTCCATTATATCCTCACATTGCCACTAAGTTAGTGATATTTATGATAAATTTTAAATATTAATGATCACGTTAGTGCCTTTCAGTTATATATTTATTTAATTTTTATCTCACTATAACTATTTTGGAGTAGGTTGAGCTAGCCACGTATTTAATGTCCTGTGCTGAACTCAAACAGTTATTTTGCTCTGCTGATTCTTTTCCTTTGGCTTCAGACAGAGGCAACGTAAACAGAAAATGACACATCCTTTTCAAGCAGACGCAATTAAATTGTTATCTTTTATAGTATATAATTGGCAGAATCCTAAAAAAGAACCTAAAAATTAGGAAATGATAGATCAGTTATTTCGTAAGAAAAAAATTAAAAAATTTCTTATCACATTTTAACATTTTTTAATCAATTTTTGGTAAAAAAAAATCATCTGTCATTTTCCAATTTCGAAGTTTTTTTTTTCAGGGATTCTCCTAATATAATTTGCTATTATTAACAATTTAAAAGTGGGATTAATGACTATTTTTAAACCACTCCAAGGCTTTTCCCTCCCTTGGTTCTTAATGTTGGCCTTTTTTTCCAACTTACTGAAAACTCCTTTCACTTTCTCCTTTTTTTTCTTTTCTTTTTTATCTTCAGTCAATTTTTCATGTTAGCTTTTACTTTATTTGTTAAATAAAATTTAAAGGAAAAAGAAAAGAAAAAAGAATTGAGTGGAATTTGTCAGGGCATGTGATAACAACTAAAAAGTAGTTCTTAAGGCTATGCCTCAGGTACCAGCCAGAGTTTTGAGGGGCCCTCCAAATAAACAATTTCTTCTCATAATACTAATTTTAATTAATCATAAGCAGATCATTGACGAAGTTGAAATCTGCCTTTTCTATTCTAAATTGTAATAATCCAAGATCTGATTCATAGCTGATTCAGAGAGCATTAACTAAAATGCCCCATTTGAAGCAAACAAAGACAAAGTCCTCATTTAATAGATGATCAGCCTACTTAATGTCTAACTTTCACCAGCGCAAATGATTAACTTTTTTAAAAATATTAAAAGTGATATGCTCTTTAAAATATTAAATTTATTTAGATTTACATTTAGCATCATATTTTGTTTCCTCAATTTATAAGCAATGTCATGTGTGATATTTTCGGCAATAATTATCTAAATGGTAAATATACTACTATTTTCAGTAACTTTCACCAACAATTGTTGGATCTAATTTTTTATCATCACAAATAATTACATTTAATATAATTAAATAAAACAAAAGAATAGTTATTAAAAAAAAGTAATTTCACACAAAAAAGTGACAATGGCCCTATAAAGACTGGCTTTCGGCTCCGGTGGGTTTCCTTAACCAAGCCATTGCCTATGAGTCGCCGGCTCATTCTTTAACAGGCACGCGGTCAGAACCACAGACTACTTCCACTGCTTGGGAGTTGGAAGCTTACGGTTTCATTTTATAAAAGGGAAAATCTTACATACCTTTACTTCTTTGAGTTATTATTTCATGTGATGGCATATATATTTATATGATTATAAATATTCAATTTCAAAAAATCTCTCGAAGAAATCCTCTAACTTGATATGTTTTAAAAAAAATTGTCTGAAGTTGTATTATTGTGAAGTTTTTGAATTTAAAAAACTTTATTAAAAAATAAAAATGCTATAATAATAAACTCCAAAAATCCCAAACTTCAAGAAGAGAGACAAGGGAGGAAGGATCAAGAAACGTAATGAGCAAACTGCTCAAGTGGCGCCAATATCTTTAAATTAATTAGTACAAGATTCTCAATATTAGCAACATTAATTGACCATGTACCATCTGTCTCAAATGTCTACGTGCTTCTCCTGGAAATGTTTTGCATCTCCTTACTGTCTTGTAGGAATACTAGCTTATTCACTCTGCCAAAGCTAGCAAAACAAGAAAAACAGGGCTAAAATCATACAAGTTGAAAGGAAAAACAAAAAAAAGAAGTGAAAAAAGCAATGAAAAAGACCAATCTCAATCTCATGGACTGCTTCCAATAACAGGGGAAAAGGAATAATAAGTTAAGAACCATATAACTGAACAAATTGGTATGCCTATTTTCCTCAAATACAGAACAAATTTGTATTCTCACAGGTCATGGGAAAAAAAGGAATTGCAATGCTGATAAAATAATAATAATAATAATAGGAAATTAAGAGTACTAGAAATACAGTATTTAATGAAAAAGGTAACCTAAAGGTGGGGCTTGGAGACTGGAGAGACATTCCCAATGCATTAGAGACAAAGCCAGAGATTAAATAACAAGTATAATAATGACCAACATTAAAGAGCACATGTTAGGAGCATGCATTTAATGATACCAGTCCACTTATTCTATTAGCAAAGGCACGTGAGCAGCTTGGGCTTCTCACTCTCTCACTACTCGGCTACTCTTATGTGTTTGTGTTCCATTACAAAAATACACTACTGTCACAGCCATTCATTTGGAAGCAGCTGCCATTAAATTAAACAGCGAAATCCGACCAAATACTAAGCTGCATGCTTGCTCTGTCTCGTTTACATACTGACCCACCCGGACCCAACAGACACGTATGAAACTGTGTCTTCAACCTACTCCTGAAATATCATTTGTATTACATGTCTTGTCAGGTGAAAGGGAATTCAACCCCACGGCTGTTCTAATGGATCATCTTCTCAAGAATAATAGTAGTAAAAAAAAAAGGCAAAATGTAGGTAAATTTGGATAACAGAATGTTAGTTTTCAAAGTTCATCTTTGATTCAGAACAAGTAGGAGGGTAAGAAGGGGTAGAATAGTGACACCAAAATTTGTAGATGTGAATGACATATCCTAGCCCCATAGTCCATCGTGCGGATCATTTGTAGTATTTGACTAAATGGGTGTATTACATTACATTATGTAATATTGAATTTATAATCATTAAATAAAACATTCATAAGCAAGGAGAGACTTTGAGTAAGGAAATTTAACAAATAATAAATAGATTATTTAGAGTTCGACATTTTATGATTAAACCTTTTAAAGAATTGCTTGCATTTGTCATACTTTTAACAGGGTATCTAATGGTAAAAATTTGAATTGATGACATATTCTAACTTTTAGGACCAAGGCTAAGCTCCTCTCCTTACATCAACCTTTGGTGAAAGTTGTCATTATCATGTGAATTAGATAAGAAATCCATCATTTCAAGCCAATAAAAAAAAAAGGGGAAAGAAAGAAAAGAAAAAGAAAAAGATAAAGATAAGTGACTCATCCCTTGTTTATAAATAAGGAGAGAGACAGGCATGTAGTAGAAAATAGGAAGAATCAAGCCCTCTTTTTATTTTCACTACATTATTGATAGACTCGAGCATTAAAAGGTTTAGTAGATCCAAAGGATAGCTGCTTTGTTAATGATTAGTATCATGTTTAGGATATATAAAAAGAACAGCTTCAATTAAGAACTCTAATAAAGTTACACTGACATGTGGTATATATGTGCCGTAAGGAACATCCAATCCTTTGTTGTATTCATTCCATGAACCCAAAAAAGGCTGACCTGTGAAAGTGAAATTTGCAGCCATGAGTCACGCCACTGAAATCATTTCATCAGTTCACCTGGAACTTTCATCAAACACCCTATCTGCATCCATTTCCAAAAACCTGATTGGAAAGCAATGCTCAGAATTTAGAAAAATGTTGATTAGTACATGTATTGGATGTCAAATTCAGAAAGCAAAATCATCCAACTACTCTACAAATGAAAAGATAGACAATTAAAGATAGGGTAGGGTGGGGAAATAACAGTAAAGAGAGGGTTGGACCACGACGTTCTAGGGCGTGCCACCATACATTAATGGAGGATGACGAAGCAAAATCAAGGCAAGTCAATATGAGAAATCAGAATTCCGCTTTGCTGCATTCGAATTCGCAAAGTGATTTATGCCTCATATCAAGTGGATTCATCATCTGATAAGACTGTATATCGTTTTCATTTGTTGTCAAAACCATTGCGATATCAATTAGGGAAGATTGATGAAACCAGCTCCGTACAAATCCAGAGCAGCATAATATATACATAAAGTCATAAAGTAAAAAAGAGAATACAGTACAAACCATCGCATCGTAATGCGATTAGGTATTTTCTTTACAATTCAGGGATAAATAAAAGATGCCTCATGGATAAAAGATAAGAACAACTCAATTTTACTTTGAACAAGAACAATGCCTTTTTTCGCAAACCACTTGATTTTGATTTTTGCAACGTGGTCCCCGTGTATTATATATATATAGAATTATAGATGGAGTGGAAGCGAAGTGACCAAAAAATGTTATTTTAAGAATCATGCCGCTAAGAAAACATCCATCCATGTATAGGAGTGTAATCATTTTAGTTATAATTTAAAAAAGGCTATGGTACAAAAATAGTCATGAACTTTAGTCAAAAACTTAAAAATAACCGTGAACTATTTTTGATAGCAAAAGTAACTATGAACTATGTAAAATGGGGCAAAACCGTTAAATATGTTAACGGTCAATGCACAGTCAACGATCATATTTAACGGTTTTACCCCATTTTACATAGTTCATGATTACTTTTACTATAAAAAATAGTTCATGGTTATTTTTGCACTTTTGACCAAAATTCATAGCTATTTTTACATCTTTACCCTTTTAAAAAAATGAGATCTTGAAATAGAAGGATGATGCATGCTTGGCACGTGGAAATCCAACGTATAAGTTGACACACTAATGTTACAATAGATTCTCTTACGAAAAGGGTCATATAAGAAGTCACTGAATTGAAAATCTTTAATCCAGAGTTGTTAAAGTAAATTTTAACCTTTGAAATTGGTTCCTAGTTTTTCTTGTAATTGGATTTGTTTTTATTTCTGATGTATAAAAAAATTCGATAAAATACAATATGCTCAAGTATGAGATTGAAGCTGTAAATTTACTTATTAAGAGTTGTGATCATAGACACCCGTTTAAGGAGGTTATAGATGAGGTTAGACTTTGGATCTCTAGAGATTGGTATGTCCTTATTAGACATATCCCTAGAGAACCGAATGTTCATACGGATTACCTAGCTAAGTTATCGCATAATAGTACTGAAAATTTTGTCATTTTTGATCAACCTCCACCTCCCATTGGGGCAGGCGGTGGTTGATGAAAGAAGTTAGGTTTAACCTCTTAGAGAGATGTTTTTCTTCTGTATTAATCTTATGATAAATTAATGATATCCAGTATTTCAGTTAAAAAAAAAAAAGATCTATTTGAAAGATTTACTTCCTTGGCTCTACAATATATATCATTTTAACTAATTTATCAAAATTGAGAAGAAGAAAAATTCAATGAGCCATATTTAAATATTAATTACTAGGATAAAATTGATAAATAAATATTAATTACGCTATAAATAATTTATATGGTGGACCAAACAATAGTATTCTAGAAGTGATTTCTATTATAGATTATAGATTGGATGGAGTATTTTTAAATATAAAACTATAAACTTCTTTGTTTCCCTCATTTAATATATTTTTTCTCACATTACTCTCATTAATTGTATATTTGTTCTTAATTCCTTTATTTCTTAAATGTAATACCCTCATTAAAAGAATAGTATTTTAAGGAAAGTGATACCCATTTTTACATAATAATGAGAAATAACCAATTTAAATAATACTTTAATATCTATAAATTAGTTAATAGTTAGCTAGATCTTGAATGGAGGAACTACAGTAATAACTTACCTCCATTCAAAAGTAGTCAATATTTGGATTTTCGAGTGGTCATGAGATGTAATTTTAGCGGGGAACGGCCTCCATAAAATTCAGGGCTCATGATCCGAAGAGCATAAAGTGGGAATGGTAAAGAAGGGGCAAAAGCACAGACCACATGCAAAAAAGCTTAATTCAATCAATTCTTTTCTTTATACATACCTTCACCACTTTTTGGGATGCGAGCGTATTTTTCAATTATAATATCTCACCCTCCTTTCCCTTCATTATTCCCCATCATACGATCCTACTATTTGGCACTAGCAGATATCAAAATAGCCGAAGGTGTATGTGAGAGAAAATATCACACACACTTAACCCAACACCAACCAATAGAGACTTGTTTGTTTCTTTGATCTTTGCCGACACAAACTGTTCTATCTTCAGCTTATTGTGAGTGATCCAAGGAAAGATCAAAGCACTACATGTAAGCCTTCATCGTCAGCCCAGATATTTCACATTGCAATTCATATAACCAGAATTGAAAAGCCTATAACCACTCCTCGTGTCACACCACAATCCTAACTTTTTGTGAAGCTTTGGGCTCTGTGTGGTCACAATCTCTTTGCTTCATAACCCTGTTCACTTTCTGGGTCCAAATATATCTGTGTGGTCTTAATCTGTCAAACTGTAAAAGAAAAAACAAGACCAACCACGTTAACTCATAACACTGACTGAATTGTGAATGTACTAGATCTTGGGAAGGGTAATACAGCTAGTGAATCGTGTTAATGTGAGAGAAAGAGAGAGGTCATGATCCTTCTTTGCTGTGAGAAATGGTCCTGAAGGATCAGGTATAAAATTAAAGGCGCTTCGAAATATAGGACCACGTTCACGAGATCCAACAGGAATCAGGACCAACTGAAATAGACTAATAACACTACTGAGTTATAGTTTTCTCCATATCTAACACAACCCAACAATGGCCTCAAAATCTCATGCAGAAGTTAGTAACAAACATGACCAGTTATTAGTAACAGTTATATTGGAATTGGATATTACGATTATTTGGTTGGAATGAGGTCAACGTCTAAGTACAAAATGCCAAGTTGGCTGTGCTTTGATTGGAGAAATGTATAAATGGTCCCCTAAATATTTACAAAGCTTCTGATGTATGGCTTTCTGTTCTTGCCGGCTGCTTCTGAACAAATGCGCATGCTCGTTTCTCTGTCGTCTCCATCAACCTCTGCATGCATGTGGTGAGAAACACCCCTCTTATCTTTTTATCCATGGTGACCATCTGAGTTAATGCGTTTCATCTAATTTAAAACGGGAAAAAAAACGTTCCAAGAAAGCTCACGATCATATCAGGCTTCCAGTGGTTCAAGTCTATTCACAACCCAGAATACAGAAAGGCCCAGCAAAAGAACGGGCCATGTGATAGGAAAGAACCTTCTGCCAGAAAACAGGAAGCAGATATTAAGAAATAGTGCTCTGGTTTCAGAAATCAAAAGACAATAAATGGGATGACCGAGACTTTTATCTATAATGACATTAATTAATTTTTACAAAATCCTGTGTGCGGTTGCAATGAGATGGGATTATAATTAAATTCTTTCTTTTGAAAATGATTATCATAACCAATGACCTTACAACCTAATAACATAAAAACCCCCATAAAAAGGAGGTCATGGGTTCGATGTTATTTATAACCTCAGATGGTTAGTGGCTGCTCCTTTAATTTTTTTTTTTAAAAAAACAAGCTTGTAACAAAGCTCGTCATGCTACCTGTCAGATTTCAATCCAAGCACTAACTCAACGAAATACTCACCTGATTCAAGCTTTAGAGCTTAGACAATCTGAGCAGCTTATAGCTTAATAGTTTTACCTAAATCTCTTACGCATGGTTTTGCGAATCTACTAAACATCGAGTCTAATATTAGTCCAATGACGTTAATTCCCCTAATCGGTTCTTGGCCTCCTTTTGTTTTCCTTGCAAAACTAGGTTATTTGTGTATAGCTAATTCTGTACGACTTCTAGATTAAGCTTATTGGTTAGTTTTTATGTCCAATTAGATTGTGTGGGGGGGTGTCTAGACTTGTTTATTTTCATTCATCAAGCAAATAGAGGGTAGAGGCAGATGGAGATTAAATAACTTTTTTTTTTCCTTAGCCCTCTTGGGAAATGGTCTTTAGGGTTTGGGGACCCATGACAAAAAAGCTGTCGAAATTATTTTCTGCAGGACTAGACTTCATGGGAGTAACATATGAAGGACCCAACAGATGAAGTCCAGAGAAATGGCCACCCCATATATCATATGTATGCTCATCCGCATGCCCTGTCTCTTGTACTTGGACAGTTTCTTTGTTCTCAAGTTTGGATCCCGGAGCTCGAGCATAAGGAGGAACAGTTGATGTTAAAGCCAAGGAGGACGAAGGTTCACCAGGCAGGGGTAAAGTAGCAGAAGCAATCTCAGCAGGTTTATTAGCGGCTCTTACTGGAGTTGAATGATGCAGCAGCCCTTGAGAAGAAGACAGATTGTTTCCCTGCCACTTCACCGGAACCTTAACAGCAGAAACAGGCGCTTGATCATTGTCAGAATGATGATTAGCCGCCTCTTGGGTGATCCAAGTACGAGACTCAAGGGGTTGCTCTGACTCAGGAGACAATGGCCAGTTACATTTAGATGTTGCAGAGATGACTGGAGATAAAGGAGAAGAGGGTGTAGAATTCCCACTTTGACTACTTGAAACTTCAGATAATCCTGCTATTTTTGCAGAAAGACCCTTCCTCTTCTTTCTCCTTCCCTTTTCTTTTCCAGTTTTGACCATGAGATTTTTACCCAGTGGCGATGCTTCCACTGTATCAGAGCTCTGAGTTACCGTAGATGGCAATATTCCTTCATTTGGAGCATCCAACAATCGACCGGTCTGTTTTTGGTTTTCTGGAGTTTGCATTACATATTGAGACAATCCAACTGAGGTTGTGTCTTGCCCAACTGAGTTTAACAGATTATTCGTGTTATCAGACATCGATAACCTGCTCTTTCTCTGGTTATGACGCAGAAGGGTTTTACCGGCATTTTTCACAGTGGTGGGGATGTTGTTACTGTCATCACCCTTACACAGGTAATCCAAGGAGCCAAGTGAAGTGGTTTGGGGAAACATGATGCAGAATACCACACAAAGTAAGGATGTCAGGAGAAAAAATCCCAGAAAGAATTTTTTCACTCGCATCCAAAACATGGATTTCTTGCAGTTACTCATCATATCATGAGGGAAACTTGCCTTCATGGGTAACATAAAAATACCAGTAGCCAAGGCAAGTTCAAGATCTCGATGTATCATGGCTGCAGAAAAATCGCTTTGGTATGAAATCAGAAGCTCTGTTGACTCCCCAGGTTCCAAAACAAAACCTCTACAAGAATGAATCATAAAACCATCAGATCCACATTCCCTCCCAGAAACTCTGATACTTAACACCTCCAATGGTAAGTCTCCCGTGTTCTTGGCGTAGAGCTCTTTCACTAATGAACATGAACAGGCAGAAGTCATCTCTTTCATGTGCAGTAAGGCATAAGGAAGAGAATAATTGAGGTGCCTGGGCATTTCAAGATTGAAATCTAAACTCTGAACAGGCTCAGACTTCTCAAGCATGACTAAGGAAAGTGACCCTCCAAATCCCCTTAGAGATAACCATTCAACGCCGGAAAGGTTGTTCCTTATCAATGCTGAACCACTCCACCTACATCTATCCGATGGGTAAAAAACTATTGGCCCTAGAGATACACGACCATAAGGGTGTACAAAAGCCTTTGTTATTGCAGCCTCTGGTACTGAGAATCCATACTTTGTTGGAGTTGTGGACTTGTCTAAAACCAAATCACCGGATGTAGAAGGACGTACTAATCCATCTCGACCCTTGCATTCATCAATTATTTCTCCAGCATTCAAGATAAGCTGCATTACAACAGGATGCTCGCTAGGATTTTTTACAGTGATCCACTGAGAGACAAAACTTCCAACTTGAATCACTGGGAATGACACTTCACGGTTTTCAAGCACAGACGTGCCACTTGTCATTCCTTGAGACATCCAGTTTCCAAGCACTAATTCATCAACATCTGCTGTCTCTACATCCTGCAGAAGCAAATGACAGAAAACTTTAGTTACTGTGATGATCAGAAAAACATGTAAAACTAATAATATAACTTTAGGCAAAATAATTATATCCAACTTTAGTAGCATATGGTGAGGGTTTGACTTGGCGCATATTTTCCATGCACACAAGTAGGACAATGAGGTGACTAGAAATAGTATATAGAAAGGTGAAAGAGTCTGCATACCTTAAAATGTGGTGGCACTTCCATGCTTCTGGTCACATAACTGGCCCTCAGATCACCTAATTCACTGTATTTAGTCTCATGCTCTGATCCTATAGATGAAAGCCAGTGATCACCAAAACATATATGTAGTATGTTCTCACACTGAATTTCAGTCTGGGGACTAGTTGAGTCATTTGTAAGAACAAGAAGTTTGCAGTTATCTCGCAAGCTAGACTCTTGAGGCAGCGAGTCAAGTAATCTGGTGCGCAGGTGACTGCAATAAATAATTGCAACTTGTGTGACTGTATAGGGGAAAAGTAGCAAGCCTTCCACGTATTTGACGTGAAAAATCTGAGAGTCAGCAACTTCTACAATTTTAACTAAGCTCGAAAGATAAGGGGCATCATTTCTTATGGAGATAATGATAACAGTTTCACCGCCATCACATGGTGTTAGAGCCTCAAAACTTGCTGAAGTGTGCGTACCAACAGTGTCATGGGCAGAATTTCTAATTACTGCAGCCTCAATAGGAACCATGACAGTATCAGACTTTTCTTGTGAGGATCTGAGTAAATGCAGACAAAATGCACCAAATACTTTTCCCTCCATTCCCACAGAAATATCTATCTCTAAGAGAGTTTCAGAGCTATGCGGACTAACCTCCCAGTTTCGATGGGGCCTAATCGCTACCACTGGTGAACCAACTTGGCCAATTTTCACAACCAACCGATCCTTACTAATCGGGAAGAGTAGGTTATCAAAAGCATGAATATTATTTATACTACAAATTGCTTCGGTTTCAACAGAATTATGCCCCAACGAAACTGAAACCCAAGCAGTTATTTCATCAACATACAGGGTTTCATCAAAGGAATTGAACAATGAAAAATTCTCGCTCAACCTTCCACCAGGAGAAATTTCCAGACCAAGTAGGGGCTGAATTCCATAGGGAGATTCAATAGCATACCCTTCAGCCTCTACAAAGAATCCACCATAACTTGTTTGCAAAATCAGGTGAGCTGAAGACAAGCCCAGGCATCTAGGGAAGAAAACAAAAGAAATTACAGCTGATTCACCTGGACCTAGTGAAATTTCACTGAAGTTACAAGGATAGAACTGTACGTCACTACTGAAGGGCTCATAAAGGTGTAACATACTGTCATTGCATGTATTTTCCACAGTTACGAAAGCCACTGAAGGAGAATACATGTACTTTTGTCCCCAGTCAAGCACAGTCGGGCCAATTCTTACATTGGGTGAGAAGAAACTGGATTCAACCATCTTGGAGTTCTTTGGCAAGAACTGTATTGCCCTCTGCTGAAGTAAAGCTCTTCCACATGAAGAAAGATCATCTTTATGACCACTCTCAGTTTCAAACAATGGAGCATCATTAATTCCTTCTCTTGAGTTCAAAGAACAAGAAACAACCCCGCCATTAAGTAGCTCAAACATACCATAGTCAGATGACCAACTTTTGTTACTTGCCTGGTGGCTATCTTGAGTTATTTCTACACCAAATGGACCATTGTACTGACTACTAGTATCTTCTAGAGAAGCTTCTTTCAGACTTTTCTTCTGGTATGAATATCCAGGTATTGTTGAAGGAAAGCAGAATGTATGAGTATTCCGACACACACTGTCAATATTATTGGGGGTAGTTGGAATCCCATAGCCCACATTAGTGTCACTAATGAAGCTATCTGAAAAACCCAACTCATAACTTTCCCCAAATGACACACAAGCATCATATTCTGGCGGATTTTGTCCCCTATTCGTACAGCACGGTCCATAAGCAGCAAAGCAATAGTAAGAACACAATAGAACCACAAAGCAGTAGAATGCTTTGGCTGGCTGTGATAATCCCCTATTTGAAACACAAATAGACGTAAGATTTTTCTACTCTACACATGCAACATGACAAAACAACTGCAGCATAGTATCCAAAATCCAAGTCATGCAGCCACAAATCATTTAACTCCAATTTTAACCGAATTTGAACAAAACTCCAATTAATTTGCTAGCATGTAACTCTTAGTTCCAGCCACAAATTATTGTCCCAGATGAATATTCGGCAGTGGGTGAAGTGCAGCAATCCAAATGCAAGGAGTTATTCAGCATAAATTCAGTTTTTTAGCATTATATAACCAACTTGAATGATAGCAGAATAATGACAATTCCAGCAGCAAAACAGAATTCAAAGGGAGACTTCCTTGCTGGAATTCAAGCGCCCAAGCTCAATTAAGTCACAATGCACATTAAGAACTCAAGATGCACCGTCATAAAGTTAAAAGTCACTAAAAATGTGCAAATTAAAGTGAGTGCAAATGCTTATGACAGCAATTTTCTTCCAAATTCAAAGCTTTATAAATCAATTAAGTAACAACAATGAATCTTCAATAATCACAGCAGCAAGGGATCTTAAGCTCAAAAGCTCAGCAATAGTAGTTTAAATTTCCATAACCACACAGATTTCAATCTGAACTCTAAACACACATCAATGATCACAAAAGCATTTTGATGACAGGCAAGAATTAATCCAATGCTACAGATAAAGTGCCAGAGTATGAAAGCAGTGGTACTCAACAATACTGTCCCCACAAGTTAACAATGAATGATATCAAGTCACAATACATCAATTACTTGAGTAAAATCATAAAATGTGACAATTATACACTTTTAGCTCTAATTCTATATATTAACTCTAAATCCCAATTAATCACAATAAAGGCAGTTTAGGCTCAATAACGATGACAAAATTCCCAAATAAAGCATGAAAATACATAACAAAAAAGGGATTCGTCAGTCGCCAACACATAGTAAAAATAGATGTAACAAATGTAAACACTGGAAAGCTTGAACGAGGAGCAGGCATCATGAATGTTATGCCATCAAAAGTCAATCAGATAGAGTTAGAGCATTCGTAGCCGGAAAAAAAAACCTCAATTATACACTTACTTTATGTGTTTGACGTTAGATATCAAACAACATATGAAATAGACGAAAAGAGAAAAATATCTAGAAGCAATGAACTGAGAATCAATCTTGCATGCCAGAATTAGAAGCCATAAAATACTTATATGCACCATTAAGCCAAAAAAAGTTAAGGAATTGCCACACCACATGCCAAAACCAACTCTCAATAGACCGTAATAACTCAGTCAACCAAGAGCGTTCTACCCCAGATACCCCGAATGATCAACCCAAATACAAATAACCCACTCCATACGTTCAATCCAGAGGACAAAAGCATGGACCTTCTGACATCGGTCTCAATAAAAATAGTAACCGAAAAGGAAAAAAAGATTTAGCTACACCGCAAGAAGAAGAAGTGACTATGACTAGTAACACAAAAGTCACAGTAACCTCATGACGGGAAAAAAAAAAAAAACAAGTCTTCAACCTCCAATAGTGGCAAAAGATTGAAAATTTACGCAATATAGGAAACCATAGCCAAAGAACATATGAAGACAAAGCACAGATACTGCAAGCATACTTTTTTAACCCATAAAGAGCAAAGATGATGTTGAAGAAAACTAGTGATGGTGAGAGAGGTGAAGATACCGGTGAAAGGGCATATAAAGTAGCATGGAGACTCTGATTATTAGGGTTCCGAGCTCCATAACAGAGAAAGAGAGCAACCCATAAGATGAAAGACCAGTTTTTTTTTTTTTTTGGGTTGTTCTACCTGCGCTTAGAATCCAAGCACCACCAATAGCAGCTAACGAATGGTCCCGGAGAAACAGGGAAATGGCAAGAAGGGAAATACCACCATAGTTAAAAAAGCTAGAATTACAGTCCCAGAACTGAAACGACGTCGTAAGCTTACCTGCAAATGATTTTAACGAAATGGGTTAGTGTTTAGGGTTATCTCTGAGGTTAGGAAGGGCGGCATCTAGTGGCTGGCACTGCCCTTCTCAGTTCTCTATGATTTTGGTTTGCGGGTAAGGGCAGTAAGGTCATTTGACCGAACGGTGCGGGTGGTTCTATGAAGAGTGGCTCGTCGACTTTTCCGATATGAATATACATACATACATACATTTTATATATATGTATGTATGTATGTATATAACTACATGTTTACTTTGTAATATCAAAGACATAAAATAAAGTGTGTTTTGCTTGGCCAAAAAAAATAAAAATAAAGTGTCTTTTGCGTGGTTGCATACCCTTGTGTCATTTTCAACTATTTGGTAATATTATAGAGGTCTTTAAAATGATTTCAAAGTCCAATCTTTATTTAGCAGATAAGGTTTTATACTTTATTATTTTGGGTTCTTCAAGTTTTACGGCCTAATGACATCAACATCAAATTTTTTTTCTTTGGTCTTTACTTAAAAAGTTAACTTGTGACTTCAAACATGTTATGTATAATGGATGCCTGAGTTATGATAAACAATGTATTATTTAGAATTCTATTTATTTCTCTTTAGCCGTTTTTAAAATTCATCATATAGTCAAATATAACTTATCTTTTTTATGAAAAAATTTATAATTTATTAATTGTTTAAATATGTAATTCTAAAACAAATAATTTATGTTCATAGGTGGAATTTCAGTCAATACAATTAATACATGCGTATATGAATTCCCTTGGTTCTCTCTTAATTACCTTAAATATAGTCATTTATAATTTTCTTCAACAATACGCCGCATGGCATATTAAGAATTATAAAATAAATATAAATGGTATTAGTGACCCAAGTGTCACAAGACATGACACCTCTACATCTCCTATAGTAGGAAAGTTGTGGGTTCGAACCTATAGTAAGTATGAATAGTATATATGTTTTATTTATTATAGTTATTGTATTAACAGTTAACATCTTATTTTAAATGGTATCAAATTGTCAAATTTTGCAAATTCATGTCATTTGCAAGCTTTTATAGTATTAAAACACAGTTTGGCTTACATAATTAAATTATTAATATAAAAATATGTGCATAAGTTGGGCTTATTTAGGTTTTGTTTGGGATGAGCAGTGTTCTGGAAATCGGACCGGACCGGCCGGTCCGGCCCGGTAACCGGTGAACCGGCCGGTTGGCCGGTCCGGTTTCCATTTTTTTAAAAAAAATTTTTTTTTTTTTTTTTACTTTTTCCTTTAGAATTTCATACTATAAGTCTAAAATTTTCAATTTCTCACCGGTTTGGTCCCGGTCTGACCCACTGACCCTTAACCCAGTACCCCGACCGGTTCACTACCCGGTCCGGGTTTTAATACCTTGGGGATGAGTTGTTAAGAGGGGTCAAAGCAAAAATCAATCCAAAAGGCCAAGATCCCTTTGAAATGTGAAAGAAAGCACTAAATGTGCGCATTACAACAATACAAGGTGACAACTGCCTTTGATGGAATGTTGCATTATGTTGGTTTTACTTTGCAAGTATTTGTGATATGGATCCAATATATAGGTGATTTTCCCTACGAACCTAGAAAGTACAACAGGTTTTTGAAGCTTAATTTGCAATCAAGAATTTCTAACTAAAAAGGCAAAATCAAGTTAAAAATATGTCACGTCATCTTTATGAATTTTTATAAATAGCCACACTGTAACTCTACTAAAACCCATTATATTTTGTATTGGACTTGAATGGTAAGATTAAGACGCCATTAACCGACTAGTCCCATGTGTATATTAATATGTTCAGCCTTCGATCTGTTAAAATATACTTAAACTACAACTACAACCAACAAAAAAAAAAATATACTCCCTCCGGTCCTAATTATAAGACAAAGTTGATTTTTTTTTGGAGAAATTAAGGAAGCCAATTAAATTATTTTAGAGTATTTTTATTTTTATTTTTTTCTTCAAACTAATTAATTTGACTACTAAACTAATATATAATATAAAGATACTAAAAATATAAACTACAACTGACACCTCTTGTATCTTTATCTTAGAAATGAGTTATCTAGTGTTAAGTCACGTTGTTATACGAAATGAGGGAATTGCCCTTTGAATTCAAATAAACTCATATAGCTATTTCTTTGCTACTCTAGATTTGTTATTTCTTGATTATGAATTAGTTGCGGTTCATGATTTTTTCTTGTGATTTGATGGAATATTTTTATTTACTTTATTGATGCTTTTATACTTTCTTGAATTGGGATACCTCCAAAATTGGATGTTGTGGGTTCATAGCTGGGATAGATAGAAATATAATTAACCATCATGACCACGTAGCTACACTACACCTTAGCTTAATACATTTGATTAATTAATAATCATATACATTATATATATTAATAGAATTGGTATAGCCAATCGACATATATCAAAATAGAAGAAGTGTTGGTTGCTTAAACACAAGATCTCGAATTTAAATATGGTACATGTGAATGCAGAAAACGTATTTAAGAGAGTTTTTCTCAATTGGCATTAATAGTTTAAATACGACATAGTTAAATAGTCATATAAAAAAATAATTGGTGCATAATTAATAGGTAATTGATAATCTTATATTAGCAAAGTATACAATTAGTTGCAGTAGAAAGACGGCAATTGGCACATAAAAAAAGAAAGAAAGAAGGCAATTGGGTGCTCAGAAATAATTAAAGACATGAACATCCTAATTTTTCACAACCTGTCATAGTCAATTTGTGACAGAATTTTTTTTATTTGTATCTGAAATCTCATTTTTTGTTGTTGTAAGGATGTGATTAATCTAAACCGGGAAGTTTAATTGTAATCAAATTTGTATTGGTGTGGCTACTCATAAGCTATTATGCATGTGAGATTCTTTGCTACAACTATAGGTCAGTACCAAATTAATTAATCTTACATGCTTACATGTGTCAGTATTGAACATAAAGTTCTTAATTAAAAAAATCAAACTTAATAAAGCTAGAGTCATGCATGTACCTTCCAATATCAGGTGCATAGGCTTCTGTGGCATCCAAATTGGGGCTTTTTTATTTGAGGATCAAATGCTTTTCACCTTGAAATAAAAAATTATAAAAATTCAAGGGAGTCAAGTCCTCTGTCATACTTGACCAAAAAAAAGAGTCCTCTGTCATACCCAATTAAAATATATAATCACATTGAATGAAAGAAATTAAGATAAAAAATAACATTATTTTATTGAAAATAAGAAAAAAAAATAAGGGAAAAAGACAAAAAAATACCATTTGAACTTCAAAATCCCAAATTAGTCCTTTGATAAAGATTTGTGTTGTCAATCTCATTACCATTCTTGTCAATCCCATTACCATTCTTATCCGTAGGATTTTGAAGTTCAAATGGTATTTTTCTATCTTTTTCCCAAAAAAAAAACAGAAGAAAAATAAAATTGCCCAATTGCTTCTCAAGCTCATTTTCATACTACAATCATTTGTTTTGAAAAGTTATCGTTAAAAAAACTGCCATGACCTAACAAATCCTTACCAACCATTCTTCAAATTATTTTAATTTAAAAAGTGAGCCTATGTGTTTGCGTTCTCTTCTCATTCCCTTATGTGGATCCCCACATTCTTTTCCAATTTTAAAACGCAGATATTTCAAAGGCATGACAAATGAGCGATGCTATATCCAAAATAGTCAAGTGCTTAGGAAGATATACTGTAGAACACTAAAATATTCCTCCAAATTATACGTAATTTTTTTTTTGAATGAAAACTAGAATCCATTAATAAACTTGAAAGAGTAAATACAAATACAAGGAAAAACAAACCTCAACATATTATCCTTCATCAAACACTACCTCCTGATATAAAAGTGGTGGTTGTTCAAGGATACACAAAATTTCCTTCAATATTATGGGCTGGCTTAGCTAAATGATCAGCTAAACTATTTTGCTCCCTAGGAATATGACTGACTAACAGGTATCAGTTCTTAGATATCCACAACCTGACATCCTCTATAATATCTCTAAAGGGGTGAGTAATATCACAACCCCTATTCAAAACATTCACGGCCTCAATACAATATGATAATATGACTTTTTTATAATTTTTATTCCAACATATCTAAAGACTCTAGATAACCGTAATGATTTTTGTTATCGTCGGGGGAACTGTTGTAAGTTTACACATGAATCCATATACCCATCGATCGTCTTCTCTACTGATAGTGCCCCTACAACCACTTCTCCCAAACTCCAGAACTAAAGCATCCATCACTAGGGTGATACAACCCTGTTGACGATCTTGGCTACTCCTTCCTGCACTTTCTAGTTAGTATAGAATTTGCAATTTGCTCTTAAATCCCTATCTCAGCTTACCCTAAAAAGGTTATCATGCGCATTTGTGTTGTCTCTAGTAATCTGCTCGCCAAAGATTTTCTTGCATCGATCAGTCCAAATATCCCAGCAGATATAACCGAATAGTGACGCCCATTGAATTTTTTTGGTGAAATTCATTCCTGTTTCATGATTGAGGTTCCACTGTAGCCATTCCATGCCTTGGAGAGTTGTGAACTTTTCCCATAAGGTCGGTGCTACTACAGATATCCATCATTCTTTCGCATTACTGCAATCCCTTATTAGGTGCATCAAATCCTCCTGCTGCTCACAACCAAACGAACATCTGGTAGGCTCTTCTAAACCTCTCTGAACTCTCAATTGTGCTGTGTGTACTCTACCATATGCAAATATCCACATAAAAAACTTAATCTTCTCTGATACATCCCACCTCCATAGCATCTTCCAGACATATTCCCTTTCTCTATATGAACCTACAAAAAGAATGTGCAATTATACGTGATTTTTAACTATCACCATAATAATAAAAAAAGTTAATTCATTAAATCTTATTTAAAAACAACTTTGCACTTATTAGAGAAATACAAAAGTTGAGTAGTCATATTTACAATCATTGACCCTAAATTAAATTAGCTGCAAGTATATTGCAACAGGGATAAAATTAAAAAATACTAGTAATTAACAATTTTATAGGTGACTTGCATTAACCAAATACTTTTTTTTTTTAAAGTGTCCTATATTTTAAATCACAATGGGATATTTTAAATCGCAATTTTCATTCTCTGTCTCGTCTTTTTAGTTTCTTCTTCTTCCCCTTTTTTTTTTAAAGAAGATCAATGGTCTGAATTTAGTTTGTCTTAGACATATCCTTAAATCCTATAAGTTCAGCTTAGTGCTTGTTTGGAATTGTTATTGAGCATTCAAAAACAGCTTTTTAATCGTAATTTATAGTATATGAAATAAGTATGTGATAGAAGATTTATCTCAATTTGTATGAATAATAACTTTTAGATGTCTAAAAGTGATGTCAAACAAACGCTTAATTAAATAACCATATTGTTGTCTTCTTGTCTGAACTCGGCACAAACCGAGCAATACCCCCCGGATATACGGAATCTAAGCTTGGTTCTAGTTAATTAGTATTCCCTCCGGTCTTAATTATAGGACAACATTTGAGAGTTAATATTGGTCCTAATTATAGGACAAAGTTCTAATTTTTATCAATTTCTTCCCAAAATACCCCTATTGATACTTTTTCAAAAATAATTAAATACAATAATAATTCAATAAGAGTAGATCGAAAGTTGTTGAAGGAGATTGATGACGTCGAATTGTGTGAGAGCTTGGAGAAGTCGTGTGTGAGGTAGGAGATGTACTAGAAAAAACAGAGAATCAACGTAATTGAATGCCATTTTAAATTTTAAATAAGGGTTTTTTAGGAAAATATTTATGATTAACTAATTTAACCACTATCCTTAATTTCTTCAAAATTAGGTAAATATATCCTATAATTAGGACCGGAGGGAGTAGTAATATTGAATTTGTAGTTGGGGCAGGAAGAGAGCGACACTTGGTGTTTGTTTGGTTATTAATTCATACAACACTACTTATTGGCTTTAATTTTCCTTGGTTAAAGTCTATCCAGGATTCAAACACGTCTTCATGAAGAATGTTTGTATTAGACATGCGTCATGGATGGTGTTTAGTTGCTTTGGCAAATTAAACAAAATGTAAACGACGTTGCTCTCTGGGGTAAATAGTCGCGTTTCAAGTTTCCACCCCAAACGGGAGAGGTCAAACGACGTGTTGGAGACGTTGTCGCTGTCATCGTCATTCAGGCTTCAAATTCCACTACGCTTCTCTCTGGTCACGCTGCAGCGGTCTCACATGAGGGTCAAAGCATGCCCTAAGCACAGATCGCCACTAAATAAGATCTTTTTATCGATAGAGTTTGAACCTATAACTTTATAATTATGAGTCAAAATATTTTACCAATTAGATCAATTTTTGATGGTAGACTCTTTATATATATTACAGGCAGAAATTAAAGAGGGAAAATTACAACCAAGTTCTAATTAACAGACTTAATGGTAATTATATTCCTTGAAATCATCAAATTACAGTGAAGTTCTAAAAGACCTGGGTGCTGTTAATTCCAAACATGAGAGTACAACTTTACCCCTCTTTTCTGTCATGCTACAGAATAAAGTTGTTATTGACAACTAAGTGAGTGTTTGGATATTCTCCAAACCATGGTTTCAAACCATGGTTTGCGAAACCCGAGACAAAACTTCTCTCACACACTTACCTCGTAAGTCGTAAAAGCTATTAAAAAAAGCTAATCCAAACACACACTAAATGAACAACATTAACAACTTTAAAGCACTATTGTCATCAATACATGTTCAATAGTTGTTAATGCTGCTCATATAGCTGTCAGTAACAACTTTGTGCATCCCTTTTGATGGATAATTTGAAACGTCTATATTTTGATATGAAATTGATTGGATTAGGGTTTTTGGGCATAAATGATATCTTGTTATGGGAATATTGTTATTTTTATGATGTCTTTATAATTTATGTTGTTTTTTCATTAAGTGTGGGAGAGAGTTTGGATTTATGCTCTGTTTTCACTTGCTTAGATAGGGGCTAATGCAAAGAATGAAGCTTTATATGTTTATAACATCTATTATGCGATTTCAATATTTATTATCAGTACATGTTCAATAGTTGTTAATGATGCTCGTATAGTTGTTAATAACAACTTTGTTCATCCCTTTTAGCTGGACAATATGAAAAGTTTATATTTTGATATGAAATTGATTGGATTAGAGCTTTTGGGCATGGATAACATCTTACTATGGGAAAATTGTTATTTGCATGATACCTATATAATTTATGTTGTTGTTTCATTGAGTGCATCATATGGTATAAATTTTTGCTTTGGAGATTGTGCTATGTTTTTATGTGCTTAAACAGGGGTAAATGGAAAGAATGAAGCTTTATATGTTTATGACTCATGTTATACAATTTAAAAACATGTCGTCAACACAATACTCTAAAGTTGTTGATGTTGCTCATTTAGTTGTCAATAATAATTTGTTCTACGGGATGACAAAAAATAGGGGTAAAACTATACTTTCATATTTGGAATTAATATAGCGCATAGGTCATTTGGGACTTCATTATAATTTGATTATTTTAAGGAACCTAGTTGCTATTAAATCTGTTAATTGGGACCTAGTTACAATTTTCCCAATTAAATATACTAATATTATTATTACCCAAAAAAACATGCTAGTATCTTGTTTAAAAAATCATAAAAAAGACATTAATTATAAGATTAAAAATTTGTTTCATTATTTAGAGCTAGTTTGCTTTTTTTAACTTCGTTATTTGTTAGCAACTGTTTTTATTTTTATTATAGGCATTTAATTAGCGCTCTGTTTTTATTTTTTAATGAATTTTCTTGTTGGGAAAAAAAATATTAATCACCAACAAAATTTATTAAAAAGTATAAAAACGATGCACAAGTTAACATGCCTCTTTACATTAACGAAGAAACAACAATTAGCCCAATGGCCACGGAAAGCAAACAACAGGAATAAGGGCCTTATCAAAAAAGAAAAAAGAAAAGGTTAAATGCCATTTTTATTCTGAAAGTATTTGCTCAAGGGCAATTTTGCCCGGAAGTTTTAAATGTGGAACAATTTCGTTCTGACCGTTATCGCAGTTAAATTTGATCGTTAGTTGATCAAATGTAGAGGCAAAATTGTTCTTAAGTCGAAACTTTTAAGGTAATGTTGTTGTTCATGTCATTTTTGTTAATGTGCAAATTTGCCCCACTTTAGAGCAAATTTGCCCCTACATTTGATCAACTAACGGTCAAACTTAAATGCGATAACAGTTAGAGCGAAATTGCCGCAGAAGCAATACTTCCAAGGTAAAAAAGGCCTTTAAACCAAAAAAAAATTTATAGAAATAAGTAAAAGAAAGAATAATCCTATACTTAGATGGAGAGAAAATCAGGGAAGAAAGAAAATAAAGAGGGAAAATTCCCCAAAATAGTAAATTGTTTTACCAATTTTTAGAAGTTTTCCTTCTTAATACTCCCTCCAGTCCTAATTATAAGATAAAGTTGATTTTTTTGGAGAAATTAAGGAAGCCAATTAAATTACTTTAGAGTGTTTATATTTTTAGTATCCTTAGATTATATATTAGTTTATTAGTCAAATTAATTAGTTTAGAGAAAAAAAATAAAAATATAAATACTTAAAAGTAATTTAATTGGCTTCCTTAATTTCTACAAAAAAATCAACTTTGTTTTATAATTAGGACCGGAGGGAGTATCTCTTTTCTCTATTTTCCTCTCACTTTTTTCTCTGTCCAAACATGAGGGTAAGAGTTCGAAACATAAGCTAACGCTCATCCCGAACCATGATAAAGCAGAGAAGAAGACGAACATGAGTAAGGACTAAACATGCATAATTAGTCCCAACCTAAATGCAAACCACCTTAAAACGACCATAAATGCTGTCAAATTCTTAAACGACGACAAGCTTGCCATTTCATGGTTTTCAGATATGCTCCCCTTAAAAACCAAGCCAAAAAAAAAAAAACAGTTTCTAATGAGTAGCCTTAAATGTATAACTTAGTGAAGATTGTTTATAGAGATACTTACAAATCTCTTATTAATAAGGTCTACATATCGGAGGAATTTAAACTCACAACCTTATAATTATGAGCCAACTTCTCTACTAACTAGATTAACTTTTATTAGCAAATGAACAAAAAATTTCACATCCGTACTTTTACAGTGAGATTGTGGCTAGGATTCATGGTGTGAGCGTGTGATGTGATGCCCAATTAATTTTCGTTTATTTCTCATTGGATCCTTTTGTAATCCCACAAACAATCCTTGAGCAGTGCTAACCTTTTGTTGATTTTTTCTCTCTCAAACTAACCTTTTATTGATTCATACACCACTACTTATTGGCTTTAATTTTCCGTGTTTAAAGCCTATCCAGGATTAAAACACGTGTTCATGAAGAATGTTTGTATATTAGACATGGATCGTGGATGGTGTTCAGTTGCTTTGGCAAATTAAACAAAATGTAAACGACGTTGCTCTCTGGGGTCAATAGTCGCGTTTCAAGTTTCCACCTCAAACGGGAAAGGTCAAACGACGTGTTGGAGCCGTTGTCGCTGTCATTGCCATCATCAAATTCCTCTGCGCTTTTCTCTCTGAGCAGACCGCCGTGGTCTCCAAGGAGGGTCAAAGCATGCCTAGGCTCTTATAAAAGTGTTTATAGATCGTTTGTTAATAAAGCATTTATATTTGTCCAAAAAAAAAAATAAAGCATTTGTATTGATGGAGTTTGAATCCACAATTTTATAGTCATGAGTCAAACTTTTTAGCAGTTAGACCAATTTTTGTTGGTAGACTCCTTATATTTATTACAGGTGGAAATTAAGTAGGGAAAATTACAATCAGGTCTAAATTAACAAATTTAATAGCAATCAGATTCATTGAAATAATCAAATTGTAGTGAAGTCCTAAAGGACTTGGGTGTTGCTGATTCCAAACAAGAGAGTACAACCTTATCCCTCTTTTCTGTCATCCTACAAAACAAAGTTGTTATTGGCAACTTAATGAGTGACATTAACAATTTTAAATCACTATTGTCGTCAATACATATCCAATAGTTATTAATTTTGCTCATATAGTTGTCAATAATAACTTTGTGCATCTCTTTTACTGGACAATATGAAACATTTATATTTTGATATGAAACTGATTGGATTAGGGTTTTTGGGCATAGATGATATCTTACTAAGGGAAGATTGTTATTTTTATAATGTTTTTATAATTTATGTTGTTGTTTCATTAAGTGTCACTATTATAGGTTTTAGATACTACTACCCTTATAGACGTCCCTTTTTTAAAAAGGGATGTTGAAAGATAGAGGCGGTGACATTTTCGTAAATAAAGATGAGAAATGGGAATATGAGACGTCCCAAATTTGAATTGGGACGCTTAAAGTAGAGTTTAGACATCCCAAATTTAAATTGGGTAGCCTAAAGATTCCTGCGGGCGCCAAAAATCTAAAATTAAAAAAATTTAACTTACTTTAGACTCCCAAATTCATTTGAGACTCCTAAAGTCCCATGTTTAGGCTTCCCAAATGGATTTTGGGATGCTTAAACTCACCTTTAGGCGTCTCAAATACCATTTGGGCATCCCCTGCATATACACGCATGTCAGACACTTGTCTGACATGCGTCATCTCCCCCCCCTCCTTTACTCTTTTCTTTTGACTAACACCAACTCTCTCCTTCCGTCATTAAGACCGTCACGCGTTCTGCTTCTTTACTCTTCCTCCTCCCTTCTCGTCTTCTTCTTCAACTTTACTCTTCCTCGTCCATTCTTCCATTGTAGGCTCAATGACCCACACCCCTCCTCCACACCTTCTTGCTTTTTCCTCCACCTCTTTCCATTGACGCACACATCACCCCCTCCTTTACAGTGTCTTGGTTTTTTCTCCTCCACCTCCTTCCTTCCATTGTCGTCGACACAAGCTCTCTTCTTCATCAGGTTAGTTTTTTTTTTAAAATATGATTTATTTGAAGAATTAAATTTAAACTTGGAACATGAAATTATTTCTTCTCCACAGTGTCTTGCTTTTTTTCCTCCACTTCCTTCCTTCCATTGTCGTTGATGCAAGCTCCCCTTCATTAGGTTAGTTTTTTTTCTTTGAAATATAAATTTACTTGAAGAATTAAATTTAAACTTGCAATGTGAAATTATTTTATATGATTCTAGTTATTGGAGCGATTTTCCATTTTGATTGATTTTTTTTTATTTTTTGGCCAAAATCATAGAATCTTTGTTAGCTCGTAGTTATGCAATATATTGTTTGTTTGATATGTTTGGAGTTTGGAAATGTTTGTTTTATATGTTTTAGATCTTGGAAATTGAGAGGAAAAATACATATGTATATTATTATAAATAAATGGAGCTATTGATTGATTTTGATGAAATGAACAACAATTAAACATAGTAATTTTTTTTCTTTAATATGATTGGTTTTATTTTTGTTAGATTAGATTAGTATGATTATTAATGTAGTTTCCTTAGATATTAGTAGTATGATTATTATTAGTGTAGTGGAAAATATAAATAATCATTTAAAAAAATAAAAAATTTGAACATCCCAAATTGAGGAAAAAGATGTCTAAAGTCTCCTTGCGGAGGGATTTTAGACGTCCCAAAATGAGATTTGAGACGTTTAAAGTCCTCTATAGAAGACTTTAAACATCCCTACTGAAAATTGGGACGTCTAAAGTCCTGCTATGGAGGACTTTAGACGTCCTAATTCTCAATAGGGATGTCTCACTTTAGATGTTCCTATTCTGAATAGGGACGTCTAAAGTCCCACTTTAGACGTCTCGTCTTTTTAGGACGTCTTTTTTAAAATATACTACGCCCCCTACATAGACGTCCCCTTATTTTTGGATATTAAAAGTGCCAAAATAGAAACATTAAAAGCCCTATCTATAGTAGTGTGTGGGGGAGGGTTTGGATTTATGCTATGTTTTGGGGGAAATATGCTCTGTTTTCACTTGCTTAGGTAGGGGTGAATGCAAAGGATGAAGCTTTATGTGTTTATAATCTCTATTATGCAATTTCAATATTTGTCATCAGTACATGTTCAATAGTTGTTCATGATGCTTGTATAGATGTCAATAACAACTTTATCCATCCCTTTTAGCTGGACAATATGAAAAGTTTATATTTTGATATGAAACTAGTTGGATTAGAGTTTTTGGGTATAGACAACATCTTGCTATAGGAAGATTGTTATTTGCATGATACCTTTATGGTTTTTGTTGTTGTTTCATTGAGTGTGTTGATGGTGTGAATTTCTGTTGTGGAGATTATGCTATGTTCTTATGTGCTTAAATAGGAGTAAATGGAAAAGATGAAGCTTTATGTGTTTAATGTTATACGATTTCAAAACAAGTCGTCAATAAAGTGCTCTAAAGCTGTTAATGTTATTCATTTGGTTGTCAATAACAATTTGTTCCACAGGGTGACAAAAAAGAAGGGTAAAATCGTATTTTCACATTTGGAATTAATATAGCACCCAGGTCATTTGGGACTTCACTACAATTTGATGATTTCAAGGAACCTGATTACCATTAAATCTATTAATTGGGACTTAGTTGCAATTTTCCTAATTAAATATACTAGTATTATTATTACCCAAAAAAACATGCTAATATCATGTTTAAAAAAATCATAAAAAAGACATCAATTATAAGATTAAAAATTTGTTTTGTTATTTAGAGCTAGTTTTCTTTTTTAACTTCGTTATTTGTTAGCTATTGTTTTTATTTTTACTATAGAGATTTAATTAGCGCTCTCTTTTTTTTAATGAATTTTCTTGTTGGCAAAAAAAAAAAAATTTGATCACCAACAAAATTTACTGAAAAGTATAAAAACGATGCACTAGTTAACATGCCTCTTTACATTAACGAAGATAAAACAACAAGAAGCCCAATGGCCACGGAAACCAAACAACAGAAATAAGGACCTTATAAAAATATTATAGAAATAAGGAAAAGAAAGATTAATCCTGTATTTGGATTAAGAGAAAATTATGGAAGAAAGAAAACAAAGAGGGAAAACTCCCCAAAATAATAAATTGTTTTACAAATTTTTAGAAATTTTCTTTCTTAATATCTCTTTACTTTATTTTTCTCTCACTTTTCTCTCCATTTAAACATGAGGGTAAGAGTTTGAAAAATAAGCTAATGCTCATCCTGAACCATGATGATGCGGAGCAGACGACGAACAGTAAGGACTAAACATGCATAACTAGCCCCAACCTAAATGCAAACCACCTTAAACGACCATAAATACTGTGAAATTCTTAAACGACGACAAGTTTTGCTATTTCATGGTTTTCAGATATGCTCTGCTTAAAAACCAAGCGCAAAAACAAAAAGGAAAAAAAAAAAAGTTCCAAATGAGTAGCCTTAAACAAAGAATGACAACCATGAAACTGTCCATTTCATGATTGAGGAAAGGTACCTCTTTATTTCCTTTACCGTCCATTTCCCTCCATTTTTTTATTTATATTATTAGATTAATTCTGATAGTTGAGATTTAATATCCTATAAAAATGTTATTATAATATTAAATAGTAAAAAATGTAAATAAATAAATTTAAATCATTAAAATCTAATATGAATATTTCACATCTTTAAATTTTTATTAAAATATTCTGTATATTATTTTTTATTTTTTATATAATATTAAATCTCAATCGTTAGGATTGATCTAATGGCTTAAATGAAGAAATAGAAGGAAATTGACACTAAGGGCCTGCTTGGTTCAATGGGAAGGAAGGGGATGGAAGGTTATTTTGTTTGGTTTTGTTGGAGGGGATCGAGGAGAAATGTTTTTTAATGATCATTTGTTTGGTTCAAGAGGGGATGAGAGGGGATATAGTATCTAATTTACCATTTTACCCTTATATATTAATTTATACATTTTTACTTATATAAATTATTTAAATTAGTTTACACCTCAATATAAATTATATATTAGTTTATGAAAATTCATTCTCAACACAACCACAAATCTCAATATTTGGATCTCGTCTTCTAGCAGCAGAGCATGTTATGTAAATTAATTTTCTTTTGGCTAGCTGTTATATAATAAATAAATATAATTTATAAAAATAAAGTCTTATCCCATCATATGTTAATAACATGCATTTTAAAAATTGATGTAATAATAGTATTTTATTTTTAATTATATATAATAATATATTTTTTCCTTCATTACCTTTATTATATTTTGCCCTTTCCTTCTGTCTTTGATTTCGCGAAGCTTCACTTTCCTTTGAGTAGGGCCATCTGCTTGATCTTGTCCCATCTCCTTTGTTAAAGCTATACCCGCAACAGTGTTGAAAACGGCGAGCAGGGAGGGATACAAGCAAACAATGACGATAGAAGAACACAATGAACCAACGGTGACCATAGATCTTGAACGCGGGCTTTGATTAGCGACATCAGTGCAAATAGAGGAAGGGAGTTGCCAGTTAGATACAATGAGAAGGGTCTGGACTCAGCAAGATACGAACAGTGAATGATTGAGTGTTTTTTTTTGGCATGGGTATTGATGGAATATTATGAAATACATCAGGGCAAATTGGTCTGAAAGTTTGGCTCCCTCCAAAAAACCCTGATTTGGAGGGGACCAAAATGAGGGGGTTGAAGGGGAAGGGATGGGTGATTTTGGCTCTCCTCCTTTTCAAAATTTCAAACCAAATGAGGGGAGGGGCTCATTTTTCCCTCCATCCCATCCCATCCCATCCCTTCCAATCAAACAGGGCCTGTTTGGTTTAAAGGGAGGGGATGATGGAGGATCAACTTGTTTGGTTTGGTTGGAGGGAGAGAAAGGGAAATATTTTTTTAATGATCATTTGTTTGGTTTAAGATGGGAGGGGAGGGGAGGGGAGAGGAGGAGAGATAATATCTAATTTATCATTTTATCCTTAAACATTAATTTATATATTTTTCCTTATATAAATGATTTAAATTAATTTACAGCTCAATATAAATTATATAATTTATAAAAAAAAATATGAAGATATAAAATGGAAATAGTTTTCAATTTCTCCCAACTTAATTTCCCGTTATATGAATATTCCAACAATTATCATATTAAATTAAATGAAAATGATTTGTGGTAGTGATTTGTCTCGGCACGATGATGTGTGTGTGTGTGTAACGTGCCATTCATTCTTACGAGTGAAGAATGTAATCAATGTATAGGCGTTGTTAGTGCTTGCCGGGGGAAAACGGGGGGGGGGGGGGGGGGATTAGAGCACTAAAAGCAAAACGGAAAGATTACTACTTTCTAAAAAAGCTTCTTCCAGTTTAGACAGTGGCGACGCCAAATCTAGGTTCCCCCACACTGCCAAATTTCATTTAACAATATAAACTAGTGTTAATAGTTCTTTTTTATTCCCGAACAAGTTACATTTATTTTAAAGAAATTTATCAAAGTAAGCTCAAAATCAATTGATTATGAAATAGCAGCTTTGTCATGATTTTGAAAGGCTTTGTGTTATACTGTTTTGTAATTTTCTGTTGAGCAGGTCATAACTCCTCCAATAATATTTTCGAGATAAAAAGAAAAAATACTTAAACTATAAATCACAAATATATAACAATTACTTCTGTGAAATTTCGATGATTATCTCAAATTGAATTATTGCCTTCTATTGCCCCCAAAAACAAAAAAAAAACAGAGAAAGAGAGAGCTTTTATGTGCAAAGTGCTGATGAGCTCCTTAACTGGGTTTCTTCACAACAGGTAAAGGAGTTGGCGCAAGATGTGAAGCGAGATGGGAAACACCGGAGATAACAAAAGAAGTTATATTTTTATTGAAGATTCACAAGATATAATTGGAAATATGAAAAGATTATAGGAGTAAAATAGTTCTAAATTTTTGGTTCTCTCAAAAACCTCTCAATTTAAGGGAGTGAGAGGGATTTAGAACCTCTTTTTTAAGCCTCTCTCCTCCAACCAAACAGAACCAAAAAGAAATGAAGAAACTCCTTTCCTTTCCTGATTGTCACTTGTCAGTATGTTCCTCTTAAAAACGATAAGCATGTTTGTTTGAGCTTAAATTTGCTTATAAGTTGCTTTTTACGTAAATCGAGATACAACTCCTCTCACATACTTACTTCGTATACCGTAAATCACTATTAAAAAGCAACTTATAAGCAATCGAATCGCTCAAACAAACATACCCGATGTCATACACGCATTTAAGCTTAAAATTTTGGGTCAAGTGGTCAACGTCTCACTGCCACATGCATCATGAAATTTTTGTTTTTCCTAAAAAAATTATGCACTTAAACTTGCGAACCCTATTTTTTTCCAACCAAATTAAATAAATATATTTGAATTTAAAAAATAAATTAAAAATATTAAAAACAAAAGTTAGATAAAGCCTTACAGTAAATTAATTGGTAAAAAATGGAATAGTTTTTTAAAGAGTTAAGCGATAATTTTGTCCTGAAAGTTGTCATCGAGGGACAATTTTATTTCAAAAGTTCATGTATAATCTATTTATTTTTTTCAAAATTTGATTTAAAACATACCATATATCTTTATATAACAAAAACGATGTGGATGACATGCGGACTGCTAGCTCAGCATATTTAGTCAACTAAAAGTCAAAATTAACCCAGATAATGGCCAGGGCAACATTGCTCCCTTTTTGACGCTTCTGAGGCAAAATTACCCCTCGATAACAATTTTTGGGACAAAATTTCCCTTCAACCCTTTCTTAAATATAACTTAAAGTGCTTAAGTATTTTCTTAAAAAATTAAATTTAATATAAATCATAGTTTTTTATTGCTATGCATTATGTGTCAATTATATTTATCAATCTTTTTCTAATTTACCCATATTGATGCTCACTCAGTCACTCAACAACACCAAGAAGAAGAAGAAATTAAGGAAGATGATTGGGGGTGTTTTAGAAAATATCTATTATACTAATTACTATATTAATTACCTGAATCAACTTTTCTAATCTAATCAAATTAAATGAATTTAGCTTTAATACGCATCCATCGTTATCGCAGTATTTGTTTTTCAATTCAATAGTCATTTTCTCACGTAAACATGGCCGCATCCGGTGCGCCTACGCCATATTCTCATGAGAAAGTCACCCCAAGGAACGAGGACCCTGATTTGACACAATTTTATACCGGTGGTCCGATTGGTTTAATTTTTTTAAAATTTAAAAAATTAAATTAATTCATTTTTTTAAAATTTTATTCATAATTTTATATCAATAATTTTGAAATATTCACTTCATCACCGGTCTAATCCCAGATTAGTTTCGGTTTGACTACTCACTGACCTTTGATCAAGTACCCCGACATGTTTAGTGGTCGGTTTGAATTTCAGAACATTGATTTTTATAATAATAAATATTTAAATTGATTGAATTTTTAAATTTTGTTAGACCATTATTAATAATAAAAATGACACATATATGGCAAGGGTTTAATTAGAAAATTGGACCTAACAATTATAAACAAATAACCTAAGTTTTGTTGAGATAAAAGCATTTAAATTATCAATGGAGTTGGATTAGCCTTTTTTAATAGTTTTTATGACTTACGAGGTAAGTGTATGAGAGGAGTTTTGTCTCAAGTTACGTAAATCATAGTTTGAAACCATGGTTTGGAGGTTTGTCAAACACAAACAGGATGAGTTAGTGTAGATGATAGACTTTTTTTTTTTTCCCGGTGTGGATGGTAGACCTAAGTGCTGTTGAAATATTAAATCATTAATGAGAATTCAAAAAATATTCATGATACGTAACTTCATGCAATAACTCCACCTAAGGGTGTGTTTGGTTTGAAGGGATGAGAGGGGGCAAATTTATAATATTGGACAAAATAAATCTAAAATTTACCCTATTATTTTTTAAAATTTTTGGTTCTTGCCCAAAATTTACTCTCTCATTCCTTTTAAATTTTTAATTTCCGTCCAAAATTTAAATACCTTCAAGCAAAAAAGATAATTTAACCCTCTTCTCCTTCTTTCCCTCCCCTCAAATTAAACACACCCTAAGAGTACTTAGGGCAGTTGCGACCACATCTATATATATATGTGGGTCTGTGGTGACGGGACTGTGATTGAATTTAATTTTATTATATAATTTGAGATAAAACTTTTTTCATATATTGACCTCTTATACTATAAATTATAATTTATAAATATTTATAAATAAAAAATAAACTATCTCCAAAGAATTCAACGATAGTGTAGGAGTATATAATCACCCAAGCTTACAAATCAAAAGTCAAGATGACGAAAGTCCTCTCCCTCAAAATCTTCTCCTCTCAATTAATATCCCCAGTTTGAATTAGTCTCCCTATTAATTAAGTCATTTTTATTAAATAATTAAAATATCAAGGGTTCTATTTTTGTTTTCCAGGACGATCATTAAAAAAAAATCACTTTCTGAATTTTGTTAAATGTCGGACACCACATATATTATACGAATAATGATTTTTTTTTTGGTTGCCAACAACGAATTATGAATAATTTGAGAGCAAAGACAGTTTTCTAAGCTCCTTATATGGCTCAGGTGTTAGGGTATAAACTCCCACATAATACAATTGCCTAATAAATAAAATTATAAAGGAGCGAAAGGGACAAATAAGAATAAAAATGGGCTGCCCCACTTGGGAAACTAAAAATTAATGGAGGCGAAGACAAACTAAAAATTATAAGGTGTTAGTTGTTAGGTGGGTATGTTATGACTTAGTTAAACTCACTTGCTGATATTTTGCTTATTACAAAGGAAAAAAGCAATCTTACGATTTTAGCCTCGTTAGTGATTTTTGTCGTTGGATCTTTACCAAATATTTTAGTTTCTTTCGAGTGACATCAATTAAGATCTTAATTTCCATTATGGGACTCCTACTGTAACATCATAGCGACACATGATAAATGAATAATGTCACTATGCAAGCATTATTATTATATACTCCTCTCATTTTTCTATTAAGAAAAACTTTAAATTTCATTAAGCATATCTTAAAATATAATAATAACTTTACAACTTTACCTGTATTATATAGTTTAATTATCCCAAGAGTATAGAGTCTAAATAAAAATAAATAAAGAGTAAAATTGTATACTTGTATAAAAATTTTAATGATGCGACTTATGATTAGGATGAAAAAAAATCTCATTCTCCTAGTCTTATAATAAGATCAGCGAAGTATGTTGTTTTCCCTTTCAGTTATTTCTCCTGGTGTCTTTGAACAAAAATAATTTATGAAAAAAAAAGTTGAAGTGTAAAAGGACCCAGGAAGAGCTGCTGGCACCCTTAACTTAAATATATGATGCCCAAACACCTTTGAATCCTTGAAGAACACTGCAATCTTCTCTAATCTGTACCTAAGCGCGACATTTGTTATGTGTGGTGGGGTCCACATGCTCTATCATGTATAAATGAAAAATGGGCTAAAATATTTGTGAAGTACCGTACTATAATGCAATTTCGCCCATCAACTAAATACTCCTTCATGATTTTAATATAAGATAATTTTGGATAGTTGATTTTAATCCTAAATATAATATAAAATTTTGATATTTGTCAATATTTTCCTAATTTACTCTATTAATATTCCCTCAATAATAATTAAGGAGAAAAGGGCAGAAAGGAATTAAGAAAGATGACTATGGTGTTTTAAAAAATTCATGTCATATTAAGTGACGTAACTAATTTTCTTAATCTAATCAAATTAGGTAAATATATCTTATATTAAAGATAAGAGGAGTAATCAATAGGCGTTGTTTTGTGCTTATAATCCTTATTTAAAATGCTTCTAGGCTAAGTAATGTTCAGAAACCGCTCCCAGTCAATCAATCGGCCCTCCACGCTCTACGCCAAGTGCTGTTTTCATTTTCACTCGTTTTGTTTCTCCTAATAGCTAACCATTCTTAGTCAACTGACCCTTTGGTGCTCGTGTTGTATTTGATATATACACTGTCTTTTAGTTTAAAAGTCTACTTGTAGTTCTTTAAAAAACGACGATGCTTCCTAGTTAAGTAATGGTCAGAAACAGTCTATTCACCATCTTATACGCGTCAACCCATGGCACTGTTATCATTTTCTATCATTTGGAAGTATTCTGTTTTAAAAAACATTTTTCCCCCGTGCAGGAGTGTGGTCACAGATTCAACAAATGTTCCCCACCAAAATATAATTTGTCTTTTGCATGATTTTCATTTTTCTAGTGTTTGTGCAATAATTTGTAAAAAGATTACTAGTCGAGGAGGGTACCAACAACGTAAAGAGATGGAGGGTTAAGTGAAATATAAATCAAATATGATGAAGTGCTCGTTTGGAATAGTTTATTTTTAGGTAATAAGTATTTATAAATCGTGATTCACGGTATATGAGGTAAGTATGTAAGAATAGTTTTATCTGACATACTTAATAAAGACTTATTATCTAAATATAAATGATACCAAACGAGTACGAAGTAAAGAAATATTTTATTGATCTTTGGGTACAAAGAATAGAAATTGAAGAGTAGAGATTTAGAGAAGGAGAAGAGACGAGTAATGAGTGCAAAATCGTAAATCCGTCGTGTCCTCCTCTAAGTTTGAACCGACCTATTTGTAGAGCAGTTGGGCCGTGGTTAGTCCGTTCCGATATTTTCGGATCTTAGCAAATAGTGGGATCAGTTACTATATCCATGGATCCAAGAATCTAGTGGGTTTGACCGTGCTGTGGTGGGAGGTGGTTGATCTGATCTTGGGCCGTGAGTGGACGGAGTCTTCCTATTGGGCTTGGTCTGCCCTTTAGCCCAGAATACTGATTTTTGTTCCCACATCTAGTATCCAAGTTATACCTAGTACAGATCCTAGGTTTTTCTATGTTTGAAATTCATGTCCCTCTTCTTCTTCTTTCATTTTGTAAGAGATTCATTATTGTACCAGTCTTTTTACTAATGCATTTCGATTTTTCATCAAAAAAGTTAATTTAAGTTGGTTTTTTTCATATTAATAGTTTATAAGTATGTAATTATTATGCTTTAAAAAGTTATTTCGTCTGTTTTTTGGCATATTTATAATTGATATGAGTGTAATGCATTATCCGAAGAGGAGTATTAACATATTGTTTTGTCTCGTTAAGATACTGTCGTTTAATAATATGATATATTTTTTCCCTCCTAATTTTCAACAACTAATATTTTTCAACAAGTTACGTCAAGATGGAGTCCTAAATAATAGCATTGAACACAATATGGGCTTGACATTAGTGTAGGCCTCGGTTCATTCAACCCCACGACATCCTAACAGCCTGCTAAAAATGAGTTTCTTTAACATTTGTTCTTGGTTTATTTAATCTAAATGCGCTTGTTTGCCAAAAACATATAAATGGGCTTGTATGGATTGAGGAGGACACTCTGTCAAGCCCATATTGTGTTTGGGCCTTATAATCCACATTTGTCTTCACTTTACATTAGGGGAGCTAAATAGTAATATTCCCTACCTATATGTGTGTGTTTGTTTCAACGTTTTCATGCGTTAAACGAACTTGAACAGTAGATAAACGGGATTCAACAGTGAAAAAGATAAATATGGGTGTTTGTTTCAGCGATCAAATTTAAGTTAAAAAAATTCAAAAGTTAGAAAAAGTAATAAGCCTCAAAATGGAGCTTATTAGAGTTTATGTATGTGTGTGTAATATTGATAGGAGTATTTTCATATCTTTGGGAATCAATGAGGTACTTGAAATCACTCCTAATCACAAAAATTATTTTATGAAAAATGTTCTAAATAATTTTCTCTTTCTTTAGATAGTTATCTTCTGTTAATTAGAGAATACTTTGGGATAAGAGTTTAGGTATGTTTTGAGTTTTGTCAATATATGACTGTAGAAATGTAGAAAATAATTAATAATTAATTTTAATCAATTTATATTTATTATTTAGTTGTTTTATGATTTTATAATCAATTTCTTTTATAAACATGTCTCAAATTAGTTTCTATATGGTGTTTTACTAATTAAATTTAGTTTAAATAATTTATTTAGATTATTGGAGGTATTATTGAGGTTTTAATCGGTTTATTTTATTAGATTTTGAGCTATGTGAAAATATGAGTTAGGATTTAATATTTAAATTAAAGTTTGATATAATTTATAAAATTTAAGCTCGAGGTACACAATAGAAAAGACTTTTGGAGTGTACTAATTCAAATTAGAGTTTGATATAATTTTATTAAAATTGTACCATTGCCAAATTTTCAAAGTTAATTTTTGAGAAAATTGTGAAAAAATCCCCCCGTGTGTAGATATCTTCCCAGGTCCCATTTAGGAATTAAGTTGCCAATGAGGACTTTTTTCACAATTATCCCTTCATTTTTTCATTTTTCATAATTTTTACAATTTTTTCTATTAAATAATAAAAAAAACCACTTATGTAAAAGCCAAACCAAACATCATTCACTTTTACATAAGTTACTTATCCAATGGCCAATCCAAACACTCATCATTTTACCCAATCTAACTTTTTGCCAATTTTAATATTTCATAAGTTTAAGTAAAAATAAGTCACTTATTTAATCGCCAATCCAAACACACCCATTGTTTAGGAGACTAGGACTAATAAATACCCCCTCATGTCTTAAATATAAGAAAAGGTTGAATTTTTTTGTAGAAATTAAGGAAATTAATTTAATTATCTTAAAGTATTTACATTTTTATTTTTTTCTCCAAACTAATTTGTTTCACTTATAAACTAAAATATAATCTAATGAGACATAACATATGATATGATTAAATGACTCATTTAGCTTCTTTAATCTCTAAAAAAAATCAACTAGATCTTATATTTAATACCGAAGAAAGTAAATTGAGTTGCTACTCACGAGTACTATGCATTTAAAAGGCTATATATATTAAGGAGTAATAAACAAACAAACAATTTGTATCTACGAGAAAACATACGAACTTATATTTAATTATCATAAATTAATTAAGGTGCGACTCCATGTAATGACTTTACTTGGGGCAATTTTTTTAAAGAAAAAAAATAAATTGTGACATATTTCAATTATTAAGCTAACAAAACTAAAATTTTCTTGGAATCGAGAAATGTAGTTATTTGAATATTAAGCTAACAAAACTAAAGTTTTCTTAGTATTGAGAAATGTAGTTACTTGATTTTTACATAAGTATTAGATTGGCAGTCAAAGTAAAATAAACTTAAAGAAAGAGCAAAATGAAAAGTTATAATTACTTTAATTACGAGTAACAAATATTTTTTGTACAACTGAGTAAAAGAAAATGAGAGATTACTATTACCTCTAAATAACGATCACAATAATATAATTAATATTGTCACCTTGATCTATGTATAATAAAAAATCTTGTTCCTACCTGCGTGGACACCAAAATAGGCCGAAAGAGAGTGGCAGCTTGAGCTTACAACAACTAGATGTAATGGCCCTTTATTACTGCCTCCTATTTTCTTATTTTAGTTTTTATATTAGTATACATGTGTTACTCGCCTTTTTTTTTTTTTTAATAAGAGGATAATTTCATCCAAACAGGGTTACACAAATATAAGAAGTTACATAAATATAAGAGTCACTGTACAGCAGAAATCACAAAATTAACATGAGAACATATAAATTCATTAAAGTATGATAAAGTATAACATCTATCAACATGAACTAAAATCAAGGTTATTAAACATAGACGGGTAGAATCGGGAAATTGGGCCGAGGGTGTTAGGCCAGCCTATTTAAGCCCGAGCCCATTAAGGGTCAGGATTGCAATTTGCGGCGAAAAAAAGGAGACGAGCCTAAAAAGGGTAAGCCCGTTTAATTTTTTTTTTTAACTGGGCAAAGGGCAGCAAGCAGTGGTCAGGGGGCAGAATTAACCTAATCTAACCTTCAGATTAGAAACGCTCTCACACTTACTCATACCTCATTTGCAACTTATCTTCTTTGATTTTCTTTTTTCTTTTTTTGTATGTGTACGCCAAAATCCAAATCAGGAGTTCTATTATTACTGACATTTGAAGCTTGTAAACTTACTTGATTGTGGCTGTGGATTTGTTTGATTAGTTTTGGACATTAATTATGATTTGGACTTAAGTTTTAGTGTTTGTGTTTTATTAAACTTGGATAATATTTATGTTTTAAATTAGTTTTGATGATATTTATGTTTTAAATTAGGTATTTTAGTTTTTAGGAGAATAAGGAAAAAAGAAAAAGAAAAAAGTTAAATGGCCCTAAAGCCTGCGGGCTTTACATAAACAGGCCGGGCTGTAAATTTTATGTACTTTTTTGGACTTGGGCTTAAACGGGCCAGAGTAGTGGGTTAATGGTCAATAGGTCAAATCGTAATCAGATTGAAGCGAACCCGGAGCTAGACTAGTGATGAAGGATCTTCCTCCATACTCATGAAGCTAAAGGGCAATCCTTAAAAACATGATTAATATATCTTCTATGGGCCTATGACAGAGCACATTGCTAATCCAATGTCATTCCACTTTTGTATCTTTCTAAATTTTTTTTCAGGAGACGCCGAAGAAAAGTCCTCACTCTGTGAGCAACTGAGAGTTTCCACACACGAGTCCATTTTATTTTAGCATGGTTCCAAATAAGAGACCCAGAGGTACGATCTGCAAATCTTATGGTTAATTTGCTAGTGACGGCGGTTTAAGTGCCAAGTGTAGGAGAGATCCATTTTGTGAGTGGCAACTGAGATTTCTGACATGTCTTTAAGAAATGGGTTCAGAAACTAGAGTCCCTTACCCAATTAAAGTCGGACCTGACTTGCTCTATTAATTTTTTCTAAGATAAAAAAAAAAAAAATGGAAGAATGACACTTCGTACTATGTATGCTGGTTTTTTTTTTTTTGCCATAATGTATGCTGGTTATATGTTCTAACAACATATATAATTATAAATGTAATTATAAAGTTTTGATTAATATAGTTTACATGTTTGATGAGTTATTAATCAGAAGATGGAGCTTGTGTGCAAAAGCAACATTAGTTCTGTATTCGAATCTGAGGTGTTGGTGTATATTAATGCGGCGGTCTCAGGCATATAGTGATGTGACTTGAGATTCTGATCTTATTTATTGAGACAGGTAGAGAAAAGCCCCAATCTTACAATATATTTAACCATACTCATGAATATTTTCCATTTTTCAGAGAATATCATACAACATATAATTATTTTATTTAGGATAAAGTAATATCCAGATTTAATGTTATTTTCCATTAGTATTCATTATCCTAATTTTGTTTATGGTGCACCTAGAACAATAATATTATTTTCCTAATGCATTCTGTAACCCCTGCCTTAATAAGCGTAATTATGATTCGATAATGTATAATTAAAATGGATTAAAGACTAAAGGATAAACAAAACTCATTTAAACTTCCTTCCTTATGGTAGGGTTTTCAAAAATCTTTCCAAAACGTTTCCCTATCCTGGTCTCACATTCAAATATCGAATATAATTACCTGTGCAGTTATATCACATTTATACATATTAGAGTATACAACAAAAATCCCCGGCAACCCCCGGTTTCATTTATATACTAAAGGATTTAAAGTTTCCTAAATAGGGGATTACACAACCATATTCACAATATTATTTACATCTCAAAAAGAATATACAGTAATCCTGTCCAAAAGTGATAACCAATAGTTCAAACTATACATCTCTACTAAGTCCTAGCTGCTCCTGGTGGTTCGTTTCTCCTTGGAGCCACTTACCCTATCTGAAATGTTAGTCAATAGAAAGAATAAGATTCAAGAGAATCCCAATAGTAACAAATCACTCATACAGTGTATAAACACAGCATATATGATCATGTTTAGCAGCATCACAATGATATATGGCTCACGCCACATACAACAACACTCATGGCTATAAACACTATGCGTTAGCTTTCGCTGCGATCTCAATGCAACAGCTTATGTTGTAATCACTACGCCAGCTTTCGCTGTAATCTCAACGCATCACAAAGTATCACAATGCATGACAAATATACATACAATGCTTTACACATAGCATAAGAGAAAGAGTCGCTACCGTATTCTTTCCGATTGTGCTTTGGCGTAGGTGGATCACGAACAGGGCAAATATTGAATCCTATAAACCAAAATTAAGGACGACGAATTATTACCTATTCCAATTCTTTAATAATTCATGATACTTGAGTTGGTTTTCACTATGGTCATTTAATTAAGTCAACTAAGGAGCTAAAGTGGTCAATTAACTTAAAAGACCAATTTCTAACTTTAAAGTTCCACAATATTACATTATGCCGTAAAATCTTCAATTTTCGCATAGGTGACCGATCTGCCAGAATTTTTCAGCAACTTTGAAAAATTATAACTAACTCTATAAAAATTGAAATGGGGTGATTTCAAAGGCTATGCCACCCTTATTTAGTCTAGTTTTAAGAAAAAATATCACCCACAGCCAGCTCGATATACAACATTCCCAGAATTTTCATATATTGTACACTGTCAGAATTCAACCCAGTTTTTATGACCTAACTTCAAAAATTCATAACTCCTAGCTCACAAATCAAAATGACATGAAATATATATCCATTTTGATTCTTGACATGTGAACTTTAAGACTGGAAAGTTTCAGAGATCATTTGGTTATCCAAAAATACCATACCAATAAGGTACCTCGCTGGAATTCTGTTTAGGCAAAAATCCAGTTTTGCATTTTGAGTTTCAATGACCCAAAATTCACAATCCAGGGCTATTTCCACACAATTTTTCATGTAAAACACAATGGTAACATCAAAATGAACAAATTTCCACTCATCTGCATGTCCTGTTTTGGCAGAAAATTCAAAATAAATTCCAACAATTACCAACTTTCAATTTCAGCATCAAACTTATGTCAAATGGTTTCTAATCATCATAAACCACCAATAACATAACCAAAACATCATGAATTACCCAAACCCTTGTTTGGCCAAAATCAGGGCAGATTTACACATGCCAAAATACTCATTCAACCAACACAACCAATAACTCAAATTGATACTAATACTCACCTATTGCTCCTCCACTACTACAAAAAGATGCTTTAATGACACCAATTAACGACCGTTTTGGAAAAAAAAAGTAAAAAACAACGCGGTGGCAGAACTGTAAATATGGTAGTAGGATTCAACGACTGGTTTTGAAAATGAGTCGTTGTAAGTAGGATTCAATGACTGGTTTTCAAAACCAATCGTTGTAAGTGGGATTCAACGACTGTTTTTGAAAACCAGTCGTTAAAACTTTGTTTGTAAAATCCCTAAATCAGACCATTCCCGCCTTTGTAAAGCTTACACTGTGTAGCGCCGCACCTGTGAAGAGTTCACATTGTGTTGCGCCTCCTGGCCGTCCGACCTAGACTTCCCCTCTACCTCTTGCTCACATATTGCATCATAAAATCAGCGACGACTCTATGGTGGTCGACGTCAATGGCAAACCCACAGTAGGCGGCGGCATTCAAGACTTATATGGCGAAGATAGAGCTACAGAGGACTACTTTGTTACGCCATGGAGTATCTCTGTTGCTAGGTCTCATATTGATTCATTTTGATAAATTTTTAATATATGACTCCTTTTATGTGAATTTAGATATAATCTAGACAAGTGCGTGGTAGCTTCTGGATTCGGGTAATGGGTATTTTTTTTGAAAGGTCTTGATTTGATGAAAAAGAGCAAAAGCAAAATTTTCATTGTTCTGTCCTTCTCAAAAAGTGCCATAATAGAAAAGGTATTCATATAAACACCTCTAGCAATACCACAAATGATTGGCTAATCTTATAGAAGATTACTTTTTAATGTCTAATTACTAAGAAAATGATATTTCTAGAAACAGTATAATGTTGCGTGATGTTTTAAAAGTGAGGGTATTTTTGAAGAAAAAGAGATTTTTGCTTTTGATCTTTGCTTCAAAGAAGTTTCCAACTTGCTGCTTCTCTTTCACAGTAGAAAAACAGATTTTGCTATCATTTAAAAATTGATTTATGCCTTGATAAAAGACAGAGTTTAGTCTTGTCCATATCTATAGGCCAAATTTCATAGATTTTAGTCTGATTTTACTTTTTCAGGTTTTTCTCCACAAGGAAACATGGATTAGTGGATGTTGCAGTGAGAAACAACTCATCTGATAAGACTGCCATTGTTGCTCTTCCTGGTGGTGTTGGAATTCTTGATGAGATGTTTGAGATTCTGGGGTTGATTCAGCTTGAACGAATCGGATCAAAGCTTCCCATTCCTGTCATCTTGATGAACTACAATTCGTTCTATTTGAAACTGCTTGACTTTCTGGACTCATGTGAGGATTGGGGCACTGTCTACAAAGGAGAGGTTACATCATTGTGGAAGGTTTGTGAAAGCAATTCACAGGCTTTGGCTTAACTTGCTGAGTTCTATAACATCTCTTGCAGTGATTTAAGGAAGAAGGAAACTACATTGGAAAGCATATAGATAGGGAATTCCTTTTCCCTTCTATTTTTAAAATTCAAATAATTCCTTCAATGAAAAAGTTCAGTTGTAGAATGTTTCATAAGCTGTTTTTTTGGTTGGAATTGTAGTCTAAGCTTGAGCTTTTATATTTCTTTCAGGAGCAAAATGAAAGGCAGTTTTACAAACTTATTGACCATGTTGAGCTTTTAATTTTTTACATGTTTTACACTACTACTAAAGTCAATTTGATTCAAGGGCTGCCCTATTTGTTATAAAACCCTCATGATAGTGCTGTTGTTTTGTGAGGGACATGGTATTTTCATTTGAGTGTTTTCCAAATTCAAAAAATATAAATGTCTTCAAATTGATAGCTTTTCAATACTGAGGGGTAGAAAAGCAAAAAATATTTTAAAAAAAGGAGATACAACGACTTTTTTTTGCAAAAACAGTCGTTGTATTTTGGACTTACAATGACTGTTTTGTGAAAATAGTCGTTGTAAGTCTCTTACTATGACTGTTTTCAAACAGTCGTCTATTTAGAAATTTTCCACTACACTCACATACACGTCCCCCTGAAAACAATCATTAAAAGGGCATAAAAACGGTCGTTAAAAGTCCCTTATGCAGTAGTGCTCCTTAAGTTCTTTCTTTGATTTTTCAGCTTTTGTTCTTGCAAGGTGGCTGAAAACTCCTCTTCTTCAAAAACAAAAACCATAGAAATGAAGCTAAGAAAGAGAGGAACAAGTTTCATGAAGAACACTTGAGCCATAAATGAGGTTAAGGAGGTGAAAATCAAGATCAAAGTCTTACCTTCACTTGCTCCTTCTTGCTCTCTCAGGTTGCAGCTGCTGAACCGAATTGGAGAAAGAGAAAATGTTTGCTTTAATGATTAGATTTTTGGCCCCTCCTATTTCTTAAAGTCCAACCGAAATATGGGACTTGAAAGGGATAAATGATCTATAAAAAATATCACACTTTTACCTCCTCAAAATAATATATTTTAATAGCTTTAATATATGCCAAATAAATTGAGATCATCATCTTTTCTCTTTCCATATACTTGGCTGAAAATTGCTTTTTGTTTTAACTAAAAAGGGACTTTGAATTATCATATCCTCCTCTTCCACATATTTTATTTAGAGTTGCAATATTTGATCATAAGACTTTTTCCATAACCTTTTCTCTTCCTTCATCTTAACTTGACCGAATATATAGCCTTAAAAAGGCTATATATATTTGATTCAATTCCCTCTTCCTTTTCCTTTTTGTTAGCCGAAATTATGGACTAAGAGGAATAATTGTTTACTTAATGCTCTTCCTTTCTCTTTTGTGACTTGGACGTGCCAACATACATAAAGAGAAGTGAATGACTTTGATCAAGTCTTGCCTTTTTGCATGTGCGTATGGCATGTTGACTAGACCTCCTCTCCTTCTCTTGAATTTGGATGTTAATAAGAGGTCTTGGATGAATTAAATGGCTTCTTGATTAAGCCATTTTCACTTTCTTAAAATGTATTATTAATTACAATTTATCACATATACTTTGGCTTTTCAACTCTTCATTTACTTGACTACAAATGTTCCAACCTTTTGAGTACATTTTGGGGTATTACACATTCAACATCTCATGATGTTATTTTCATCTTACATCCAGCACCTTGGTATTATTTATGATTTATGGTGGTAGATGTACTATAAATAAGATTATGTTATATTAGACCGATTGATCCACCATAAACAAGATTAGGATGATGAATATATCATAAATAAGATTATGGTACATCAAGGTGCTAATGCACCATAAATAAGATTGGTGTGCTGGATACTACTAAAAAATTAACATCAGAGTATTATATGCGACTTTACCCTTTTAATTAATTTATGTTATCATATTTTCTATCACTAAGGGTTCTCTCTATTCTCAAATATGCAAAATTCAAAATTATAAAAAAAAATATGTAATTAAAAAATAAAAATAATAGTAACGCAACCCACACACATGTATTAATGTAACACACATATATATATATATATATAAAGTTATATGTAATTTTTTAATATTTAATAAAATTTAAGAAATGAATTATTGGGGTTGTAATTAAAAAATCACTAAGTATACGTTTAGTTCTTTAAATTTATATTAAATTTCAATTTAGTCCTATAAATTTAGAAAGTACACTTTAAGTCCCCTAGTACTAACACTGTTAATTTTCACTCATGGGAAATACTAACTAAGCAGACAACTTACCCATAAAATGCTGACAAAGCATATTAAAAAAATTAGAGGAATTCTTGTATATTCCTCTAATTAAAAAAATCATATTCGCTGCATGTTAATATGCCTTGTCATCATTTCATGTGCGAGTCGTCCGCTGATTCAACATTTTTCGTCAGTGAAAATTAACCGCGGTTTTAGTATTAAAGGATTAAAAGTGTGCTTTTTAAACTTATAGGATCAAACTGAAACTTGACGTAAACATAAATGATCAAACTTATGCTTTATCCTTAAAAAATCGTAGTACATTAGTTATACGAAAGTTGATTACTCCCTCCGGTCTTTTTTATAAGAACTTAAAATTTAAGTTGTCTTGTTTCTTTTTATAAGAGCCTTACAAGAGTTATTTCAATGTTTAAATTTTTTTTTCTATTTGTACCCTTCATTAATTATATATATATATATATATATATATATTACATTAATTAAAGACATGGTGATACTTATATTTACTCTATTTCTCTCTCTTAATTACCCCTCATAAATACGGGTATATTTAGGAAAAAAGTTTATTTGAAAACATACTTATTATTTTTAACTAATTTTAATTATTTTCTTAAATCATATAATTTGATTATTGAGCTCACATAAATAGGATAGGAGGGAGTATCATTTTTTATCACAGTTCACAGAACTAAAACGCTATTACGAGTCACTCTACCTACTTAATACCTTATACGCCTGTCCTTTAATTTATCGAATCTTCATATTAGAACATCGGAGGATTCTATGAACTTTATGGAAATTGGCGATTCCTATTCAAGTTGAATGCGAAGGATCAATGATTTGTGTTGCCTTTTTCGCTTTCTTTTTCTTTCTTCTTTTAACATACATGTGAATTCAATAAAAGTTAATGACCCAATATTTGTGGGATCAATCATTGAAAAAATAAGTTCCATGCATGTCACTTTCAACTTTTCCTTTTGGCAATTTTCACGATCGACCTCTGATTCTATTGCACGAAATGCATTTTATTCCATAAATTTGACGTTTACAAAAGCCAACACGCAATCCCAAATGCATGAATGAATAATAAGTAACTAGAAGCATTTTGGTGGGACCAAGAGTATTCTTTTACTCCTAATAGAAACTAAGAATCTCTTAACATTACTGTAAATGACAATTAAAACTACTCTGTAATTAATGGTTGATGGAGTGACCAACACCTGGGCTGTGACCTGGCTTCGTTGGCCTAAAACTATCCACTTCATCTTCTTCCTGTTTTGTTTTCTCTCTCTGCACAGTCCTTCCACTACCAGCTTCTACCTTCATGTTGTTTTCCCTTTTAGGGTTCGAGCTCTCTCTCTGCAACCCTAAATTCCTCCCTTCAACACACAAAACCTGATTCTGTAACAACAAAAACAGAAGCAAAACACATGCAACATGAACCTTATAAGTAGTGTTGGCCATGGCAGAAATAATAATGAAATTAAAGAAGAAATTTAGGTTATTTGACGAGAGAGGCCTGGGAAATTATACAGCTATAAAAATATATATATAGTAGATACTATATGTGCTTAATTAAAGGTCTTCCATGGTTGGGATTTATATATATGTGTGGCATGAACAATGAGAAGTGAATCAAGGTTTATTAAATTTTAAGGTTGGACCAGTGCACATGAAGTCCTTCAAGATTCCAAGGAGGCTTGCCAGTGAAATATTATAGACGAAACCGAAAGAAACTATAGTGGGTGGCTTGTGTTCACTGTCTAACTCCAACCTCTCGAGAAAAGAGAAGCACCTACAGAGCATCCTTCACGTGCTTGCTTTTTGTTTAGTTGTATTGTTCTTCTTGTCTCTTGTCTCATCATGCCCTCTATAAACCACCTTAGTTTTAGTTTCTTTTTCCTAATTCATTGTATATAATAATGCTAAGTTCTTGTTTAGTACCATATTTTGGAGATGTCATGGTTATTTGGCAGAAGTAACAGTGTGAGTTGCTTTTACAGTTTTTCTTAGTGCTTTTGGGATCAAAAAACTAATTTTTGGAGCAAAAAATGTTGTTTAATTTGAATCAGCATTAAGCCTAAATGATTTATTACCCAAAAGTCACTTTAAAGTTGAAGTAACTCTTTCTGACTTCTAGTTTGATTTTTGAACATTCTGAAACTGATTTTTTACTATATCATCTAAATAAGTTTATATTAAATTGATTTTTTTAATAAAGTCCTAGCCTTTTAACCCAATTGCAATTTGCAAATGAAAATCAGTTGGGATAAAAGTCACTCTTACAAACCTTAATCCAAACATGCCCTAATTAAAATGTGGTTTGGAAACCATTCTAAACTGCAAGCAAACTTGAAACTTTCTTAAACCCAACATGAGTTGGTTTAAGTTTAAGGTAGCTGGGAAAATTGAAGAGATTGCCTAGCATGCAATTCGGTTGGCATTTTCAATCGCTTTTATGTTGTTTTGGATGAGAGATTTTAACATTCTTAACAAATAAAAAAATAACAATTATAAAGGGGAAAAGGAGAATATACGCCAAGAGAAGAAGAAGATTCCGTGACAATGTTATTTTATTTTATTTTCTCCAACTATATAACTCCCTAGTTTTGTATGATGGTTGAAGATTCAATTGATAAGATATTTTATTTAAGCATGCAATGTAAAGCAACTTATTATTTATATTATCATTCTTGGTTTAAAAGTAGTTTCTCCTTTTCTTTTGAGCTCTAAATATTATTATATCTTTAAGGAACTCATGAGATCGAGGCCTTTTGTGAGCTTAGCATTATAGAATTAAGAGCTTTTACCTTTCAAACACCTCAAGGGCTGCTTAATTAAAAGCTCTCAAATATTTTGGACTTGTACTTTTGCTACTTTTTGACGTGCAACTGCATGACCCTCACAAGTTCCCAACTTATTTCCCACTAATAAGTGTTCAACATAATTAAGGACCCTCATTTTGCCTCTTGTTCCTTCTAGGATTCTCAAATTAGCATTTTTATTTTTGGATTTAATTAATCCACGCATTAACTGCATATTTATTTGTGTGACCTACCAGCATTTCCGCAGGTTTTCTTCTGTAACCATGTCGATCTCACTGCGCTGGCTGACACACAGTCACAAACCCACAGATATTATATCTGTATATATGCACGTACGTATGTGTGTGTCGTCTCATATATAATATGTTTGACCTTTCCGATGTTGAGAAGGAAGTGAAGAACTGATTAATGTAGAATAAATAACACAAAGAAAAATACAAGATACCCTTGGCTTTTGGAGAATTATTTTGGCAACACCCCAAATCATGGTTTGCACAACCCGAAACAAAACTCCTCTCACACATTTATCTCATAAGTCGTAAAAGTTATTAAAAAAAGCTAATTCAAACACACACTAAAGTATGTGTTCTGATTAGCTTTTGGAGAATAATTTTAATAGTTTATGAGGTAAGTACATGAGAGGAGTTTTACCTCGATTTACAAAAAAATATTTTTAAAACCATGATTTTGAAGATATAAGAATACACTTAACTAAATAAATCAAAAGTGGGCATCCACTTTCCCTCAAAGATTGGGAATGACAATTAACTAATACTTTTTTTTAATGTGCACGCATTTCTAAAATTACCATATTCCGCGGTTGGCGAGAGACTGTACGTATGGTCAGAAATTGTTTACTCATTTCATGTTCAGTTTGTGATGGTTTAAATTTAAAGTCTCAGAACTAATTAATATTAATATACGACATGATATACAATAATAACAAAGCCTTTATCCTATTAGATGTGGTCGGCTACATGGATCGCACGACGTCAGTGTGCTCTGTCGAAAACCAAATTTTTTAGTATATTATTAATCAAAAGGTCTCTCTCTATGACTTCATCAAGCATGCGCTTCGGCCTTTCGCGCCCTCATTTTACAGGACTCCCTACGGCTTGATCCACCCTCCTCACCGGTGCATTCAACGGCCTTCGTTGAACATATTCAAACCACCTCAAACGACTTTCTACCATTTTTCCTTCAATAGAGGCCACTCCAACTCGTTCATGTATATGCTTATTACGAATCTTGTCTTTTCTTGTATGACCACACATCCATCTCAACATCCTCGGCCAATATGAACTGACATATTGTTTGTTTATGTTTAGTAAAATATTTTTTGTTTTTGGACCAAATGGAATGCTCTGAAGTTTGAACATATATGGGTAGGTTCTTGCCTGAGTCTTGGACATTGATTATACTACCGTGTAACTTTGTCTTGTAAATTAAGTCCAAATTAAGTAGGGAGTGTTTGAAAGCTATAGTAGGAATTAATACATTAAAGAACATATATTCCTTAATTAAGAGGCATTCATTGATATTAATATTATATTTTACTCCGTTGTGTCTTAAATATAGAAGTTTATTTATAAACTTATTTTGGTTCAATAATAAATAATAACCCAATTTTCTCTGCCTCTCTGATTTTAAATTACCAGATAAAAATTTTGTTAAGTTCCTGGCATATTATGATATGCGGATTTTTTTTTTAAATTTGGTTTATTAACAGATTATATTTTAAATGTAGTCCTTCAATAATTAAAATATTTACCCTAGATTTTGATGGATAGAAAATTAGGGTGGGTGAATAAAACTAGGAGGGAAAACTCTTAAAAATAGTAAATATTTTCATCATTGATGGAAGTTTTTCTTCTTAGTATTATCTCCCTTATTTTTCTTTTATTTTTCTTTCAATCCAAACATAGGGTTAAGAATTGATGATTCCATCTCATCTCAATGAGAAAATTAATTCGGAGCCTACCTTTTTATTGATAATTTCCTCACCAACATAAACGGCATTTCGCGCTGAAAATCATGGTTGATGCTGCATAAAATGCCTGATATTTCCTTGTTAATTACTACTCTAATCATTTTTATAAGTCACTTGTAGAAGAAATTTTTTATCCTCAATATAAGTGACTCGTAGGGTGTTAATTAATTGATTATTTTTAATTTTACCCTTATTTAGTTATTGTTGGGAAGAGACAAAGATGTGAGAATAATTTTATGTATTGAGAAAAAAAAAACTTTAATAAGGGTACCTTTGAAAAATTTTATCAATTTAATAAATTTCTTGATATGCATTAATGAGTTGCAAGTTACTTCTGATAAGGAACAAATTAAAGTAGAAAGTCACCTAATATTATGACATAGCCGTACTGCTCAAAAGTTCCACCTCCGACAAGAGATTATTGTATCGATATGAAAGAGAAGCAGAGAGAGGAAAAAGACGAGAGATATTGAAGCATATAGACACAATAAGATTAATACAACAAAACATAATATTGATACAAGATAGCAGCAAACTGATCAAAACCACATTGAAGCATCAAGCATGCATAACTCAAAACCCTACTCGATCAAAGAAAAAAGATACAAACGGACGCAAACACAGAAACTACCAAACACACCCATAGAGAGAGACATGTCAAAATAAGGAAATACAGTACAGTCTATTACAGTAACAGCTTAAGTTTTGGTGGAATGGCCTACGCCAGGGCTGTGTCCTGGATTTGTGGGGCGATGGGCATCAATGTATCCCTCCAGATTTCTAGTGGCTCGAGAGGCAATGATATTTGTAGTTTGTGTTGTTTCTTTTGCAGATTTGGTGGTGGGTGATAGGTCTTTGCTTTGTCTCAAGTTCCTTCCCTCTGTGAAGAGAAGCTCATGGGACACAGCCAACAGCACAAAGAACAAGCAAGCGCGAGCCAAACGTGCCATTCCCTAAACTCAAAAGAGAGTGTCTAAAGAGATAGAGGATCTGGAGCAAGACACTGAAGAAGCTTGCTATGCATTGAAGCTATTTATAGCCAAATATTCTGTATAAATGTTCACTTCTTATGTCTAGCTCTACTTGCGGTTGGGGTTTTCATTTTGGATTTCTCCATTGGTATCCAGCAATACTAGTAACCGACTCATCTGCTTGTGGGAATGTTATAGGCCCATAATGGAGGGATCCTTGCTATCTCTAAGTTATTATCATAGCTGCATACTCAAGGCTCTAGCACGAGACCACTAGTTAATTGAAACGACCTCATCTAGTCAATCCAAACGCTTGATGATAGGGTTGGGGGTTTTAAATAAGGAGAGTTAAGAAAACAGGGGAAAGTCATGCACTTTTTTCGTTTACGTTTCTAAATCACATTGTTATTTTCATAGAGACTTTAGTTAGAGCGCTATCACATCATATGCTAATTTTATTTGGGCACTTAGGAAAAATATGGAATCGGTTTCCCTGCTGATCCTTTGGATGAGTAGGGAGAGCTCTTCCAGATATGGACCGTCTAGATCTAGATATGGAAGGTTCAGATTTGATTTTTTTTAAATTAGAGATTTTTTTAATGAAAAATCTTTTTTTTTTTGAAAAAATGTTAGTTAAGAAATTATCTTTATTTTAGATTCTGTACCTATTAAAATAATTTTTTTTCAAAAAAATAAAAAGTAAAACAATTAAATCTGGACCATCCATATTTCATCGAACGGTCTAGATCAGGATGAGCAGAGAAGATGAGCAGGGAAACTGATTTCAGAAAAATATAGCCTTCAATATCCCAAACAGATGTTGGAAATCGAATCTCATTTTAACCTGAGATGAGTTACGTACCGTTTTTTTTTTATTGTTGAAAAAGTAGAACTGGAAAAAATGCTTACATTAACCTTTCTTTTTTTTTTTTTAAATACAAAGGCAAGCAAAGCTTGAAGTTTACACAAGAGATGCTACGAAACATGCATCGAACATTGACCCGGTAGCATACCACCACACTCTAACACAAAAAGCGCATTGCATTCTGCTGGCGAAGTGTCCAACACTGAGAACAGATGATTGCTCCTCTGAGCCCTTCGTGCTAGGTGATCAACACATCTGACACTCTCCCGATAAGCATGCAGGATCTCTAGGTCCCAATCCAAGAGGATGAGGGATCTAGTGTCTAATATGATATCATACAGAGGATGAGCAGTCCCACAGTCAATCGATAATAGATGAATAGCCTGAAGAGAATCGGTATACAGCCTGATTTTATTCAAACCCATCTGCTTACACATTTGGAGACCACTATGTATTGCATGGATTTCCGCAGCAGTCGATGTATTATGCCCCAACTTCTGTTGAAATCCGCACATCCAAGTACCCTGATGGTCCCGAATGACACCTCCACAAGCTGCATGCCCCCTACTGTCTCTCGAGCCGTCCACATCAACACGTACATAACCTGTATCGGGAGGCCTCCACTGTTCTTCACCCCTTTCGGGCGTCTGGAATATTCTGTGACGGAAATGCCCATTCTCCACTCCTTCAAATAGGTGGAACATGCATTTTTGAACTATCATCTTCGCATCATCCGCTGTTCCCTCGAAGGCTTTGCTGCAGCGGTTCTTCCACAGAAGCCAACAAATAGTGCTGAACACCGCTGCCATGGCCATCTAGCCATCCTCCTATTCCCTGGGGAGCATTGGGAATTCCACTGAAACCAATCCTGCAAATTACCAAAGAAAAATATACTATGATATAAGGAGTTAGTAACAGAAAACCACACTCTCCTGGCTTGCTCACAGTCTCTCAAAATGTGGAGAATATTCTCTTCGCTCTCACACTCAAAGGGACATGTGCTAGGTATATTCTGAGTAAACCTCGCTCTCAATTGGTTTGTTGGAAGTTTCTCATGGAAAACCTGCCACATAAAGAATTTTACCCTCTCAGGAGTTCCCCCGCGCCATAACTTCCGCCAGTGAGATTGGTTACCCAGGTTTTGCTGGTGGTAGATATGGTTGTAAGCAGACTTCACACTGAACGAATCATCCGAGGATAGCCTCCAGTAAATACCATCCTCCTCAGATCCACCCGGAGGGGTTACTCGCAGTATCTTTTCCACCACCCTGACAGGAAGGAAGCTCTCCCACTTCCTCCTATCCCATTGACCATTCTGCATTACAAAACAGCAAAGACATTCATCCAGGTCCACAGAAGCAGCATTGTTGATAATGTAATCTTTTAGCGGCCTGTCCATCGGAGACCAAATATCCTGCCATGCCTTTATAGACCTCCCATTCTTAACTTTCCTGCCTAGGCCCTGCTTAAAGACATTCCACACAGCCACAATACCGCTCCAAACTGCAGATTGATTACGCTTACTCCGTACTTGAGGAATAGTACTCCTTCCACATGAATATTTCATACGTAAGCATTTAACCCACAAAGAGTCAGGTTTCATGATCAATCCCCAGTAGAGTTTCATGAGAAATGCCTTATTCTGGTGGCGGAGATCCTTTATTCCCAAGCCACCTTCCACTTTAGCCTGCTTCAGAACATCCCATGCTATAAGGTGAAGTTTCTTAGAGTCCTCATGCTGATTCCAAAAGAAGTCCCTGCTTATTTTCTCAATGAGCAAAAGGACCCCTTTAGGGATCAATGTCGATTGCATCTGGTATTGGGGGATCGCAGAGAGGACAGATTTGATAAGCACCGTTCTCCCAGCCATGCTTAGAAATCTCCCTTTCCAGGATGCCAACTTAGACCTCACCTTTTGAATTAAAGGGGCAAAAGTCAACTTAACCATTCTTTTGTGCAGGAGCGGAACGCCCAAGTATTTCCCAAGGTCGGCAGTCAGCCCAATCCCCACACTCTGGCTCATCTCATAGGCTCTATTAAACTGGATGTTCCTGGAGACAAACATTTTCGATTAAATAAAAACTATGTCGAAATTATACTTATTTTGATTAAAATATCTTTGTATTTATTACTCATATATGTAGCAATATGTTCAAGATATACCTAATCAATACAAAATAGTCACTTTATTACATTTAGAATAAATCAAATTCATAGTTTAAATATTTTAAATAAATATATTAATTATTCTTGATGATAATTTTTTTTCACAAAATGTTAATTTAAATTTTGACGGTAGAAAAGGTGGTTATGTGATTTGCGTATATCTCACGAGGAGAAAGAGGAATTTACCTCGTAAAGAATGATGAGACCAATACGAAGAAAAGAAACTCATGAAAAGTAAATAAAATAAAATCAAGCCAGCTTGAAGGAAGGAGAATGTGTGGACACGACAAGTTTGTCACATGCATCATTAATCAACACATACACACACAATGAAAGAGTAACGATTAACAAGCTGTTGGTTAAGATAATAAGTAACCACATCTCTATAAAAAGGATAACACAATTCGAATCTTGAAAAAATATTTATTGGGAGAGGTGAAAACCTTTTACACTCTAAATCTTAAAATAAAGATATTAGTTTCAAGTCTACGGTGCTGAGGATATAAAAAAAACTATGAAAGAGCGAGGACCACAAATTTTTAGAGTTGTTGCTTAAAGTCTTCTTTTTTAAGTGAATTTTGCCACACAAGAGGCAGAAATCACTACGCACAGAGGTGAAGACAAGACCCAATTAAGCTAAGGCATGACTGATTGAATTAGTCATGAAAAGGTGATTTTATGTTTTACGAGGTAAATATGTGATAAGAGAAATACCGATATTTAGGCGAGCTCAAATTTATCAAGGAATCAAGCTTTCAACATCACACCATAGGCCGCTACATATTCGTAGAAAGGATAATTAAAATTTGTAATATGAGAGCTAGATAACAAATATAGATAGATTAAGAAAATTAGTTATACTAGTTATTTATAATAAATTTGTTTTGGCTTTCCTGAAATGACAACTTCGTCATGACTACTATCTTTAGCTTGGATGAAAATTCCTTAATATATATAATTAACAAGGATACTTTAAGAAAAATTATAAATTTGAGAGATAAAATTGATTAAAGTCTTATATTTATAATCAAATACAATTCCTAAATAACTAGTTCTTATATTAAGGATCGAAAGTAGTACCAGGACAAAAAGCAATTATGTTTTATTTACGACTACGGAAGCTTGTGATGGCTCAGGTTCACTGAAAAGTTTTCGGGAAAATTAAAAGCAATGAAGTTAGGTTGAAAGCCGAAATTTTTGATAAAATTTAAAAGGGAGAATATTCTTTCGGCTAGACTTTTCTTGAAGTTATAAGTAAGAATTCCAGCTATAATTTCAAGTTCTCCCAAAAATAATTTTCCACAAAACTGAATTCTTTGAATGTAATCCTCCCAAATTATTTAGTTAAGGCTCTTTTTTTTGGCCAATATTAATTTAAGGCCGTTAATCTTACATGTTAAATATACATAATTTTAAACCATGATGATGGCGATGGCGATGGTAATTTTTTTTGCCCAAATTGCGAAAGGACGTTGACGAGAAAAGAGTACGTGGAACCACAAAAGAGTTCGCATTAATTACAGATAAAGCAAACAAGTGTAGATCACCTCATGAGAATATCAACTGATTAATTAGTTAATTGAATATTCGGTTTGTATTTTTTTTTGGCCAAAACTATTCGGTTTGTATTTGTTTTCACCTCTTTGTCTTAATGAAAATCATATCCTTCTCATACCGAGGACTCTGAATTGATTATTTAGCACGTTTAATTATTACCTTTATCTCTAACACCTTTTCTATCTCTGGTGAATATAATTAAAGGTGATTAAAGTAACAAAATTAATTCTTAAAATTTTTATTAATAAAATTAATATTATATATATACATATATATTTGTTGTATATTTTTGCATGGATAAAGAGGCTATATATATATTTTTATGATAAAAGAGTGATTGTTCAATATATATATATAAAACTTGGGAGAATATCATTTAGGTTTTAACTAAGGAAAATAATATCATGATAAATCCTATACCTTGTTAATATTAACTTTTCACTTGTCAATATCTTATAAAAATGTTATTATAATATTAAATAATAAAAAATGTAAATAAATAAATTTAAATTATTAAAATCTAATATGAATATTTCACATCTTTAAACTTTTATTAAAATATTCTATATATATATATATATATATTTTATATAATATTAAATCTCAATTATTTATTAGAATTGATCTAATGATATAAATGAAGAAATAGAAGGAAATTGATACTAAGAAAAATGAAAAGACTCCTTTCCTTTCATGATTGCCAGTATGTTCCTCTTAAAAACGATGTCATACACGCATTTAAACTTAAACTTTTGGGTCAAGTGGTCAACGTCTCACTGCCACATGCATCATGAAGTTTTTGTTTTTCCTAAAAAAAGTATATGCACTTAAACTTGCGAATCCAATTTTTTTCCAATCAAATTAAATAAATATATTTAAATTTAAAAAATAAATTAAAAATATTAAAAAAAGAGTTAGATAAAGCCTTACAGTAAATTAATTGGTGAAAAATATCTATTTTTTTTTTTTGGTTACAAAGGCAAGCAAAGCTTGAAAGGGATAAGTCTATAGGCTAGTTCCTACAGAGTGATCATGAGGTATCAACCCACGATCCAAAGCAAAAAGCGGAATACATTCAGTAGGGGAAGTCCCTAGTTCCTTGTATTCATGCGGAATCCTATGTGCTTCTCCTGCCAGAAAATCTGCGCATCTAATACTTTCCCTATGAGTGTGGGAAATTTCTACCTCCCAGTCGCAATATATGAGTGATGTGGTATCTAAAATAACCTCATACAAAAATATCTATTTTAATTTGATTGAAACAGCTTTACTTATTCAAAAATGGAATAGTTTCTTAAGAAGTTAAACGGTAATTTTGTTTCAAAAATTCTTGTATAATCTATTCATTTTTTTCAAAATTTGATTTAAAACATACCAGATAACTTTATATCTTAATAAAAACGATGTAGATGACATGTGGACTGCCAGCTCAGCATATTTAGTCAACTAAGAGTCAAAATTAACCTGGATAACGGCCAGGGCAACATTACTCCCTTTTTGACACTTTTGAAACAAAATTACCCCTCGATAACAACTTTTGGGACAAAATTTCCCCTTAACCCTTTCTTAAATATAACTTTAAGTGCTTAAGTATATTCTTAAAAAATTACATTTAATATAAATCATAGTTTTTTATTGCTATGCATTATGTGTCAATTATATTTATCAATCTTTTTCTAATTTATCTATATTGATGCTCACCCAGTCACTCAACAATACCAAAGAGAAGAGGGAATTAAGGAAGATGATTGGGGGTGTTTTAGAAGATATCTATTATACTAATTACTATATTAATTACCTGAATCAACTTTTCTAACCTAATCAAATTAAATGAATTTACCTTTAATACGCATCCATCGTTATCGCAGTATTTGTTTTTCAATTCAATAGTCATTTTCTCACGTAAACATGGCCGCATCCGGTGCGCTTGCGCCTTATTCTCATGAGAAAGGCACCCCAAGGAACAAGGACCCTGATTTGACACAATTTTATACCGGTGGTCTGATTGGTTTAATTTTTTTAAAATTTTATTCAATAATTTTATATAAATAACTTTAAAATATTCATTTCATCACTGATCTCTAGTTTCAGATTAGTTTTGGTTTGAATATGATATAACTCACTGGCCTTTGACCTAGTACCTCGACCGGTTTAGTAGTCGGTTCGAGTTTCAGAAGATTGCTTTTTATAATAATAAATATTTAAATTGATTGAATTTCTAAATTTTGTTAGACCATTATTAATAATAAAAATTACGCATATATGGCAGGCGTTTAATTAGAAAATTGGACCTAACAATTATAAACAAATAACCTAAGTTTTGTTGAGATAAAAGCATTTAAATTATCAATGGAGTTGGATTTAACAGGATGGGCTAGGGTGGATGATAGACCTTATTTTTTTGCCGGTGTGGATGATAGACCTAAGTGCTGTTGAAATATTAAATCATTGAGAATTCAAAAAATATTCATGATACGTGCCTTCATGCAATAACTCCACCCTAAGAGTGCTTAGGGCGGTGGCGACTGGCGACCACACAAACACACACACATATATATGGGTCTGCGGTGACGGTACTGTGATTGAATTTAATTTTATCTTTATGTTTGAAATAGTTTTTTTTAGGAAATAAGTGTTTATTACGTAAGTTGAGATAAAACTCCTCTCACATACTTACCTCATATATTGTAAATTACAATTTATAAGTAAAAAATAAGCTATCTCAAACAAATACGAAATGAAAGATAGTGTATGATATATAATCACCCAAGCTTACAAATCAAAGGTCAAGATAACGAAAGCTCTCTCCCTCCAAATCTTCTCCTCTCAATTAATATCCCCAGTTTGAATTAGTCTACCTATTAAATAAGTCATTTTTATTAAATAATTAAAATATCAAGGGTTCTATTTTTGTTTTCCAGGATGATCATTAAAAAAAAAAATCACTTTCTGAATTTTGTTAAATGTCGGACACCACATATATTATACGAATAATGATTGTTTTTTTGGTTGCCAACAACGAATTATGAATAATTTGAGAGCAAAGACAGTTTTCTAAGCTCCTTATATGGCTCTGGCGTTAGGGTATAAACTCCCACATAATACAGGAGCCAAAGGGACAAATAAGAATAAAAATGGGCTGCCCCGCTTGGGAAACTTAAAATTAATGGAGGAGAAGACAAGACATACAGAGCAGGGAAAGTGACAAGAAAGGTTTGTCTAATTGATAAAGGGTTGACTCATAACTATAAAATTATGAGTTTAAATTCTACTAACGTGACAACCTTATTGATGAACGATTTATAAATATTTTTGTAAGTGTTCTTTGAGTTTGGAGGTATACCGTAATCCTAATGAGCCTTTAGTAGAACCCAACTTACCTAAATTTTTACATGTTAAAAAAAAAAAGGCAGGGAAAGCGATGAATAAAGATAAGATGTACGTTGGGATTTTAATTCTTATAAGGCGTTAGTTGTTAGGTAGGTATGTTATGACTTAGTTAAACTCACTTGCTGATATTTTGCTTATTACAAAGGAAAAAAGCAATCTTACGATTTTAGCCTCGTTAGTGATTTTTGTCGTTGGATCTTTACCAAATATTTTAGTTTCTTTCGAGTGACACCAATTAAGATCTTAATTTCCATTATTGGACTCCTATTGTAACATCATAGCGACACATGATAAATGAATAATGTCACTATGCAAGCATTATTATTATATACTCCTCTGATTTTTCTATTAAGAAACACTTTAAATTTCAATAATCATATCTTAAAATATAATAATAACTTTACAACTTTACCTGTATTATATAGTTTAATTATTCCAAGAGTATAGAGTCTAAATAAAAATAAATAAAGAGTAAAATTGTATACTTGTATAAAAATTTTAATGATGCGACTTATGATTAGGATGAAAAAAAATCTCATTCTCCTAGTCTTATAATAAGATCAGCGAAGTATGTTGTTTTCCCTTTCAGTTATTTCTCCTGGTGTCTTTGAACAAAAATAATTTATGAAAAAAAAAGTTAAAGTGTAAAAGGACCCAGGAAGAGCTGCTGGCATCCTTAACTTAAATATATGATGCCCAAACACCTTTGAATCCTTTAAGAACACTGCAATCTTCTCTAATATGTACCAAAGCGTGACATTTGTTTAGTGTGGTGGGTTCCACATGCTCTATCATGTATAAATGAAAAATGGGCAAAAATATTTGTGAAGTACCATACTATAATGCAATTTCGCCCATCAACTAAATACTCCTTCATGATTTTAATATAATACAATTTTGGATAGTTGATTTTAATTTTAAATATAATATAAAATTTTGATATTTGTCAATATTTTTCTAATTTACCCTATTGATACTCCCTCAACAATAATCAAGAAGAAGAGGGAAGAAGTGAATTAAGAAAGAGGAGTATGATGTTTTAAAAAATTCATGTCATATTAAGTGACGTAACTAATTTTCTTAATCTAATCAAATTAGATAAATATATCTTATATTAAAGATAAGAGGAGTAGTCAGTAGGCGTTATTTTGTGCTTATAATCCTTATTTAAAATGCTTCTAGGCTAAGTAATGTTCAGAAACCGCCCCCAGTCAATCACTCGGCCCTCCACACTCTACGCCAAGTGCTGTTTTCATTTTCACTCGTTTTGTTTCTCCTAATAGCTAACCATTCTTAGTCAACTGACCCTTTGGTGCTCGTGTTGTATTTGATATATACAGTGTCTTTTAGTTTAAAAGTTTCCTTGTAGTTCTTTAAAAAAAGATGATGCTTCCTAGTTAAGTAATGGTCAGAAACAGTCTATTCACCATCTTACACGCGTCAGCCCATGGCGCCGTTCTCATTTTCTATCATTTGGAAGTATTCTAGTGTTTGTGCAATAATTTGTAAAAAGATTACTAGTAGAGGAGGGTACCAACAACGTAAAGAGATGGAAGGTTAAATGAAATATAAACCAAACACGATGAAGTAATGAGATGGAATGTTACGTAATGAGTGCAGAATCCACTACTACATATGGAAGATATTACTACCCCAATAGACGTCCCTTTTTTAAAAAGGGAGGTTAAAATATAGAGACGGTGACATTTCTGTAAATAAAATAGTGAAATCGTAACATTAGGCGTCCCAAATTTGAATTGGAACGTCTAAAGTAGAATTTAGATGTCCCAAATTGTATTTGGGACACCTAATGATTTCCACTGGTGCCAAAAAGTAAATTAAAAACATTTAACTTACTTTAGGTGTCCTAAATGGTTTTGGGATGCCTAAAGTCTTATTTTACGAGTCCCAAAAAAATTTGGGACACCTAAAGTCACTTTAGGTGTCCAAATTTTTTTGGGACTCCTAAAGTCATGTTAGAAATTCTGACATGCGTGAGACTTTTTTTCCTTTTTCTTTATTCCCATGTCAGAAACTCATCCCTCCTTTTTCATCTTTTCCATCCCCTATGACTTCTCTTCCCTTTTTTCTTCATTTCCTTTTTTCTTTTATTCCTGTGACTTCGTCTTCTCTACTCCATGGGTAAGCTTTTCATTATTCTTTTTTCTTCATTACACTTCATCTTTCTCAATCTTCTTCCTCTCTTCCTTTTCTTCATTCCCTTTTCCTCCACCTCCTTCCATTCTCATAGCACCTTCTTTGCTCTAACCCTCTGGCGTACACCTCCTCCACCTTTTTTGCCCCCTCCACCCTCCGGCGTAGACCTCCCACTTTCTTCATTGCTTTCAGCCTCCGACATACCTCTCCTCTCCATTGTGCATACACAACTCCTCCAACATCTTCTCTCTACCTTGGAAGCACATAGACATCGTTGGCTGCCCTCTCCTCTGCGTTCATCAGGTTTGTTTTTTTTAAATATAAATTTACATGAATAATTAAGTTAAATTTTGATTTGACCGTGTCTTTATGTCTTTGGGCCAAATGCAAAATATTTATAACCAAGAATTGCAGTACAATACAACACTCGGGTTGTTCTCTTGAGGAGTCTTTATTGAGCTACCTAAATAATCTAATTATCATGCAAATGCAATAAAAGCAAGGGGAAATGGGTTTTGGTTTTTGAAATTAATAATTAAGAGAAAGATGCAAATTAATTAAATGCTAAACTATTGTTTTTGGTATTTTTCTTATAAAAATGGGATGGATAAGATTGAATGGAATGGTATGGAGTGGAAAATATCAATAAATAATGCTCTTGGTAATGAAAAAATGACAATCCTTGCTCAAAAAGATTATGGGAGTTAGTTCTCTCTAAGTCTTAAAAGCAAAACCCCAAATGATTGCTTGGGTCTAGTGTTCTTAATTAATAGTTACTCTTACAAACGCAGCTAATAACTATCCCTTAAGACACTATTAGGAACCACTTAGAGTACAATTAACACTACAAAAAAAATAGAATTCTATAGCGGTGGCATTGTAGCGGTTATATCAAACCGCTACAAATTATAGCATTTGTAGTAGTAAGCTACGCGCCAAGTGACGCGACAGATTAGTATCATTTTTTATAGCGGTTAGGTAGAAAAAACCGCTACAAATTTGGAGTGAAATTCCCGCTAAAACTTGTAGCGGTTTAGTTGTAACGGTTAATAAACAAAAATCGCTACAATATTCCCGCCACTTGGCTCGACCAATACCCGCCAACAGTGTAGCGGTTATTTGTAGTGGTTATAGCAACAAAACCGCTACAAAACCCCAAACGTCAGGTATTTGTAGTGGTTATAGGGATATAACCGCTATAGAATTTCAGGAGTCTCCAAGTTTGTAGCGGTTCTGGACCATAACCGCTACAGAATTTCAAAGGTTCTTGTACTTTGTAGCGATTATTATAAAACCGCTACAAATTTAAGTCGCCGTTGGTGATTTGTAGCGGTTAACATAGCGGTTATTGGAATAACCGCTACAAATTGCTGGCCTATTTAAGGCCCGCCTCCTTCCTTTTTTTCGTTTGCTCATTTTGTTTCCTGAAGTTTCTTTGAGTGTTTTCTCTTAGATTTGAGCGTTCAGACGTCTGTGAAGGAGTTTTTGCTGCAGTATTTCTCAGTATTTGCACTTGAGGTACGTAGATAAGACGTATTTTATTTGTATTTGTATTTTTATTAGATTTTTGCATAATAATGTGACTAAAATATTTTTTTTTGAATTTTTACAGTTGATATGGCTTCAAGAGAGGATAGGGGGAAGGCCCCTGAGGTCCCCAGATCGATTTTGTGAGGTGGCAGCAGTCGAGTAGGGGGCAGAGGGAGGGGGCAGCGCGGAGGCAGGGTAACCGCGGCATTTCAGCCCATCCCCCCATAGGAGTCGGCCCTACCACAGGTACCACAGACGATCCCACAGGAGACGACCGCACCAGAGGTGCCTAAGTTTGGGGGGCAGATATCAGCGTTGAGGACTACGACGAGGAGGACTTCGAGATCCCGATTGGGCTCAGGGAGATGGAGCAGTTCCTCTATGAGGAGGAGGCTCGGGAGCAGAACAACCCATGAGGGTCGTCTTCGCGGTCCACTAGGTTTGAGGTGCAGGTCCAAGGTAAATAAAATTTTTTAATTTAATAAATTATTTATTTAAATTCAAAATATTAAATTTGAATTACAATTTATCTAACATGTGGTAAACTGTGCAGATGAGCAGGGGAACGTGTCGACGAGGAGGTTGGACGTAGCCGGTTTGAACAGTATGGACCGGACTTTGCGAGTTATAGTGCCGTGGAATAAGGGCACTGACCAGCCCATCGACAATGGGGGTCACCTATTCAACCTCTTTTTGAACGACCTGGGCACGAATTGGATGCGGTTCCCCCTTCACTTCAAGACGTGGAGGCACGTTCTGAAAAGGCTGAAGGACCAGGCTTGGGAGGAGGTGGTTCAGGTAATTAATAGTATTTAATTAATAATTTTTGTAATTAATTATATTTAATTAATATTTTTTAATAGGATTTTTATAATTATTGATATTTAAATAATTTTTTTGCAGCTGCGGTTTGCCGTCCGGGCCAACTGGAAGAGGTACACCCTTGTGAAGATGGGTGACGGCTAGAGGAACAGGAGGAACTGTCTCTTCCGTAGGGTGGATAAGGACGGGACGATGCCTCTGGAGTAGCTGATCGAGAGTGTCCCGGAAGGCGTGCCGCCGAACGACTGGTCAAGTTTCGTCCAGTTCAGGAGGAGCCCTGAGGGGCAGGTAAGGTATTTATTAGATTCTTTATATATAATTTTGTAATTGTTAATTATTAAATTATAATTTCAATTTAATTATTTTTAATTTGAACTTTATTAATTTTAAATGTTTTTTATTGTTTTAATACATTTAATATTATTTTTTTTCCAGGAGCTTTCTCAGAGGAACACCAGGATCCGTGTGCAGTAGACGATTCACCACACTGCATGATCGAAGACCTTTGCTGTCACCTATAGCGAGCTGGTAAGTTTTCAAAATATCACTGACTTTTAGCTGTTTATTTCATTTCATAATACTAATTGAATTTTATAATTGTTTTAAGAGAAGAAAGCACAGCAGGAAAATCGTCAAACGGACTATGGGGAGTTGTACGCCATCACACACATAAATCGTGACGGGACTGCGACCTCTCAACAGGCAGAGGCGGCCATTGTAAGTAATTTTATTATTATAATTTTTATAAAACCAACTTAATAATGAAAAATGCTAATCAGTAATTGTTTCATAAAATGGCAGGAGCGGATGCAGCAGTCGTAGGCTGAGCTGCGATAGACCCAGGCCGAGGAGTCACAGGGGTCAGTGGACCCGACGACTCCTTTGAAGGCGGGTCTGGGTCAGGCTAAGCACCCCGGACACGTGTGAGGGATGGGTGTTCGCTACCGCAAGTGCACGGATCGCGTCAAGTAATAAAGTGATAAGTAAGATCGTTCCCTCAAGGATTTGAGTAACAAATTAGTTGAGCAGTAGTCTTAATGAGTTTGATTAAGTTGAGCCAAAACAAAGTGTTGAGTGTGAAAAAGAACTTTCAAAAGATATTTTGATAAAGACTCAAAATTACTGAACAATAATCTATTTCTTGTGAATTCAATCAATTTAATAAACCTAGGATTGTTCATCCCATTTGCACTTCATAAACTTAATTTCCTTCTTCTATAAGAATACTTTCATAGGTTATATATATGTCAGCCTAAGATTCACTAGCAAGTGATTAAGCTCTCTCAAGTCATAACCACATTTATACCCTCCATTAACATACACAATCTCTTGCCATAGTTAATGAAAAATAATCTTTAAATAACCACCTTAATTTTGACAATGCTAGGTTAATAACTATATCTCTATGTTATTAACTAACCATCCATTTAATTCTTAAACTTCAAGTCTAGCATAACTCTCCCCAAGTTCTACAATTAAACTAACTCTCTCGAGCTTAATCTAATTGAACAAATGATCCATTGTGCTGGCTAGTCACGGATATCAGCAAAAACAGGGGAAAATTAACATATATATATACCATTGAGTACCAAAAGAAAGAAGGAATTAAGTTCAATCCATACAAAGGTTTAGAACAATCCTAGAATGAAAAACCTAGCCACTCATGTTCAAAAACAAATCACAGATATCAACATTTAGTCCAGCCATATCAGAATTACAATGAAGAAAGGGAATGAGTACAGAAAAACCAAGAGAATCGGAGTTGGAATCTCTTTCAATCTTCAATCCCACTTGATTTCCTCAAGAAAACCCCTCTCCTTTACTTGAAAATACTCCTTAGCCGCCTCACAAAACTTCTGAATGTCGAACCCCCTTTTGTGTTTCAGCATCTTGCCTTTTAAATGACCTAGAAACAAAACGCACAGCTGCTGTTTTTGAGTTTTGGCTGCAGCCAGAAATTATTGGCTGCAGCCAGAAAACGCATTTTTGCCTCTGTCTGTCATCTGGCTGCAGCCAGAAATGGCTTGGCTGCAGCCCGAAACTTTCTGGAGGTGTTCTGGCTGCAGCCAGCCAATTTCTTGGCTGCAGCCAAGCATCTGTTTTCAACTTTATCAGCTTTTCCCCAGTGACGCAATCATTGCAAAGGGTGTTGTGCTTTCTTCCCAACTTCTTGATCAATGATTTGTGCTTCCATTGGCTCTTTGAGTGTCTCAAGTGTGATCCTACAAGCACAATGAAGTCTATACAAAACAAAGGGTGATGTATGATAGCAAAATATTCACATTTAATCAAAGAATTATTCCCTTTTTAACCAAACACTCATGGGGCACATTTCCTTCACACTTCAATCCTTATAAACCCCTTAATAAATCAGAAAGTGTGATAAATTGAGTGTAAATGTGCCATTTTGATATGCATTTCACAAGGCTAACAATGGGGATAGGCGCCAGACCTAGCATGGTCTACGGCAGGAGCACCGCCTCTGAGGCTGGCAGCTCTAGAGGGGTCAGACGTCTGAGGGACGAGTCTATTGACCAGTTGCAGTTAGATTTGGAGCAGTAGATGGCATAGCAGTAGCTGCAGATGCACCAGCTGCATCTGCGACAGATGCAGCTGCAGGCTGATTTAATTTATGCTCAGCAGACGCAGTGGCGTGATATCGTGAACAACATGCTCGAGCAGTCATGGAGTCGCTTGTTCCCGGACGACCAGCATCCACAGGTTCCCCCTGTCCCTCAGTACGTCGTCCAGCCTACTCCTCCTCCTGCTCCTGCTCCTACTGATGATGATGGTGCGGTTCACTCTACCTAGCGGCCTGATCCAGCAGCACCTGTAACCCCCTGCCTTTAAACACGTAATTATAATTCGATATTACTTAATTAAATTGATTTAGAGACCGTCGAATAGTTCAAAACTCATTTAAAACTCCCTTTTATAGTAGGTACTTTACAAAATTTTCAAAACTTCTTTCCTATTCTGGTCTCAAGTTCAATTATCGAATATAATCACCTATACAGTTAATTTACATTCATTCATATCAGAATATCTAATAGCAATCCCGGCAACCCCCGGGTTCCAATCATTCACTAGAAGGTCTAAAATTCCCATATAGGGGATTACACAACTATATTCAACTACCAATTACAACCCAAACATACTTTATAGATTTCCTTGTCCAACAAGTTTAACCAACACATCCAAAAATAAATGTCCCTACAGGGTTCTAGCCACTCCGGGTCGTACGCTTCTCCTTAGAGCCATTTGCCCTGTCTGAAAGGTTAGTTAAAGGAAAGAATGAGATTCAAGAGAATCCCAGTAGTAACAAAACATTTATACCACACACAAGCACACAGCATGTAAGCCAATCATCATACAGCAGCAGCACCACAAATCACACTCCACCCTCATCCCCTTTCTCCGCCGGGAAGGCACACCGCCTAACCCGAACCGTTGTTAGCTACTCAGGGACTATTGGCGTGGCAGTGCATACATATAGCCTTATAGCCCATACAGCTATTCGGCTTTCACAAATGGCCCGTCGGCCTCCACAAATAGCCTTTCGGCTCACATAATCACATATATCACACCTCATCCTCATCCCCTTTCTCCGCCGGGAAGGCACACCGTCCTAACCCGAACCGTTGTTAGCTACTCAGGGACTATTGGAATGACAGTGCTAACACAAATCCACAGATGTCGCAGCATACGAATTCATTACAAATCAACGATATAACACACATACAATGCATTATATATGGTACAAAAGAAAAGTCACTACCTCGTTCCTTTCTGACGTTCGCTGGCGTAGTTGGCTCACGAGGGCGGCAAATATCGAATCCTACAATTCCAAATGCACTATTTAGACACTTCCATAGTGTTACTTAGGGTTATATGAGTTTATAATGAAAATTTACAAAAATACCCCCGGGGACCCGGCCTGGGCCCGCCATACCCGGACCGGTTGCACTTTTCTCGAAATTCTAATATGGGCTATCCTAACATATTTCCTCCCAAGGAATCCATTTCCGTACTCAGAATTATCAAATTCAATATCAAATTACAAAATTGCCCTTGGCAGCCCTACTTTTAGGGTTTTAGGGGTGTTTCCGTAATTATGCTTTCTCGGCCTTTTTTGAAAAAGTGCCCAACTGTAACCCCACCTAATTTTCGCCCCTGAACTCAATGGAACCATCAAATCATTGAAAATCCAACTCTAAGACCCATTTCTAGGGCTGGCCGAAATAATGGTCTTCTCCAGGGAAAATCGGGGTTTTACGATTTCGGCTCCGTAAACGCGTTCCTTTCTACTCCTAACCACTTTATTAACCATTACATTAGGTTACAACTAACATTAAGACCCAATTTGGGCAGCATAACCCCTAGGAAACTCAATTTCCAAACTTTAAAACCAATGGCAATCCGGCGAAATTTCACCGATTAAATTGCCCACAGCAGCCAGAATAAGCAATATACGAAAGTTTGGAAGTTACCTCAAGCTCCCTCTGGCTTTTCCCAAACTTGGCTGAACCCTAGCCTCTTTGAAACACCAAATTTTGAGCTTCACAACCTTAAAGAATAAAGAGGAGTAGCTTAGGATCGGAGTTACACGCGTTAGAAGCTAAATCGTCGGAGAAATCGGCTTACCTTGCGAGATTTCTCCTCTTTCTCTCTCTAAGAGCTCTCAACTTTCTCTCACTATCTTCAGCTGAAAATGGCGTGAAATGGCTGAAGAAGATGAGCAATTTGATTAATAATCCATGCTGACATCATCTTTTAATGAGATGAAGTCATAATTCCCATTTTCGGATTTTCTGGCAGATTTTCTGCCCAAACTTTGAAAAATCATAACTAATTCTAGAAAAATCGAAATGAGGTGATTCCAAAGCCAAATGAAATATATTTAAGTCCTCTTCATAGGAAAAATATTGGCCATTAATAAAAATCACCACACAATTCCAGAATTACATAAAACTCATCACTGCCCCAAAACAGAGTTCAGTTTCCATCCCAAACTTTGGACAGTTATATCTCCTGGTTCACAAAACGAAATGGAACAAATTATATGTCCATTTTGAAGCTTGAGATGTGAACTATAAGACTGGAAAATTTCATAATTTTTAGATACCATTTGGTCATTAAAAACGTTCACACAAACGGACTGCCCAGAATAGAATTTCACTGGACAGAATTTTAGATTTTGCATCTTTGCTTCCATTGGTTCCATTTTCATACCAAACATCATTCTCACATAAATTTTCACAAGGAATCCATTGGAATCATTAAAATATCCAAATTCCCATCACACATTCTTCAAAAGTGTTTATTCAACAATAATTACATCCACTTTTGAAGTCATTAGCCCTTAATCACTTTTTGGGATATTACAGCACCTGAGGGAACCCCACCTAAGGGAGCACAAGATAATCAGGCCCCAGCTACTTGTTTAGGACATCTTTTTTTTTATTTGTTGTTGAAACATTTGTAAATATATATATATAATTTTGTATTTCAGAACTTAAATTCTTATTCCATAATTATATTTATATTATTAGACCCCGTTGTTGAATTTTTGAATTAATTGCAACAATATTATTTACATTTCTAAAAAAAATAAAGCATATAAGTATTTGTAGCGGTTTTTATTATAAAAACCGCTACAAAGATATATGGTTGTAGCGGTTCTACAATAAAAACAACTACAAACATATAAGCTTGTAGCGGTTCTACAATAAAAACCGCTACAAATATACAAAATATTTGTAGCGGTTTAACAATACAAACCGCTAGAAATACTCAACATTTGAATTTTGAAATTTTTCGCCTTTGTGCACATTTGTAGCGGTTATTTTATACATAACCGCTACAAATTAAAAATAATTTTTCCATTTGATGTCCAACGGTTTTAATATTAGTAGCGGTTGTATATATAGAACCGCTACTAATACCCAACTTTTAAATTTTGAATTTCCCACCACTGTGTGCAAAATTCCAACGGCTTGAAAATTAGTAGAGGTTTTATATATATAACCGCTACTAATTTTTTAGAATTATAGCGGTTAGTGTAGCAGTTTTTGAACCGCTAAAAAATTTTAAACGTTGGAATTTTGGAATATAAGGTTCTTGGCATTCGTCATTCTCTATTCACTCATCTTCTCTATACTTTCTTCTCTCTCACTAGTAGCTATGGATAAATCATGGATCAGGTTGCCACGCAATTCTCCGGAATATTTGTACGGATTAAACAATTTCTTGGATTTCGCATTCACTCATGCCAGCTGTAAGGGCAAGATCGTCTGTCCGTGTCTAAGATGCAAGTTCAAGAAGTGGCATGCACGAAATGTTGTGAAGGAACATTTGCTTCTGAAGCCTTTCCCTGAGAACTATATGTTTTGGGCAGTTCATGGTGAGAAGGCCGGCATTAGATATGATGATGCTCTTCCTCGTAGTTCTCAAGTAGGCATTCAAGTAGATGAAGATGATCCTGTGAATGATGCTGTGCGTGATGCATTTGGATTTCAAGGCAACAACTTCAACGAAGAAGTGCACGGTTCTGAGCCGGTTTTTATGAGGAATGAAGCAGCTCGGGATTTTTTCAGCTTGATGGATGAAGCAGATCGTCCTTTATATCAAGGTTGTCGCAAATATTCTAAATTATCTTTCTTGATCAAATTGTATCATATCAAGTGCTTGTGTGGAATCACAGATAAGGGAATGTTGATGTTGCTCGAATTATTACAAGATGCATTCCCCGACGCTGAGATTCCCACAACGTTCTATGAGGCCAAGAAGATTATCAATAGGTTGGGGTTGAACTATCAGAAGATTGATGCATGCCCAAAACATTGTATGCTGTATTGGGGAGTCGATTCCAGTAGGGAGACTTGTAAGAGATGTCACACATCGAGGTACAAGACAATTCGAAAGGGGAAAAAGCAGAAGAAGAAACCTGGAAAGATTCTCAGGTACTTCCCTTTGAAACCCCGCCTACAAAGATTATTTATGTCGTCTAAAACTGCGGAGCACATGAGGTGGCATGTTGTTTATAACAATAAAGACGGTAAATTAAGACATTCGCGGGATTTAGATGCTTGGAAAATGTTTGACAACGAATTTCCAAATTTCGCGACTGACCCCAGAAATGTTCGGCTTGCGTTGGCGACCGACGGTTTCAATCCTTTTGAGAATCTTAGCACAAGTTACAGTATTTGGTTGGTAGTTTTAGTTCCCTACAACCTTGCCCCCTGGATGTGTATGAAACAAAGCTCTTTCATCATGTCTATGATCATTCCAGGCAAAAAGGCACCGGGCAATGACATTGATGTGTATCTCCAACCGCTTATTACGGAATTGCTTGACCTGTGGAATGTTGGCTTGGAGACATACGACGCTTACGGTAAGACTTTGTTCAACTTGCGTGCAGCCTTGATGTGGACAATTAGTGACTTTCCTGGCCTTGGCATATTATCTAGTTGGAATGTGCATACTAGGTCGACGTGTCCAGCTTGTGATTTTGACTCTGACGCAGTGCGCCTTCCCCACAGCCGAAAGTGGTGCTTTTTGGGGCATCGGAGGTTTCTCGATGGAAGGCATAAGTTCATATTGCAATGGAATCGCTTCAATGGGAAACCAGAAAAAAAGAAGACCACCTCAAACTTTGTCTGGTACAGATATCTTACAGCAGCTTGAGCATGTTGACTTCGAGTTTGGAAAAAGCGACGATTCAGCACAAACTCGCCAAAAGACGCGCAGGACTTCGGTGCCTCAGCAGTGGAAGAAGATAAGTATTTTATTCACTCTTTCATATTGGAGATCTAATTTACTTTGCCACAGTCTTGATGTAATGCACATTGAAAAGAATGTTTGCGACAATGTGCTGTGTACGCTGCTTAAAGAACCCGACAAGGCAAAAGATCACCTTCAAGCGAGGAAAGATTTACGAGACATGGGAGTTCGTGAAGACGCTTGGCCAGATGAGCATGACAAATTTCAGCCGGCAAAGTTTAGCCTCACAAACCGAACAAGGAAGTCTTCCTCACGACGTTGAAGAAATTAAAAGTTCCTGATGGGTATTCAAGCAACATTTCTCGATGTGTTGACTTGCAGGCTCGAAAGGTTGCTGGCCTGAAGAGTTATGACTCACATGTTCTTATGCAGCAGTTACTCCCTCTGGCTATAAAGAATACACTTCCTCTCGATATTTCCATCGTTTTGGTGGAACTTTGTTCTTTCTTTCGGAAGTTGTGTTCTAAGGTTTTAATCGTTGAGGAGCTCGATCAGTTGCAATCCAAAATCATTCTTACGCTTTGTCATTTGGAGATGATCTTTCCTCCGTCCTTTTTTACTGTGATGGTTCACCTTACAGTCCACCTCGTTCATGAAACAAAGCTCGCTGGACCAGTACAATATCGTTGGATGTATTCGATTGAGAGGTACTCATTTTAAATATGTGCTTTATTCTCCGTATTTAATGTTTGCTAGTCGTCCTTTTCAGCATTTTATATCAATTTTCTCTTCTGTACTTCGTGGGTTCCTTGGGAAATTAAAATCTTACGTAAGGAATAAGGCGTGGCCGGAAGGTTCTATAGCTGAAGGCTATATAGGGGATGAGGTGCTATATTTTTGCTTAAGGTACTTTGATGATCTTGAGACGGCTTTCAACCACCCACCTCATGTTGACGATTGTCCTGAATATACGCCGACATCAGGAGAATTTATCCCTCGTGTTGGTAAACCAGTTGGAGCAGCTGAGAACTTCAAACTAACAGCAACTGAGAAGTTGCAAGCACATAGACATGTCTTGATTAATTGCACTCAAGTTGAACCTTTCATACGGTAAGAATTGTACATTCACATGTTATTCGATCTATATCTTTCGTAACATTTCTCACTTTCATTTCACTATCGCCTTTCCATTATTAATTGCAGGGAATTCAGAAGTCATGTTAAGCGTCAACTCAGGATTCGTACACATACATCCTTGGAAGTTGATAGGAGGGTCCACAGAGAATTCCCGAGCTGGTTTGCGCACAGAATACTAAATGACCACAACCCATACTTACCAGATTTCAGAGCTCTCGCAATCGGCCCTCTTGATCATGCAAAAAGGTTTACAGCATACAATGTCAATGGTTTTAAGTTTTGCACGGTTTCACGAGATCAAGGATTGCAAACTCAGAATTCGGGTGTTTATGGCACATTTGGGACAAGGAGTTATGCGAGCAGCAGTGACGCCAACATGCAGTTTGGGGGCGTCTCTTACTATGGCAAGCTTCTTGATGTGGTCGAACTTAATTATCAAGGCTGTTTCACCGTGACTGTGAACACCCTATTTTTTCCAGGCCCCACTAAAAAATACAAAAATAATTGATAATGATTGGTGTCCAAATTGGCAATTATCATTGAAAGAAAAAATAAAAAAATTGAAAATAAGAAAAATAAGGAAATCCTCCTATTGATGATGATCGGTGTCTAAATAGGCAATCATCATTGAAAGGGAAAAATTAAAAAAAAATGAAAATTAAAATAAATCCCCTAATTGATATAATTGGCATTGTCATTCATTAAGGGAAAATAATAAATAAAAAAATAAAAAATAAAAAAATCTCATTTATGTTGATAGGTTTAAATTAGGAAGTTACTTGTGGGGAGAATAATGAAAAAAAATTAAAAACGAAAAAATCTCCACTAATGGTAATTAGGTCAGGTTAGGAAGTTTTATCAATAAAAAATAAAAAAAAATAAAAAAAACGAAAATTAAAAAAAAATCTCCATTGATAGTGATTAGGTCAAGTTAGGTAGTTCTTAACATAAAATACAAAAAAAAAAAATCAAAAAATGAAAATTTAAAAAAAAAAGAAAAAGAAAAAAGGGAGCATTTATGAAGAAAACCCTACCTTGAGACTATAAATAGGAGTGCAAGGGTTGAAGCAAAGGGGACAAGAATTTTGGGAGAGCTAGGAGATAAGGTCTGTGGTTGAGTTTTCATCATTTTCTTTGATTTCACTTTTACATCTCGTTTTTTTCTCTCTCATCTAATATCCCTTGGTTCATGCTTACCTCATCATGCCTCATGCTTACCTCATCATTCATGCACTATGACTTTATCCAATATGCATTACATTGCTTTACTTTGTACTATGATGTTGCTGGACATGTTTTAGCTCATTGTGGTCTTGTGGATTTGCATTTTATTGTCCAACTGAATTATCTCATACATAGGTAAGAGGTACGTGCTGTCTTATTTTCTTATGATATTAGGTGTTATGCTTAATAAATATAGATAATATAATTGTACTTGCCTCTTGTTTATTATGTGGTTCTATCACCCTATCTCTTATTGTAGCGGGTTCAAAGAATAAAAGATACGTATAAATCTTCTCACATTTGATTTCCTTTTCTTTTAACTTGTGCATGTTCTTCTTCTTCTTCTTTTTTCCTTTATCATTTTCTTAGGTTCTCTTTCAAAAAAAGAAAAAAAAACATTTTAACATATTTTGATAAATGAAAATAAAATGGAAAAACCCTTTTTTACAAGAAAATAAAAAAAACGTTTTTTTAAAAAATAATAAAAAATACAAACCAAATAAAAAAAATTATTTTTCTCAAATAAATGAAATAAACATTTTTTCTAAAAAACACAAACAAAGTGACACGCATTTCTACCCCCGAATTACATGGGCTTTGATCCCTCTAAAGGGTACGTAGGCCCTAGGTTTTCATCCTAGGTCAAGTCCAATTTTATAAATAAACATATTTTTTCTTATAAATGTTCCTTTTTTTAAAATAAATACATTTTTTCTTTTCATAAATAAATGTTTTTCTCTTTCTTCTTTAGTTTTTTTCATTTCATTTTTGTAAATGTTCTTTTTTTGGTAATTATAATAAAATTAAAGGCCATAATATTTTTAAATAATTAACTTAGGGTAACCATTCTTATGAATGGGTGTTGTGGGGTGCCTAACACCTTCCCCATACACAATCGACTCCCGAACCCTAAATGGTTTTTGTAGACCAGTTTCCATTTTTAAAAAGGTTTCCAAAGTTATCCTTTTTCTAAAATTTTGGTGGCGGCTCCATGTTTTTCTAAATTCCGGGTGCTACAGTGACGTTGTTCAAGTGTTTGTGGGCAAATACCACTACTTCTCGAGGACTGATAACTGACAACTTAGGGATCACATTAGTAAATTTCTCACGGCCGATTCATACTAGTATTTCTCAAGATGATGAGCCATATATTCTAGCTTCAGAGGCACATCAGGTTTATTATGTCGAGGACGAGAGGAACAAGGAGGCACATGATCGTTCATTTAAAGCCACGAGACCTTTACGACATGGGTGAAGGCGATAATATCGCCTACGAGAGTGAGCCATTTCAGCCTGCCGATTTTGAAAACTACTTCCCTGAAGGCGATAACAATTTACCTCTCTTGCGGTGAGTTTTTTTAAGTCCACGTCATTTAAATTAAATTTTTAAATTTAAGAATACATCCCTAACAATACTTTTTCTACAGAATTTATGTAGGGATGGCGATGATGAGTAATCAAATTCAAATTATGCTTTTGTCTTTAAAAAAAAATTGAAAAAAAAATTTTAAAAAAAAAATTTAAAAAAATATTTGTAGCGGTTATTAAACCGCTACAAAATTAACAATAACCGCTACTAAAAAAAACCGCTACAAAATGGATACATTAACCGCTACAAACAGTACATGGATCCCTATAAATACCCTTACCACAACTCATTTCAAACACTCCCCAATTTCTTTTCACTTTACCTTTCTTTCATTTTCTCTCATTTATAACTTCTTTGTATGAGTAGAGCAGCTGAATAATACGATCAAATATGGTAACAAGTTTTTTATTTTTTTTACAATACTTCTTTCCTTGATATAAAATTTATTCTCACCATATTTTTTCCCCAGATATTTTAGAGCTGTATCTCATTTTCATCTATTTTTCATACACAATTACATTATATTAGACAACATAATAATTCCTTATTACCTACGTATCCTTAATAATATTATTAATATAATTTTTATACTAATCCAATTAAATTATATTTTTCCTTTTAATTTATTCATAAGTTAAACTATTGAATAATAAGCAAATTAAATTAGATAAACTAATAAAAAAAATAAACTAATTAATTTAATATTAAAAGAATAGAAACAAATGATCGTATATTTTTAAAATTTTTTTTAAATATTTGTAGCGGTTATTAAACCGTTACTAACAAACGCGCATTTTTAAACTCAAATTAAATTTTTTGACGTTAAGTTTGAATTTCATGAAATTAGTAAACTGTTTTGTTAACCGCTACAAAATTGAAAAAATGTCATTTTTCTTTTCCCCCTTTCAAAATTTCAATTTTTATATTTGTAGCGGTTATATAACCGCTACAAATATTTCTGGAAAAAAATTTTGTTCATGGAGGTGTTGTAGCGATTTTTTATAACCGCTACAAAGGATGTAGCGGTTATTTTTCGTGAGTAGCGGTTTTATATAACCGCTACAAAATCGCTTGCAACATACGATTTAGTAGCGGTTTTTATAACCGCTACTAATGTTGTTTGTAGCGGTTAAAACCGCTACTAATACCCATTTTTAACCGCTACTAAATCATATTTTTTTTGTAGTGTAAAATGGATAACTATAATTTGTTTCCTCTTAATAGGAATGCGATAACACGACACTCAATTGATCCAATTCAATTATACAATCTAACAATAACACGTAGAAAGCATAATATCTTCGAATCAATAAGGAAATGTATATATAAAAATCCTACAAGCTATAAAAATCCAATCCAATTACAAATATCAAACCAACAGAGACAATTAACATCAATCTTAGTTTCAGAATCATATACAATAATTCCTAAAACTAGGAAATTATATATATAATTCTAGACTAATGGAACGATAGAAAAGAACTCCCCTATGTATTTCATTGAGCTCATGCAAATATCTTCATCACCAATAAGCAAGCGATTTAGCCTCTCATGGTACCAACAGCAGCTGCAACCAATTCAAAATGCCCCAAATTCCATAGATGATGAATGCACTAATAGTTTCAATGAGAATGGAATTGGGTCTATGGGTTCAGTCATAAAGAGATGAAAAGGCTGGAACTCTGGAATTGGCACTGTGGAAGCTTGAATCAGAGACGTCGCTGAGGTGGTTATGGTGGAAGCATAGTGTGTTAATGATGGTGGTGGTATGTGAATGGAAAAGATGATGCTGGTGGTGTAGTGGAAACCGAGAACAGAGGAAGACTGGTGGTTCACGGTAGTGCTTGGTCTGGACGAAAGGAGGAATGAAGAAGATGGTTCGGTGGTGGTGTGTAGGTGGTCTGTTCCTAGTCTCCTTCTAACTCTCAGCTCAGCTCTCTGTCTGCCCCATCTCTGTGCTCTGCTTCTCAGAGGTGAAGAAGAAATGCCAGCGGTGATGAGATGCAGTAGGGTCGCCGGCGATGGTGGTTGGAGAGAGGAGGATCGCCGGTGACTAAGGAAGGATAAAGGAGGAAGTGATCCGATGAAGATGCTTGCGCGACTCTATTTTCTGAATGCTGCCGTCTCAGTTGGTTTCGGGTCCCCTATATCCATATCTCCATGTCTAATAGCTGATTCAAGTCGGGTCTGTGCATTCGTTTGGTCATCTGCACATTTCCAGCAAAGGTCCAAACTGCAACCTATGGCCCAGGGACTACAGTGAAAAGTTACAAAGGTTTTTGGAGGGATTTCATTGAAAGGTTTTGAAATATTTTGGAGGTTCAATTAAAATTTCTAGAACTCATGAGTCCTTTTCTGTCATCTTCCTTAGACCCTTTTCTTTACTATTTTGTAAATTTCAGAAATTGTAGAGCCTTTTCTGTAGTTTTTCCTCATTCTTCAAAATATTAATTTATCCTCCAAAATTTCCAATTTTCTTCCAAACCACCTACAAAACAATATTAAACACCATGTAGCATCAAAATTTTAAGAGACAATTGTACAAAAAAATAATTAATAAATTATGACCATTTTGCCCATAATTGCAATTAATTTAAAACATCTGTCCCTAACTAAAATTAGTGCTTAATAATGTGATAATGTCCCAGGAAATACATTAAAAATCCCAATTTAATTATAAAATATTATATAAAAATATGGTTTACTCAAATTTGTAATGTGAAATTATTATAATGCTTTAAATTTATTTACATGATTCTAGTTATTGGAGTGTTTTTTCCTTGATTATTTTTTTTGCCAGAATCATAAACTAGTTGTTATTAGTTTTGCAATACTAATAATGTTTTTGTTTTATACGTTTGGAGCTTGAAAATCAAGGGAAATACATACATACATATATATATATATATATATTTTAATGAAATGAACAACAATTAGTTTGTAGCTGTGTGGTGACAAACATTTTGACACTTTCTGGTTGTTGTTATATATATATATATAATATTAGGTTGTATGAGTTGTTGTTATTGTATATATATATATAGTAAAAAGATTGCAGTGCTAGATGTCCTTACTATTTTGTAAGGGACATTTTGTGGTTTATGAACCCATCTTCAATTCTGTTTCTGCAATTTTAATTTGCTGGGTAATGAAGAATATAAATAATCATTTTGAAAAAAAATAAAACCTTTTAATGTCTCAAATTAAGAATTGAGATGTCTAAAGTTCCCCTGTGAAGGACTTTAGATATCCCAAATTGAGATTTGGGGCGTCTAAAGTCCTCCACGGGGGGACTTTAAACGTCCCCAATTAAGAATGGGGACGTCTAAAGTCCCCCCGTGGAGGACTTTAGATGTCCCAAATTGAGAATTGGGACGTCTAAAGTCCTGACTTTAGACGTCGCAATTCTTAATTTGGGACGTCTAAAGTCTTACTTTAGACGTCTTATTTTTTTGAGATGTCTTTTCTTAAAACATATTACGCCCTCTATATAGACGTCCTCCAAATTTTAGATGTTAAAAGTATTAAAATAAAGACGTTAAAATCCCTTTTTATAGTAGTAATCGTAAATCCGTCATGTCCCCCTCTAAGTTTGAACTGCCCTATTTGTAAGAGCAGCTGGGCCATGGTTAGTCCGTTCCCATATTTTCGGATCTTAGCAAATAGTGGGATCAGTTACTATATCTGCTGTGGTGGGCGCTGGTTGATATGATCTTGGGCCGTGAGTGGACGGAGTCTTCTTATTGGGCTTGGTCTGCCCCTTAGCCCAAAATACTGATTTTTGTTCCCACATCTAGTGTCCAAGTTATACCTAGTACAGATCCTAGGTTTTTCCATGTTTGAAATTCATGTCCCTCTTCTTCTTCTTTCATTTTGTAAGAGATTCATTATTGTACCAGTCTTTTTATTAATGCATTTCGATTTCTCAACAAAAAATTTAATCTAAGTTGTTTTTTTTCATATTAATAGTTTATAAGTATGTAATTATTATGCTTTAAAAAGTTATTTTATCTGTTTTTTGGCATATTTATAATTGATATGAGTGTAATGCATTATCCGAAGAGGAGTATTAACATATTCTTTTGTCTCGTTAAGATACTGTCGTGTAATAATATGATGTATTTTTACCCTCCTAATTTTCAACTACTACTATTTTTCTGGCATTTTGTTTAAGTGTTATACTTATAACAAGTTACGTCAGGATGGAGTCCTAAATAATAGCATTGAAGATAATATGGGCTTGACATTAGTATGGGCCTCGGTTCATTCAACCCCACGACATCCTAACAGCCTGCTAAAAATGAGTTTTGTTAACATTTGTTCTTGGTTTATTTTATCTAAATAGCCTGGATTGGCAAAAAAAATATAAATGGGCTTAAATGGATTGAGGAGGACACTCTGTCAAGCCCATATTGTGTTTGGGCCTTTATAATCCACATTTGTCTTCACTTTACATTAGGCGAGCTAAATGGTAATATTCCCTACCTATATTATATACACCTGGCTTTTCGTCTAGGAGACTAGGACTAATAAATACTCCCTCCGGTCTTAAATATAAAATAGAGTTGATTTTTTTCTTATAAAAATTAAGGAAACTAATTTAATTAGCTTAATGTATTTACATTTTTATTTTTTTGTCAAAACTAATTTGTTTGACTTATAAACTGAAATAAAATTTAATGAGACATAACATATGATATCATTAAATGATTTATTTAGCTTCCTTAATCTCTACAAAAAAAAACTATATCTTATATTTAATACCGAAGAGAGTAAATTGAATTGCTACTCATGAGTACTATGCATTTAAAAGGCTATATTAAGGAGTAATAAACAAACAAACAATTTGTGTCTACAAGAAAACATACGAACTTATATTTAATTATCATAAATTAATGAAGGTGCGACTCCATATTTACTTGGGGAAATTTTTTTAAAGAAAAAAAATAAATTGTGACATTTTTAAATTATTAAGCTAACAAAACTAAAATTTTCTTAGTATTGAGAAATGTAAAATGAACTTAAAGAAAAAGCAGAATGAAAAGTTATAATTACTTTAATTAAAAGTAATAAATATTTTTTGTACATCTGAGTAAAAGAAAATGAGAGATTACTCTTACCTCAAAATAACGATCACAATAATATAATTAATATTATCACCTTGATTTATATATAATAAAAAAATCTGTTCCTACCTGCGTGGACACCAAAATAGGCCGAAAGAGAGTGGCAACTTGACCTTACAACAACCAGATGTAATGGCCCTTTATTACTGCCTCCTATTTTCTTATTTTAGTTTTTATATTAGTATACATGTTACTCGCCTTTTTTTTTAATAAGAGGATAATTTCTTCCAAACAGAGTTACACAAATATAAGAAGTGACACAAATATAAGAGTCACTGTAAAGCAGAATTCACAAAATTAACATGAGAACATATAAATTCATTAAAGTATGATAAAGTATAACGAGATCAACATGTACTAAAATTAAGGTTATTATACCTGGACTGGCCTTTGAACTAGTTAGAGTACTGGGTCAAGGGTCAGTGGGTCAAATCGTAGTCAGCTCGGAGCTAACCCGGGGCCAGACTAGTGAGAAAGTGAAGATTTCAGGGTTATTAATATAAAATTTTGAATAAAATTAAAAAAATGAATTAAATCAATTTTTCTAAATAAAAAAAATACTGAACCAGTTATGTGGCCGGACCGAACCAGTTACGTGACCGGTTCGCCGGTTTCTGGCTTGAACTGGCTGATCCGATCTATGTTTAATAACCCTAACTAAAATACTCTATTATTGGCAAAATGGCGGTGAAATTCACAACTTCCAGCAAAGAATGCAGATCTTAATCTTTCAGTAAGTGTCCGGATTGGATGCTGATCGCAAGTTATTATTTAACCATATTCCAATATCATTCATAAAAAGGTCTATACATATATCCGTTGGAAGGATTTTCCTCCATACTGATGAAGCTAAAGGGCAATCCTTAAAAACATCATTAATATATCTTCTATGGCCTATGTCAAAGAGCACATTGCTAATCCAATGTCATTCCCTTTTGTATCTTTCTAATTTTTTTTTTAGAAGACGCCAAAGAAAAGTCCTCACTCTGTGAGCAACTGAGAGTTTCCACACACGAGTCCATTTTGTTTTAGCATGGTTCCAACTAAGAGACTCAGAGGTACGATCTGCAAATCTTATGGTTAATTTGCTAGTGATGGCGGTTTAAGTGCCAAGTGTAGGAGAGATCTATTTTGTGAGTGGCAATTGAGATTTCTGATATGTCTTTAAGAAATGGGTTCAGAAACTAGAGTCCCTTACCCAATTAAAGTCGGACCTGATTTTCTCTATCAATTTTTCTAAGATATAAAAAAATGGAAGAATGACACTTCGTACTATGTATGCTGGTTATATGTTCTAACTATATATATAATTATAAATGTAAATATAAAGTTTTGATTAATGTAGTTTACATGTTTGATGAGTTATTAAATAGAAGATGGAGCTTGTGTGCAAAAGCAACATTAGTTCTGTATTCGAATCTGAGGTGTTGGTGTATATTAATGCGGCGGTCTCAGGCATAGTGATGTGACTTGAGATTCTCTTATCTTATCTATTGAGAGAGGTAGAGAGAAGCCCCAATCTTGCAATATATTTAACGATACTCATGAATATTTTCCATTTTTCAGAGAATACCATACAACATATAATTATTTTATTTAGGATAAAGTAATATCCAGATCTAATGTTATTTTCCATTAGTATTCATTATCCTAATTTTGTTTATGGTGCACCTAGCACAATAATATTATTTTTCTGATGCATTCAACATCTCATGATGTTATTTTCATCTTACATCCAGCACCTTGGTGTTATTTATGATTTATGATGCTAGATGTACTATAACTAAGATTAGGTTATATTAGACCGATTGATGCACCATGAATAAGATTAGGATGATGGATATACCATAAATAAGATTATGGTACATCAAGGTGTTGATACACCATAAATAAGATTAGTGTGCTGGATACTACTAAAAAATTAACATCAGAGTATTATATGCTACTTTACCCTTTTATTTAATTTATGTTATCATATTTTCTATCGCTAAGGGTTCTCTCTATCTCACATATGAAAAATTCAAAATTATTAAAAAAATATGTAATTAAAAAATAAAAATAATAATAACGTAACCCACAATGCGAATAAAACTTTAATATATATATATATATATATATAATTATATGTACTTTTTTAATATTTAATAAAATTTAAGAATGAATTTTTGGGGTTGTAATTAAAAAATCACTAAAGTATATATTTAGTCCTTTAAATTTATATTAAGTTTCAATTTAGTCCTCTAGGTTTAAAATTAGAAAGTACACTTTTAGTCCCTTGGTACCAAAACTGTTAATTTTCACTCACGGGAAATACTAACTCAGCAGACAACTTACCCATAAAATGCTGACAAAGCATATTAAAAAAATTAGAGGAATTCTTGTATATTCCTCTAATTAAAAAAAGTATATTGGCTGCATGTTAATATGCCTTGTCAACATTTCATGCGTATAGGATCAAATTGAAACTTGACGTAAACATAAATGACCAAACTTACGCTTTATCCTTAAAAAAATGGTAGTACATTAGTTACAAGAAAGTTGATTACTCCCTTTAGTCCTTTTTATAAGAGCTTAAAATTTGAATTGTCTTGTTTCTTTTTATAAGAGCCCTACAAGAGTTATCTCAACTTTTAAATAGTTTTTTTTACCATTGTACCTCTCATTAATTAATTATATATATATATATATATATTGCATTAATTAAAGGCATGGTGATACTTATGTTTACTCTATTTCTCCCTTTTAATTGCCCCTCATAAATAAGGGTATACTTTGAAAAAAAAATTTATTTGAAGACATTATTTTAACTAATTTTAATAATTTTCTTAAACGATATAATTCGATTATTGAGCTCACATAAGTAGGATGTGAGGGAGTATCATTTTAGATCACAGTTCACAGAACTAAAACGCTATTACGAGTCACTCTAACTACCCAATACCTTATACGCCTGTCCTTTAATTTATCGAATCTTCATATTAGAACATCGGAGGATTCCATGAACTTTATGGAAATTGGCGATTCCTATTCAAGTTGAATGCGAAGGATCACTGATTTGTGTTGCCTTTTTCTTTTTCTTTTCTTTTTTCTTTTAAATAAATTTGAATTCAATAAAAGTTAATGACCCAATATTTGTGGGATCAATCATTAAAAAAATAAGTTCCATGCAAGTCACTTTCAACTTTGCCTTTTGGCAATTTTCACGATCGACCTGTGATTCTATTGAACGAAATGCATTTTATTCCATAAATTTGACGTTTACAAAAGCAAACACGCGATCCCAAATGCATGAATGAATAATAAGTAAATAGAAGCATTTTGGTGGGACCAAGAGTATTCTTTTACTTCTAACAGAAACTAATAATCTCTTAACATTACTGTAAATGATGGGAGATGGGTGTCTTCATTGATTTCTCTCTCTATTTACTCTCAATTGAGGGTATCTACTATTATATCAATTTTTAATTATTGATATTTAATAATATGTAAAGAATATTAGTAAAATAAAAATTTACCATAATAAATCTCAACCATTGAAAGGTGATATAATGGTAGATACCCTCAATGGAGAGTAAATGGAGAGGGAAATCAATGGAGACACTTTCTCTCCCTAAATGACAATTAAAACTACTCTGTAATTAATGGTTGATGGAGTGACCAACACCTGGGCTGTGACCTGGCTTCGTTGGCCTAAAACTATCCACTCCATCTTCTTCCTGTTTTGTCTTCTCTCTCTGCACAGTCCTTCCACTACCAGCTTCTACCTTCATGTTGTTTTCTCTTTTAGGGTTCAAGATCTCTCTCTGCAACCCTAAATTCCTCCCTTCAACACACAAAACCTGATTCTGTAACAACAAAAACAGAAGCACAACACATGCAACATGAACCTTATAAGTAGTGTTGGCCATGGCAGAAATAATAATGAAATTAAAGAAGAAATTTAGGTTATTTGACGAGAGAGGCCTGGGAAATTATACAGCTATAAAAATATATATATAGTAGATACTATATGTGCTTAATTAAAGGTCTTCCATGGTTGGGATTTATATATATGTGTGGCATGAACAATGAGAAGTGAATCAAGGTTTATTAAATTTTAAGGTTGGACCAGTGCACATGAAGTCCTTCAAGATTCCAAGGAGGCTTGCCAGTGAAATATTATAGACGAAACCGAAAGAAACTATAGTGGGTGGCTTGTATTCACTGTCTAACTCCAACCTCTCGAGAAAAGAGAAGTACCTACCGAGCATCCTTCACGTGCTTGCTTTTTGTTTAGTTGTATTGTTCTTCTTGTCTCTTGTCTCATCATGCCTTCCATAAACCACCTTAGTTTTAGTTTCTTTTTCCTGATTCATTGTATATAATAATACTAATTATAAGTGCTTGTTTAGTAGCATATTTTGGAGATGTCATGTTTATTTGGCAAAAGTAACCGTGTGAGTTGCTTTTACAGTTTTACCAAGTGCTTTTGGGATCAAAAAACTAATTTTTGGAGCAAAAAAAAAAATGTTTAACTTGAATAAGTACTGAGCCTAAATGATTTTTGTACCCAAAAGTCACTTTAAAGTTGAAGTAACTCTTTCTAACTTCTAGTTTGATTTTTGAACATTCTGAAACTGATGTTTTACTATATCATCTAAATAAGTTTATATTAAATTGATGTTTTTTAATAAATTCCTACCCTTTTAACTCAATTGCAATTTGCAAATGAAATTTAGTTGGGATAAAAGTCACTCTTACAAACCTTAATCCAAACAAGCCCTAATTAAAATGTGGTTTGGAAACCATTCTAACATGACTGCAAGCAAACTTGAAACTTTCTTAAACCCAACATGAGTTGGTTTAAGTTTGAGGTAGCTGGGAAAATTGAAGAGATTGCCTAACATGCAATTCGGTTGGCATTTTCAATCGCTTTTATGTTGTTTTGGATGAGAGATTTTAACATTCTTAGCAAATAAAAAAAAAACAATTATAAAGGGGAAAAGGAGAATATACGCCAAGAGAAGAAGAAGATTCCGTGACAATGTTATTTTATATTATTTTCTCCAACTATATAACTCCCTAGTTTTGTATGACGGTTGAAGATTCAATTGATAAGATATTTTATTTAAACATGCAATGTAAAGCAACTTATTATTTATATTACCATTCTTGGTTTAAAAGTAGTCTCTCCTTTTCTTTTCAGTTCAAAATGTTATTATATCTTTAAGGAACTCATGAGATCGAGGCCTTTTGTGAGCTTAGGATTATAGAATTAAGAGCTTTTACCTTTCAAACACCTCAAGGGCTGCTTAATTAAAAGCTCTAAAATATTTTGGACTTGTACTTTTGCTACTTTTTCACGTGCACCTGCTTGACCCTCACAAGTTCCCAACTTATTTCCCACTAACAAGTGTTCAACATAATTAAGGACCCTCATTTTGCCTCTTGTTCCTTTTAGGATTCTCAAATTAGCATTGTTATTTTTGGATTTAATTAATCCACGCATTAACTGAATATTTATTTGTGTGACCTACCAGCATTTCCGCAGGTTTTCTTCTGAAACCATGTCGATCTCACTGCGCTGGCTGACACACAGTCACAAACCCACAGATATTTTATCTATATCTGTATATATGCACGTACGTATGTGTGTGTAGTCTCATATATAATATGTTTGACCTTTCAGATGTTGAGAAGGAAGTGATGAACTGATTAATGTAGAATAAATAACAAAAAGAAAAATACAAGATTCCCTTGGCTTTTGGAGAACTATTTAACTAAATAAACCAAAAGTGGATATCCACTTTCCCTCAAAGATTGGGAATGATAATTAACTAATACTTTTTTTAATGTGCACGCATTTCTAAAATTACCATATTCCGGGGTTGGCGAGAGACTGTACGTATGGTCAGAAATTGTTTACTCATTTCATGTTCAGTTTGCGATGGTTTAAATTTAAAGTCTCAGAACTAATTAATATTAATATTAATATACGACATGATATAAGATAAAAAATTACTATTCCAATACGAACTGACGTATTGTTTGTTTATATTTAGTAAAATATTTTTTGTTTTTGGACCAAATGGAATGCTCTGAAGTTTGAACATATATGGGTAGATTCTTGCCTGATTCTTGGACATTGATTATACTACCGTGTAACTTTGTCTTGTAAATTAAGTCCAAATTAAGTAGGGAGTGTTTGAAAGCTATAGTAGGAATTAATTCATTAAAGAACATATATTCCTTAATTAAGAGGCATTCCTATTGATATTAATATTATATTTTACTCCATTGTGTCTTAAATATAGAAGTTAATTTATAAACTTATTTTGGTTCTAGAATAATTAAGACCCCAATTTTCTCTTCCTTTCTAATTTTAAATTACCAGATAAAAATTTTGTTAAGTTCCTGGCATATTATGATATGAGGACTATTTTTTTTAATTTGGTTTATTAACAGATTATATTTTTAATGTAGTCCTTCAATAATTAAAATATTTACCCTTGATTTTGATGGATAGAAAATTAGGGGGGGGGGGAATAAAACTAGGAGGGAAAACTCTTAAAAATAGTAAATATTTTTATCATTGATGGAAGTTTTTCTTCTTATTATCATCTCCCTCATTTTTCTCTTATTTTTCTTTCAATCCAAACATAGGGTTAAGCTTTGATGATTCCATCTCATCTCAATGTGAAACTTAATTCGGAGCCTACTTTTTTATTGATAATTTCCTCACCAACATAAACGGCATTTCGCGCTGAAAATCAGGGTTGATGCTGCATAAAATTCCGGATATTGCCTTGTTCATTACTACTCTAATCATTTTTATAAGTCACTAGTAGACGAAATTTTTTATCCTCAATATAAGTGACTCGTAGCTTATTAATTAATTGATTATTTTTTAATTTTACCCTTATTTAGTTTTTGCTTGGAAGAGAAAAAGATGTGAGAATAATTTTATGTATTGAGAAAAAAAAAACTTTAATAACGGTACCTTTGAAAAATTTTATCAATTTAATACATTTCCAGATATGCATTAATGAGTTGCAAGTTACTTATGATAAGGACCAAAGTTAGTAAGTCACCTAATATTATGATATAGCCGTTCTGCTCAAAAGTTCCACCTCCGCCAAGAGATTATTGTATCGATATGAAAGAGAAGCAGAGAGAGGAAAAAGACGAGAGATATTGAAGCATATGGACACAATAAGATTAATACAACAAAACATAATATTGATACAAGATAGCAGCAAACTGATCAAAACCACATTGAAGCATCAAGCATGCATAACTCAAAACCCTACTCGATCAAAGAAAAAAGATACAAACGGACGCAAACACAGAAACTACCAAACACACCCATAGAGAGAGACATGTCAAAATAAGGAAATACAGTACAGTCTATTACAGTAACAGCTTAAGTTTTGGTGGAATGGCCTACGCCGGGGCTGTGTCCTGGATTTGTGGGGCTATAGGCATCAATGTATCCCTCCAGATTTCTAGTGGGTCGAGAGGGAATAATATTTGTAGTTTGTGTTGTGTCTTTTGCAGATTTGGTGGTGGGTGAGAGGTCTTTGCTTTGTCTCAAGTTCCTTCCCTCTGTGAAGAGAAGCTCATGGGACAAAGCCAACAGCACAAAGAACAAGCAAGCGCTAGCCAAACGTGCCATTCCCTAAACTCAAAAGAGAGTGTCTAAAGAGATAGAGGATCTGGAGCAAAACACTGTAGAAGCTTGCTATTCATTGAAGCTATTTATAGCCAAATATTCTGTATATATGTTCACTTCTTATGTCTAGCTCTACCTGCGGTTGGGGTTTTCATTTTGGATTTCTCCATTGGTATCTAGCGATACTAGTAATCGACATGTCTGCTTGTGGGAATATTATAGGCCCATAATGGAGGAAACCTTGCTATCTCTAAGTTATTATCATGGCTGCATACTTAAGGCCCTAACACGAGACCACTAGTTAATTGAAATGACCTCAGCTAGTCAATCCAAACACTTGATGGCGTGATTGGGGGTTTTAAATAAGGACAGTTAAGAAAACAGGAGAAAGTCATGCACTTTTTTCTTTTACCTTTCTAAATCACATTGTTATTTTCATAGAGACTCTAGTTAGAGTGCTATCACATCATTTGCTAATTTTATTTGGGCACTTAGGAAAAATATGGAACCGGTTTCCCTGCTCATCCTTTGGATGAGTAGGGAGAGCTCTTCCAGATATGGACCGTCTAGATCTGGATATGGACGGTCCATATTTGATTTTTTTTTAAATTAGAGATTTTTTAATAAAAATATTATTTTTTGAAAAAATGTTAGTTAAGAAATTATCTTTATTTTAGATTCTGTACCTATTAAAATAATTTTTTTTAAAAAATAACTAGTAAAAAAAAATTGGACTGTCCATATCCCATCAAACGGTTTAGATGTCCCTGCTCATCCTTTGAATGAGTAGGGAAATTGATTCTGGAAAAATATAGCCTTCAATATCCCAAACAAATGTTGAAAATCGAATCTCATTTTAACCTGAGATGAGTTACGTACCGTTCTTTTTTTTATTATTGTTGAAAAAGTAGCACTGGAAAAAAATGCTTACTTTAACCTTTCATATCAAAATAAAAACTACGTCGAAATTATACTTATTTTGATGAAAATATATTTGTATTTATTACTCATATATGTAGCAATATGTTCAAGTTATATCTAATCAATACAAAATAGTCACTTTATTACATTTAGAATAAATCGAATTTATAGTTTAAATATTTTAAATAAATATATTAATTATTCTTGATGATATTTTTTTTCACAAAATGTTAATGTATATTTTGACGGTAGAAAAGGTGGTTATGTGATTTGAGTATATCTTAGGAGGAGAAAGAGGAGTTTACTTCGTAAAGAATGATGAGACCAATACGAAGAAAAGAAACTCATGAAAAGTAAATAAAATAAAATCAAGCCAGCTTGAAGGAAGGAGAATGTGTGGACACGACAAGTTTGTCACATGCATCATTAATCAACATACACACACAATGAAGGAGCAACGATCAACAAATTGTTGGTTAAGATGGTAAGTAGCCACATCCTTATAAGAAAGTGTCGGAATTCGGACGTACCTGAAGTATTGTTTTCGAACTCTTGTGGTACCCACGCGAATCGAATCACCCGGATTTCGACTATTTTACAAAGCAAATACATAGTGAGAGAATAGAGGAGAAGAGAGTTCTACAAAGAATGTTTTTCTCTATCTGTTGTCTGTTTTTTGTATACTCATCTGTTACACACACACGTTTTAATTAGACAACCATTCCCCCCAAAACATACGGGGAAACTGTTCCCACTAGGTTTCAATTTTGAACCCTTGGGGAAAATTACTAATAAATACCCTATATTTGTTTGGGTATTTTATTTGGCCCAAAAAACTTAAAGTTTAATGGTTTGGGTCTAATCCACCAAGGGTGGACTAAGCCCAATTCCCAACATCTCCCACTCACACTTGGTGGATTGGATGCCATAAGGATTGTCTCTCTCTCTCTCTTTCTTCTTTCATACTAGGTTCTTTGCCGTGACCGCATGGGTATGACGTCTCCTAGGTGTTTGTACTAGAAATCCTTCTCATAGGACCAGCACAAGACAACCTTTCTTTGTGTAGCTTGAATTTTAATATTATGCCTCGTATGTTCTAGATATACCAATATACACTTCCACATGGCAGATCTAATCCCTCTCAAGTCAAGATAAAACTTAGATTGCCTTTTCATATGCTTAGTATCCACACTCATGAAATTACCAATATTAATATCATAAGGGACATGTCTTAGACACCAGTATAGATGTGTATATTTTAGGTAATCTTCCTTTCGCTCATATATCATTTTGATATGCGTCAACCGCTTTCCTAACATAAAACCTTGGATCGTATCAGTCATGATCATAGGATGAATGTTAAGGTAGTAGACGCTGAAGTATACCTCCATGATAATGTCAAAGTCGAAGGACATCACAGAAGTGTTTAACCTTCTTGGGACTCACACAGCAATGAAGTAGGGATCCATTCACTTGCTTCCTGTTTGCGGTTCTTTCGCACATGTGGTATGAATCACATGCTACAGTATTACTCTTACACTATAAGAGCGTACGTCATTTTGATTCTCATAGTTAACACCGTACAGACGTGAGTTTAGATGCTCCCAATATCTAAACCCAAATTCTTCTACTCCATTTATCTATCATGACATCAATGTTGAAGAATTTGTTATCTAGCAACAGGCATCATGGAAGTGGGTATCTATGATTCGATCCACATTTATATTACGTCTTATTGGATCTCATCTCAACATACTACACTCTTATCGAGGTGACATAATTTGTGTTTCTTCTCTACCATATCAGCATTCCTGCTGCTTTACTGGTGAACACAACTGTCTCAACTTTGCATACTCTTCCTGAGTATCAAAGGCAGTTGCTCGTGTGAGAGAGCCAACCTTACCTGCCTGTACGACATACTAGACATTGTATACCTTCATATAGACACATAAAATTTTATGAAGAAACATTTTCATTAATCATAAACATATTACATAGTGTTTGCAAGTTTACATTTTATGCATCCCAATAGCCTTCACATGTTTGTCATACATTTCCTTAGCTATGGGTTTGGTTAGGGGGTCTGCGACCATACTCTTGGTCGAAATATGTTATACAGTAACAACTTTCTGTGCTACATAATCTCTCACAAAATTATACTTTATATCTATGTGTTTGGTCTTACTATGATATTTGGGATCTTTCATATAGGCTATGGCTGCGGTATTGTCACAATACACTAACACCGGATTTGTGCTTTCATTTCTAAATCCAAGATGTTCAATGAATTTCTTGAGCCATATAGCCTCTTGTACTGCTGAGGTGCACGCCACGAATTCAGCTTCCATAGGATGTAGGGCAATGCACGTCTGCTTCTTGCTGCTCCAACATATAGCGCCATTGTTCAGCAAGAAGGTGTATCTTGAAGTTGATCTTCGCTCAACTTCATCTCCACCCAAATCAGCATTAGAGTATCCAACCAAGTGCAGATAACTTCCTTGATAACATAGTGCATAATCTGATGTGCCCTTCAAGTATCTCAAAATCGTTTTAACTGCTTTCCAATGTTACTCATTGGGATTTGACTGGAATCTGCTAACCAGTCCAACTGCGTAACAAATATCTGGCCTTGTACACATCATTGCGTACATCAAACTTCCAACGGCACTAGAATAGGGAACCCTTTCCATTTTCTTCTTTGCTGACTCAGTTTTGGGACACATATCAAGACTTAAGGTTACACCAGAAGCTACTAGGGTATCTAAAGGATTGCAGTCTCTCATATTGAATCGCTCAAGAATTTTCTTGATGTAATTCTCTTGTGAAAGAGAGAGAATTCTTTTAGAGCGATCCCTTTGAATTTTAACTCCAAGTATATATTTTGCTTCACCCATGTCTTTCATCTCAAAATTCGATGATAACCATTCTTTAATAAGTAAGACCGACTTTAGACTATTTCCAGCCAATAGTATGTCATCTACATATAAGGATAATATTACAAAATTATCCTCAAACCGCTTAATGTAGACGCAGTGGTCCTCTTCAATCATTTGAAAGTCACAAGATATTATTGCTTTATGAAATCTCAAATACCACTGTCTGGATGATTGTTTCAGTCCATAAATGGACCTTTTGAGTTTACAAACTCTACTCTCCATTCCTTTCTTAATGAAACCTAATGGTTGTTCCATATAGATTTCTTCATCCAGATCACCGTTTAGAAATGTGGTTTTTACATCCATTTGATGTAGTTCCAAATCTAAACTATTTACTTTTGCTAGAATAAGTCTTATAGAATTGAAATGTACAACAGGTGAGAAGGTATCCTCGTAATCTATACCTTCCTGTTGTGTGTACCCCTTTGCAACCAATCGAGTCTTGTATTTGTCAATTCATCCATCAAATTTTCTTTTAATTTTGAGAACCCATTTGTTCCCAATGGATTTTCGCCCTTTTGGTAGATCAACTAGTTCCCAAACTTGATTCTTCTTCATTGAATCAATTTCTTCCTCCATTACATTCTTTCATTCATCCTTAGCAAGGCCTGATAAGGCTACTTGTACAGAACGAGGCTCATCATCTCCATCTGGAGTAACAATAAGTGCCTCTCCTTCTATAGAGAAGCATCTCCTAGGTTCATTTCCCCTGTCACTCTTTCTTGTGGGAACTTCTTGTCTTTTTTGCTTCTCTTGTCTAGGCCTTTGCCTTTCTGAGCACCCACTCAAGTTAATGTATTGAGACAATTGAGGATCATTAGTCTGAGTTTGTTCTGTACTACTTTGTTCTTGTGTCTCATAAAGAGATACTGTTCGATCAATATTTCCCCTGCTAGGAAATTCATTTTCTAGAAATACGGTATCTCTTGATTCAATTTTAGTCACAGTTCCATCTTCGTTTTCACCTATGAAAACATATCCTTTTGATTGCTCAGAGTATCTTATAAAAATACACTTTTTTCCTCTAGGACCCAATTTCCCATACCTATGGGAATCATTATGAATGTATGCAGCAGACCCCCAGGGTCTCAGGATGTTTAAATCTGGCTTGCGTTTTGTCCATAACTCATAGGGTGTAGAAGTGACTGATTTTGAGGGCACACGGTTAAGAATGAAAGCAACCGTTAGTAAAGCATCACCCCAATATGGCAGATTTACTTGAGCCATCATTGACCTAACCATGTCTAGAAGAGTTCTATTTCTCCTTTCAGCAACTCCGTTTTGTTGTGGAGTGCCAGGGATAGTTAATTTCCTAATTATTCCTTTTTCTTCATAGAGCTCCTTAAACTGATCAGATAAGTATTCATGACCCCGATCAGTGCGCAAAGCTTTAATTTTACAATCCGTTTGATTCTCTACTTCATTCATGTACCGTCTGAAGCATTCAAGAGCTTCAGACTTGTGTGAGATCAAATAGATATGACCATATCGTGAATAGTCATCAATGAAGGTAATGAAATACCAGGCTCCGTGTTTCTCCCTCACACTCATTGGACCGCATATATCAGAATGGATTAATTATAATGGAATCTCAGCTCTAGTTCCCTTACCGAAAGGTTTCCTAGTTGCCTTACCAGCTAGACAATTCTCACATAAGAACATTTCCATATTCAAAATTTCACCTAGCAAGCCTTCTCTAGCTAGTTTAATCATTCTATTTTGGTTAATGTGTCCTAGTCTAGCATGCCAGATGTTCATATCAACAGTTATATTGGAGGAAATAACGAAACTGTCATGCACATTAAAATTACCAACAATATCCATAACAAAGAACTTTCTAGAAAGGAAAGCTAAACCATAAAAGGTCTTGTTGCTAAAAATGTCTGCAACTTTGCCATGAAAGTTTACATCAAAACCATAATCTAATATACAAAGTACTGAAACTAAATTCCGTCGGATGTCAGGTGCATAAAGAACATCATGTAGGATCAAAGTCTTCCCACCACACAAAGGTAACTTGCAGGTGCCAATTCCTTTGACTTTGATCTTTGCATTGTTGCCCACGTAAAGCCATTTACTTAGATGTGGCAACCAACGGTATTCCACGAAGGATCCCCGATCCCTCGTCACATGGTCTATTGAGCCTGAATCTAAAATCCAAGAAGAACAAACAGGTTCTGTTAGAAAAGAAGTACTTAAAACAAAAGAAATGTGTGAATTCACATAATCCACTAGTACCTTCTAGGGGTGTCCAAAATGTCCCGGTCCCGGTTGTCCGGTCCCGGTCCCGGAATTTTGATCCCGGAAATTTCCCGTCTCGGCCGGGACCGGGATCTAAGGGACCCGGGACCGGTCACATACCTTGTGATCCCGGTCCCGGTTTTTTAATTTTTTTTTAAAATTTTTTTCTTAAAAACTAAGTTATTGTTTTATTTTTGTATTTTTTATCCCATAATTTAAGTTATCATTTGATAAAATGTGTATCACATATTTAGTTGGAGTTAAACTATATATATTGTGATACTAATCCTACTATATAATGTATAAAAATAATAATAAAAATGATGAAGGTGATAATAATAATAATAAAAAAATGTTATTCTTCAATTCTAGATCAATTTGTGTGATTATTATGGCCTTATTAGATGTTAAATAATTACTTTAAACACTATATTATAGAAAATTTAACTAAAATAATAATATTTTTTAAATTTATTTTTTTTAAAAAAAAACCGGGATTTCCCAGTTTGATCCCGGTCCCGCCCGGGATTACCGGGACCGGGACCAAACCGGGACCTGGGTCGGGACCGGGATGCAATTTGCATCCCGGCCAAAAACCAGGACCGGGACCAGGAGTGGTGGATCCCAGTCCCGGTCCCAATTTTGAACACCCCTAGTACCTTCTCATGATCATTTCGCTCGGTAAAGTCCCGTACGAAGTGACCCATTTTCTGGCAGGCGTAACACTTGACCTTATTCAGGTCAACTTTCTTCTTGCCGCCTTTCTTACCTTTCTTCTTAAATTGCTTTCTGCCCTTTTTGAACTTAGAACCATCCTTCTTGCCTTTCTTTTGAGATTTCTTGCCCTTTTTGGAATCGGGCTTTGCATTAGAAAGACCAGCATTTTCAGTGTAGTAGGCTTGTCCAAAAGCCTTATACGCCTCTAGGTGTTCACCTTCAAGCTCAAGATGTTTCACTACATCATCGAAAGTGATGATGTTGTCATTACGAGTCAAGTTCACTTTCATGTGCTCCCAGCTAGAAGGAAGTGATCTGATTACAGCTTGAACTTGCTATTCATCAGTTAAGGTGTGTCCAGCTTCCTGAAGTTCTCTGATAATGTTGGACCACTCTCTCAGATGCTGCTTCATTGGAGTATTTGCTTTAAGCTTGTAGGTATCAAGCTTGACTGTCAACCTTCTAAGCTTAGTAGTTGATGTGCCACCAAACTTATCCTTGAGTGCAGCCCATATAGCCTCAGCAGTTTGGTATTTCTCATATTGGCACATCAAGTCATTCTCCATTGTGCTCAATAAGGTGACTCTTGCAATGCTATTCTTCTTCTTCCACGCCTGGTAAACTTCCAAGTTTCTCTTGTGCTGAGTAGTCGTCCCAGCTTCAGGTTCCACTAAAATAGTGGTTAGTGGTTCAACAGCTTCCTGTTCCTCCAAAATGTACCGCACCTTATGGTGCCAGATGTCTTAGTTGTCGCCATTCAGTTTCTCCCCCTTATTCAGTTCAGCAATAATGCTTTTTGTGGCCATTTGTCAATTCTGAAGTAACGTTATTCACATTTAGAAACATTGTTCTCTTTAAGAGAACATAACCAAACGATTATATAGCACATCATGGTATACAACGTCTATACTTATATCATTCTGGATTAGAAAATAAGTTTGTTACTAGATCCTAGATCAGGAGAATATGTTTGTACCTCCCATCACACAAATAATAGCAACTTTATTATTTTCTATAAAAAACTTCTTATAAGTACTTTAAATAAGTCATCAGCTTTTAAAAGTTTCACCTTCTAAAAGCTCCTGCTCATTAGGGATACATGGTATTATAATGCACAATTAAAAAATTAGCATTAATTAACAAACATAATTCATTACATGAAAAATACCATGTCCATACATAAAACATACAAACAATAACATTTAGAGTCATATTCTCAATACAAATAGCATTAAAGGAAATAGGAACATAATACACCATTAAATGTCAGAACAACAGTATTCAATAATGGCTTTCCTTAGTTTCCTAAAGAATCTTTTCTTTTTCTTCATGAATCTTGTTGTTTTCGTCACAACATCAACCCAAGCAACAGTCATTGAGAATGTGCCCCTTGCCCTTACAGCCGCGCGGTACTTTATCATTACGCTCACGTAGAACTCTGCACTCTTTTTGTCTTTTATGGTTTCCACATAATTCGCAATGATTGAGTATATGATTTTTATATTATTTATTCTAGTTGTTTTGTCCACGTCAAGGTCTACTATATTCTCAGCCATAGCAGCAGAATAGGGTTGATCGACCTCTTATTCTAAATTTTGAAGTTCATCAAGACATGAGGGCACATACTTAGGTCCAGAATCAGAGTAGACCACTTGAGGTTCCTCTGGAACAAGCTCCAGAAAACCTTCTTCAGGATCTTCCTCAAAAAATTCATATTCTTCAGGTTCCTCTTCGGGATCCTCTTCAGAATCATTCATATAAGCTTGATCGTCTACAAATTCAATGCTCAATGACCCATACTCAAGTGTTTCAGTTAGGGGAGTTCGAGATCAGGACGGGATCGGGAAATGCCATTCCCGATCCGAATCCCGATCCTAGATTTGCTTTTTTTTTTTAAAATATCTATATTGAATTTTTTGTTGAGTTTTCTTTAGTCTAATATAAATATATAATTTGTCTAATATCATATTGTACTAAATAAGTCTAATATAAATATATAATTAGTCCAATACATGCTTAAAGTTGTCGATTCAGCTGTAAAAAGAACAAAGATAAGAACAAAAAATTAGAATTATTTAATAAATAATAAATGAAATTAACTAACTAAACTAAAAGAATAGGTATTACCTTAAGGGTGTTAGGGATTTTCACATTTTATTTTACATTTGGTCTTATTTTCTTAAATATTTTTAAAAAATATACTTGTGTGTATATATATATATATATATTTTCGGGATTGGGAAAAAGTCAGGATCGGGAAGTCCCATTCCCGATCCCGAAATTTTCGGGACGGGATTTTCCCGTCTTGATTTGCTCGGGGTCGGGACAGGAAGGTCGGGACGGAAAATTGATGAACACCCTTAGTTTCAGTGCTGTTAGAAGCCTCTTGCTTCATTTTTGACCTAAATAAACAAATGTAAGTCATTATCATGATTTTAGGTATTCTTAAATGTAAAAAAAATAGTTAAATAAGCTCTAAAACCTCATAAATAGATCCTGAATTGCCAAAAAATAGGCAAATAACATATCATTATGAAGATCTCGAATTTAGGGATTTTTAGGAACCAAACGCATCTTAATTAAATGGAGCTCCCACTCTCCCCCACGTGCCCCAAGAAGAAAAATTCAGGAAAAATAAAAAAAACTTCATAAAACCTACTCTCGCTGGAGGCGCGTGTATGTGCAGTCCTCCGATTGTTACACGCGCTGGCTAGCTGGACTCCATGCACCACCTGCTGTCGGTCTATGTCCTCCACATGTCAATTAGGTCTGCCACATGGCCACACGCGCCACGTGGCATTTCTGTCCCTTTAAATTCTTTTTTTTTCTTTGGGTTGATGGGTCAGACGTTGGGCCTCTGCCCACTGACCCGATCCGTTTTTATTTATTTATTATTTTTGTGTTTGTTTGGGTTTTGGGCCACTGACAGCCCAAATTTCCTTTTTTTCTTACATCGAATCAGGTTGGGCTCTTACCTGATCCGTTTTTTTTAACAAAACTTATCTCTGGATAGGGTTGGGCCTTGGACCCGATTCAGTTTTTTTATTCCAAGCACAAAACGGCCCCGTTTTAGAGTCGCTGGAGGTTGTCTTCAACCTCCATCCGGGTCGGCCTGGACCCGGTTTCAGTCGTGGGGTCGGGTCCTAGGACCCGAAAACTTCTCTCCTTCGTAACTTCGCCGTCTGATGTCCGTTTTGCGCGTTCTTGGTGTTTATCTTCATCGGTTTTTCGAGATCTACGCAATGGGATTATTTTTAAATCCTAAAAAGCTCGTTTTATGATGACCCAATTCAATTCTCTTTTCGGTCTTCCGATTATTTTCTCAGATTTTGTACAACCTATGAGTTCTTTTGTTTCATAGCCTTATTATGTGTATTATGAGGCTTTTTGATATACTAATACTCATAGTACCAAAGCTTAAACACATAACAGGAATTCAGATAAAAAAAAGAACCTACAGTGTATCACCAAAAAAAATAGTAAACGCAGAACGCATACATATATATACATATTAACAGGAACTCATTCTCATACAGATCATCATATATTCATGAACTTTAAACAAATAAACAGACAAACAATCAATTTCCATATATGCATTCATGATAAAAAAAACAGACGCAGGTTAACTATTCATGAAATTACAGTATAGCAGAAGCAACATTCGGATAGATTAAAACCATGCTCTGATACCAATGTCAGAATTCAGGCATACCTGAAGTGTTGTTTTCGAACTCTTGTGGTACCCACACAAATCAAATCATCAGGATTTCGACTTTCTTACACAGCAATTATACAGGGAGAGAAAGAGGAGAAGAGAGTTCTACAGAGAATATTTTTCTCTATCCGTTGTCAGTTTTTTGTATACTCATATGTTACACACACACATTTTAATCAGACAACCATTCCCCCCAAAACATATGAGGAAACTGTTCCCACTAGATTTCAATTTTGAACCCTTGGGGAAAATTACTAATAAATACCCTACATTTGTTTGGGTATTTTATTTGACCCCAAAAACTTAAAGTTTAATGGGTTTGGGCCTAATCCACCAAGGGTGGACTAAGCCCAATTCCCAACAGAAGGAGAACACAATTCAAATCATGAAAAAACACTTGTTGGGAGAGCTGAAAACCTTTTGCACTCTAAATGTTGAAAGAGATTAGTTTAAAGTCTAAAGGGCCGAGGATATAAAAAAAACAATGAAAGAGCGAGGACCACAAGTTTTTAGAGTTGTTGCTTAAAGTCTTCTTTTTTAAGTGAATTTTGCCACAAGAGGCTGAAATCACTACACACAGAGGTGAAGACAAGACCCAATTAAGCTCAGGCATGACTGTTTGAATTAGTGATGAAAAAGTGATTATATGTTTTACGAGGTAAATATGTGAGAAGAGAAATACTAGTATTTAGGCGAGCTCAAATTTATCAAGGAATCTAGCTTTCAACATCACACCATAGGCCGCTACATATTCCTAGAAAGGATAACTAAAATTTGCAATATGAGAGCTAGATAACAAATATAGATAGATTAAGAAAATTAGTTATATTAGTTATTTGTAACAAATTTGGTTTGGCTTTCCTGAAATGACAACTTCATCATGACTACCCTTAGCTTGGATGAAAATTCCTTAATATATGCAATCAACAAGGATACTCTTGGAAAAATTATAAATTTGGGAGACAAAATTGATTAAATTCTTATATTTATAACCAAATCCAATTCCTAATTAACCAGTTCTTATGTTAAGGACTGAAGGTAGCGCTTGGAAAAAAAAACAATGATGTTTTATTTACGACTAGGGAAGCTTGTGATGGCTTACTGAAAAGTTTTCGGGAAAATTAAAAGCAATGATGTTAAGTTGATAGCCGAAATTTTTGATAAAATTTAAAAGGGAGAATATTCTTTCGGCTAGACTTTTCTTGAAGTTATAAATAAGAATTCCAGCTATAATTTCAAGTTCTCCCAAAAATAATTTTCCACAAAACTGAATTCTTTGAATGTAATCCTCCCAAATTATTTAGTTAAGGCTCTTTTTTTTGGCCCAATATTAAGTTAAGGCTGTTAATCTTACATGTTAAATATACATAACTTTAAACCATAATGATGACGATGGTGATTGGTAATGCATAGATTAAATTAATATGAGGGGCCAAATTGCGAAAGGACGTTGACGAGAAAAGAGCACGTGGAACCACAAAAGAGTTCGCATTAATTACAGATAAAGCAAACAAGTGTAGATCACCTCATGAGAATATCAACTGATTAATTAGTTAATTGAATATTCGGTTTGTATTTGTTTTCACCTCTCAATTTTGTTGTCTTAATGAAAATCATACCCTTCTCATACGGAGGACTCTGAATTGATTATTTAACACCTTTAATTATTACCTTTATCTCTAACACCTTTTCTATCTCTGCTGAATATAATTAAAGGTGATTAAATTAAAAAATTTAATTCTTAAAATTTTTATTAATAAAATTAATATCACACACACACACACACACACACACATATACATACATACATATATATATATATATATATTTGTTGTATATTTTTGCATGGATAAAGAGGCTATATATATTTTGTTATGATAAAAGAGTGATTGATAATTAATATATATATATATATATATAACTTGGGAGAATATCATTTAGGTCTCAACTAAGGAAAATAATATCATGACAAGTCCTATAACTTGTCAATATTAGTTTTTTACTTGTCAATTTCATTTCCCTTATCAATTATACTCAATGGGGACCATTTTGATATTATTTTTTTTGGTTGGGACCATATGGACCGTTTGGATCAAGGAAAATGGGGGGGGGGGGTGTGAAAGGGAAAAGTCAATTTTCCTATTGGCGGTGGCGGTTTGGTTTTCCATTTTCCGCCAGAAAAATTTTCCCGCTAGCACCCATTTTCCAGCATTTAATTGGAGATGAGTTCCCATAAAAAAATGTGGAAGCTCATTTTTCGAGACCTCTGAAAATCGGTGAAGGGATGAAATGCCCTTGATGTACGACGACGATATATAAAAAAGCTGAAGTCTTTGAGAGCCATTTACATTGCTGGAGTTGGAAAAATAGAAGGTGGTGAAGAACAGAGAGGGCGAGGGGCTTTTTTCTAGCGACATCGCCGATCCAATCAATTGCGAAGAACAGGTGGGTTGCTTCTTCTTTGTCACTATGGTTGTTTTGTTATTGTTTGCATTGAATGTGATGCACCTGTGGTCCTTGGTTTTTATGTTGAGTTAATTGAAGAGGCCTTTGGCTGCTAGAGCTGATTCAAAGCAGTTGCTGGTGGTGGGAACTACATAGCTGGGCGAAAATCTGGGTGGCTTATAGTCTGACCATGAAGTACCCATGCGGTGAATATGGTTAATCTGTGATATTTCGCACAAGAATCCCTTTTTTATTATATATTTTTATACTTTATTTGGGGATTTTGTTATAATTATTGAGCCTAAAATGCCTTCATTGTGATTAATTGGGATTAAGAGTAAATGCATTCAATTAGAACAAAAAAGGGCAAAATTTTCATAATTATTGTAATTATTCTTAATCATTGATTTTTGAGAGGACTTGATGTTGGTTTAATTGTACATGCTTGAAAAATTAGATTAAATGTGAAAATGGTTTCAGCAATGACAATTTGGTACCACAAATTTCAGAAATGCTAACTTAGTCTACTGAAACTCGAGCGTTTTTCCTTATTCACTTAGGTCAAAAAATTGCAGGGTTCCAGGAGAAGAGCTTCAGGGGGAACGAGAACCGATTCCTTTCACTTTCCTTCGTCTTCATTTTGGCCACATCTCCACCTTCCACCGTCGGCCACTTCCTCCATCCCACCTTCCACCTTCATTATTGTTATCTCCGTCCTCTTCGACCAGTCTCCCTTCTAGTTTTCCTCTTTCACCTTCTCATCATTGATTCCATCATCTTCACCATTTCTTTTCCACCCTCCATCATTCCTTCATCAATCTCACTCCCTCATCGTGTTTCTTCTATGGCTGAGGCGTCAACTCCAAATTAAAGGTGGCTTCGATTTTAATGGTTTGGTGTGGCTGATTCTCAAATCCTCTAGAACAGTGGTGATGACTTGAGCTTAGAGCTTCAAAGGGGAGTTTCAGTTCTTCCAATCTCTTATCCTTTCATTATTTAGTGATTCCTAGGTCTTATTAGGCTAAGCTTTGTGATGTTTGGATATATATTGAGATGATTATAAATAAGACTAAGATTGGTTGTAGCTGCTGGATCTTTGATTTTGCATTTGACATTGGTCTATAATTAGCTTTAATCTCTATATTTTCTGGGTCAATGGTGTAATGAGATTATTGTGAATATTTAGTGATAATTCAAGGTGGTTTGGTTATTGGATTATGAGTTAAATGCATATCTTTGATTCTTTATTGGCTAGGGATTTGAATTGGGTTTTGGTTAGAGGAACTAAGTTTTGTAGGTGTGGGAGATTTAATTCACCTAACTCAAGCTAGCTCAAAGGGTTTTTTGGGAAAATTTGTCAAACTAGCACACTTCCAAATTAATTAAAGTAAGGAAAGCTTGAACCATTGTGCTAGAGGATTATCATCTCATTGTTATCACTTATTAATTCTCATCATTCCATTCATTCGTGTCCATCCATTTCCACTTTATAAATTAAAAAGACCAAAAAAGATGTAGCTTAGGACCATTTTAATTCCACTTGCAAAAGTAGTTTATTGATAAAAGACCAAACCATTTTCTCCATTTTAAAGTCAATTTTTGGTACTTAGTTTATGTAGGAATTATTTTCATTTTGGCTCCATAAAGTGAACACGACCCAGATCGTGCTGCTATATTGCAATATTATTCGGTATTTTAAACCCAAGGCAACTAAAGGGAGTTTTCAAGCAGTGTTGACCATATGCGGATGATGGGTATACAACGATTGAGAGTAAAGTTATATAACTATCCTATAACCATGACGTACCCATGAGTAAAATAATTCTACAAAAAGTGGATGTGACTATATGAGGGTGATGGGCAAGTAACGATTAGAGTAAAATTCTTTTGGTCGCGTGTAACCATAAGCCACCCATCAGATGCATGTGATTAAAGTTGTTTTTGTTCATTCATGTATGACCACAAGCGACTGGTGGGTATTTCATAGTTATTGCTCTGTTATGTTATTAAAAAATATGGGCAAACAGAGTTCTATCTTTCACGTTTTTACTATATGCAGCCTATGGTGGTTAGGCTATGGTTATACATGAATTATTTGAAGTGATTCATGACTATGAGTTACCCATGGAGTCCATATGGTTAGAGGGGTTAAAGTGAAAACATGGGCCTTTAAAAAATATTTTTAAAACAAGGGCTTTTAAATAGTATTTTTTAAATAGGAGCAAAAATGTCTATTAGCTCATTTTTCTATCTCATTTTCTTTCAACCAAACAAAAATTTTCCTATCAACCCACCACTTTCTGTTTTAGTGCCAACCAAACATCTCCATAGCAAAAATATTTTCCATTCCTTTCCAACCTTTGATCCAAACGGGCCCTTCACGATAGTACAAACAACATATCCCTGCTTCTATTACATGCAAGAAGAGATAATGTTTTTTTTAATACAACTGACAAATTAATGACAGCATCTTCATTTTAATTTTTCATATGCATATATACATATATGACAGAATTGTAGAAAGCTTATGGCCTTGTGTGATTGGTCTAACATGCAAGAAATTAAAAGCTACATGGTGCCTAGCTAGCTAATGCAGATCAACGAAACACACATGCATGCAGAAATCACACACACACACACACACACACACACACAACAACGTGAGAGAAATAAAAAAGTTCTTAGGTTTTTATCTCATGCCCAATATTGCTGTTGAAATTTGGGATTGTAGGTCTGAAGTCAGTTTTTGATGATTCTTGCGTCGAAGAATATTCAACATTCGGAGGACTCTGAACTGCCACGTCATGCACCTTCGTTTTCATATCTTTATTATTGTCTTCTCCAGATCTTCGATAATGACCAATCCCTGGACTGTTTCCTGGTGTTGTTGGTCGATGAGCATTTACTTGATCTCCATCTGAATCTTCAGAGACTCCATTCACGTGCTGGTTTGTTCTGGTGGCTACGTTCTTCTTCAATGCCTTTATCTGCCTTCCCTGAGTTATAACAATTTCATGACAGGCAATTATTAGCACGATAACAACAGCTAAATATCTGTGTTTGTCCTGAAATTGACCCATATATATATATATATATATAACTAGTTGAAAATAAGCTTAAAGATTTTGGATACTTGATATAGCAAGGTGTGTAAGGAAATAGAGGAAAATATATGCGTGAATGAGGATGAAGTGAGAATAGAGGATCTTAGGGCTTTTATAATAATCTCGGTCTAGTATCTAGGCTTAAGTTCTCATTTTTAATTATGGGATCATTTAACTTTGTGAGTGGGCTGCTGGTATGAACGATAATATTTAAACCTTTGCAATTTTAATTCCTATTTAATTCTCTCGATTTATCTCTTTTTTAAAGATTAAAATCATAAAAAATATCAAAAATTTTGTTCTTCAAACCAACCCACCCACTCTAATTTTGGTTGAGTTGGACCTCATAAAAAACTCACCAACCTCACGGCCATGGATATTTCAATTGTAGTTTAGTTTTCACTTAGATTATATTAGTCTCTCCCGCGAGGCCAGGAGTATTGTCTCTTTATGTTATACTCCTCCTGTCCTAAGTTATAGGACCTAGATTGGGAGTAAACTTTGGTTCTAAATATGTAATATCATTTCTTTTGTTTTGTCATCTATGTTTATCATTTTTTTCCCAATTAATGTATCAAACTTATAAATTGATATATAATATAACGTTACACAGAAGTATTTTAGAGAGATCATGTCATATATATTATATGTAAGTAATTTATTTAACTTCCTTAATCTCCCCAAATTAGATGAATAGGTCTTACGTTTAGGAATAGAGGAGCATAATTCTTCTCTATATATAGTCAATATATTTCATTTATGTATCTCTTCTTCCTTTTGCAATTGCATGATTATATAATTCTTCTTTGTTTATATATGGCTGACAGCGCGCGCATTAATTTAATAGAATCTTCAAAAGTGACAAAAGTATATGCTGAGAGTTGTTGATCATGGAATAGTGAGTACGGGAGCTGGAAACTTACATTTGACTACATAATGACCTTTCATGGTGGACAAGTCCTTAAGAAATTGGTTTGAAAAACAAGGAAACGAAATAATTGAGATACGAAAATGTCTAAATAAGGGTCACCGACTGGCGCATCATGCAATGGACCCAGAAAGTAACTTGAAGATTCTGTCCTGTTCCTATATATATATATATTCTCCACTTATATAGGTATAAAATTACTTTTATGTACAAGTGAATGGTCCCTCTTCAATCTCAGAAATCTTTATAATTTCTTCGTGGAATACTCAAGTGAGAAATATCTTTTGCTTATAATTTTAAAATTAATGAGGTTACGTGATCGTTGCGTAGTCGCGAGCTCAAATAAAGGTAAAGAAAAAGATTCCTATATCTACCTAAGGGTTCTGGTAATCATATATTTGATTTGCTTCAAGATTTGGTCTTCATGGTTTATTTGACTGGGCATTGTAGAAAATCAAAAAATTATTAAGGGTCGTCTTCATATATATATATATATATATATATTTACCATCCCTTCCTCTGTTAGGACCCAAATCTCATATTTCATGGTTCATGTGCTATTTTCCTAATATTTAACTTCACCAGCTAGCTAGAGTAGTACTACTCGTTTCTCTCTACTTCTCTGATTTTAGCATCAGGGAACAAAATGTGGTGGAAAATATCTTTACTTGGTTTAAAAGTTGAAGAGGAAGCTAAGCACTATACGTGTGCATCCGTGCACGAGGGAATAAGTTATTAGTATTACTTATGTTATGATTACAAAAGGATGGTTTATAAGAGAGGCCAAATTTGACAAAGTTTCTTCAGTCGCCAGAACGCTAAAGATATGAACTTTAAACATATCTATATGCAGCATTTGCACAATTTCTAGAGTTTGGTCATTGTTTGCCAGATTTATATGTTTAATAATTTTTTATATAAAATAAATCAAAACTATAAATTTTGAGGTTTTTTGCTAAAAAATTTCATAAAGTATAATAAATCGTTTCATTACTGCAAGCTAGACACCACAATGTCTCTCAATTTATCTGATGCTAATTAATAATCAAAAGAAAAAATATACACTTCCATTTGCAAGTGCTCCCCAAGCCCTAATTTTATATTCATCTCTTATTTAATTGAGGAACTACAATAATGTGTTTTTTAAAAAAAGGCCATAACGCATATACTCTTCGATTTGCACAAGTGCTTCTCTAGACGACAAAGGAATATGCCTCTCAATTGAACAAGATAATGATGAAGGGGCAAACAAATGTGAAGTCAAAAGCGACAAGACCGCATGCTTGTGTGTATAGGATTCCTATGGCCTACCACTTTAACTTGTCAGAGTCAGCCACATACATAAATTAATTTCCATCATGACACCTAATTTATAAATCAGAGAAACAAGAGGGTGTTATATTGAAGGCAAAAAAAAAAAAAGGGGTGTTATAGTCACACGCAAGGTTGGCAAACTCGTAATAATGATATAAACTCAAACCGTGAACTTGAATATTAAACTTGTAAGGGTTTACTGTTATTATTAAATAGGTATTAATATTATATAATTAAATAATTAAAATATAAAAAATTGACCAGAATTTGATTTAAATATAAATAATTGAAATTAAATATATCAATATTCATAATTTATCATACTTAACAAAGAAATTTTTATAAAATTCATATATAAAGTCATTGAACATGATCAAATAAAAAAATTTAATACAAGTTTAAGAGTGAATTACCACAATTTTGTAATCTAGAAACATAAAAACGGTAAACTCGATGTGTAAACTCACGAATTTAATTGAGTTTACAACTAGCATAAGTTTTCCATCGACTACAAAATTTTGTAAGGTAGAAACATAAAATGATAAAATCAGAAATTCAACTTATGAGTTTGACAACAATGGCCACATTTTGTCATGAATAAGCATTGAGATTCAATACCTTCGTACAATGAAGCATTGTATATGAGACTACCATTTGATTACCCCCAACGTAACTGTCACATAAATAGAGTTCAATGAGAGGTATACGGATATGATAAGATTTAATTTACTCTATTTTATTATTAGATAAATGTTTTGGTAATTAACTGGTGGTATACATGCAGGCAATAACTTCTTAAATTGTTAATGTGATCATTAATGATGGGATTCGATGAAAAGGACAAAAAAGATTCTTCATCTTGAACTAAATTAAATAAATATGATATTATGAACACCGTTCGTGCACCACTGCGGTACAGCCTATAACACTTCGCTCTTGGCTTTACAAATATTTAAACAAAGTGAGCAACCTATAGCCCTAGCATTAATTAATCTTATCATCGTATTTTTAATGATTTTTTATCTACTTTTGTCGAGAATACCCCCAAGTGAGGGTTCCACAATCCTAGGAGCCAACCTTTTGCAAGATTCTCTATTAATTTAGTACTCCTCTAATCTTTAATGTAAGACCTATTTAACTAATTAGATTAGATTAAGGAAGTTTGGTAAGTTAGTTTATTATAATAAATATGACGTGTTTTTCCTAATACACCTTAATCAACTTCCTTAATTCCCTTCCTCTCTCTCCTACTCGAGGGGCTATCACAATAGGCCATAGGGGTAATTTTGAGGAAAAAAATGATAAATATGAGAAGTATGTCTTTTATTTTGGATTAATGTCAACTCCCCAATTAGATCCTACATTAAAGATAGGTATCAAATTGCCACATGATGCAATGGCCGTAGTGAAGCTATGCCAAATTGACTATATATGTTATCTAAGGCCCATCATTTTGGTTCTGTTTTTTAAACTTTGGTTTTATAGAAATCTATTTTATATATGTGACTGACTATGAAAAAAAGCTCAAGTGGTAGGGCAAGGGGACACACAAGCATGTGGTCATGTCTCTTTTGACTTCACTTTTGTTTCAGTCCTTCATTAGATCGATCTTTGTATTTTTAATTTTAACTCAGATTAATCAGGAGTGGTTCGTGACAAACTTGGTTTTCTGCTAGACGATCAAATAAACCTAAGAAAGTCACGTGTTTATCTTGAGAATTCTACTTGTTGGCCAACCAAAAAAAAAAGAATATCGAGAAGCCTACGCTAATAAGATATTGGAATCCTTTGCTTTCATTTGAGCTTGCGGCTATGTTATATATGTGATAATATATGTACATATGTATATGATAATGCAACGCATTTATTTTAGGGAAAATGACTTCGAATGACCTAAGGAAGAAAAAACATACACTACTGCAAAATATTGTATTTGTAGCACAAATTTTGTAGCGCTTATTTAAGAAAATGTTACAGCTTGTATTTTATTTTTTTAAAAAAATTATTTATACTACAGCAAGTGTGTGACCTTCTGTAGCGCTTTCTTAATATACAATGAACGCCCTAAAATTGGGGAAAAAAATTATACATTAACAAATGACTTAATTTAGCAGACTTTAGTTATAATTTGTTAAACGTTAGTTGTAAATTTCTGAATATCAGATGTGAATTTCCAAAAATCATTTGCAATTGAATACGGTTTGATAGCAGTGGAATGTTAAAATAAGCCCAGTGACTGATAGGTGACTCCTCATATATTATTGGCTGACCGATGCTATTCCCCATTTATTATAATTATTATTCGTCAATTCACAACGATTTTTTTGGGAATTTAATTTACAACTAAAGTCTGTTAAGGACCCAAGTTTTTCATCATACTATTTCCAAATTTGATTTCAAGGCCTTCAGTGTATATTTTTTAAGTTTCTTTTGAGTTCTGTCAATATTATTTTCCCTTCAATTTATTTCATAGTTATAAGCAATGAGAAAAAGACAAATGAGTTACGTTCTAAATAAAATGAATACTTACCTCTGTCGTAGGAGAAGGTATACGCCCCTTTGTCTGGGTGCATGTTGATGGTGCGCCAAATTAAATGGCTTACCATTCTTTATTAAATACTCCTCCAATCCTTAATATAGAACATATTTACCTAATTTAATCAGATTAAGAAGGTTGGTTAAGTTAGTTAATATAACATGTATTTTCTGAAACACTCTAGTTATCTTCTTTAATTCCCTCCTTCTATCTCCTTCTTAATTATTGTTGAGGGAGCATCAATAAGAGTAAATTAGGAAAAGACTGACAAATATGAAAACTATGTTTTATATTTAAGACTAAAATCAACTCCCCAAATATATCTTATATTAAGGACAGGAGGAGTGTATGTTATTACAGCTCAATGCGTATTTCCTGTTTTTCAAACCAAAGTCTCATGGCCTTAATTCTCCCCACCTTGAAAGGTTATTATTATGAAGGGAAGGATGATTTACGCTTCAATAATCTTCCACCAATCAAGAAATCTAATTAATGTGTTTTTTTATTAAAGACAATTGCAATAGAAGATGTGCAGATTGATAGTCTGTATTGAGTGCCTATATATCAAAAAAAAAAAAAAAAACAAACAAACAAAAAACAAAGATGTGCAGACTAAGAGATTTATAAATGAAAAGTAAGACTAATCAATCACTGTGGTAAATTAAAAAAAAAAAAATTCACCTCACGTTGAAGACAAGTCGAAGTGAAAGCTAGCTATATTTCATTAAAAATGGTCCACATTTGCGAGTCAATGAGGTCCACGTAATTAGTCAAAATGACATGAATATCTATGACTTAGTTAGAACCGTAGCAATACATTGATATAGTATTCTACCATGAAAACATAGACACTCATTTGGTTCTTAATATAAGACATATTTACATGATTTGATCATATTAAGGAAGTTATTTAAGTTAATTAATATAACATGTATTTTCTAAAACACTCTAGTCATCTTGCTTAATTCCCTCTGCCCCTAACCTCCTTGATTATTGTTGAGCGAGCATTAATAGGGGTTAATTATGAAAAGATTGACAAAAATGCAACATGTCTTATATTTAAGACTAAGATCAACTTTTCAAATATGTCTTATATTAAGGATCGGAGGAGTATATAAATACCCTAGCATCGAAGAACTTTTCACTTCATTCCCTTTACTCAAATAAAACCTTGTTTTCAATTTTCTATATAGCTATGGCCATACGCAAATATTTAGTAGCTGTGTTCGTCCTGGTGGTGGCCTTCCATGAAGTTGTGATAACTCAAGGAAGGGAAATGGAGGCATTGAACCAACGTTTCTGGGCAGAGAAAGCAGCATCGTTCATATTTCATCAAAGGCAGTGGTAACGGGGCCGAATCAAAACGTTGTTGATGCTAAATTTGATGAAGAGCTAAAAAGTGTTTATTGACCCTGTCCTCCCTTTAGACCATTATGCCGTTTGATAAGACATCGCCTCCCCCTCCCCCTCCCCCTCCAGAAGAATATCAATGAAGAGTCAGGATTTTTAGGGAATCAATTATGTAATTAGTTGATTTTCTGAGAATCTTTATGTTGTACGCACGTAACGTACGTGGATCCCTCAATTTAGTTGATCTTTAGTAATTAATGTGACTAAACTCTACATCTTGTTCTTCTAAAACCATGCAAGCAAGTAAGGATTATGTGGCAATATGTGTGTATGTAAGGCGTGATTTCTTAAGATTTTCTGTTGTTATATATGTCATGTATTGAAATATAGAAAGGAGGATGTTGTTAATACTTCTCTTTATGTTTAATGAATAATCTCTACGTGCAAGATTAATAAGAATTGAAATTGTTGTTTCTGTGTTATTGTGAGCATCATGTGGTTTTTATCACCTAATAAGTGCCTATTTGAATTAGTGGTAGAAGCTGTTTTTTTAATAGAGCTAAATATTTACATATCTTTTAGTGATTAACCTTAGGCTTTTGTGGGATTTGATTAACTATTGAGCATAATTAAGTATTAATGTAAGATTAGAGTGCAAAGGTGATTTGGAAATTAAATTGGCTAAATTGATATATTTTAAGTAATATTTATTATTCCCATTATTCCTTAGTTGTGAACATATGATATTACCTTTGTGTATCTCATTTTTGTAGGTGATGACATGGTACATTGAAGCTTAATGGAGGGCAAATATGGAATTAGAGGAGAGCATAAGTGCAGATTTTATTTCCTTATTTCCTGATAATAAGTATAGGAGAGGAGTTAGGCATTGTTTGGAAGCTGACTTTGAGATCTATAACTAACCCTTAAATTACCCACTTCATTTCCATTTGCCAAACATGCCCCTAAAGCATTTTAATTCATTCCCAACATTATAATCAGATGGGATCATATGGCAACAGGGGAGGCTGATTGAGAAAAGAAAAAAAAAGACTTCACTTTCTTCATCTCTCCAACTCTCGCTTCTTCCATCTTCACCGTAATCATCGACTTCATCACCAATTTCTCGATTCCTTCTCACTTCTTCGTCGATCGCCTCCATCAGATAATCATTTCTTGTTCTTTGGCTCTGTCGCACGTTTCTCTATGGCCGACGAAGGTTCCAGCTGGATCTTGGTTCGATTATCTTTCATGAGTGGCTAGATTCACTGTCCGACGGTGATGACGAAGCTAACCTGAGTCTTTGAGCAACTAGGGGAGTTCTTTGTATCTTAATTTCATCTTCTACTCTATGTATATGCAGATTATGATTCTAGGTTGCCAGAGTTTATGATTTATGTATATGGATGAGGATTTAATCGGTTGATGTAATCTGGATGATGATACTTGTGTTAGATTTGTACTCATGGATTGTGATTGAACTATATATATCACTCTTTTCTTATTCAATTGCTTTCCTCTATTCTCTTGAAATCAATTGTTTGCTAGGTTTCTAGGAATTAATTGGTTGTAGAGAGGATCTTTTATGAATCTATCATAAGCTAAGTGTAATATCCCAAAATGTACTCAATGGCTAAATGTACAGAATAGATGATGGGATTAATGACAAAATTACCTCTAGAAATTTTGTTATGACTTTAGTTAAATTTCACATGCAAAATTGGCAACTAAATGTTATATTGCAAGATGATATTTTACAAGATCATCTTCTTCTTCAAAAGGCCATGATTCACGCATGACATGAGGGAAAGAGAATTAATATCATATACTTCATCTTTTCCATATGAAAAGTCAACAAAAGTAGCTAGGATTTAATCAATATATTTCCTTGACCTTATGCATGTTGGACGTTCAAATCATAAGGAAGAGAGAGAGAGAAGCTAATCAATATCCTCACCTTTATGCTTGGAGTCGGTCAAGAAGCCAAGAAGAGAAAGAGAGAGAATTGCATCAAATAATCCCTCACCTTGTGCTCATGTGGTACGTTGGGACAAAGAAAGAAGGTAGTTGGTCAAAAGTATATCAAGAGAAAGGAAGAAGACTTGTTGACACAACTCCCTCCCCTCAAGTCAATTATTTCGGCTATGTTATAAGAAAGGAGAGAAGGATTGATTAATTGAATTGTCTCATCCTCTTATTCATTCATTTCTAGTCGGCCAAGTGAGGAAGGGGTAGGAAAGAGAAAGGTTGACCAAATTGGATCAATTATACAATAGAAATTACCATAGGATTTTAGCAAGAAAGAACAAATATGGACCACATATTTGCCTCTCCTTTTTACCCAACTTTTCGGCCAGATTTTTAAGTGATAAGGGAAAGGAAAATCTGATCATTTATCACTCTCTCTCTCCATCTTCAAGTCGGTTTGCTGCAGCTCCAACGAAAGAGAAAGAAGAGCAAGGAAAAGGTGAGACTTTCCACCTTGATTTTCACCTCCTTAACCTCATCTATGGCTCAAGTGTCCTTCATAAACATTGTTCCTCTTGATGAGGGCTTCATTTCTATGGTTTTAGAATTTCAAGAGGAGGTGTTTTGTGCCATCATCCAAGAACTAAAGCTGAAAAACCAAAGAAAGGAGCTAAGGAGAAGCAAGAGGTGAGTATTAGCATTAATTTGAGCTATTGGTTGTGTTGGTTGGATGAGTATTTTGGCATGTGTAAATCTGCCCTGATTTTGGCTAAACAAGGGTTTGGGTAATTCATGATGTTTTGGTTATGTTATTGGTGGTTTATGATGATTGGAAACCATTTGACATAAGTTTGATGCTGAAATTAGAAGTTGGTAATTGTTGGGATTTATTTTGAATTTTCTGCCAAAACAGGACATGGAGAATGAGTGGGAATTTGTTAATTTTGATGTTACCATTGTGTTCTACACGAAAAATTATGTGGGAATAGCCCTAGGTTGTGAATTTTGGGTCATTGGAACTCAAAGTGTAAATTTGGGTTTTCAGCCTGAACAGAATTCCAGCGAGGTACTCTACTTGTATGGTGTTTTTGGATAACCAAATGATCTCTAAAAATTGTGAAACTTTCCAGTATTAAAGTTCACATTCCAAGGTTCAAAATGGACATATAATTTGTGTCATTTCGTTTTTTGAGCTGTGAGTTCTGGTTGCCCAAAGTTTGATGTCGAAACTGGATTTAATTCTGGAGCAGTGTGGGATTTTGTGTAATTCTGGAATTGTGTGGTGATTTCCAGTAATGATTCATATTTTTCCTATGAAGAGGACTTCAATAGCTTTCCATAGGACTTGGGATCACCTCATTTCAATTTTTGTAGAATTAGTTATGATTTTTCAAAGTCTGGAGAAAATTCTGGCAGATTTGGTCTCTTATGCGAAAATTGAAGATGTAATGGCAAAATATAGTATTGTTGAACTTTGAGGTTAGGAATTGGTCTTTTAGGTTAATTGACCACTTTAACACCTTAGTTGATTTAATTAAATGTCTCTAATGATAACCAACTTGAGTGTTTGAATTAAAGAATTGGATTAAGTAATAACCTGTCGCCCGTAATTCTAATTATAGGATTTGACATTTGCCCTGCACGTGAAAAATCAGTGCCAGTGCAGGAGCGGAAAGAACAAGGTAGTGACTCTTTCTCTTATTCTATGTATGATGCCTTGCATGTATGTCATTTCATTGAATATGCCGTGATGTAACATTGCCGTTGTGAAATATTGTTGTTGTGTTGTTATGAAACATGCTGTTGTGAAACATGCCGTTGTGAATGCAGCAAAAGCTATCACAAAAATGCCGTTGTGTTGTTGTTGTGATTTGCTTACATGTTTTGTGATTGTACATGTTATAAGTGAATTGTTACTACTGAGATTCTTTTGAATCTCATTCTTTCCAATGACTAACCTACAGCAAGGGCAAGCGGTTCAAAGGAAAAGCAAGTAATGAAGGGCGGTTAGAGCTTCTAGCTAGGAGTTTTAATTTTGATAGTTGGTTGTCATATTTTGTTGGGGATTAGTTGCACATGTTGTATATATTGAATAGTGTTGTGTAATCCCCTGTATGGGAAACTAAGCGTTGTAAACCCTTTATTACGTAACGAAACCTGAGCGTTGTTAGGAATTTTTGGTTGCACTCTGATAGGTATGAATGAAACCGAACTGGACAGACCAATTATATTCGAGATGTGAACGTGAGACCGTACTAAACAAGATTTAGAAAAGTTTTAAGTTAACCACTGGTCTCTATTTCAACTTAATGATGCATTCTCGAACTATAAATATGGTTATTAAGGTAGGGGGTTACACTAAGTACTTCAAGGTATTCCTAATTGATCAATTGAGTCTATATTTAGATTAAATTGAGAAGTAGGGAATATTGATTAGTAAGGGTTCTTATTAGTCCTTGTGCTTAGTTAAGGGAAGAATTCAAATTAGAATTGGACAAGGATGGTTAGTGGACTTAATCACCTAGGACATTCATCTCTTGCATTTATACCAACTCACTCACTTTATACATTGAAAAATTCATAAACAAGTAGCTCTTTAGTTTAATTAGATAGATGAAACTCACATCCCATACTCTTTGGTTAATTTGTTATTTACACTAGATTACTTAGGAACTAAATATAGGTTCCACGTAGGTTAGTTTCCCTATAATGCATTTAGTTTAGTTTTATTTGATAGCCCCACGATATGACTCTTCATTTTTGCAACGTGATTTATGGTGTACGAGATAAGTATGTGAGATGAGTTTTATTTGGGTTTACGTGAATATGCTTTTTGAACGCTAACTGTTCGCCGTTTAGCTTCCGCAAGCGCACGGGATGCAAGTAATAATTTAGTGAGTAAACGAGTGTCGATCCACAAGGACTATGACGAAGGTGAGTTAATTATTGTAACCATGTTCTTAACTAGGTTGAATGAAATCATTTGAAATTGAGTATGTCAATTAAGGAACTTTGCTAAAAACAATAAGGTAAAACAAAGATGATTGTAAAATTGATTCTACTTCAATGTTTAAAGGCTTAGGATTACTTATTCCTCATTGTATTTCATGAAACTATGCAATTGATTCACTTATGCTAGTTGTGTGAGTCCATATGCTAGTCAAAGATTCTAAGATCATCAATCAAGCTCTCTCAAATCAAGATTGATTCTTAATCTTCATTAACAATATTCAATCTCTTGTCTATCATTAATGAAAATCATCTTTCCCAAAGCAATTCTTCATTAGACTATGCTAGGTTGTTAGATATATCCCTATTCTAACAACAAACCATCCATTTAATCCCTAAACTTCAAGTCTAGTATGATTTTTCTCAAGTTCTACAACCAAAATAGCTCTCTCAAGCATCATTCAATTGAACTAAACTAATCATATGGTGATCAAGCACAATATAGTAATTAAGCATAGAGAAAAATCAGCATATATTCTAAACAACTAGAAAAAGCAAGAAAATATAGTAGTTTTAATCCATACAATGAGTAGAAGTAATCCTAAATGAGAGTTTTAGCGACATATAATCAATACAAACCAACAACTCAACACAAAATTTATATCTATATCAGCAAATGGGAAAAAGAGAGGAGAAAAACCAGAAAAAGAGAAGAAAATCTTGAATTTCTCCAAAAATCTCCTCTAAGAAGCACCAAAATCCTCAGCAAGCTCTCCAAGAAGCCTCCTTGTGGTTCTCAGCCTCTTCCTTGTGCAGAATGTCTCCATTTTGGTGCCCCTATTAGGTTAAAAAGCCAGCTGAAGCTTCCATTTTTCAAAACGCACAGTTGCAGTATTGCAACTTTACTTTCGCTTCGCTATAATGAACCCACAGCGAACGCGGGCAGAATGACCTATTTTTTTATGTGTTTTTGCTGTTGCTTAGCTGTGGCGTAGCAAAAGCGAACGAGAGCACCTTCAAGCTACTTCTTTGATCTTCCTTTTTGGCTTTTGTTCTTCTTTTCTCCACCTCCAAGGATCCATGTAAGCTTTCACTTCTTGTCCTCATCCTCCTACAAAGAGAAGGATTTTATGAGCTTTCCAATTTTCTTCAATTTAATCTAAGACTCTATACATTTAGCTCAAAATTTGCACTTTTCAAAGAATTTTCATCACATCACATTTTCCTTCATATGTATAAAGTTTATGCACAATTTTAGTTTAAAACCAACAAATATATAAGAAAAATATGATGAAATACAAGAATTTCTAGAGAATAACACTAACTCAAACAAGCCCTAAGTCTATTCAAGATCGCGTGCAGCCATGAATTATCATGTACTGATTAAAAGGAATATTGTTATGTAAGCCAACAAATTCAGATACCTTTATGGTTAAAAGATCGAACGAGAAAATCAGTCACTTCTAACTTCTCTCCAATAATATATGTAAGAGGGTTTCGACCAAAAAAAAATGTAAGAGGGTGAAACAAAAAATAAATTATCATACAATGCTCCCTTAAGTTCTAAATAAAATACCTATACAAGGGATTCACTTTGATACTAAATATATAATCTGAATCCATTTTGTCTCCTAAATTTAAATTTTTTTCCTAAAGTATATCTATTGAGTGCATATATGAAGTGCGTTTTCATTGAGGTAGTTCCAACACACATGATTAAAGATAGTATTTTATGAAAATCAATATATATTTGTTGAAAATAATTAACTTAATTAATTTTATTAATATCCATAAATTAGTTATCTAACTTTTATATTAATGATAAGAATGTTGGACTTTGGGTCCAAGTCCGCCCTTGATGGGCCGGACTATTTACTTAAGGATACAAATAGCCTTATCAAATAAGAAATCAATTAGCATTAATTATGGCTTGGTAAATAAGTCAATAATTAATTATGGGATTGTGATTTGAGGAACAAGTCACCATAATTAAGAAATTAATTGAGAATCAATTAATTTAATTACCATCTTGGAGGCAAAAAATGGTGCACACGTTTCCTAATTAGTGGTCACTCTAAACCATTATAAATAGGGTGTGCCTCTTCAATTGCGAACCACCCCTGCTCTTGAACTCACTAGCAATTCTCTTCTCTCCTACCATTTTACTTGTTTTGGTGCACTACTGTGCAAATACATATTAGACTCTAGTAGTCTAATATTTGCGTGGAGCTTTAATACCCGGATCCGACTCGACCCGGTACGCGTTTCTACTCTCTATCTAACCTATTTATTCCTTCATTGGTATCAAAGACTGCCTGATCTTGTGGCTGTATGCTGTGTGTGTTTTGCCATTTTTTTATATGCATATATGAAAAAAAAAATTAAATCATCTGCGTACTCTGGTTTTTGCTTCCTCCTCCGTTACATGTTCTTTTTTTTATTTTCGTTGCCATTCTGTGCACATGTATGTTCTTTGTGTTATCATTCTGTGATGAAAAGCATGTATGTATATGAACATGTGTATATATATATATATATATATCTCCCCTGTTACAAACTTTTCGTTTCTAGTTTTGTTTCTAGTTCACATCTTATATACTGTTTTTTTCACTTGTGTTTATGAGTATGAGACCATTCTTGTGAAGCATGTTCATTTATTCTCAAATATCAAAATTGTATATGCTCTCTTTCTCTTCTCGTTTTCTTTGTGAATTGGTTCTGGAGCTATGTGAGTTCAAAAACTACAACTTGAACATATAACTAAGTGCATGAGATCATAAAATGTAAGAAGAAGGAGCTAGACCATGTTTTTGTGTGAATCCGATGGTCACCGACAAGCTTCAAGAATTGAGTCTTTGAAAACGCAAGTCTGTGTGTGAAAATAGATGACGAATGTGAAGTACTTGAGGAGACGATTCCAACGGCACTGGAATTGCTTGAAACAGAGGTCGGATGAGGGAGATATAAGGGATTGAAGCCGAACAGGTCACGACGGACCCGCCGGAGCTTCGGTTGGGTCACGAGGACCCGGCTAGAGGATGTAGATGACCCAGGGGGGCCAAAACGGCGTCCTTTTGGCCAGAACCCCAAAACACGTTGTTTCACTGAAGTGAAACGACGACGTTTTTGCGCTGGCTGAAATGATGTCGTTTTGGCCAGTGGGAGACACTGCGTTTCAACAGTGAAATGCAGTGTTTCGGGTCAGCCTGATCCGAAACCCATTTAAAGGACTGTAGGTTGGTTCAACCGACCCGAATCAACCCAACCCGATTTCCAAAAAAAAATTTATTTTATTTTAAAATTTTTTTTGTTTAAGGCAGTGTGCCTCTGTGGTGCGTGGGACCCACCCCTAGGCCATATGGGTTAAGTTAGGACATCATTGAGCTCAGTGCTTCAAGAGAAGTCCAATGGTTTTGACATCGTGTCAAAAACAGGTCCCCAAGGTGGCACGTGGTCTTTACGCCCCACCTCTCGAGAGTGAAACTTCCCATTTTCTTATTTTTCCATGAATTTTTCACCCAGAAACCTTCTGGGAGGGTAAGGGGGCTTGTGCAGGGGTATTTTTAGGATGTTTTTGGCCCTAAAAATTTATAAATTCATGATCTTCAAATGGGTATGCTATTTATCTATTTTTGGAAATTATTCATAACATTTTATATACGTTTTTGAGTATTTTTGGCCCTAAACTATTTAAGATAAATTTTGAAAATTGTTTTGCTTTGTGATGAGAAATTATTGGTTAGATATGACAAGTATACAGACTGACCATTCCTTTGATGGGACTCCCCCTGAATATTCTCTGACTTCTGATGATGAAAAAGAGGTAAAGACCTCAAGTGGAGTTAGGAGCACCAACAAGAAGGGTCCCCCTTTGTCACTACAAGACTCCAACACACCTGACGAGGTGAAGCAAGAAGAGAAAGTGAAGTTCATATTTGATGAGTTTGAAGAGGAAGTGGTCAATAGACCAAGAACTAGTGTTCTAATCAAATCTCTTGCTGAAAAAGATGCTGATGAATATGTTCAAATCAAGAGCGTCTATGGGGTCATTTGTGGATATGGTAGACAAGTCACTAATGCCAGTGACACTAAGTTCTATGCAAGAGCTATGGTGGAATACCGTGAGCAAGTGACAAAGAGGGGTAATCTCCATGGCCTAGGATTTTGGAAAGACATTTTCATGAGAGGCTTAAACAATATAGATGTGGGAGCTCATAGAGCCAAGTCTAAGAGAACCTTTCTAGATTGTGGGATTGATGTACCTCGTTATTGAAACTTGATTATCCATGTTATAGTTTGCTTATTTTAAATTTGTTTTTTCATTGCAACTTATATGAACCTCTCATGGATTATTGCTTAATGAATAAATGATTTTTGAGTTATTTATTCTACTTGCTTATGATGCTTTGTTTGAGTGGGAGCATCTTTTTCTGGAATTGTGTTTTCTTGAAAATTCAATTGTGGGGATATGTTTGAATAAGAATAGAAATTAAGAAAAATGAGCGGTAAACTAGAATGAGTGGGATGGGGGTCAACCTAGTTGATTCCTGAACATAAAGCTAGCAAACTCTCATTCTATTAATTTCTCTTTTTACTTAAACAAGAGATTGTATCTCTAATGAAATTGCATACCTAATGAAAATGCATGTCTATGTAACAGAGAAATGGCTTAAATGACAAGTAAGACTTTTGTTGCTGATCTTGTTAGAGGAGACAAGCTGCATGGTGAGAACTTTGGCATGTGGCGTCGTAAGATCTCGTATGTCTTGGAGGAACAAGATGTCATGGACGTCTTGACTGTTGTGCTTCTGCAACCCGATGCTAATGCATCATGAAGGGAATAAGAAGCTTTTGCAACCTAGAAAACAAAGGATACCATTACTCGGATAACAATGCTTGTGGCAATAACCGATGATGTGATATGTCAATTTGAAGGACATGTTACTGCTTCTGCCATGTGGACAATACTGAAAGAGGAGTTTGACGGTACTTCTAATGCGAGGCTTAGGAGAATTACTATCAAACTTGACAATTATAAGCTGGGTCTAAACACTACCATAAGACAACATTTGAGGAAAATGCAGAATATGATAAGGGAACTTTTCGAGGCAAGAGGAACCCTTTCTGAAGCACAGCAAGTGCAAGCTGTTGTGAGTTTACTCCCTGCAAGTTGGGATCATATGAAACACACTATAACTCACAATAATACCATTAAGACTTTTGCTGACGTTACTCGTCACATCCAATTAGAGGATGACCGTATGTACGGTGTAAAGACCAATGGTCAAGCACTCTTAACTGAAGAAAAAGGAGCTTCATCCCAGAAGTGGAAGCCTAATAAAGGCAAGGGACCCCAAAAGAAGAAGGGGAACCCAGGGGCAAAGAAGGATAAGAATGCCTTTAAGAAGAACAAGAAACCTGTAAAGAAGTGAGACCTTTCCAAGGTCAAGTGCTACTCTTATGAAAAGAAAGGCCATTTTGCAAAAGATTGCCCTGAAGAGAACAAGGTACTATGTGATAACCCTTCTCATTTTTCTTTTGTTTCTAGTACTGCTTTTATAGCTGAGGCTAATCCTGTGTGGGTTGTAGACTCAGGCGCCACAGACCATATGAGCAGAGATCGTGGGAACTTTACGGAGTTTCACAGGCTACCAGCTAGAAGCAGATGGCTTTACGTTAGGAATAATGCAATGGTAGAAGTCAAAGGGATCGGCACCTGTAAACTGACTTTACTAGGCAGGCGAACCCTAATTTTGCAAGATGTCCTCTACGCTCCAGAGATCTGATAAAACCTTGTGTCTATTCTTTCTTTAGTTAAATTCAATTTTAATGTTAACTTTCATGATCAAGTTGTTGACATTTCAAATGGGACCGATTATTTCAGATTTAGTTGTATTTCAGATGGTTTATTTGTTTTAATGAATTGTGATTTTAATTCTAGTCATTGCTATGTGGTTTCATCTAATGATAATTACGATACATGGCATGCCAGATTAAGACACATTGGTCAAGAACGCATGACCAAACTAGCAAATGAAGGATTGCTAGGAGAAGTGTCGAAAAGAAAATGTCTTTATATGAGCATTGCCTTGCTGGCAAAATCATAAGGAAACCCTTCAGAAAGGCAACTAGAGCAGAACATCATCTTAAACTAGTATACTCAGATATCTGTGGACCTATGAGTGTGAGGGCACGACATGGAGCGTGGTACTTCATTACATTTATCGATGATTTTTCATGATATGGACATTTATACTTGATCTCTCACAAGTCTGAAGCTTTAGAATGCGTTAGAAAGTACCTTAATCTAGTTGAAAATTAACCAGACTGCAAGGTTAAAGCCTTAAGAACTGATAGAGGTCGAGAGTATCTCTCAGAATAGTTTAAAACACTCTGTGATGAAAAAGGAATTGTCAGACAGTTGACCATACCTGGCACTCCTTAACAAAATGGGGTGGCCAAGAGAAGGAATATAACTCTTCTCAATATAGTTAGGTCAATGATGTTACGAATTGAACTACCAATTTCATATTGAGGCTACGCATTGTTGACTGCGACATTCATACTTAATCGAGTGGCTTCCAAATCAGTCACTTCTACGCCTTATGAGCCGTGGACAGGATGTAAGCTGAATCTAAGTGTCTTACAACTATTGGGATCGGCAGCCTATATACATAACTCGTCTCACAAACATGGAAAGTTGGGACTTAGAGGCAAGAAATATATCTTTATAAGATACTTTGAGCAATCAAAAGGACATGTCTTCATTGGTGAAAATGAGGACCGCTCAATAACTAAGGTAGAGTCAAGAGACGTAGTGTTCTTAGAAGCAGATTTTCCTAGCAGAGGAAGCCTTAACCAAACTGAAACTCTATATGAGAGTGAGGAAGTTGAAGGCACTCCTTAGATTACTGACCTGAGTGGGAGAAATGAGTCATTTTCACAACATGAAAATGATGATCAATTACAGGAAGAGAATCCTAAAGAGCTTCTACCCTAGAGAAGCCAAAGGGATAGAATCCCTAGAAGACGCTTCTCTATTGAAGGGGAAGTACTCATTGTTAATCCAGAAGACAATGAGGAAGATCCAAAAAGCGTTAAAGAAGTGCTAACCGGACCTGCTAAGGAAAAATGGCAAAAGGCCTTAGAAAAGGAGATGAATTCCATGAAAGCTAACCAAGTTTGGGAATTGGTTGACCTGCCGCTAGGTCGAAAGGTAATTGGGAACAAATGGGTTCTCAAATACAAAAAAAAGGCAGATGGATCAATTGACAAACCCAAAGCATGCTTGGTGGCTAAGGGGTACACCCAGCGAGAAGGGATAGATTATGAAGATACCTTTTCACCAGTGGTGCCTTTTAACTCAATAAGACTCATACTCGCCATAGTGACAAGCATGGACTTGGAGTTACATCAAATGGATGTAAAAATCACATTCCTTAATGGAAAACTAGATAAAGAGATATATATAGAGCAGCCTAAGGGCTTCATAGAAAAGGGAAGTGAACAAAAGGTTTACAAACTCCTAAGGTCTATATATGGACTAAAACAATAATCTAAACAGTGATATTTAAGATTTCAAGAGGCAGTGACCTCATTCAACTTCTAGATAATTGAAGAAGACCACTATGTCTACATAAAGCGGTTTGGAGATGATATACTCCTGGCCGGAATGAGTCTTAAGGTAGTTAAAACAATCAAGGATTGGTTATCCTTGAACTTTGAAATGAAAGACATAGGCGAAACAGAATATATCTTGTGAGTCAAGATAAAGAGGAATCATTCAAAAAGATTGCTATCGTTGTCACAAAAGACATACATAGCAAAGATCTTAGAATGATTCAATATGAGAGACTGCAAGCCTATGGATACCACTGTGGTTAAAGGACACCACCTCAGCACGGACATGTGTCCTATGGAAGAATCTGAAATAAAGCGCATGAAAAGAGTCCCATACTCGAGTGCAATTGGAAGCTTGATGTACGCTATGCTCTGTACTAGACTAGACATATGCTTCGCGATCGGACTAGTGAGCTATTTTCAATCAAACTCTGGAATCAAGCATTGGGAAGCTATGAAGAGAATCATGAGGTACCTGAAGGGGACCATGGATTACGAGCTATGTTACTAAGGTAGAGATATGCATTTTGTAGGATACTCTGACGCCGACTGGGCGGGAGATATAGATGAACAACACTCCACCTCAGGATACGCGTACTTCCTAAATAATGGAGCAATTTCTTGGAGCAGCAAGAAACAAACCTGTATGGCTCTGTCATCTATGGAATTTGAATACATAGCTTGTTTTACCGCTGTTCAAGAAGCTGTATGGCTTAAGAGATTTCTAGAACGTATAGGAATGAAAGGTAGAAAGGAGGGTCCTATTCTAATACATTACGATAGTCAAGCCATAATAGCCTATGCTAAGGACCCTAAGGACCACAGTAGGACAAATCACATAGACATTAAATATCATTTTGTAAGAGACATGATCACTAAGAAACAAATAACCGTTCCATACCTTTCCACCCATAAGATGTTAGCTAATCCCCTTATGAAGCCCATTGCCAGAAGCCCTTTTGTTAAGCATGTAAATGCTTTATGCATGCATAGAATGTAATGTATTGAACGTTATTTTTTAAAGCAATAAAATGATTTCATTTTCAGTTTTTCCAAATATATTGTGTATATATTAGTGTATAGGCGTAAGGTATGCAATTTCGTATGTTGTATAGGTTAGAAAGGTTGGTTCACTCACATGAACAACCGTCTTCCCATGATTTACAGGGGCGTAGGATGATAAGATGAGCAAATGATCACCATGAGATGGGTAAGGAAGATCTTTACGCTTGAGTCGCCTCAGTTGAACTGAGATGAGATCCGCATATATATACATACGTCATGGATCGCAGCATGATTACAAAGGATGTATCATCAAACTTGTAGCCAGGCAAAGGACTCTCTTTTACAAATGAGTTTCTAAAAGGGAATGATTGTAAAAAGGAAGTTCTGGTTCCAATGCTGAGTGCTTTTGAACTAAAGTCTGTACGGTGAAAGATAAAGATAAAATCGACGTACACCATTACAAAATCACTGTAGCATGCAATTCATACTGCATATACTTGAGAGAATGACTGCAATATGGGACGTAGGTGAAAGATCCCTGGTTCACTACGGTGTGAGTCCCAGGAAGGAAAAATCCTTCTACGATACCCTTAGGACTTAGGCATGCATCATGAAAGCCTGACTTGGGGCTAGCTACTTTAGCTGAAGCTTCATGATCACACATGATTCGATCATATAGCTAAAAGCTAGGAAAGCGACCAAGTTGGGACAGATCGATGTTTTTTTTTGGTAAAAAAGGAAGGTCTATCTTGAAGTACATGATTAAACCATATTTTTACATGATTTTTCATGATTAATTTGGGATTTTTAATGCATTTTTTGGAGCATTATTGCATAATTAAGCACTAATTTTAACTAGGGACGATTGTATTGAATTAATTGCAATTAGGGTAAAATTGTCATAATTTGTTAATTATTTTGTGCAATTGTTTCTTGAACATTTGATGCTACATTGTGCTTAATCTTACATTGTAGAGGTTTTGGAAGAAAAAAGTTGGAAATTCAGGAGGTTCAGAATTAATTATTTTTAGGGTTTGGGAAAACTACAAGAAAGGCCCCAGAGATTTTGGAAATTACATATTTTTGGAGAAGAAAAGGGCCTAGGAAAATCACAGAAAAGAGCCCAAAGTTTCAGTAAATTTTGTTTGGACCCTAGAATATTTCAAAAATTTTCACATTAGTTCCTCTTTTGACCTTTTGAAATATTTAGAATGGTCCTTGGTCAAAACTTGCATTTTTGACTAGGGAATTGGGCTACTATTGGATTCTGTCAGCTGACACAGGGGGAGCCCAGACCCAAGACGTGAGCTAAAACTTGGGGATATGAAAATAGAGACTTGAAGGGGGAGCTTACGGTGATATTCAGAAACAGTTGAGGGGTACTGCTGGAAAAAAAAAGAGGGAGACGAAGAATGAGAATAAGAGGGGTGGCACCGCAAGAACCTGGGAGGAACAAACTGGAGGCTGTGAGTAAGCTAGAAATCTGAAGCTGAGGGTTCAAGGGCGGCGGACAGAGAGAGAGAGCTTGAGGGAGACGGAGAAGAGGAAGAGGACCATCGGTCCTCTATTTCCGGTGAACTGGAGATTTGGGAAGGACCGAGAGTTGAAGGAGGGAGTTAAGCTGGGAGTCTGAGGTGCCTGAACCACCATGGAGCTGCATTTCATCACCGCCATTGCTCTCCACGTTAGCATCGTTGAACCACTACTACACACTACCATCATCATAGCATCTCCACCATCTTCATCAACGCCATCCTTTCTCTTCACTTCACAGCACCATCGTCTTTCCTCCACTGCCGTGAACCACCATTCCTGTTTCCTTTGTTCTGAATCCACTTCCAGATTTGCCAACGTCTCTATGTCTTAATACCACAACTACCCAGAACCTATTTAGCGGCCACTTCTGTGAAATGTCTCAACAAATTACAGATTGTGTGGGCTCTCTAATGAACATGAGAGGCTGATCTTTTTGCTGCTTGGTGATGAGAAAATGTGGCTTGAGCAATTGTGTTTTCATAGGGGAGTTCTTTGATTCAATCTTATGCTTAGACTATATATTTGATTTCCTTGTTTAGGTTAATCATTTTATGGTTTTAAGACTTGGATTGCTGTTATGTATCCATGTGGGTTGATCATTATAGTTTTAATTGGATGATGTATCTTGATGTTCATTTTGATATATATCTTTTGATGTGCTTGATGAAATTATGCTTGCTATCATGTTGTTGATTGGTAATCATAGTTGATTTTAGCTCTTGAATGGTTCGTTAGAACATTCAATTTGAGAAGGACAATTTTAATTGCACATTAAGTGGGTTTAAACAATATCTCAAGAGGTAGTAGTTAGCTATGTTTGTAGGAGCTATTATTAATTGGGAATATTAGACTCAAGTGTTATCTTGAAGTTGTTCTTGAGACTTAATGAAATTTGAACTCCTATGATTTGTTTAGCAAGGATTGCCACTTTCTTCATCATCAAGAGCGTCCATTATACATAGCTTTACTTTCAATTTAACATTTCTCATTATTTTCAAAAATACCAAAAAGATTAGAAATATTTTTATTTTCAAGAATTTTGATTTATAGAAAACCAATTTCAAAAACCCCTTTTCTAACCATGTTTATAGCACTTAGTTTTCCTAGGGAATCAAAATAAAAGGCTCCTTGATAAGAGAACGATCTTGAGTTGTTTGCAAAAATACCAAAAAGAATTTTGATTTATAGAAAACCAATTTCAAAAACCCCTTTTCTAATCATGTTTATAGCACTTAGTTTTCCTAGGGAATCAAAATAAAAGGCTCCTTGATAAGAGAACGATCTTGAGTTGTTTGCACTATATTGCATTTAATTCATGATAAATTATGATTTGACCTTGAGGCAGCTAAGGACACGGCCAAATCAATGGCGCCGTTACTGGGGAGTCAATTTTGACTCCTTTGGTTGACTAAGTGTCAATTGGTTTAGATTGACCGGGGTTTGCTTGTGAGCCTATTAGGTTTTCTTTCATTTTTTTCTTCATAGGTTTTTAACACTTTTTTATAGTTTTTCTAGGTTTGTAGAGTGTCTTGCATTAAAATGTTTTAGAAAACCAACCAAATATCTTGATGTTCTTTGCTTTTGCATTTGCATTTGCATTTTTGCATTTCTCACTTGAATTCATTTGCTTTGTGCTTGGTTGCTGCATATTGGTTTCATTGCATTCAGATTGCTTGTTGATACCTTGCTTTTGATGCCATTTGGTGCATGATTCCAATCTCTAAGTCGCAATTTTGATGAAATACCTTTTCCATTTGGGTTGTGAGCATTCATACTTGTCCATACACATCATACACACTCACATACACTTGCACTCTTCCCACTTCATACCTTTTTGCTTGAGCTTGTGTACAAGATAATTTTGACATTTCATGGATCCATTGCTTACTTGCTAGCTTTGTATGCCCGACCAATTTAAGAGAGCATTTGATCATTCTTCTAATCTTGAATTTGTCATTGACTTAAGTGATTGTGTTTCTCAAGGTACAACTATGGCAAGAAATGGTCCAAATCCACCTCCAAGGAGAACTATAAGGGATATGACAAGATCGGATGTCACTTATAATCCTTTCAACATCGCATGCCCTAACCTTGAGGTTAATTTTGAGCTTAAGGGTCCTTTGCTTACTGCACTACCTTATTTTCATGAACTTGACAAGGAATACCCTTACAATCATCTCAATGCACTACACTTGGCTTGCTCGAACATGAAGCCTGTTGGTGCTCACCTTGAATATGTGCAATTGAAAGTGTTGTATTTCACTTTGCAAGGAAAGGCGAAAGAGTGGTACATGATGCTTCATATGCATGCTAATGATGCCCTTCATTCATGGGCTAACTTGAAGAAAGCATTTTTGGACAAATACTTTCCCGATGCTAGGATTGCTGAGATCTACTCTATCAAGCAAGATCCATTGGAATCCTTTTATGAGTATTGGATTCGCTTTCAAGAGCTTTTGGCCAAGTGTCCACATCATCAAATCAGTGATGAACAATTGATCCAGTACTTTCATGATGGTCTTCTACTTAATGAGAAGGGCATTCTTAATGCTTCAACAGGGGGTTCTTTAGAAGATTGTACTGCTGAGGAAGCGTGGGCTCAAATTAAAAGAAGAGCTTGAAATACTCAACAATACAATGTGCGAGAGATTAGAGGAGTCTGTGATATAGGATCCAACCAAATGATGCTCTCACTTGAGTCAAAGATGGATACAGTCACTTCATAACTTTCTCTCATCACATCTGAGCTTCATCATTTGAGTATCCACCAAGCACCTTCCTCTCCTACTTTAAAATCTCTTGTTGCACCTAGTTGTGAATCTTGTGGTTCAGTTATGCACATTTCAAGTGTATGCCCTAATCTTCATGAGGAAGTCAATTCTATGTACCAAGGAAGGCCTAATCAACAAAGATGGTAATCTAACACTACCACCTACAATGAACAAAGAAGTCCTAACCCTACTTTCGGTTATAGGAATCAAGAAGGATCATCTCATCAAGTCCAACCATATGGGTCAAACCGTAGGCAAATGGTGTCACTTCAAGAGTCTAAAGGTGATGAGAATAATCAATTGTTGAAGAGCATAGCCGGCCGACTTACTAGTATTGACAATTGGATGATGGAAGAAAAAGCTTTGAATGAGAGTCAATTCTCTTCTATTGGCTCAACTCTATAAAAGCTCGAAAGTGATAGAGCAAGTGATAGAACTCAACTATCTCATGTATTCAAGAAGTTAGAAGAGTTGTAATTGAAGAATGATACTGTGCAATCCCACTAAACTCAACTCTCAAATTCCTTGAGTGAAGTGCATGCTAAGACTAGTGGTTCCATTCCTTCAAACACGATCATCAATCCCAAGTCCCTGAATGCTATTGAGTTGAGGAGTGGCAAGAAGGTGCACTTCCCTGAAGAGATTGACAATAAGGTGGATGAGGAGATAGAAGTTGAAAATCCAACCTTAAGCCTAATGAAGCTTCCTAATTCTGAGAGCTCTAAAAAGAAGGCTATTCTTGACAAGAAGAATGACAAAGTGGTTGAGCAACCTCAAGTGGAACAACAACCACTTCTGAGAGAGGTTGGCTCCAAGTCGGGACAGATCAGTGTTTTTTTTGGTCAAAAAGGAAGGTCTATCTTGAAGTACATGATTAAACAATATTTTTACATGATTTTTCATTATTAATTTGGGATTTGTAATGCATTTTTTGAAGCATTATTGAATAATTAAGTACTAATTTTAACTAGGGATGATTGTATTGAATTAATTGCAATTAGGGTAAAATTGTCATAATTTGTTAATTATTTTGTGCAATTGTTTCTTGAACATTTGATGCTACATTGTGCTTAATCTTACATTGCAGTACATTTTTTGTGGTGGCATCTGTGACATGTCCCTTACAGGTTATAGGAAACACCAGTAAGTGTGAATACTACGCGCATAGTAGGCAATCTGGGTCAAAATCAAAAACAAGAGAAACCATGACTCGAGAGGGATCAAATATGCCATGAATTGAGTGTATGGACAGACCTAGGGCATATGAGGCAACAGTTTACAGGTTCACAAAGGGTGTCCTTGGATGCTGATCCGATATCAAGGATTTCTAGTATCACAAGCACCAAAGGTTCTGAATGTGTTGTGCCCACGTGGTCACGACAGACACCAAGTATGAAACAAGAAGAAGAAGTAGTCACACAATGGGTGGCCTATCAAGTACGAGCGGGATATGTTGGACTTTGGGTCCAAGTTCACCCTTGATGGGCCGGACTATTTGATTAAGGATACAAGTAGCCTTATCAAATAAGAAATCAATTAGCATTAATTATGGCTTGGTAAATAAGTCGGTAATTAATTATGGGATTGTGAATTGAGGAACAAGTCACCACAATTAAGAAATTAATTGAGAATCAATTAATTTAATTACCGTCTTGGAGGCCAAGAAAGGGTGCATACGTTTCCTAATTAGTGGCTATTCTAAACCACTATAAATAGGGTGTGCCTCTTTAATTGCAAACCACCCCTACTATTGAACTCTCTAGCAATTCTCTTCTCTCCTATCATCTTGCTTGCTTTTGTGCATTGCTGTGCAAATACATATTAAACTTTGGTAGTCTAATATTTGCGTGGAGCTTTAACACTCGGATCCAACTCGACCCGGTATGCGTTTCTACTCTCTATCTAGCCTATTCATTCCTTCAAAGAAGAAGGACATCATTATCATTATTCAATTATATAAAAGTATGAATTTCAATATATCTATCCGGATTGTTTAATACCAAAAAATAAAAGTATGAATTTCACTTCTCATTTTCTTTTAAATTTTATTTCTTTTATATCAAATGTATCCATAACAATATAGATTAATCGTGCTGACTTAGTTAGGGCCAAGATAAGGATCAATATGGTTTTGGGCTCTTCTTTTTTTGGGTAGGCACTAAGGATTAGAGGGTGGGAGACTGCATTTGAGTTTCAAAAGATAAATGACTTGTACCAAAAAAAAAAAGAACAGATAAATGACGGTTTGGTCTCTTGAAAAAAAAAAATCTTAATAGTTTTTAATTTTGATTTTGTTTGTAATAGAAATCAGGCATATACAGTTGGCAGAGACGAGCCAATCAAAAACCATTTCAATCAGAAACATCCAGAAGACGACAAAAAACCTCCACTGCAGCCAGCGCCGACGAGCACCTAAGGCACATGTTGGCCAACACCCACAAGCTACAAGTCATTATTAATTTTCTTTTCTTGCACACCCACCACCTAGAGAGTTAGCGAGTCTTGTTGCCTATAAATACCAAGCAATGCATATCGAGCTTCTTCAGTGTCTAGTCTTCTATTCCTACAAATTAAAGGCACTCACCTGTGAGTTCTTGTTCCAAGTTCCAACCTCCTTTTACAACCTTTAGCTAGGCATGGCATATACCTCTCGCTCTTGTTTCTTCTTTGTCCTTTTGGTTTTGTCCCATGAACTTCTCTTTGTAGAGGCAAGGAACTTGAAACAAAGCAAAGACCACTTACCCAACTCTGCAAAAGACACAACAAAACCTACAGTTATTGCTTCTCGACCCACTAGAAAACTGGAAGGAGATTTTGAAGCCTTTCGCCCCACAAATCCGGGGCATAGCCCAGGCGTTGGTCATTCCATCAAAACTTGAGCAACCCATCGTTCTGCATGCATGCAATTATATATTCCTTAGTATTATGTCCTTTAATATTTAGGCTTTTCTGTATTTCCTTAATTATGTAATGTTATTTCTCGCTGATGTGTTAGGTAGGTTTTGTGTTCGCATTCTCATTCGTCTGTCTCTTTGTTTTTAGGCCTTTAGTGTAGGGTTATGATTCATGCATGCATCCTTCAATTAATGTATTTTGTCCTAAGCTTAATTTCTATTTTGTATCAATATATTATGTTTTTGGTAATCTGCCCCAAGATTTTCATCTTCTTCCTCTCTCGAATTCTATCTATAGCTACTGCACCAGACAAGAGCGTGCTGATTATATGATATAATGATTAATGACTTCATTGCAAGATGTCGGCAATCTATATAGAATTTCTTGTGGAGCTATTATTTGGCAAATAATAGCCGCTAGATCATGAACCAAAGAATGGGCACGCTAGAATGATAAATGAATAAAAATGGCCGGAAGGTTGAACTTTGAAATCAAGATCCTCCACTTTTGTTGAAGAACTTTAGGTAACACACCAAATTTTTTGGCAGCTCTTAATTAGAGAGAAAGTAAAAAAGAGAATTAGAGAAAGTGGAAGGAGTATTTTTTTCCGCGAATTTATACATATATAATACGTGATTAATTTCATATACTACAAATTTTCTACCCACCCATCTTCATTTCATTATATTTTATTTTTATTCTTTTCCTCCTTAAAGAGGAACGTACGGATGAAGTTGAATTTTATTAATAACATATTAACATGATATATTAGGCCATATATATTAAGAAAAACAACTACAATAAGAATTTAACAACTATATGCGTGTCTTTATTCTTTAATGGCAAAGCTAGGGCTATAGGTTTTACAGGTGTCCCATGCTAAGACATCATGAGGTTCGTTCACATTATTGTTGGAAGGTTGACAAATAAGGTCCAGATTAAAAACTGACTCATATCAATTGGACTCAAATGAACTATTATTACGCAAACTCGCGAATCTATCTGGAGAAGTATATATTGCTATTGATATGTATAGACTAATCATTCACGTGGTTTCATGTAGCTAGGGTAGTTCGTCGAGCGAATATGCCAGACAGCCAACTTGCAAAACCATTTCTTTACAGTGAAGTCTGCTAGGAAAATGGGGAATATATCATATATGTTCTTCAGTATATTCTCCCGTACTACTATATATAGCTTTGAACCCTCTGTGTAGATTCTCACGGATTCCAACTTGTTAGTTACACCAAAAAGGAAAAAATTCCAGCACATGTTAATGTTCAAGAAACAACTGAAAGAAGCAACCTAGCTATAGCTAAGCATTGAGTATGTTTTCCGCTGTTTTCCTGTAGTGCAATTTGACAATGAAAGGGGAACATGTAAATATTCGGTGATGCATCTCTCCCAATCCTAGAGCTTACTTTTCTTTTTGTTATTACAAATGCATGTAATAAAACCTAGCCAGTTTCGAGTGAGAGGGACTTTGGTTGCTTAACTGCTTAAACACGAGGTTTTGAATTCAAGTTCATGTAAAGGTAAAAACGTCTTTGGGAGAACAGCAACCAATTGAGCCCAATAATGCCTAAATATGATTGGGTTGGGTTTCTCTCCTTTGCCCCTCCCATCTATTGCCTCTTCTTTACCTCATCTTCTTTTATCACCGTTGGAAAAATAAAAGTTTAATGGTCCAGATTTAACATTTTTTAAACAATATTTTTATAAATTCACTTGTAATATATACAAATAAATTTAAACTTTAAAATTTGATCTAAACAGTTCAAAACCATAGATTATTATTATAAAGTAGTTTTTTTTCATGATAGTTGTAACTGTTCAGATCAAACTTTAATGGTTTAAATTTATTTCTATATGTTATATGTTAATTTATAAAAATATTTTTTTATAAAATGTTAAATTTAGATCGTTGAAACTTTTAATCCAATAGTGATAAAGAGAAGACGAGATGTAGGAGAGACAATGGATGGGAGGGGCAAAGGAGTGAAGCCCAACCAAATATGACTAAGTCAGATAGCCGTATAAAAAAATTAGGCCACTCTCTTTATTATTTTGGGCATTAATCCCTTCTATTACTACACACACACAAGGGAAATAATTAACCTCAATATAAAATAAGTTTATAACAAGTTATATATTATTCATAAATTATAGATAATATAACTCATCCCAAATTGTGTACAATACAATATTTCTAGTGAATACTGTTCATCAATATATATATTGGAATATTTAATGTCACATCAAGAAATAGTACTTTAATTTTAAAGAGTACTCCCTCCGGTCCTAAATATAGGACAAAGTTTGTAGTGTAAATTACACTACAAACTTTGTCCTATATTTAGGACCGGAGGTAGTATAATTTATTTTTTATTTTTACAAATCTATCTTTGTTTTTGTGTTTTTTTTTACAGCTTAAATATCCCTTTGCAATTTAGGAGCAAGCTATTCTAGTTACCGAACAAAAGATGTAACTACACCCTGGCAAGAACGAAGGGAATGTGATTTAGTATTGTGAGGAAATTCCATTATATTGATTTGAAATATGCACGCGCGTTGAGGCCTAATGATCACCCCAAGTTCAGGGAAAGTGGAATCCAACTTTTTGGTTCCTTTGCCAAGGGAATCTTCTACTTTTTCCCCCCCTTTTGTTCGATCCCTTGTTGTCTACTCTTTCTTTTCAATTCCCACTCAGCTGTATTCCATATGTATATGGAGCCTCTATGCCAGCTTAGAGAGACTAGGTTCTCAGGTGAAAACCAACAAAAAAAAATGGCAGTCCATGCAAACAAATATTTAATTTGTGCTTTCGTTAGTTAATTTTAAAAAAAAAAGTGACTTAAAGAGAATGTCCCATAAGAAACGGTCAAATGAAAGGCCTTACAAGTTACTTTCCTTTAATTTTTTTTCACCATCCCACTTGTCCTAGTTATTATAGGGCGAATAAATTTTTTTGTCCTATTTATTAGTCACATCATTAAAATTTTCATATAAATGTACAATTTACCCTTCTTTTATAGTGTATTGACTTTGTTTTCATGGGGTATAATGTATATTAAATAGGGATAAAGTTAAAAATTTGTTGAATTTTAAGGTAGAGTTAATGAAATTCAGGTTAGTCTCATCAATAATCAAACATATCATTATTGTCATATTCTCCAATAACTATAATTACATTTAGTCACACGTTAAACCCTAATTAGCTATAGAAATGTCTCAGCTAGCTAGTCAGTTATATCAAACACACAGATATTGTACCTAATTTTAGTCGAGATGAAATTAAACTAAAAGAAGTTTCATGGGGCAAGAGAGACTAGGAACGACAACTAGACAAAGCACACATGATGTTCACCTCTTTTTGTCGTGAGGTTGGGTTTAGCTTTTATAGATCCGAGAGCCACCCTACGGTCTCTTTCTTCTCTAATTGTTTCGCAGGGAAGTCTCTTCGGAATCTTTCCCAGCCATGAGGAGTAAGCAGTCACATGCACTGGTCCAACCAAAAAGTTCAATAAACTTAATTAAATATCTATGCAATGAGTGAAATCTTAAGAATAAATTACAATATTCATGATTTGTGAATAGTATATCTTGTTATATATAGATTCTATATTCTTTGTTGAATAAATATTTGATCATTATATTGTTGTTCATATCACATTTAAAATTGTCAGTTTATTTTATCTTCATATTCTTAAATTATTTTATTTATAATTCCTTCCTTCGTGTGAAATAGAATGGCGGTTATGTTAGTCGCAGTTGCAGCCGAAGCCAAACGCACATAGAATCCGACGCTAGTTGTGCAAGTGGTCCTTCTTTTGATTAACCAGCAAGCAACACGCAGTATATTAAAATCATAAAACTTCTAAGACTTAATAATTAATAGTAAAGCGAAAGCGCAAAGCCTGTTCAGTTGATAGGTTTCTTAATTTAAACCATATCATTAGAGTTTATTTATATATATAGCATGGGGACGATCACTAAGTGCGTTCCAATTTCAATGATCGCAAGTTGAAGCATGTGCTGCGTGACGGCTTATGATTTGGTTTAATTTTTTAATAAACGTGATTATGTTAATTAAGTACAAGTAGTTCACTTGATGCTTTATCGTAAATACAAATTCGTTGTTTTCTTGTCAGTTCTGGACTGCAACTGCGAAATTCTTTAATTTCCTTCCAATTTCAAGATTCTTCAAACATAGAATGGAATATGTCATAGAGAAACTGATCGGTTTTTGTTTGTCACTTTCTCTCATTTTTTTGTTGGCCCGATTTCCGTCACTATTCATATAGAATATTTTTTTAATTAATAACTCAATATATTTAATAGTAGAGCTAATAATGAATCAGATGACAGTCATCATGTCTTGATTCATTTTGAGTTTTAATGCCAACTTCCATATTTTTTTATTTTATCTCCTTTTCTTCTTCTCTGTCACCTCCAGAACAAAGTAAAAAAAGCTTGGTTATACTTTGGCGTTGAAAAAGTAATCAAAGTAAAATAATTAATATCTAAGGTCATGCAATTCATCCTATTAACTTTAAAAATTGATTATAGACCATATAAATTTTCAGGTTAGTGCAACATGACACTTTTATTGTCCAATTTTTTCGTCCAAAATCTTCACAAAACATCCACAGAAGTTTTTGTTTTCGCCCGTGAATGCATTGAGGTGGAATCGGTAAAAAAAGAAGAAGAAGTTTATTTGTCATCTTTAATTACAATTTTTTTTTAAAAAATTAAGATTAGTTGGCATAAGCTTTTATTTAGCGCATGCATGATTTCATGTAAATATATAATATACACGTAAATGCTAAGATAACATTATATCACTAGCATCTATATCCAAGAGTTTTTTGGTTGGAGGTTTGCATCCATTTTTATTTTTGGCAACAACAATTTTAATCATAATTACTTAAAGTGCAGAAAAATATAAAAATAAGTCTATTACATGAAAAAACATTTTTCATTCGATTTTACACGCTACAAGGGATTCTTTATTCATTAGCTGCTACAGAAAATTTAATACTAATAAGTGTCTGTTCCAGTACAAACACTTTTTATCACGAAGTTAAAGACAAAAGGTACATAATAATGTTTTGACTACACAGAGCAAATATGCTACGTACTAATAATGCATAACGAAAATGAAAACATCGCACACACTTTAATTCAATTACCCTTGTTTTGATGAACCATATGCCCTACGCCAGGGCTGTGACCTGGGTCCGTAGATTTGTGATAAGGTTTGGATTCCTCAGACGTTACAAATTAATAATGTTCAGCATCTGGACTTTCCACTGCCATCATCTTTCCTTTTATGTCTTCAGTTTCCACTCCAAATTTTTTATGACCAACCCCAGGACTGTTACCTGGCGTTGTCGGTCGATGAGCACTTAGATGATCTCCATTTGAATCTCCATCATCCTTGTCTAATGAAGTAGGAATGGTATTATCAATGGAAGTGTCTTTGTTCATCTTGGAATTCTGGTTTGATATCTTTATCTGCCTTCCCTGAGTTATAATAACTTCATTGAAGGCAACTAGTACGGCCACTATAGCTAAATATTTGAGAATGGCCTCACCCATAACTTAGGACAATTCAAAAGAATTGAAGCTTCAAGATTTATGGTTTAAGGAAATGGACGAGGGAATCCAGATGATGATTTAAGAAGTTCTGGGCTCTTAGGCTATTTATAATCTTGGTTGAGTATTGTATCTACATGCCTTGTTGAGATTTTTAAGTAATAGTTAGTCATGCCATTTGACTAAATATGTGGAGCGCATCCATCGCAGAATATGGACCATTAATTTGCCAAATGTCGCCATATTTCATTAAGACTAATGAGTTTTACGTGCATGTATATAATTATATGGGAAATCTTCTAAAACCATTGACTTTTTGATACTACTTCCAGCTCTTAATATAATATTTTGTTTGTAGTGCAATTTATACTGTAAATGAGGTTTTATATTAAAGATCGGTGGTAACATTTCATTTAACTTGTCTTTTGATCTGCACCACTTGGATTCTGATGTACTGGCTAGCTTGTCATTGTTATTGTGTGATTGCATATGCGAGTTATATATGATCATTAATTAGAACAGTCACAACTCACTAGTACGCATGAGAGAAATAATAGAAACAGTAAAGTACTAAGGTGTAAAAATGTTATACTTAAAGCTTAAATCGTACGTTCTTGAAAACATATTGACGTTTGATGATAGAGAAAAAATTATGGACAAAATTATGCTGGTGACTCCTTCTACGGGCTCAGGGGATGATGTTTTTTGCTGGCGGAACGGATCTGAGGGAGTTTTTAGTGTGAAGTCGGCTTATGACATGGTCTTTCAGCAGCATGAGCAGAGACACCAATCTCATTGGCGGCGTTTATGGCACTGGGATATTCCGGAAAGAGTTAAGCAATTTTTGTGGCAAGTTTTCCACGAGAGACTCCCTATGAACAAAATGAGAGCGAGATATAACTTGAGTGTCCCAAACACTTGTCCCTTTCTGTGTGAGTGTGAGGAGAGTATCATACACGTTCTGAGGGATTGTGAACAGGCTAAGAAAGTGTGGTTTCTTTTAACTAACCATATATATTATCCTATGTTTTTCTCTGGTAATTTGCAGGAATGGCTTACATGGAATATACAGTGTTGCCCGGGAACTAGGAAGGTGGCCAAATGGCCATGGCATAGAGTGTTCGGTACTGTCTGCTGGCTTCTATGGAAGAATAGATGCAATCAAGCATTTGAAGGACGAGCGGACAATGCAAGAGGAATAGTTCACAAGTGCTTGTATCATCTCTCGGAAGGCGTGGAGAACGGTAGACTTCGACATCAGATCTTTCAAATACCAGAGAGGGGGCCGAGACGCTGGGAACCACCGGAACTGGGCTTTGTGCGGGTAGATGTGGATGGATCCAGACATACTGGCGGTCAGGCAGCTTGCGGTGGAGTAATTAGAGATCATCATGGCAACTGGGTTCGTGGATTTCAACAGAAGTTAGGATATACCTTCCCAACTGCTGCGGAAATCCATGCAATCAACGGAGGGCTCCGTCTATGCAAGCAGATGGGATTCACCAAGATCAAACTTTTCACAGATTCACTACAGGCTATCCAGCTTTTATCGGTTGATTGTGGAACCGATCACCCTCTATATGAGGTCATTATTGATACTAGGTCCATTATTTATGGGGATTGGGATATTGAAATCTCCCATTCGTTCAGAGAAAATCTCAGATGTGCTGATTGGTTAGCAAAGAATGCTTACAGGAATATCCAGGACTACACAGATATTGGGTCATCACCTAGGGAATGTACTCATCTTTTCGCACTCCAGTGTGACCTGCCGTCGCAGGATAGGCATGTAACACCTATTCATAGGTCTTTCTAAACTTCAAGCATTGCTTGCCTTTGTAATCAAAAAAAAAAAAAAGAGAGAGAAGCCATTGAGAATAATTAATTTGGTTTGAAAAACAAGTGCGAGTTGAACTCGATCTCTGAGAATATCTAATAAAGAATGGTAGGTGGACTGGTGCACCATGAAAATGGACCCATGGAGATTCTCTCCCGTACCTTCTCCACCATGAAAATGGGTAGCCGCCAACCCAAAGGTTATGAAGAAGAAGATCTCTCTATATTTGACTTGGCTTGATTTGGTACTCCACTACCTTCATGGTTCAGCAGAAAACAACTTTCACCAAACTTTGTTCTGATAGGGCCGAAATCAGGAGCTATGATTACAAAAGGATGGTATATTCGAGACTAAATGTGTGTGTGTGTGAGAGAGAGAGAGAGCTCATGGCCAATATATGACCTAGTATTTTAGTCATATTGCGAAAAGATACGCCGTTAATTCCTTTTTTGATCCATCTATCAAATATATCTGGGGGCATGTAATTTATAAATAAGAAAATTTTTAAAAAAAGCTAAAGAGACTTCAACGTGTTAAAATTGAATTAGAAGGAATGTGTTACAAAGATGCCCTCAAAATTATAAACGGAACTTTCCTAAGTCCAAAAAAAAAAAAAACAATTTCGCGAAGTATAGACGTGTTATAGTTTCCAACTCCTGTCTTATTCACATAACAGGAAAATTCAAAAGTTGCAACAACCCATTGCACCATATATATATATATATATATCAACAAGGACAACAGAAGGAATATTCTTGAATCAAAAGTGATGAAGTCAAAAGCGACATGACCACGTGCTTTGTGTAAAATCCCCATGTCCCGCCACTTGAACCTGTCTCATAGTAGTGAGAGGGTCAAATGTTGTCATACATATGGAGCCAAGCTCGATCGTATCAATCACTTCAAGTTGGAATTAAAATGGAGAGAATATTTAGAAAGATTGGTTCCTAGGACTATGGAACTCTCACTTCCGGGTCTTCTCCATAAAGTTCCTTAAAAAAAATAGACAAAATAATAACACACCCGTGAGAATATTAGTAATTAATTAATGGGAGAATTACACTAAGGTCCCAAAGAAGAAGAGAAATGAAAAAATGGTCCCGTGGAGTTGTCAATACAAGCTCATGGAGTTGTTAACGAGTTGTCAATACAAGCTCCTGGAGTTGTTAATGGGACCATTTTTTCATTTTGCAATCTACAGGGACCATTTTTTCATTTTTTCCCTTTCTTGGGACCTCATTGTAATTCTCCCTTAATTAATTGAACCACTATTGTGTGTTCGTTTACTTTCTAAACAAAAACAGTAAGCCAAGTGGGTTAGGTTTTGATGGTTTTGATGACTAGCTGGCTAGGCTGTTCCGCTGTATTGAACGAGCGGTGTAAGTTTAACTGAAATCATATCTTTCATTAAAAGCTTCAAAATTAAATAAATTAGAGCTGCGTGGACCAATGTGAAGAATCTTTTGGGTCCCTTCATTGAATCCTAACCGATTGCAAACACCTTTGAAAAGCTCAACTTCTTGGAATATTCTCCAGGAACTTCATCATCTCATACTATCAGAAAAAATGGTTTTAACATCCCTTTTTTTTTTGCCTTTTAACGTCTGAAAACAGAGGGACGTCTATCTAATGGTTGTGGAAAAAAACGTCAATAACGTCCGTAAAATAGGGGACGTGAAAGGCAGACTTTAGACGTCCCCAGTTCCAACTAGGGACATCTAAAGTGTCGCCACCCACTCTACCACGTCCCTTTTTATTTAAGGACGTTGAAAGTTTTTGTTTTTTAAAAATGGCCTTTTTATATATTGCACTGTCTGAAAAATGTAAACTGCAGAAATAGGATTCCAACAACAGAATAAAACAACAGCAGTTCAACAGAATGGAAACAACAACTTGAAACACAGTGATCAACCCAAGGCTCTATTACATGCAATAATTTTAAGGAGTAGCAAACTAATTAACTAACAAACCACACAAACTACACAACAATCTATATCCAAGTCTATTATTGCACTAAAAAGACTATATCCAAGTCCCCAGTTTCTACAATAACCAAGACTAAATCCAATCTATATCCAACAACAATAACGCTAATTATATGTACAATATATAGAACTACCACAAAAGTATGTCCTACACAAACTACTAAAAACTTTACTCTGGTATACGTTGAAGAAGATGTCCAGCCAAAAAGTCTTTGATCATATTTAGGTCTTCATATGAGTAGGCATCTTCATTGTCAAAAATCTGTAAATTAGAAAATAAGCTTAGATGAAATAATGAATCAAGTGAATGAATTGCGATTGAATTACAACACCAAGAATATTATCCTCTGGGAATGAAGAAGCGATTACTTGTTCAAAATCTGTCGTAATGCCACTCTAAATGATGTTAAACATATAAAGTAAGACATAGTATCCACATTCCCAGCCGCCAGATTGTCGAGGGCACTATAAATCAAAAGCAAATGGTTAAAATCAATAAAGGCATATCTAAAACGACCGTCAATCAAAAGAACTTGATTTGAAACTACGTACCTTTGGAAACAACCATCTCGGTTCTTTGCCACCTTTACGTTCGCGTGGCCCACCAAGTGCTCGATACGTCGTGCATGCCCTATCATTAAAATGAAAATCAAAATAAATTCGAATAATTCATTTAAGTCAAGAATCAAGAAGCAATGAAATACAAAAAAATAACTTACATGTTGAAGACGCTTTTAGTTTCTTTGTCTGGTCTTCTACTTAAGGAATCAAACTAGTAAACAACGTGGGACCGAGGACAGAGAACACACAAACTCCAGTGATAACTATCACAACATATACAGATTAAAAAGAAGTTAGATGGCAAGGCAATTATTTATTAAAAATCTCAAATACACAAAATTAAAATGCGTGCCCTTGAACAATCGGTGCTAGATAACAATGATAGTCGTTCTCTGCCACTGTGAAGCCCACATAGTTCGTCCTTCTTTTCAATGTATTCTCACTCCTTGTCGTATGTGCAGGAGACAAGAATCCATATAAATCAACTTTTTGAGAGTCAATGCGTATACGACTGAAGGAGCTATAATAGAATTAAAATGATGAATGTATTAGCTAGTTAAAATCAACTTAACTAAATGAAAGAAAAAATGGGAAATAAAAAACTTACAGGATTGCAAATTTGCCCCATCCAATATCTAGCTCCTCCAAGTTAATGAACTGATTAAGATCTTCTTTATCAATTGTGAAGTGATACTCTAATTCCTGGCCCACAATCCCTGTAAGCATATGCAAATCAATCTGGCGAATGCCTTTATAGATATGCTGCAGTCGTGCTAAGAAGGGCCATTGTTTTGCTTCCTGCTCGTTCTTTTAGAACATAAAAAAACATATTGTTAGTAGGATGTCAACACATCTCAAGTAAAAGTGAGGTAGTTCCATACCATTGGAGGTGTTGGTGGTAATAAGCCAATAAGATGTACAGGCCAAAGGATGAAAGATCCTCTCGCCTGAGCTATCATGGCAACCTCGTCATCAAGAATAGGGATGGCTGTACCTTCTTCCCCCTCTCGAACACACGTCACAGTCACCCTACGCAAATGCTATGGAATTTGCTGATTATGGTGGGTAGTAGCTTCTGTGTGAACGAGAGCATCTGCAACTACACTCAGCACTAGGGCTTCCAAAGAGAGGATGGCAGGTTCTCCCTACGCTGGAGTGGGAGAAGGGTCGCCAATTGGTTCCTCCACTGGGTTGTAACTTCCTTTGGTGCTATGGAAGGCCAGGGATGAATGGGTTCTACGCTCGGTAGTTGCCATCTGTGATTCAAACATCTTCATCATTTCAGCTCGTAGCTCAGGCATCAGCTCAAGATGTAGCTCTGGCAACAGCTCTTGTCGGAGCTTTTCGCGAAGGTTGGCCTCGAGCTCTTGTGAGACTTCCTGACGAATCTTGGCCACAAGCTCCCTACTGGGTTCAGCTTGTGACGAAAAGGATGTGAGGCTCGGCCAAAATACTTCGCGACACGAACTCCCCCTGCCTCCCCTCTAACATGACCAGGGTGATCTGCCTTCCCAATCGTCGTTGACAAGTTGTCCATCCGTCCACTTGGAGTGAACGAACCTTGGCTACTATGATCTTCCAGTTCATCCTGCAGCATACAAGTTATCGTAAATGAAAATTAAGCACTCCCAATATGAAAAAATAACTTTGTACTTATGCTTTAACTACTTACAATTCTTGTGGCAACCTTAGCAACAGTCAGATTTACGTACTTCCCACCCTTAAGCCTCCCTGCTTTCCATTTTTTGTGACGTGGAGGAGGTGGTGGGGGCTGGACCACAACGGTAGGATCTGATGTGGCTGCTTCCTTCAATTTCTCCAACACTTCTGCCATCATCTTTCGCTCAAGCTTCCGATAACCACCACGAGACATGCAATGTTGATAGTTATTAGCTGCTTACCTCTCTACATTTGTTGCACTTAATGCCTGTGAAAGGAAAATAATGAACACCGAATCAATAATGTCAACTATATTCAAATAAAACACTATGATGACAGAAATCTTACCAAAAAGTTTGGATCTTCTCGTGATGCCATAAACAACCTCCAGTCCTTTGGAGACAAAAACGTATACTCATGACATGGATCCTGACCCCTTAGGTCCCCTCGAATGTAATCTCGTGTAAGCCTGTTCTTGAAATCTTTCCATCGTAGATGAACCTCCATCATCTACTCCTTGTACATCTCCGCAGTGTCAGGGACATCATAGGTTTGCTGCAAGGTAAAAATATAAGTTAATTATATTTGAAACAATAGGAATAAAGATATATATGCAGATGTATTGAAACTTATATACCAAAAGTTGTTACCAAATCAAGTCTTTGGTTTTTGGTGGAACCGACTTCCAATTATCATAGATAATGTGAACTTTGCTTCGAGCCAAAAAACCTAAGTAGCTAATGAAATGGTCTTCCTCTGGACCAATTGGTTTCATATTTTCATCAAAGTCCATATGCAACCTCTCCTGTTGATGGTGATGACATGCTACCAATGCAGGCATTTTTGTACTGCCTCTAACCCTTCTTCTCACAACCGGTTCAGGTCTCGCATCAGGTTTAGGCCTATTCATTTCATTGTCCCTATCACTTTGTGAGTAACCAGAATTGTCCATATTCCTGTAAGCACAAAAATCATTGTCAGATAGGTGAATAAATTGTAAGTAAATGAATAAACTAACTAGTTATAAAACAAACAACACACATTACTATTTTCTAAGTTAAGCTCTTACTCTAGATTGTTTCCCATATTCCTTCACCATGATAATTTCTTACAGCATATTCTTCATCATCTACCAATTCTACTTCACTTGTTGTAGGTGGATTAATTGTAAAAGGTGGTGTGTTGTCAAGGTTGAAGGTCGGATCACCATGCTTCTGTTTTTTACTTTCAAGTACAATGGAAATTTTTTTATTTGCGGGATCTGTGACATAAAACACTTGTTTCGCTTGGCTTGCTAGAATGAAGGGCTCATCCCTATAACCTACTCTTTCAAGATCAACTGAGACAAATTCAAATTGTTGATCTATTACCACAGCATTATTGCTAACCCACTTACATTTGAATAAAGCAACTTTGAACTTGTTGTAAGTGATTTCCCATATTTTTTCTATCACTCCATAATAGACCATGGATGCTAATATGGGGTTTTTGTCTTTCGAACTGGAAAAGTGCATGGCTTCAGCTTCTACCATCACCCCACTATTTTGCATGGTACTTCTGTCATCTTGGTCTTTTGTGTAGAAAGAATATCCGTTTATATCATAACCGCTCCAAGTAATGATTTGAAATGAAGGCCCCCAGGCTAGCCACTCTATTGTCTCAGACATACCTGTCTCATGCAAAACCTTTAACTCAAACCACATAATGAATGTCTTGTTTTGCTCAATAGTAATCTGCATGTCATTCTTCCTCGGATTCATGTTCTTCAATCTCTTTCTGTGTTCATCTATATACGGTTGAACTTCTGCCATATTATTCAGGATATAAAGGTGTGCTTGCAATACCTCTTCACGAGGCATAGTCTTCTCTTTCAATCCTCGTGTTCCCTTGCTCCTCCCCTCTTCATGCCGAGATTGTTCCTTCTTCCCTGATAGATAATTGCTGCAGAAGTCCATAGCCTCTTCAACAACATACCTTTCAACTATTGAGGCTTCTAGTCGATAGGGATTTTTAGAATACCCTTTTAAGATCTTCATGTATCGCTTGAAAGGGTACATCCACCTCAGGTAAACTGGACCGCAGAGCCTTACCTCCCTTACCAAATGAACTATCAAATGCACCATTATATCAAAAAATGAAGGAGGAAAGTGTATCTCTAATTAGGACAATGTGATATAACCCTCAGCTTCCAGTTCATCCAGCTTTTCAGTATCAATGACTTTGTTATAGATAGCATTAAAGAAAACACACAATCTTGTCACAGTGCTTCAAACTTCATCTTTCATAATGCCTCTAATAGTACTGGTAACAGTTGTTGCATCAACACATGATAATCACGGGACTTTATTCCCACTAACTTCAAATCGTCCATTGACACACACCTTCTCACATTCAAAGAATATCCTTGTGGTACCTTAATTTTATGCAAACACCCACACAAACTTTGTTTCTCCACTTTTAATAGTGTATGCGCTGCTGGCTCCATGTATGCCCTCCTACCATCATTTCTTAGCTGTGGATGTAACCGTTCTCTTATTCCCATATCAACAAGGTCTAGTCTCGCACTAATCCCATCCTTGGTCTTCCCTGGAATGTGCAAAAGCGTACTCACAAGGCTATCACAAATGTTTTTCTCCATGTGCATTACATCAATACTGTGTCTCACGTCAAGACTACGCCAATATGGAAGATCAAATAAAATTGATATCTTCTTCCATATGTTCTTCTCACCCGCAGTCTTCTAATTCTTACCGAGTAAGACATTGATACATTCAACCCGACTGTAAACTTCCTCTCCGGTTAATGCCTTTGGAGCCATTCTATGCTCCGGCAAGCCGTTAAAACGCTTTCTTAACCTACGATACGGGTGGAACCTAGGAAGGAACCTCTTGTGACCAAGGTAGACCATTTTTCTTCCATGTTTAAGTTGGTGGAAGTGAGTGTCTGCTTCACAGATCGGACATGCTTTATGTCCCTTCACACTGTACCCTGAGAGGTTTCCGTACGTAGGGAAGTCATTTATCGTGGTGAAAATAATTTCACGTAGCTTGAAGGACTCATTCTTATATGCATCAAACACATTTACGCCTTCCTCCCACAACTTCTTCAAGTCCTCAATCAAAGGCGCCAAGTAGACATCTATATCATTTCTTGGCTGTTTTGGTCCATAAATCATCATAGAAAGCATCACATACTTGCGTTTCATACAAAGCCAGGAGGCAAGTTGTATATTACAAGGAGTACTGGCCACGCACTGTGTGTAATATTAAGAGTTTCATACGGATTGATGCCATCTGTACAAAGCCCAAGCCGAAGGTTTCTCGGCTTGCTGCCAAATTCAGGGAATATTTCATCTATTTTCTTCCACTGTGGAGAGTCAGCTGGGTGCCAAAGATATTTTCCGTCGAATATTCTATCATCAGAATGCCATCTCAACTTCTTTGCTTTTTTTGTAGTGTCAAACAAACGTTTAAAGCGCGGTATTATTGGAAGATACCACAAAACTTTTATAGGTTTCCTTTTAGTTGTCCCATCGCCACAACCACCATTTTTCTTCACTTTGTATCGTGCAGTTTGACACTTAGGGCACTCACTCAGACCTTCATACTCCTTTCTGTATAGTACGCAATCATTAGGGCAAGCGTGTATCTTTTTATACTCCATACCCATTGTAGATAGGATTTTCTTGGCCTCATACATATGATTTGGAAGTACATTATCGTCTGGAAACATATCACATAACAGTTCAAGCAGCAATGTGAAACTAATATCGATCCACCCATAAGTTGCTTTTAAGTTAACCAAATGTAATGTTCCTGTCAGCCGTGTGTACTTACTCCCAGGTACAACGGTGTCTCTGCATCACTCCGCAGGTTGTCATATTTATGCGACTGCGCAAAGGATTCTACCTCAACATCGTGAATCATTCTCTCCATTCTATTTTCATCTATGACATCCATAGCTTCCTTCTTGTGCAACGGACAATCAGTTACTTCCTCAACATGCCATATCCACCTTGTGTATCAAAGATTTATTCCATCACAAAGTAGGTGATCCCTTATAATTTCAACATCCCGTTTTCTCTCATTTAAACAATTGACACAAGGACAAAAATACTTCCCATTTTTGGCTGGAGCGTTCCTTCTAGCAAATTCAATAAACTCTTCAACCCTATTCTCATATTCTTCACTTGTTTTTAAAGCATTCATCCAACTATGATCCATTTTATTACCACCTATGCCATTCACACTCAAGTTTAGAATAATTGTCAACACTGGAAATTGCCTTTTACTATTTTGTTTTTCAAAATTTTGGCAGCATTTCCCCTTAAAAGTGAGACATCCCAAAATCAAAATAACAAATCATCTTAGCTTAATTTAAACAAAACTAAACTAATTAAGAAGAGTAAAATAAAAATTCATAGCACTAAAACAAGAGTAAAAAGAAGGAAGCTAACATTAATTCTTCTAACCCAAACAAAAATTCATAGCTTCATTTTCTCTACTGCGAAGCATTAGGTAAATGCAAGTTTTTGCTCTCTACTCTCAAGATGTTTAAAGGCTTGTGTTTCACTCTATTCATCTATTGCAGCTCATATACCATAGGGTTGGATTCTCATCTCAATCTCTACTGTATATATGGTCCCATTACACACTCAAATCAAAAGGACTTTTCCAAGGGTTATTATGAACAAGGTAACATAATGGAACAAAAATGACAAAAGGAGGAATACTTTAATTAGTGCCAAGAATTTCAATGAAAAACATGAAAATAATGAAGGGATATTAACTCAATGATAACAATCTCTTAGTCTCTCTTTCTTTGTTTTTTCTCTTTCTTGTTATATCCTTTTTCTCTTTTCTTTTTCAATTTCTCTTTTCTTTTCACTATTTAAAAAAATCCACATAGCATTGTTTCTCTTATTCATCAATCCCTTCACTGTCTTTCTTTGTTATATCACTTACACCTAATAAAACAATAAATGAATAAGAAGATAGGGGGAAATTGCATTAACTCAAACAAATGGCTAATTAATCAATGCAATTTTTCTTTAATGAAAGTTAAGCTCAAATGGTTGAAAAAAAGGATTCATGAGATAGGAATGGACATTTGGCCAAACTAGCTATAAAATTAAATGCCTAAATTATTTTTGATCATTCAAAAAGATTTTTAAATTTTAAAAGAGATTCAAAACTATAAGTTCTAGAGATGAAATTGCAATAACTATACCCTCTCTTAAAAGAAATGAATATTTAGCCTCAATTCCTCACTAGTCTTTGACTTCCTAAAGTACATTACCAAAGCCAAATTCTATGCCTACCTACTAACACTCTAAGAAGATAGAACCAAATCCTAATCAAACTCAATTCTTTCAAGATCAAATCAAACAACTTTTAGAATATTCATAAATCAAATCCAAACTTCCAAAACGCAATTTTTTTGTTCAAAATTTTTCAAAAAATTTTCTCTATATGTATAAAAGCAAAGAAGACAAGTTATGCAAACTCAATAGTATTAGCTATAAATTTTTAAAACTTAAAAAAAAAACAATTTAACAAGTGAATATATAGAGTGACCCGAGAATCATGTAAAGTTTTGAAGTTTTTGATTTTGTAAGGATTCAGTTGGATCACAAGTGATTCTTAGATGTCTAAACAAATATGATAAATGACCCCAACATACATAAGGTTTGACATATTCTAACATTAATTCAATTTTTTCTTAATATAAACAACTCATTTGAATCACATGAGCTTACATTCTAAACAAGATCTGTTCCCCAAAATAATTATTTACATTACACAAAGCATACGCACCTGATTTTCTCAGAATCCAAGTGCATGCAGCAACAATATAATCCAGAAACGTAAAACCAAGTGCAGCAACAATCCAGAAACGCAGAATCCAAGTGCAGCAACAATCCAGAAACGCAGAATCCAAGCTTTTCTGTAAATTCTTAATTGCGTCACATAATAATCCAACTCATGCCTGATATGCATATGATTTTAGGAAACCCAGAAACGCAACTGAATAATTTTGAGAATGCAGCAGCAGCAGCAAATAGCAAGACCCACGGCCACGGGAATGGGAGAAGAGGAAAGACAAATGCAGGGGAGGTGCGCCTTTGTTCAGTGAAGGAGTTATGACACTGAGCTCACGGGTTTGGGAGAAGAAGGAAAATGAATGCAGCAGGGAAAGTGGAACACAGTAGACACTCATGGGTATGGCAAAGCACAGAAGGTAAAGCTGTAATCTACAGTGCATGAAGTGATGGTTCTGCGTCCCCAGTCAAAATGGGGACGCCTAAAGTAAGCTTTAGACGTCCCCAGTCAAAATGAGGACGTCTAATGCTCACTTTAGACGTCCCCATTTATGCAGGGGACGTCTAAAGCCTATTTTAGATGTCCCCAATTTCTCTGGGGACGTCTAAAGGCCACTTTAGACGTCTCCAATTTTCCTGGGGACGATTAAAGTGGGGGAAGTTTTTTTTTTGTCAAATTCATCTAGCGCCAAAGCCTTCCGCCAAATATTGAACTTTGGGCGTCCCTAACTTAAAAAGGGACATCCTTCAGGGTAGTAAAAAGTCTAGTTTGTAGTAGTTCACTCTTTCTTTTATTTATTTATTTTTTTGCCAAGACTTTGTTTTATTTTTTTTTATTTTTTTTATTATTTAAGAAAAGAGAGAACGTACAGCACCTCATTATTATTAACAAACAGGACAAAATAAAACCGGGGTAGAAAAAGATGGATAGTTCATTATTGCATAATATATATAGAATAAATTGACAATATCATCATGAAAAATATAATTGTCTAAAAAAAAGATATAAATTAGATATCTAAAGTTTAAATATTTTATTTAATACTTTAAGAGCGTCAAAATGGTAGCCTTTGTTATATGAGAGTGACACAGTAGTATAGCGGAGTGAACGGGGGCGAAATAATTCTCGAGTTCTTTAGTCATAGGTATATATAGACACACACTGTTGAAGTAACTAATGTACCGGTACTAATAATTGAACCATATTTTTACATGATTTTTTATGATTAATTTTAGATTTTTAATGCATTTTCTGAAACAATATTGGATGATTAAACACTAATTTGAATCAGAGACATTTATATGGAATTAATTGTAATTAGGGGCAAAATGTCATAAATTTATTAATTATTCATATAAATGTTTTCTTGAACTTTTGATAATATTTGTGCTTAAACTTGCATTGTAGGTGTGAAGGAAAAAAAATTTGAGATGTGGGGGGTCTGAATTAATATTTTGAAACTTGGGAAAAATTACAGAAAAGGGCCCAAGAATTTCTGAAAATTACAGGTGAGTGAGAGAAAAGAGACTGTACAAAAATAAAGACCCAGAAGTTTGAGAAATTGTGGTTGTGCACTTTAAATATTTCAAAAGTTACATCTCAGTCCCTTCAGAAACTTTCAGAACATTTCACTTTAGTCCCTTGGTCAAAACTTGCGTTTTGACCAAGGGATCCGATTCCTCTGCTTGACAGACCCGACTTGTTCTTGTTTGCTCTCAGCTTGAAATGGGAATTGGCAGAAACAGCCGCAACATACTAATCCAAACCTTCCTCCTGTGATCATCCACCACCACAGCCGCCGGCGAGTATCATCTACCACAGTTGCTGCCAGAACAGAGCTGAGAGGATCGGAGAAAGCTGAGAGTTGGAAGGGGGCCGACACTGAACAGAGGAGAGCTCACGAGATTGGCTGCCAATCCTTCACACTCCCATCACCATTCCTTCACGGTCGCCGGCGACCTTGATTACTTCACCGTCGTCAGAAGTGAGAGACGGACAAGAACAGAACAGAGATCACAGCCGCGAGCAAGGTGGAGCTGAGAGCAGGATCACAGTCGGATTTGAGAGGACCTCCTCCTTCTCCATTTTCTGACCACCACCGTCATTCTCTTCCTCCACACCTCACTTTCACCACCACTGAAACCACAGCGCCGTCGCCCAACAACCAGAGACTTCTGACCACCGTCTCTGCTCTTCACCATCAACCACCGTCCCTCTTCACCATTCCACTACCTCCTCTGTTCTCACAGCCACTTGCATCCCAACTCATATTATCCATTCTTCTTCTCCACAATTCCAACACCACCTTGACTCCATCGTGACTGCCAGCTGCCTCCTCTGTTCTTCACTTTCAATTTCTATGGTTCTAAGTTTTGAACAAACTGTGATTAATTCGAATGCTGATTCCTTTGCTTCTTGGTGATGATGATTTGTGCTTGAGCTTAATGGACTATAAAGGGGAGTTTTGCTATCATTCCATTAGTCTAGAATTATATATTTGTTTTGCCTAGTTTTAGGAATTTTTATATATGTGATTTTGAAACTGAGATTGATGTTAATTGACTCTGTTAGTTTGATATTTGTAGTTGAGATTGGATTTTATAGTGTGAAAATTATATATTTTTGAATTTCTTTGTGATTGCAATGATATGATGTTAATTAGCATGTTATTGTCTAGTTAATGTGATTGATTTATATCCTTGAGGGACTGTTTAACGCTCAAATTCAAGAAGACTCATGTTGTATTATTCCAATTTCAATTGCATATTAAATGGTTTTAAACAATATTTTAAGAGATAGTAGTTAGCTATATTCATAGAAGCTACTATTAATTAGGAATATTGGATTCAAGTGTTATCGTAAGGTTTTTCTTAAGACTTAATGAGTTTTAATTCCTATAATTTTTTTGAGCAAAGATTGTCACTTCTTCATTACCAAAAGCATTTTTTATTCATATTTTCTACTTCATACCATTCCATTCAGTCATTCTCCATTTTTTATAAAAAGACCAAAAATAGTAACTTAGTATTTAATTAAATTACATCTTTCTTTTAGTTATTAATTTGAAAAATCCAAAAACCGATTTGCCCTTGTTTTCATTGCATTTGCATGATATTTAAATTATATAGGATTCAATAAAAGGCTTCTCGAGAAGAAAGAACGATCTTATGTTTGCCTATACGTAATTATTGATTAATTTTTGATTGTGGACCCCAGGGCTAACGCGCGACAAAAGTCCATCAATCAACTAACAGTTCTCGAGTTCCCTAATAATCATCAGATACATGACATATTTACGCACAAAACTGTTGTGGTATTTTTCATAGCATCTTATATTGGTAGCTAATCGATCGTTACTTTGGTTACTTAAGCCACATTATCTATAAGTATGGTTAACGTGAGGATATATAGTGGAAATCTTGAAGATGATCTTTTTGAAGATTCAAATGAGATAGTTGAACTTACTCAAAGACCCGTCAGTTTCTTAGCCAGACTCAAAGGATTTACTTATTGGTGTCCAAATACTTTTACCCAAGAAAAATCCCCTCGTTCCTTAAATATTACTCCCTCCGGTTCTTAATATATGATATATATACCTAATTTGATTAGATTAAGGAAGTTAGTTAATTAATGTGACATGTATTGTCTAAAAAACCCTAGTTATCTTCCTTAATTCCCTCATTCTCTTTCCTCCATGATTATTTTTGAGAGAGTGTCAATAGGGGTAAATTGAGAAAATTTTGACAAATATGAAAATTATGTATCATATTTAGGACAAAGATCAACTCTCCAAATATATTGTATATTAAGAACCGGAGGAAATATTGAATACAAAATCTGTTCCTCTTCGCATGATGAGAAAAATCAGAGGATTTTGGTCTATTTCTTCGGGACTTCTTTCATAATGCTTCTTTCATGGGCCAAAAATATTACTCCCTCTAGTCTTTAAGAAAAGACATATTCGGGGAGTTAATCTTAGTCTTTAATATAAGACATATTTTTTATATTTGTCATTCTTTTCCTAATTTATCTCTATTGATGCTCTTTGAACAATAATCAAGGAATAGAGGGAATGATGGAATTAAGAAAGAGGACAGCTAGGGTATTTTAGAAAATACATATCATATTAATTAACTTCCTTAATCTAATCAAATTAGGTAAATATATCTTATATTAAGAATCGGAGGCAGTTTTATCTTAATCCAAAAAAGTAATGATCTTGTAAGGAGATTACTGGTTATATGTTCATATAACTAGAATATATGTTCATAAGGATAGAAAGCCAGTTATGCCTCCAGTAGGAAATGAAGGAAGGCTGTGCTGTGATGGCTTGAAGGGGGAAGGTCTGAGCTTCAAAGAAGGGAAGCTTTGTAACAATATCTTTGTATGAAAGAGGACAGAGATCCTTCCATCACTCGGAGTTGACCAGTCTACTATCTTAATGTCCATATATTCTACTTATATGTTCACATAACCAGGCTCTCCAATGCAAATTACCCGCAGGAAGTGCCGTTAATGGAATTGACTGTTTCAATGACTACAATTCGTTACATAATTTTCACCCACATAATCACTAATACTAAGTTTGTGTGAGTAATTTTGAATTCCACTCAAGCGTACGTATTACGGAGTAAAACGGAATGAGATCAATAATCATTTTGGGACAGTTTTGGAAAAAGAAAAAAGTTGTGTCCATTAATAGATAGAACGTAGTTATAAATCATGAGTCGTTGTCAATGAAGATTATGACATTGAAATCAAACCTAAATCTTAAATCAGACACATTTTGAAATAACAGGATCCACTGAGCCTATTTAGGGCAAGTGCCCTAGCTAGCTAGTTGTGAACAGAATGTCCTACTCCGGGACTGTGGCCAGGGACGGTGGGCCTAAAATCATCGATGTTGTGACTCGGAGTTGCCTCACTCGGAGGCGTTGGTGGAGACTGAATTGCATTTGGAGTCTCTAGCCCACCATGCACGTTCTTCTGATCATGATTTGCAAGGTTTTGGTCTCTTTGGGACTTGAGGTTCCTAATTCCATGAATGCTTTGGAATGTCTGACAGAAAATGAGTGCTAGGAATATCAAAGAGATAATAAGCTTGTTTTGGGCCATGAGCGTAACACAGGAAACTTGTGGTCTGGTTCTTAAGAGAATGAACAAAAAGGTAAAAAGAAAGAAGCTTAATTAGAAGAGGATATGAACCCAAAGTGTCTAAGCAAGTAAGAGAGGATCGGAGGATGCCTCAATGAACAAAGGAGCTTGCAATAGACAATTGAGTTGCCCTAGACGCTTCCCCTTTGGCCTTTATATAGAGCTCAAGCAACATGTGGCGGGGTCCTCTATATTCTTTTAACAAGTCACGAGTAAAATAATTCAGGGAAGTGAAAAGATACTGTTATAAACAAGTAAGCTACACCCTCCTCTCTTTAATATAAGAGCCAGACAACTAATTTGCTAATATTAAGAAAACTAGTTAAATTAGTAATTTGTAGCAAATTTGTGTTAGTTTTCCTAAAATAGCTTGTCTAATCATATGCATTGTAACTAGCCTTAATGGAAACCTGCTTACTATGTGTAATCAATAGAAATATTTTGAGAAAAAAAATTATAAATTTGGGAGACAAATTAGATTGAGGTTTTATATTTAAGATAAAAATAAACCCATTGTCTAGCTCTTATATTTATAACTGAATGTAATATTCAAGATTACTATATAGAGAGAAATAGCTGGAATTGTACATTCAACGAGCATTGCAACATGGGGGGAACATTGATGGGGTATACTTTTCAGTTATTATATATGATATTTTTTGTAGTTCCAAAGCTATCTTGTATGATATATTAAATAGCAAGTTGAGAGACAATCTGAAGCTAGTAATAGGGTATACAGGCCTATGTGCTCTTTTGTTGAAACTGAGGAACGTGGGCAGCACAACTTGGTGCTCACTCGCTCACTGTTCCATCTGATCGTTAATTCTATTACTTCACTTTTAATTTCCAACTAGCTGTACTGTGCAACGCACTTTGTTGAGTTTCATTCATCTCTACATTTCTTTCCATTTACAGTTTAGGGTATGTTTGTTGGCTGTGACAGAGAAATTTATTGATTATATAAAATAATAGATAATTTTTATGTAAATTTATTACACTTATTGGCAGAGGCAACTTATGTTGAAGCCGAGATATATAACAGCCAATTAATACGACAACAACCAAATGTTTTTGCTTTTCGACCTGCATGCCAAGAACATTAAGTAACTAATGATACTCCAACCTAAAAGTTCAAAGGAAAATTAAGTTACATGCACGTAGGAAAATTAAATACAGAGAGGAGCCAATAAATTCAATTTTTTCACAAGTTTGACTTGTAAATGACACAAAGTTTCGAGGTGTAAATATGTAAGTTCGTAATTTTTTTAAATCTTGGACCTATGGGTAATTTTTTCAAAATTCAAATTTAAATAAACAAAACTGGAACTCTGGACTGGACAGGATAAACAATGATATAATAATTTTATTAAACAAATTGGAGAAGGGGAAAAACACCAAAATACCTTGGAAATATAAAACCAAGATAATCAGGATGTGCAATTTATCAAATTCCAAATCAAGCCACCTGGACCTATTTGGGATTATGGAATGTTGCCAAAAAAGGCATTAATTACCCTTCACTTTTATTTTTTAAAATGCCACCTCAGCACCCCGATCTTCGGCAACTAGTGACCGGAGCTTTGGTGGCCTAATATATATTTTTTGAATTTTTGAAACAAAAGTGGTCAATATCAAAACTAGAGTAGCTAATAGCAAAACTACAATAGTAAACAAGGTCACTGTTGTTGAACATTTCCTAATAACTACTTTTATTTCTCTATTGACTACTTTAGCTTACTACTCCAAAGTTCCTAATGTATTTTTTGAAATTTTGAAACAAACTAGTTAAATGCGAAACTAAAGTAGTTATTACCAAATAGTTAATAAGGATCCTATTGCTAACTATTTGCTCATAACTACTTGAGTTTCATTATATTTTGGTTTTGATATTGACTACTTTGACTAACTATTGACAAATTTCAAATACATTTTTTTTTGAATTTTTGAAACAAGAGCAGTAAATAGTGATGCAATAGTAGTTATTAGGAAATACTTAATAACATGAACTTTGTTTACTACTTTAGTTTCACTATTATTTAACTTGCATTGGTTTCACTATTAACTACTTTTGTTTTAGAAATTAAAAAATATAGTAGGCCGTCTTGGCGGGCAAAGGTTTTGAAGATTTAAAAAGGAAAAAGAAAAAAGTGAGAGTAAAAATGGGAGGATGGTCTGCAGATTTGGTTAATGCATGTGAGTAAGCTACTGTGTACTGAGCCACCAGCCGCAATCTTTTTAATTCTGTGGTATATATGGCTTCTTTACTTTTGATGCGAGCTTGATTTCCTTTGATTTGTTTAATTAATGTAATAAATCACCAATTGTCTTTAATTTAACTCCTAAAATGGTGTGGGGATGTGTGTTTAAAAGTTATAATAAACTCTCATGTGGCAAACTAGCTTAGTGCGGTCCCCAAGGCTGTTTGTTTTTCTCTAGAATAGACTTTAAAAACCTTGTACTTCCCCATGAGCGTGCATAATTTAATCAAAGCTCAAAGCATATTTGTAACGGAATCTTCTTTGATGCCAAATACTGTAGGATTTTGAGTCTTATTCTATTGCTAATTTTGGAACACTCACCACGAGACTTGAGTCTTGTTTTCCTATAAATACCATGCAATGTTTAGCGAGCAGCTTCAGTGTCTAATCATCTCACTCCTATATTCCTTCATATAGGCACTCACTTCTTCTTTGTTCCAAGTTCCAATTCCCTTTAGGATCTGTAGCCATGGCATATTCCACTCGCACTTGCTTCTTCTTTCTATTGTTGATCTTGTCCCATGGATTACTCTTCACAGAGGGAAGGAACTTGAGACAAAGCAATGGCCACTTACCCAACTCTACAAAATATACAACAAAAACCACAGTAGCCTTTCGACCCATGAGAAAATTGGAGGGAAACGTCGAAGCATTTCGCCCGACAGCTCCAGGGCACAGCCCTGGAGCAGGCCATTCCATTAAAACCTAAGCACACCATCGTCAATGCATGCATGCAATTAATTTTCCCTAGTTAGTATTATGTATTGTATGAGTACTTAGATGTGGTTATGTTCAATTTTTTTCCCTTATGCCACTTTATTTCACTCTGTCTTAGGTGTTCAGTCTGTTCGCATCCCTTTTTGTCTTTAATTTGTTGTGTTATGTATTAAGTACGTAGGTCTACGATTTGTGCACGCATGCTTCAATGTTGTGTAATGGATATTTTGTGTGTTGCATTAATTATTCCACCACAATTCTCTCATCTTTCTCTCTCAACTTCTCTTTCTAATTAACTACTATATTGCTCGTCCTGTCAGTATTAAGTATCTACTATATATACGCATAAACCATGGCGACTACTTAATTAATATCAGGGAAAATTTCATCAAGCTAGCTATAAGTAGCTTATAATTCACAACTATTCTTTGGCTTACTCTTAAGTTTGAAAAAATGATGCTATCAGCTGGTTTGAGCAGAGCTGCAATGGAAGCATCACCATCTACACTGTTGATTGATTTTAAAAGGTCCAGATTTAATTTAATTTTTCATTTAAAAAAAAATTTATTTTAATATATATAAAATTTAAAATAAAGATAATCTTATAATAATTATCACTTCTCATAAAAATAACTTTATCGTTAAAAAAATCATAAATTAAAAATTTTAAATATAAACTATTCTCATTAAATTTAAACTGTTGAAATCATCAAATGATGAAAAATTAGATGTTTATCACTGCCATGAGCAGAGCTGCAATGGAAGCATCACCATCTACACTGTCGATTGATTTTAAATGGTCCAGATTTAATTTAATTTTTCATTTAAAAAAAAATTATTTTAATATATGTAAAATTTAAAATAAAGATAATCTTATAATAATTTTCACTTCTCATAAAAATAACTTTATTGTTAAAAAAATCATAAATTAAAAATTTTAAATATAAACTATTCCCATTAAATTTAAACTGTTGAAATCATCAAATGATGAAAAATTAGATGTTGATCGCTGCCATGAGCACCGAAAGTGGACCCAACTTTATGATGCACGTCCCCCATGAACTGTAATACGCCATGACTCTATTTGTTGGTTTACTTTTACTTTTCTATTGTTATTAATATTGTTGCTAGAAGATTAATTTCTATCTAGATTAATATTGTTACTTTTCTATTGTTATTAACTATTACTCTAATAATTATGCCCGCTCCTGGTGAGAGAGAAAGTGGGGAGACCAAATAGTATTTTCGACCCAAGCGCGTGTGTTTTAAAACAATGATTATATGCCAAAATTTTTCATTCAGTTCGAATATCTTTAAGTAATGTTTGCTCCGTACTTTCTTACAATCCTCAATATAGGGGCTTGTTAATTGGTCTTGTTACTAAATATAAGGTTATAATCGATTTTTATCACTAATATTTATTATTTTTTTAAAAACTAATTTACATGCAAATTTTAAGGAGATGATGCCATATCTGTATCAATTATGTAATTTACCTTGCTTCCTTATTTACCAAATAGACACAGATCAATAAAGTGTGTATTTTGTCAATCAAAAAAAAAAAAAAAAAAAATAAAGTGTGTATTTGGATTAGTTTTTTTTAATAGCTTTTACGACTTACGAGGTAAGTGTGTGAGAGGAGTTTTGTCTCGGGTTTCACAAACCATGGTTTGAAACCATGGTTTGGAAGTTTCCCAAACACACACTTGTCGAAGATACCAAAAAAAAAAAAAACAAAACAAAACAAAACTACATAAATTAATGTATAGGAATATAGGAGAATTGAACTGTGAGCGAATCCATGGATAGCTGGATGGGACCGGATGGTCGGACAGGCTGGAGCTCCTAGCTGCTTGGTTTCTAGTGAAAATCTGTTTTTGAGGTTGAGCTGTGTTAAGCCGGCAAGAATCGGTGTTTAAGCCGGAAATGTTATTAAGCCGGGAACTGAGGCGAGTTTTTAAATACAAGTTAAGAAGGAGGAGGAGGAGGAGGAAAGTACTTGCCGGAAATGAAACACACACAGGAAAGAAGAAGATGGAAGAAATCTCAAAAAGTAAAGTCATTGGACTCCTTTCCTACTTGTCACTCTCACAGTAACTCTTAGTCTTTCTTTTATAGTTTTTGAATACAGATAAAATTAATTTAGGGAAAATATCAGTTAGGTCCCAAGTTAGGAAAAAAATACCATAAAAGTCCCTTTGAAAAGTCAATTGTCAGAAAAGTCCCTAGGGACATTTCTGACATGAATTCCCAATAACCATTTACCAAAATACCCCCAACCAATTTAACCACGGTCATTGGTTACAACATGTTATATTATGTTTACAACATAATAAGTCATATTAATAACATAGTCAGTTATGTTTATAACATGTTACGTTATATTTAATGAGTTGTAAACATAACTGAAGAGGTTGTAAACGCAACATAATCACACATTTTATATACATGTTGTTAACGTAACTTACTATGTTGTTAATATGACTTACGAAGTTGTAAACATAGCATAACATGTTATAACCAATTATACTTGTTAAATTGCTTGGGGGGTATTTTGGTAAATGTTCATTGAGAATTCATGTCGAAAAAGTCTCTAGAGACTTTTCTGACAGTTAACTTTTTAAAGGGACTTTTGTGGTATTTTTTTCTAGTTTGGGACTAACTGACATTTTCCCATTAATTTATTGCTAGTACAATATATCTGTCATTCTCACTGCTCGAGGCATGGAAATTGTAAAATTGTTAACCAAAGATATGTTTTTTTAGATGAAAAAACAATAGACTTCTCCATCTCTTCTCCTTCTCCTTCTTACCAAAATAACTGAACAAGGGACTACTTTTTAAGTTTATTATTCATTTATACATTTTCATCTTTTCATTATTATTTTTATCTAAATTAATTAATATATAATTAAATATATGCGTTTTTACCATATTACTATCAATAACTTAAACCCTATACATTACTAATTATACTTATATCATTATATATGTGTATAATATTATTTTTAATTGACTTATTATGTCATCAGCCTGACCAAATAGCCTGACCGTTTTGAACGTGATCCATTGACCTCTTGACTTGATGTCCGATCCGACTTTTAAAATATTGATAGAAACATATATATTCATATATATATATATATATATATAAGCATAAACTCATTTCACGTTGTTGCATGTAGCTAGGGAAGGTCACCAAGGGAAATAATGCTAGAGAGCTAACATGCGAACCATTTCTTCTGCAGATAATTAGTGTGCTAGGGAGTATACTCCTTTTGATATTTAAATAAGACATATTTACCTAATTTAATTAGATTAGAAAAATTAGTTAAGTTAGTTAATATGACGTATATTTTTTGAAGCACTTTAGTCATTTTTCTTAATTCTCTCATTTCATCTCCTTCTTGATTATTGATGATAAAGTATCAATAGGGATAAATTAAGAAAAGATTGATAAATATAAAAAATATGTCAATGGAATTGCCAACTGAATTTTTTTCATTTGTAATTTACCAGAAAAAAATTCTCAGAAAATTTTTATTTTCTGACAGAATTTTTTCTAAATATAATTTGTTGCAAAAATTACCAACGCAAAAAATTATGTCTGCAATATTTATAATTTTCTATTATTATATTTTAAGAATTTATATAATATGATAAAATAATAAATCATAAAAATAATACATAACGAAAAAATAAAAATACCTAAATTTCAGAAAATTAATATTTAAGTATAATATTTTAAATATATATATTACATTAAAAATAAATATTTAGATGAAATAAAAATAAAAAATTAAATAATATATTATAAAAATGATATATATAAATATATATATAAAATATTTAATATTATATATATATATTTATGTTAATATTATATTTGTTATATTATATATATAATTATGTGAATATATAAGGCAAGTTCTAAACAGCTAAACTGGCAAAGGCGCATCAAGAATGTGTGAGGTCTAGGGTTTATTTCCTCCCTTAATCACAACATGTAACCATTATAATTTAGCTAAAATTTAGAGGCGGAACAAATTTCATTTGTAATCCCTGGTGATTCTGATTCCGTCGATAATTTGATTTTTTTGGTAATGCATCTTATATTTAGGATCAATATCAACTCTTCAAATATGTTTATATTAACGTGATAATCAACATAATAAATTGTGAAATAATAAGAACTTTAATTTCTCAATATCATCGACCAAAATTCATATAATATCCCAGGATTGAGAATACGCATGAACAAGAATCTCGCATCAACTTAGCATTTGAAGCATTAACAAACCTTATTGCATATAAGCCCCATTCTTCGCAACTTATCAAGATTATTGCTTGCAGGTCTTCTTATTTCAAACGCAGCTAATTAATTAAGTGCCTCCCACTCGAAAATTCAGGAGTCCTATATATAGCATGCGGCGCGTTATGATTTGGCTTAATTGACTTTTTTGAAAAGGTACTGATGTGCTAATTAATTATTAGTTCATATATATTTGTTTTCTCTCGTACAACAACTTGACTCTTTGTTTATATGATCAGTTCTTAATTTAACAGTTCTTAGCTTTATCAATATTTTAAGCATTGTTCCTTTGTACTTTTTATGAACTGCAACTTTGGAAGTCACTGACTCCTTTCTAAGATTCTTCAGACACTGGGAATGTCTGTCTCAAAGCACCTTTGCGTCTTTTCTTTCTTTGTTTCTTTTGTTTAATTAATTAAAGTATTAAAAGGAAGTGTTTATTAATAACTCAATTTATATTAGAAAAAGGACGTACTTATTATATATTACAAGCCAACATTATTGATTACATAATTTTTAAAGGGTTCAGGTATAAAAATGACCATTAAGTCATACTAAAAGTGTAAAAGTAATGATAAAATTTTTTTGGTTGCAAAGATAACTATAAATATTACCAAAGAGGGAAAAAGTAACACCGGCATTAAGTTTGTCAAACGCCCATTACATAACTAATTTTAACGGCACTGTCAATTTTACCTTATTTTATAATGCTTATAGTTAGTTTTACATATTTGGTAACTTAATGGTTATTTTTACATCTTAACCCAATTTTAAATAATTAATATATTGAATTTTTTTTTCTTTTTACTCCTTTATTAATTTTAAATTTATTAATAATAATATTTAATGGTCCGGGAAAATCTATTATTTATTATGACATTCATCAAACTGTTATGTTTCAAGCCTTCAAGGTGATGAACCAACCACGTTTACTTTAATAATAATAATAATAATACATTTGAGTAGGTTTCTTGAAAAATTAGAATGTTAAACTCGGAGATTATTTAATGTATTGTTGCACTAACACCTTATGCATCGCACATGTTCATGTTTATAATTAAAATGTTTTATATATGGGTTAAATTATTTGACCATTATTATTTATCAATATATATAATATGACCTACCTAAACTAAATTCGTTTGTTTCACATCCCTTGGATCGCATGGGCTGTGTACTAGTTAAAATTTAAAAATAAACAAGCAAATATGCTTTTAATTTTTAACTGCATAATAGCGATAATCATTGGTACACTACGAAATAGTTAATGTTATAATAATGTGAGCAACTACTTAAGATCCAGAATCATTGCTAATATTAATTGTAACTTATATTTAATTATTATTTAAATATATTTTGCCCACTCATAATTTAAATGAATGTATAAAATTATCTGGCAAAAGAAAAAAAGAATTTATAAAATTAATGTTTGACTGGGTTGCCAACATTAAGTTTTAAATTTTGGGTTTAAATATTTTAACCCAACAACGTTGCTGCCTTTTTTGGAGGGTTGTTTGCTTCCTAATTAGTTCAAGCATACAAAACATAAAATTAATTTAGCAAATTAATTATCTAATACAACATTTTCATTTCGTTGGCCCAAAAAATTCTCCTTTCCAATATAGTAGTAGTAGTAATAATATCTATCAAGTACAAAGAGCCGGATAATAATAATGCTTCCTACTTATACTATAAGCTTGATCTTATATTAAGAATTAGAAGTAATAATATCTATCAAGTACAAAGAACAACCTTTATTTTGCAAATATATAAAAGAGAATAACATAAAGTCAACAGAGAAAATGCATTGCATGGTTTAACTACATGCAGGAATAGACAGAGCGTACTACTATAACTAATACATAGCGAAATTTAAAACGTCACACACACACACACATTAATTCAAGTACATATAACATTTAAGTTTCTCGAAGACTCATCAATTGATTAATTACCTAATTGGTTCTGCACACGTCCTACCTCTCCATTGTTCTTGTTTTGATGAGTAGCATGGCCTGCCCCAGAACTGTGACCTGGGTCTGTAGGTCTAAAATCATTTTTAGACCCTTCATCCAAAGAATATTCAACAACATCTGGAGGACTCTGAATTACCGCAACCTTTTCTTTCATTTCTTTATTCTCCACTTCAGATTTCCGATGACCGATCCCGGGACTGTTTCCTGGATTTGTTGGTCGATAAGCACTTACGTCTCCATTTGTATCTTTATTAGAGATTGCATTAACGGCCATCTCTGCTGATGTGGGAACATTACTATCAAAAGTGGTGTCTTTCTTGATCCAGAAATGCGGTTGGTTCATTGCCTTTATCTGCCTTCCCTGAGTCATATCAACTTCAATGCAAGCAGCAAGTATGAGAACTGCAGCTAAATATTTGAGAATGGCCATAAGTAAGGAATTGAAACAAGCTTAGGGAAAAAAAAAAAAAGAATTGAAACAAGCTTCAAGGTTTTGTTTGAGAACTACGTAGTGGGAAGGGCTTTTGGGTTTAAGGAATGAAATAGAAGATTACTCCATCCTGATGTTGTTTTGACAAGTTCTGGGATCTTAGGGTATTTATAATCTCGGTTAAGTACCATATCAACTTACTGTTGATATATTTAAGTTATAACTAATCAGCATGTCATTTGACTAAATGTGTGGACTGCGCATCCACCTCCAAATTAATGCTGACCGTTTGTCAAATCAAGCTTTCACTAATACTGGTCAACTTTGCGACTGAGTTTTGCGTTCTATAATTATATGGGAAATCTTCACAACGAGTGACTATTTTATGTTTCATTTAATTTTTATGTCTCTTTTGATCTGCACCTCATATTCTGTTGTACTAGCCTGGCTTTCTTTATTTGGGCGATTCGTATGTACGTAACAAGTATCAGATAACTAATTATAGACAATCACAAACTCACAAAGTCACAATAAGTACGACACAGAGAAGTGTTAATTAAGTACTGAGAGTGGAAGGTTGAAGGCTAGCTGGAGCTCATAATGGCCTTTCATGGTGGGGAGAAGCCATTTGAGAAACTCTGATAATATAATATCTAATAAAGAATATGCAGGTCAACTAGTGCACCATTAAAATGGGCCCAAAAATATGGTGTACTATTAATGTTATATATAAGTGAATGGTTTCTGTTCAATCTTCAAAATCCTTTTCCTTGCGTAGCCGCAAACTCAAAGGTAAAGGAAGACACACACACACACACACACACACACACACACATCATAGGGCTTCTTGTAAGGATAATTCTGACTTGCTTCAACATTTGTTACTACTCTTCATCATGTATGCGTTCTGGTAGGGCCAAAATCTCTTCCTATGATTACAAATACAAAAGGATGGCTTATAGAAGAGACGAGATTTGACCTAGCTTCTTAAGCCACGATGCTATAAAGATACGGCTTTCTCTTTTCATCTATCAAACCTATATGGGGCATAATGTACGTTTTTAAATAAGGAAAATTAAAATCAAACACTTTTGAATTTACTGTGAAGGCCACTGTTTATAAACATGACGTTCCGAATTTACAACCACTCAGAAAGTAAGAATTTGCAAAGTCAAGGTCCTTGGATATAAGGGAAAATCCCAGAAAAATTCAGTTAAAATAGGAAAACGACAAATCAGGAAGTCTAATATTATAAATCCCAAGTCAGATCTGAATTAAGGATAGGTGCTTAAGACCTTTATCTGAAATGAAATAAAATTTCAATTTCACCCATATTAAAATAGATAATTCATATTTGTATTACATTTAGGTATTTGGGATCAATTATACAACAAGATGGTGAAATTGATGGAGATGTCAATCACAGAATTCAATCTGGATGGTATAAATGGAGAAAAGCCACTGAGATTATTTGTGACCGGACAGTATATAATAAGGTAAAAGGGAAGTTCTACCTCGCTACTATATGACCAGTAATGCTATATGATAGTAAGTGTTGGGCTTTAAAGGGACAACAAGAATATAAAATGGGGGTGGCTATGATGAGGATGTTGAGATGGATGTGTGGTCATATAAGAAAAGATAAGATTTGTAATAATCATATACGTGAATGAGTTGGAGTGGCATCTATTGAAGGTAAAATGGTAGAAAATCGTTTGAGGTGGTTTGGACATGTTCAACGAAGGCTATTAAATGCACCAGTGAGGAGGGTTGATCAAACAGTATGGAGTCCTATAAAGCGAGGTCGCAGAAGGCTGAAGCGAACGCTCAATGAGGTCATAGAGAGATACCTTTTGATTAATAATATATCTAAAGATATGGTTTTCGACAGAGCACAATGGCGTCATGCGATCCATGTAGCTGACCCCACCTAGTGGGATAAAATCTTTGGTTTTGTTGTTGTTGTATTGCATTCTCCCTCATATTTAATTAATGGCTTTATATTGGGGTTTTATTGAAAAAGCTTAACTAATATCCCATCAAGTGACATAATAAGATTCGTAATCTCTTCTAGAATGCGCCTTGTTGTAATTAAGGACCAGAGGGAGCACATATTATGGAGTGAAAAGGAAATGTGATAAGTAATTATTTTTGTAAAGAGACAAAACAAAGACCTTTTGGAAAAAGAAAAAAGTCGTATCACGTTCATTATAGATAACACGTAGTTATATATCATGAGTCCTGTTAATGAAGATTATGATATTGAAATCAAACCTAAATCTGAAATGAAACACACATTTTGAAATAATTAACATGATCCACTGAGCCTATTTTGGGGAACTGCCCTAGCTAGCTAGTTCTGAACAGAATGTCCTACGTCGAGACTGAGGCTAGGGTTGGTGGGCCTGAAATCATTGATGTTGTGACTTGGAGTTGCCTCACCAGAAGGCGTTGGCGGAGATTGGATTGCATTTGGAGTCGCCAAGCCAACTTGCATGTTCTTCTTGTCATGATTTGCAAGGTTTTGGTCTCCCTAGGTGTCATGCCCTTATTTTAATTTCACCTTTACCAGAGTCGCAGAAAATGATATGCGGTTTGGTGGGCAACACAGGAATAGCACAAATATATTGATATTATGTGCATGATTACAAAAATTCCCCATAGGGGTTCGTACATGAGAATTACAATCAATGTAGCCACATAGGGCTACTAGGGTGTCTAACCTGTCCCAGTGAAATACATACACCTTCCTGTCTTTGTTCCGCCACAACATTCCCCTTGTACTATTCTCTTCTTTGTTCTCAACATACTTTCTGTCTTCACCTGTTTAAATTATTGATAGGGGAGAGTGAGATTCGAGAGAATCTCAGTAGGAAAATAGTACCAAATGCATGCAAGATAAGTTCTTAATGCATGACATGCTTGCATTTACATAAACTCATGCTAACATAATGGCATATCTACGTGCTCAATGTTTCGTGCAATAAAACTATGGCCATAATATAAACAGAACAGAGCTTCAATCATTCATATATGTTTTACATAATCATGCAAAGTAATAACATGCATTAATACACCAGCACGAATATCAAATACATGCAGGAGAGGTAAGTTCCCTACCTTAGACCTTTTCCACCTCGAACCGTGTGCTTTAATTCGCGTGCCAATCTTCGGGCTTTCAACTTGGTCCTAAAATGTCAAATGTACTAGTTTAGACACTTTCATAGTGTTTCTGGTGGTTATACCAGTCTATCGTAAAAATTTACCAAAATGCCCCGAGACCCGGCTCGGCCCAGCCGTACCCGGTCCGACTTTACTTTTCCTGAAATTTTGACATGGACTATTCTTACATATTTTTACCCAAGAAATCTATTTCCAAACTCGGAATTATCAAATTCATTGTCAAATTACAAAACTACCCTTGACAACCCTTATTTCAGGATTTCAGGGTGTTAGGGTCGTTTTTGTAATTATGCTTTTTTGGGCTTTTCTGAAAAAGTGACCAATTGTAACCCCATCTAATTTTCCCTCCTGAACTCAATGGAACCATCAAATCATTAAAAATCCAACTCTAAGCCCATTTTCTAGTATTAGCCAAAATCTGAGAAACTCTGAGGAAAATTGGGGTTTTTCAAATCCGACTTCACAAACGTGTTCCTTTCTACTCCTAACCACTTTATTAACTATTTAATTAGGTTACAACTACCATTTAGACCCAATTTTGGTAGTATAACCCCTAGGCCATGTCATTTTCAAAAATTCAAACTAAAGACAATCCGGCAAAATTTCATAGATTAATTGTCCACAGCAGCCAGAATAGTCAATATACGAAGGTTTGGAAGTTACCTCACGCTCTCTCTTGCTTTTCTCAAAATGGTTGAAAACCCTAGCCTTAGAACACCAAAATTTGTGCTTCCAACATCTTACAATACATGAAAGAGAAGCTTAGGAATAAGATTATACGCATTAGGTACGAATTCACCAAAGAAATCGACCTACCTCGTGAGATTTCTTCTCTTTCTCTAAAAGCTCTCAACTCTTTCTCTCTCTTGTTGCAGCACTAGGCACGGTTTTGGGGCCGATGGAGAAGGCGGATGATGATTTAATATGATATAATATTATTTTCTAATTATTTACTAAATTTCCAACAATTTCGGATTTTTACAAAATTTTGGTAGATTTTTGTCCAAACTTTGAAAAATCATAACTAATTCTAAAAAAATCGAAATGGGGTGATCCCAAAGCCAATGGAAATTTATTTAAGTCCTTTTTACTGGAAAAATATGGATCAATGTAGTTTATAACTACAAAAATACAGAATTTCACAAAAGTCCATACTGCTCCAAAACAGATTCCAGTTTCAATCCCAAAATTTGGAAAATCATAACTCATAGCTCACAAATTGAAATGACACAAATTATATGTCCATTTTGAAGCTTGGCATGTGAAATTTAAGACCAGAAAGCTTCAAAATTTTTAGACATCATTTGCCCATTCAAAACGTCCATACAAACCAACTGCCCTGTACAGAGTTTCAATGGATAGAATTTCCAACTTTTGCACAATTGTTCCTAATGGTTCCAATTTCACAACAAACACTCTCCCCACACAAATTTTCACAAGGAAGCCATTAGAATCACTAAAACAACCAAATTCTCATCACATCCACTTTTGAAGTCATTAACACTTAATCGAAAGTTGGGATATTATATTTCTTCCCATGTACAATAAATTTCGTCCTCAAAATTTGTTACACCACTTGGGACTTTGGCGGTTGCAATATTGCTCTACCACCACCCCATAACAGTAACAATGCCATCACTTAACACACATATCAACACAACACAATTGCCAAACAAATGCAATCGTTACAACATATGATTGCCACAAAACACCATTATCACACAACACAATTGCCACCAGCAGTAATCTCCAGTATGCACAATCATGACAAAACACCATCACTGCACGTATAATCTCGTTGCAGTAGTACAATCGTCGCATGTAGTTGGGAGGCACATGCCACCACTGTGCTCAATCTAATAACTCCTTCTAGGAGTAACTCAAAGTACCATAGTTCACTACACATAAAGGACATGACTCATGGCTGTATACCAAATACGACAGCTTTTGTTGTAATCGTAATAATGACAACTTTCGCTGTATATCAACAGCTTTCGCTGTATTCACAATAATGACAGCTTGCGCTGTATAACGACACCTTTCACTGTAATAACAATAATGATAGCTTGCCCTATATAACGACAGCTTGTGCTATATTCACAATAACAACAACTTTCGCTGTATAATGATAGCTTTCGCTGTAATCACAATAACGATAGCTTACGCTGTATTCACAATAACGACAGCTTCTGTTGTATAACAATAGCTTTCGCTGTTTGTAAAACTTCACAACATTTCCCTCACCCGTACACCCACCAGTGACTTCGCTAGTGGTAACTGGGACTTTTGGGTATTAATAATAACATCGAGTCACTCCAGAATCTCAATCTCTTCTATCTGAAGCACCCTATTGTAATGGCTCTCCTAGAGTCTCAGTCTCTTCTATCTAGGTAGCCTACTTGAAGTCTCAAACTCCTAACACCACCCTCATCCTCTTTCATTACTTGGGATGTACTCTGTAAACACCTGAACTGTTGTTAGCTACCAGAGGACTATTGGCATGGAATTACACATATTACACCCCACCCTCATCCTCTTTCACCACCAGGGATGCACACCGCAATCACCCAAACTATTGTTAGCTACCGGAGGACATTGGCATAGAAATACACGTTACACCCCACCCTCATCCTCTTACTTCGCTGGGGATGTACACCGCAATCACTTAAACCATTGTTAGCTACTGGAGGACTATTGACATAGAAATACACATTGTCACACCCCACCCTCATAATCTTTCATCACTGGTGATGCATACCGCAATTACTCGAATCGTTGTTAGCTACCAGAGGACTATTACCCACTGCCTTTCAGACTTAGGTCAATACCCACTCGTAGTAGACTAAAGTTTTACCCACTGCCTTTTGGCCTTAGGTCAATATCGGTGCAACTAGCCTGGTACTAGCCATGCTGGCCATGCCGGGGTAAGTGCCCTCACAAGTGAGAACCCTCAATCATGTAGTCAAATTCGCCATCAGCTGAACTAGCTCTGCTATACTATATAAGGCCTACCTCAATCTTAGCCTATTCATAACACAATACACGCCATCAATCAAGCTGGGCAGTTTAAGGCATTTTACATTTGAAAACAACCAAATAGTGGGATTTGAAATGTATTTCCCTCCCCCACACTTAATCAACACATTGTCCTCAATGTGTAAAGCAATTCTAAAGAGAGTGCTTAGCAAATGGAATTTCAAGGCATAATGGTAATTAAGTAGGGTAGTGGCCACAGATGTAAAGCATACAAAGGGGATTCTTATTAAGCCTACTAAACTAAGCGACTTCTACCTTTTTCTATTGGATTGTGTCCCTCCCCCACACTTATCTTCCTCATACAACAATTAAACCCAAAGAAACATAGGAATTAGGAAGAAAACAAGTGAGGAAAGATACAACCTGTGTTAGAGAATCTTGAGTCGTTTGAAGGAGAAGTTCTCATCCCTGATGAGAATCATGCATTTGTCTTTAAAAATAACTTCTCCCGCATTGGATGTCCTTGGTGGTGGTGGCTCAGGATCAATTGGAAGAGGTCCAAGGATGTACGGTGGACGTTGGTTCCTCTGACGACCTTTCCATGAATGTGCCTGTAAAGGATCTAAGCAAACAGCAGTATCCCATCCAAAAATAGAAACAGAGAGAGCTTTCAATTGAAATAAAGGCATGTTCAGTCCCAAACTCTCCAAGTAACTATCACATCCAAGGAAATCAACAGTAATCCCATCAGTAGGAGGCAAACAAGCAATTATATTTTGAAAATTCTCTTGTATTTGCAAAGTGGAATGTGCGGAATCCAACTGAGTGTTGGAGTGCACCACATAATCATTGCAATCATAAGAGATGGAAGGGAAAAGAGTGGAAGAAGAAGGAGAATTTTCAAATTATTACCAACTAAAGCTTTTGAACTTTCAAAAGAATCATTTTCCTTTTCTATGTCAGGTGGCAAATCACAAAAAAGAATCATATGGAAAGAATCATTTTCATTTGTAATATCATCAATTAAAACATTTGAATCTTTCCGTATGAAACTAGCATGCAATTCAGTCGAATCTCCTACAAAAGAGCGAGAGTGAACGGGTAAACCTTGATTACCAATAAACCAAGCCATGAAAATTCAATCACAATACAATCCCAATGAATCACAAGAAGACTATCTAACTATAAACTATGAAAACTAAGAAAAAGAACCTAAGAGAATACAAATGCAAGTGAAAAGGGGGAAAAAATTTCAAAATGACAAAAGATGCAAGTGTGCTATGAATCAACTTGGAGACATGGTGAATTCAAACAAATGAGCTCAAAATCATATGAAATTGAATGCAACAACACCACATAGAAGCTACCAAGTCAAATCAAGACAAGAATGCAATGAATGCAATTTAAATACAAAAAGCCTAAACTATATGCAAAGAAATAACCAAAAATGCAAAACTAACAAGCTTCACTTGAGAAACCCCTTGTCAAAAGTGAATTTGACAATTAGATTACCTAAGGAGCCAATTACTTAGCTCCCCGGCAACGACGCCATTGATTTGACTGTGTCTTTACGCCTTGGGGTCAAATGCAAAATAATCCAAGAATTGCAGTATAATGCAATACTCGGGTTGTCTCACTTGAGGAGCCTTTTATTGAACTACCTAAGTAATCTAATTATCATGCAAATGCAATAAAAGCAAGGGGAAATGGGTTTTGGTTTTTTTGAAATTAATAATTAAAAGTAAGATGCAATTTAATTAAATGCTAACTATTGTTTTTGGTCTTTTTATAAAAATGGAGAATGAGTGAATGGAATGGTATGAAGTGGAAAATATGAATGATGGGTGCTCTTGGTAATGAAGAAATGACAATCCTTGCTCAAAAAGATTATGAGAGTCAAGAATTCATTAAGTCTTAAGAGCAACCTCAAAATAACACTTGAGTCCAGTAATCCCAATTAATAGTAGCTCCTACAAACATAGCTAACTACTACCTCTTGAAATATTGTTAAAAACCACTTAATGTGCAATTAAATTTGGAATAATGCAACATGAGTCTTCTTGAATTTGAGTGCTAAACAGCCCCTCAAGGATACAAATCAACCACATTAACTAGACAATAACATGCTAATTAACATAATCTCATTGCAACGACAAAGAAATTCAAACAAATATAATCTTCATATTGCAAAATTCAATCTCAACTACAATTATCAAACCAAAAGAGACAATTAACATTAATCCCAATTCCAGAATCACATATATGAAAATCCCTAAAACTAGGCAATCTAAATATATATAATTCTAGACTAATGGAATGATAGCAAAACTCCCCTTTGTAGTCCAATAAGCTCAAGCACAATTCATCATCACCAAGAAGCACAAATGAATCAGCCTCTCATTGCTTAAATTTTGGCAGCAACTGGTTCAGCAAGACAATGAAGATCCATAAAAAAAATGAAGAACTGACACCAAGATTGGAGAAAAGTGGAATGGTGAAGAGGGACGGTAGTGCTTTGGTCTAGACGCGTAGTGTGTTAACGATGGTGGTGGTCTGTGAATGGAAAAGATGATGCTGGTGGTGTAGTGGAAACCAAGAACAGAGGAAGACTGGTGGTTTATGGTGGTGCTTCAAGCTGCCGTCTCCGGTGGTGGTTATGATGATGAGACGTTGAAGCTCGACGGGGGTGTACTGCCAACGGCAGAAGTTCTGAGCTCCCTCCAGCTGTGCCTTTCGCTCACCAGCTCTGTCTTAGTCTCCCTTCAGCTCACGGTGCCTGTGTCTTCAATGAGGTCACCGGTAACAATGGATGAAGGAAAGGAGGTCGCTGGCGACCTTGGGCAGAAGAGGAAGATGATCGAAGATGAAGCTGATGCGATGATGGTGATAATTCTCGATAATCTCCCTGGATTGCGGCTCTGCTCTCCCTCTATATTCTCAGCTGCGTCTCTTATCGGGTCTCAACCGGGTTTTCTATATCCATTTGGCATATCTATTGGGTCCTCTATTTCTGTTCCCAGATCACTCTCATCCTTGGGCTGCATCACTTTCTTGGGCTATTAAGTCTGTTTCTCTTATTTTTTTTCCCTTTTTCTTTTCCTTGTCTTTCTTTCTACTTGGCCCAATAATTTAAACCTCCAAAATCTCAAATTTCCTTCTTGAGCACCTATAATGCAAAAATTAAGCACAAAATAATATCACAAGTACAAGAAAACATTTGTATGAATAATTAACAAATTTATGACCATTTTGCCCCTATCTACAAATAATTCAATACAAATGTCTCTAATTAAAAATAGTGCTTAATCATGCAATTATATTATAGAAAATGCATTAAAAATCCTAAATTAACCTTGAAAAATCATGTAAAATTATGGTTCAATCAGTAGGCCATACCTAAACCCTTGCTTGTTCACAACACACCACAGTACACCATAAAATCAAACTGGGATCCTCCAGAACCCGTTCTCACACAATAGCATGGCCCCAAAATTTTACTTCCAGAAGCCATAACCACCACGACGTTAAGAGCTAACGTTCCCATAGCTTTATTCTACGATTCAACTTCACGGCAACTACACTTTACAGTTCGTCATCAAGTCAGCTGCACACTAGGGTTCGTAGTCATGAAGGCTCCACACTATGATTCATTGTCACGGCGGCTGCACACTAAGGTTCATCGTCACACTGGCTCCACACTACGATATTGTACTCGATACTTCACTCAGTCAACTGACTGGTCAACCCCTTCTTTCAGAATTCTTCATAGGTAGCCCTTTTTGATCAGATTTCACCGTAGGTAGTCCTCTCCGATTAGAACTCTCCGTAGGTAGCCCTCTCCGATCAAGACTCTTTGTAGATAGCCTTCTCCTATTAGAACTCTCCGTAGGCAGCCCTCTCCGTTCTGAATCCTCCATAGAATAACTCTTTCCCTGTGCTAGATTAACAACTAGCAACCTTGGGATACCTTACACACATTTCGATTCATTTTGGTACTCCTTTCTAGTACCTCAGACTATCCTGGAGAAGTCAAATTCCTAAGAATCAACTCAACTATTGAGTTTGATCCTTGGATCGAAATTCAATACTTAGAATCTTAACATTAGTTGAGCCGGGAAATCACTTGCCTCATTTTCACGAATCATCACTAACCCAACACAAATCTGAGTATATTTGCCAGCCTAAGGAAACACTGGTCCCCTATGTCTTAGGGCCATTAAACACATAGGTCCGCTATAACATTACGGACATGTAATATCATGCAGTCTTGGGTCTCTAACCTAACCTTTAGGTTCATCATGAAATCTAGAACCTTAACATCACACAAATCAAAAACCATTTTCCTCAAATATACCCAATAGGCTTGCTAAGAATCAAGATTAATAAAACCTATTTTAACCTTCATGATATTTGGGTAATATCCTCCACCCATTACTGAAGGTTCAACACTATACACAAGGTTCAAACTTCTGTCATGCATCAGAACCAGAATGCAACTAATTCACATTTCAACCTAAGCGCCATTTCAGCTTAGATCTAATTCAGGTCTACTCCCAAACTTCAGTATCATCGGTTCAGATCCTTTAGAATCCATATACGGTATAATCACCACTCATCATATAGCACTGTATATCATATCTACATTCCTTTAACCCTATTATGGTCCTAAGGATCATCACTTAGCATGGAGAAACCGTAAAACATTTACTATGCCTCAAAGTTCCATAACCCCATCAAGTGGATCTTTCTGGCAGTACTCACTACAACAAAAATGTTCCGTATTAAAATCAATACTTACATCATCATATTGTCTAATTAAGATGATCATTAATCATGGAGAAACCTTAAGGCAATTCACTATGTCTCAAGTCTCTATGACCCTATCAACTCACTTCCCAGGGGGTTACCCATCCTAGGATTTCCTTGGGTTCAGCATGCTTAACTTTCACATACCCATGCCCAAACGTAGATACTGGCTTCAATTGCTTTTGTCCACGGGTACCCCATGATACCCTCACCTTAAAAGACGTGCCGGCTATTGAAGAATAAGGCGTTGTTGGCTTTTATGTCTTGGTAACCTCTTCACAAATTAAACCAAGGATTGTAATATAGGGTACAATCCCGGATCGTTTCTCAAAGAGCCTTTTATTATTTACCTAGAAACTAAGTGCAATGATTGACATGAAATGAGTTAAAAATGATTTTCAATTTTTTTATCTAACAACTAAATTGCAATAAAACTAAAATGCTTTTAAAACTAATATTTTTGGATTTTTGGAATAAAATCGATATGGAATGGAAATTGGTTAGAAATGCAAGTGATGAAGATGCCCTTGGAAATGATTTTTTAATGATTATCCTTACTCAATTAAAATATTTGGAGAGTTAATACACTAAGCTTCTAATATACAAAACCTCATTAACCAATGAGTCTAGCATCACAAGAAAGGAACCCCTACCCTTGAAATGCTATTAAGCCCTATTAGTCTAATGGGTTTCTCTAAATTTCCTAACATACCAAACCTCAATTACCATTGAGTCTAATACTTAAACTCATGAACCCATTTATTTAAGCATTATTAAAACCTCTTAGATAGTTACTAGCTATAGAATAAGTAATACATTTAAGTTCAATTATAATTCCAATTCAATCAAACTATCCAACAATACCATGTTAAATAGAGAGAAACAACAGAATCATAGGAAACATATATATAACCATATATATTGATGAGCACAAATCCTCATTACAAATTCCAGATCACAACAACTCAATCTATAGAAACCATAACTAAAATTAAAGTCTCAATATATAAATGAATTCTTAAACCTAAGAAATCATAAATATAATGAACTATGGGTAATTTAAACTCCCCTTTGAAGCACATGTGAGCTCAAGTCATCTCCAATTCATCTCTAAGAACACAAAATTGCCTAGCCACTCATGAGAATAACTTCAAGAAATAGAATCACATTCTGATTCAATCATCAGCCATGCAAAACACTGAATTAATTAACAAATTAGCACTAAGCAAATTAAGATTAGGGATGAAATTTAATCCAAAGGCATAACAGAGAAGCTATGGCTATAATGAATTCTAAAGCAGAGGAAGCTACAGCCTAAAAAGCAATGAAAATAGAGGAACCATAGTTTGGTGGTGATGTTCGAACAGAGGAAGCATCGGTGTGGAAGAATAAAGTGATATTGCGTCCTCCCCTATTACAACTCCGACTCCCAGCTCTCTCAAGGCGGTCTGTAGTGGTGGAGTTGTGGTAGAAGAGTGCGGTGAAGGTGGATGATAAGTATGGTGAAGAACAGTTGCTCCTCTCCCCTCCAATGTCTCACAACAGCTCCCTCTCGTTCCAACCTCTATTCTGTTCTGACCTTAAGTTAAAGCTTCCTGGCGACAGAAGTATATGTCGACGGTGTAACTAAGGTCACCGGCGAGAGGGGAAGGAAGAGGCGAAGTGATGAAGATGGAGACCCAAGTTCTTGAGCTCTCTGCGGCGCTCTCTGTTCTCTCGTGTCTCTGCAATTCCTCCCAAATTGATCTACAATTAAAATGAACCAAAAATATAATATATACCTTATATTCCAAAAATTAATCAATTAAGGTAAATAATAAAATATATGACATTTTTTCCCTTTTTGCAACCTTAATTTTATTTAAACACATTTAATCACAATTAACCACAAAAGAGACATTTTAAGCTCCATTATCATGATAAAATCCCCAAATAAAATATGAAAATATATAACAAAATAGGAATTTGTTAGCTATCTCCAGCTTTAAAATACTGTGTGTGGACTGTACTTGGCCTTTGCCATACCTGCCTCCTCGGGTATCACAACATCATTAGACCATCTTATCTAGTATTGCACCACTAGCTGCCCTTCGGTACTCACCATTTCTTAAGGCTGATTCACAAATTGGGAAGATACCCTCCTTTAGTACCCCCGTCCTTGCATATTTCCTAATATTGTGTAATCAAGACCATATCAGAATACCATCCTATTGTTTAAACCGCCCCTCTACCAGAACCTCTTGGGCTCTTCTAGAACCTCTTGAAGCTCTGATACCAAACTGTCACGCCCTTATTTTAATTTTACCTTTACCAGAGTATTCGCGAAAAATGATATGCTGTTCGGTGGGCAAAACAGGAAAGCACAAATATATTGATATTATGTGCATGATTACAAAAATTCCCCATAAGGGTTCGTACCTGAGAATTACAATCAATATAGCCGCACAAGGCTACTAGAGTGTCTAACCCGTCCCAGTGAAATGCAGACACCTTCCCGTCTTTGTTCACCATGGCATTCCCCTCGTATAATTCTCTTCTTTGTTCTCAACATACTTTCTGTCTTCACCTATCTAAATTGTTGGTAGGGGAGAGTGAGATTCGAGAGAATCTCAGTAGAAAAATAGTGCCAAATGCATGCAAGATAAGTTCTTAATGCATGACATGCTTGCATTTACATAAACTCATGGTAACATAATGACATATCTACGTACTCAATGTTTCGTGCAATAAAAATATGGCCACAGTATAAACAAAACAGAGCTTCAATCATTCATATATGTTTTATATAATCAAGCAAAGTAATAACATGCATCAATACATCAGCAAAAATATCAAATACATGCAGAAGAGGTAAGTTCCCTACCTTAGACCTTTTCCACCTCGAACCGTGTGCTTCGATTCGTGTACCAATCCCTCAGGCTTTCAACTTGGTCCTAAAACGTCAAATCTACCAGTTTAGACACTTTCATAGTGTTTCTGGTGGTTATACGAGTCTATCATAAAAATTTACAAAAATACCCCCGGGGCCCAGCCCGGCCCTTCGTTCCCAATTTGACTGTACTTTTTCTGAAATTTAGACATGGGCTATTCTTACATATTTTCACCCAAGGAAATCATTTCCGAACTTGGAATTATCAAATTCATTTTCAAATTACAAAAATACCTTGGCAACCCTTATTTCAGGGTTTTAGGGGCGTTTTCGTAATTATACTTTTTCAGGCTTTTCCTCCTGAACTCAATGGAACCATCAAATCATTAAAAATCCAACTTTAAGCCCATTTTCTAGTACTAGCCAAAATCTGAGAAACTTCAGGGAAAATTGGGGTTTTTCAAATCCAACCCCACAGACGTGTTCCTTTATACTCCTAACCACTTTATTAACTATTTAATTAGGTTATAACTACCATTTAGACCCAATTCTGGAAGCATAACCCCTAGGCCATGTCATTTCCAAAAATTCAAACCAAAGACAATCCGGCGAAATTTCATCGATTAAATTGTCCACAACAGCTAGAATAGTCAATATACGAAGGTTTGGAAGTTATATCAAGCTCCCTCTGGATTTTCTCAAAATGGCTGAAAACCCTAGCCTTAGAACACCCAAATTTGTGCATCCAACTCCTTACAATACATGAAAGAGAAGCTTAGGAACAAGGTTATACGTGTTAGTACGAATTCACCGATGGAAATTTATTTTAAGTCCTCTTTACTGAAAAAATATGGATAAATACAGTTCATAATCACAAAAATACAGAATTTCACAAAAGTTCATACTGCTCCAAAACATATTCCAGTTCAATCCCAAACTTTGGAAAATCATAACTCTTAGCTTACAAATCGAAATGACTCAAATTATATGTCCATTTTGAAGCTTGGCATGTGAAATTTAAGACTAGAAAGTTTTAGAATTGTTAGACACCATTTGCCCATTTAAAACATCCATACAAACTGATTGCCCTGTACAGAGTTTCAATGGACAGAATTTCCAACTTTTGCACAATTGTTCCCAATGGTTTCAATTTCACAACAAACACTTTCCCGACACAAATTTCACAAGGAAGCCATTAGAATCACTAAAACAACCAAATTCTCATCCCATCCACTTTTGAAGTCATTAACCCTTAATCAAAATTAGGTATATTACACTAGGACTTGAGGTTCCTAATTTTATGAATGCATTAGAATGTCTGGCAGACTATAAGAGCCACGAATATCAAAGAGATGATAATCTTGTTTTGGGCCATGAAAAAAGGAAACTTGTGGTTTGGTTTTTAAGTGAGTGAACTAAAAAGTAAAAAGGAAGAAGCTTAATTAGAAGGATATGAACTCAAAGTGTCTAAGCAAGCAAGAGAGGATAGAAGGATGCCTCAATGAACAAAGGAGCTTGCAATATACAATTGAGTTGACCTAGACACTTCCTCATTGGCCTTTATGTAGAATTGAAGCAAGTTGTGGTGGGGTCCTCTGTAATACCCCAAAATATACTCAAGGGCTAAGATTTTCTCTTGAAAAGTAAAGATAATGATGAAGAAGCTTAAATTAATTTCTCTTCCTTCTCGCTTGATAAAAAAAATGTTCAAGACCATAGGAAAAAGGAAAGAGGATTTAAATGATATACCTCTTCATCTTTTCCATATGAAAAGTCATTTGGGCTAAAGAGAAGGACCTTAGGACGTCATTTTATGGATAGATCAAGAGGGAAAGGAATAATTGTGAGAAATATGCCAAAGGTTGGAACATTTGTAGTCAAGTAAATGAAGATTTGAAAAGTCAAAGTAGATGTGATAAATTGCAATTAATACTATCTTTTAAGAAGGTGAAAATGGCTTAATCAAGAAGCCATTTAACTCATCCAAGACCTCTTATGGATGGCCAAATTCAAGAGAAGGAGATGAGGTCTAGTCAACATGCCACTCACACATGCAAAAGGCAAGACTTGGTAAAATTCACTCACTTCTCCTTATTTATGTTGGGACGTCCAAATCACAAAAGGGAAAGGAAGAGCATTAAGTGAACAATTCTTCCTCTTAGTCAATAATTTTGACTAACATAAAGGAAAAGGAAGAGGGAATTGAATCAAATATATATAATCTCACCTTTTATGCTTGGAGTCGGTCAAGAAGCTTTCTTTTGGTTACTTTATGAGCTATATTTGTATGACATGAAGGAAGGAAAGAGAAAGGTAGTAGATGATGATATTTATTAAAGTTCTTTATCTCTACCTTTGTCCAACTTTTTGGTCACCCTTTTAAGTGATAAGGGAAGGGAAATATGATCATTTAATCACTCACTCTCTCTCTCTCTCCCTCCCTCCAAGTTGGTTGCTATAACGAAAGAGAAAGAAGAGCAAGGTAAAGGTGAGACTTTCTACCTTGATTTTCACCTCCTTAATCTCATCTATGTCTCAAGTGTCCTTCATAAACATTGTTCCTCTTGATGAGAGCTTCATTTCTATGGTTTTAGAATTTTGAGCGGAGGTATTTTGAGCCATCATCCAAGAACAAAAGATGAAAAACCAAAGAAAAGAGCTAAGGAGAAGCAATAGGTGAGCATTGGCTTCAATTTGAGCTATTGGTTGTGTATGTTGAATGAGTATTTTGACATATATAATTCTACCCCTATTTTTTTTCCAAGTTAGGGTTTAGAGGAAGTCATGGTGTTTTGGTTATGTATTTAGTGTTTTATGATGATTAGAAACCATATGGCACAAGTTTGATGCTCAATTTGGGAGTTTGGTAATTTCTAGAATTTGCTGATTTTTCTGCCAAAACAAGACATGGGGAATGAGTGAGAATTTGTTTATTTTGATGTTACCATTGTGTTCTACATGAAAAATTGTGTGGGTATAGCCCCGGGTTATGAATTTTGGGTCATTGAAACTCAAAATGCAAAACTGGATTTTCTGCTGAACAGGATTCCAGCGAGGTACCCTGATTGTGTGGTGTTTTGAGATAACCAAATGATCTTTAAAAATTATGAAACTTTATAGTTAAATAGTACACATATCAAGCTTTAATTTAATAGGTCATTTACTTTATTTCAATTTGTACACTGGGAGTTATGAATTTTTGAAGTTAGGTCATGAAAACTGGGTTGAATTCTGATAGTGTGCAACAAATGAAAATTCTAGGAATTCTGTGTATTCAAATGGATGTGGGTGATATTTTTCCTTGATAATTGACTAAATAAGGGTGACATAGCCTTTGGAATCATCCTATTTTGATTTTTATGGATTTAGTTATGATTTTTCAAAGTTGATGAAAAATTCTGGCAGATTTGGTCCCATATGCGAAAATTGAAGATGTAATGGCATAATGTAGTATTGTTTAACTCTGATATTAGAAATTGGTCCTTTGGGTTGATTGACCACTTTAGCTCCTTAGTTGACTTGATTAAATGATCATAGTGATAACCAACCCAAGTAGTATGAGCTATTAAAGAATTGGAATAGGTAATAACTTGTTGCCCTTGATTATGACTTATAGGATTTGACATTTGCCCTATGCATAAGAAACTGGTGTCCGAGCAGGAACGGAAAGAACAAGGTAGTAATTATCTCTCTTATATTGTGTATGATGCATTGTATGCATGTCTTATCATTGAAACATGCTGTTGTGAAACATGTCGTTGTGAAACATGATGTTGTGAAATATCCCATTGAGAAACATGTTGTGGTGTAACATGCTGTTGTGAAATATGCTGTTGTAAAACATGTCATTGCGAATACAGTGAAAACTGTCGCAGAAATGCCGTTGTTGTGTTGTGCTTGTGATTTGCTTACATGCTTTGTGATTGTACATGTTATAGGTGAAATGTTGCTACTAGGATTCTTTTGAATCTCATTCTTTCCAATGACTAACCTACATCAAGGGCAAGCGGTCCAAAGGAAAAGCAAGTGATGAAGGGCAGCTAGAGCTCCTAGCTAAGAGTTTTAATTTTGGAAGTTGGTTGTCATATTTTGTTGGGGATTAGTTGTACATGTTGTCTCTAATGAGTAGTGTAGTGTAATCCCCTATATGGGAAACTGTAAATGGGCAATGTGCCCTGTAAACCCTTTATTAAGTAAACGAAACCCGAGCATTGTCAGGAATTTTTGGTTGCACTTTGATATGTATGAATGAAACCGAACTACACAGGCCAGTTATATTTAAAATATGAACGTGAGACCGTACTAAACATATTTTGGAAAAGTTTTATATTAATTGTTGGTCTCTATTCAACTTAATGATGCATTCTTGAACTATAAATTGGACTATTAAGGTAGGGGTTACATCCTCGATATTCTTTTAACAAGTCATATGAGAAAAATAATTCTGGGAAGTGAAATGATATTTTCATATATAAACATGCAGATTTTTTTAAAAAAAACCAATCGCAACAGAAGATGTGCAGATTGATAGTCTGTATTGAGCGCCTATGTGCCAAAAAAAAAAAGATGTGCAAATTAAGAGATTTATAAATGAAAAGTAAAACTAATCAATCACTATGGTAAATTCAAAAAAAAAAAATTCACCTCATGTTGAAGAAAAGTCGAAGTGAAAGCTAGCTAAATTTCACTATAATTGGTCCACATTTGCAAGTGAATGAGGTCCACGTAATTGCTCAAAATGACATGAATATCTTAATTAGATCCTTAACAATACATTGATATAGTACTCTACCATGAAAACATAGAAACTCCTCTGATCCTTAATATAAGACATATTTACATGATTTGATCAGATTAAGGAAGTTATTTAAGTTAGTTAATATGACATGTATTTTTTAAAACACTCTAGTCATCTTCCTTAATTCCCTCATATCTCCTTGATTATTGTTGAGCGAGCATCAATAGGGATAAATTATGAAAAAGACTAATAAAAATGAAACATATGTCTTATATTTAGGACTAAAATTAACTTTTCATATATGCCTTATATTGAGGATTAGAGGACTATATAAATACCCTAGCATCAAAGAACTTTTCACTTCATTCCCTTTACTTAAACAAAACCTTGTTTTCCATTCTCTATATAGTTATGGCCATACACAAATATTTAGTTGCTGTGTTCGTCCTGGTGGTGGCCTTCTATGAAGTTGTTATAACTCAAGGAAGGGAAATGAAGGCATTGAACCAACGTTTCTGAGTAGAGAAAGACAGCGTCGTTCATATTTCATCAAAGGCGGTGGCATCGGGCCGAATCAAAATGTTGTTGATGCTAAATTTGATGAAGAGGTAAAAGGTGTTTATAGACCCTGTCGTCCTTTTAGACCATCATACCCTTTGATAAGACATCGCCCTCCCCCTCCTCTTGCCCCTCCCCCTCCCCCTTTTCAAAAGAATATCAATGAAGAGTCAGGATTTTTAGGGAATCAATTAGGTAATCAGTTGATTTTCTGAGAATCTTTATGTTGTATGCATGTAACGTACGTGGATCCCTCAATTTCGTTGAGCTTTAGTAATTAATGTAACTAAACTCTACCTCTTGTTCTTGTAAAACCATGCAAGCAAGCAAGCATTATGTGGCAATTATGTGTGTGTGTAAGGCGTGCTTGCTTAAGATTTTCTGTTGTTATATATGTCATGTATGGATATATAGAAAGGAGGATGTTGTTAATACTTCTCTTATGTTCAATGAATAATCTCTACGTGCATGATTAATAAGAATTGAAATTGTTGCTTTTGTTATATTGTGAGCATCATGTGGTTCTTATCACCTAATAAGTGTATATTTGGATTAGCGGTTGAAGCTGCTTTTCCAATGTGATTTATAGTATACAAGGTAAGTATGCGAAAGGAGTTTTGTTTCGGCTAACATGAACATGCTTTTTGAACGCTAACTCAAACAAACCCTTAGTTTATTTAAAATCGTAGGCAGCCATGAATTATCATGTACAAGTGCTAATTAAAAGGACTATTGTTATGTTAATTCAGATACCTTTGTGGTTAAAAGATCAAACGAGAAGATAAGTCACTCCTAACTTCTCTCCATTAATATATGTAAGAGGGTGAAATAAAAAATTAATTATCATACAATGCTCCCTTCAGTTCTAAATATAATAGCTATATTTTTTTGATCGAAATATAACAGCTATATAAGGGATTCACTTTCGTACTAAATATATAATCTCAATTCACTTTATCTCCTAAATTTATAATTTTTCCCTAAAGTATATCTATTGATTGCAAATATGAAGTGAGTTTTCATCAAGGTATTTCTAGCACACATGATTAAAGATGGTATTTTAAGGACATCAATATATATTGGTTGAAAATAACTAACTTAACTAATTTTCTTAATATCCACAAATTAGTTATCTAACTTTTATGTTAAGGATAAGAAGAAGTACATTACTATCATTATTCATGTAACATTGACAAATCCCAATTTTGATTATATATTTTCATATTTTATTTGGGGTTTTGTCATAATAAATGAGCATAAAATATCTCTTTTGTAATTAATTGTGATTAAAGGAGTTTGTAGGAAATTAAGGTTGAAAAAGGGCAAAAATATAATATATTCTATGATTTACCTTAATTGATTAATTTTTGGAATATAAGGTATTAAATTTTGGGTTTATTTCAATCGCAGATCAGTTTGAAAAAATTGCATAAAAGAACCTAGGATTTCTGAAAATTACAAGAAAAATGAAGAAAGGTCTTAGAGCAAACTACAGAAAGGACCCAAATGTTTTAAAACTCATGTCTAGACCCAGCAAAGTTTTCAAGTGTTCATGTAGTCACTCCTGAAAGGTTTTCAATTGCTTCATTTTAGTCCCATGGTTGAAACGTGCATGTTGACCAAAAGTTATTGGGAAGACACAGACGGGAGCTGAAGGAGAATAGATAGTGAACCAGAGATGCAGTATTGAGAAGAGAATAAATTAAAAAGAGCTGAGGGTCAGGATTGAGAGGAGCACCGTGAGAGTTGGGATTCGCAGGATCAGCGGCGGAAAATACTGCTCCACTGCCAGCGAACTTCATCGTTCCAAATCAGTAAAACAACCAGCAGTGGCGGCGAACGAAACAGAACCAAGGAGGGAGCTGTGGTGATAACGGAGAGCTTGGAGCTCATCCTCGTCAACAACCTTCCATCTTGCCATCATCCACCATCATCTTCTACATTCATCAACCATTTTCACTTTCATCCCCACCTTCATTCTCTCTGCCAGTGACCTTAGCTCCTCTGTTCCTGAAATGATCCCAGCTGTGGCTATTTCTCTGTTTTGATTTTGTCGTTCAAATCTAGCCTCAATGCCTTCCTTGAATTAGTGCTAATTGATTAATTTACTCTTTGATTTTATGGCTGGGTGTTTGAATCAGAATGTGGTTATGTTTGGTAAAGTTATTCTCATGAGTGGCTAGGCAATTTTGTGCTCTTGGAGATGACTTGAGCTCACATATGCTTCAAAGGGGAGTTTAAATTACCCATAGCTCATTATATTTGTGATTTCTTAGGTTTAAGAATTCATTTATATATTGAGACTATGATTTTAGTTATGTGTGATTCTATGAATATAGTTGTTGTGATTTGGAATTTGTAATGAGGATTTGTACTCATCAATATATATGGTTATATATATGTTTCCTATGATTCTATTACTTTCTATCTATTTAACATGATATTGTTGGATAGTTTGATTGAATTGAAATTGTAGTTGAACCTAAATGCATTGCTTATTCCATAATTACTCTCTAAGGGGTTTTAATAATGCTTAAGTAAATGGGTTTATGAGTTTAAGCATTAGATTCAATGGTAATTGAGGTTTGGTATCTTAGGAAACTTAGAGAAACTTATCACACTAAGAGGGATTAATAGCATTTCGAAGGTAGGGGTTCCTCTCTTGTGATGCTAGACTCTTTGGTTAATGAGGTTTTGAATATTAGAAGCTTAGTGTATTAACTCTCTAAATATCTTAATTGAGCAAGGATAGCCATTGAAAACCATTTCCAAGAGCATCTTTATCCATTACATTTCTAAACCAATTCCATTACATTCCACTTTTATTCCAAAAAGTCCCAAAAATATCTAGTTTAATTACATTCAATTTATAGTTTTAAAAATCAATCAATCATGTTTTACCCTTGTCAATTTTGCTTTATAATTACTTAGTTTACTAGGAATTAGTTTCATAATCGGCTTTTCAAAGTGAAACGACCCGAGTTGTGCACTATATTGCATTAATTCGGTTTTATTCTTGACAACCCCGACGTCACTAAAGGGTTATTTCAAGTGGCGCCATTGCCGAGGAGCCAAGAAATTGGTTTCCCAATAACTAAGTGTCAAGTACTTTTTATTGGGGTGAACCTTTAATATTTTTACATACTTAATCATAGTTTAGGTTGCATTTTAGTTTTTCATTTTGCATGTTTTCTTTAGCATACCATAGCATTTTGCATCTTTCATAGAAAATTTTGAAGAGATACAAATAAATATCTTGATTTTCTTTTGATTTTGCATGTGCATTTGCATTCTTGCATTTCTTTTAATTGATTTCGCTTGCTTTATGCTTGGTTGATGTAAAGTGGTGTCATTGCATTTGAATTACTTGTGGATAAATTTCTTTGATGTTATTTGGGTGCATGATTCCAATTTCCAAGTTACAATGTTGGTGATATATAGTTTTTCATGTGAATAGTAAATGTTTTGACAATACGATTTCCCATTTTCTTGATTTCTCCATTTCTTCTTTTCCATACACATTATACATACTCACATACACTTGCACTCATCCCATTTCATATTTTTTTTTATATACTTGAATTTGTGTGCAAGACAATATTGGCACTCCCTTGTTACATTGATTTCTTGATAGCTTTGCATGTCCGTTCATTTTGATTGAACAATTGATCAATCCACTATCCTTGACTTTTGCATTGATCTAAGTGATTGTGTTTTTCAAGGTGCAATTATGGACGGTGATGATAATGGTCAATCAAGGAGAAGAACCATAAGGGATGTCACAAGATCTCATGTGACTTGTGATCGTTTCCATGTTGCATGCCCTAACTTTGAGGTCAACTTTGAGCTTAAGGGACCTTTGCTTGCTTCACCACCTCGTTTCCATGGACTTGAAAAAGGAAAACCCTTACAACCATCTCAATGCTTTACACTTGGCTTGCTCTAACATGAAGCCCATTAGTGCTCTCTTAGATGATGTGTTGTTAAAGGTATTTTATTTTACTCTTGAAGGGAAGGCTAAAGAGTGGTACTTAATGTTACCAAGACATATTAATTATGCTCTTTATTCATGGGCTAATTTGAAGAAAGCCTTCTTGGATGAATACTTTTCGGATGCAAGGATTGCAGGACTTAAAAAAGAGATATATTCTATCAAGCAAGATCCTTTGGAGTCATTTTATGACTATTGGAGCCGGTTTCAAGAACTTCTAGCTAAGTGTCCGCACCATCAAATCAGTGATGAGCAGTTGATTAAATATTTTCATGATGGTCTTCTCCCTAATGAGAAGGGTATTCTTGATTCTACAGCTAGAGGTTCTTTGGAAGATTGCACTGCTGAAGAGGCTTGGGCTCAAATTCAAACAAGAGCTAGAAACACTCAACAATACAATGTGAGAGAGCTAATAGGAGTCTATGATCTTGGTTCCAACAAGAGAATGGACTCACTTGAGTCTAAGATGAACATAGTCACTTCTCAACTTTCTTTTATTACATCTGAGTTTCAGAATCTGAGTATTCAACAAGTGACTCCTCCTCCTCGTTCACAAGCTCTTATGTCATCTAGTTGTGGTAGTTGTGGTTCTATGATGCACATTACAAGTTTATGTTCTAACTGCCATGAGGAAGTTAATGCTATGTATCAAGGGAGACCAAACTCTAAGTGGGATCCTAATTCCAACACCTACAATATAAGTTGGAAAACTCATCAAGACTTCCAGTGGCGTAACTAGAAAAAGTTGTTATGCTAGAAAAAAGCCTTGTTGGAAGATTCTTGAGCCTTGACTCTATTTTCTCACCATGTGTGTGTATTCACCTATTCTCTAGTTAATCTCTAGAACTTGTCTAGGTTCTTTTTCAAAGCTACGTTAATGCCTTGGATTTGTAGTATGATAAGGGCATTCATTTCATCACCTTCTATCCCAAATACAAACCTTATGCACTAATCCATTGTTTACCCCTTTGAGCCCATCATGTTCATTTACATTTTATTATACAAATGCTATGTTTGTATCATTTATCAAGTTCTTCCTAACACTATTGAGGAAAAAAAAAGGAGAAGTACTATTGTATATATGAAAAGAAAAGTACCATGTGAATAGTCAAAAGAAGGAAAATCAAAAGGAAAAAAATTGAAAAAAAAGAAAAGAAAAGAAAAAAATGTGAATAGAAAAAAAAAAGAAAAATAAAAAAATTCAAAGAAAGAAAGTTACAAATAAGGCATTATGACAAAATATTTAAATTACATTTAGTTGAATGGTGCTAAGTGATCTAACAATTTATTTCATGTAATCATAGTATTTTGTTATATTTTCCATTCCATTTAGCCTTTTTCAACAATACAACCCTAAAAAGTCCCCTTGACTATGGATTCATGGTAAAAACTAGTGGTAGAGATAGTAGAACCTTTACAAACTTATGGTAGATGCTATAATAGGTGAACTGAGTGAAATTCCCTATAATTTGAGAGATGAGAAAAATACTTATTCCCTTGAGAACTCTATCATATCTATCTTTCTTGGTTTTAATATGTGTTCAATTTGATTCTTTTGCATTAAAAATTTGCACTAGCTTTAATTGATTTGGGGACTGTGGTTATTCAAGTTTTAGGTAATTACACTCTTGAATTACTTGATGATTATAACATTGGGCATATTTTTGGAAACATTGGTTTTATTTTGCCCAGGAGTGCAAAAAGTTACGTGTGGGGGAATTAACAAATCCCAATTTTGATTATATATTTTCATATTTTATTTAGGGTTTTGTCATAATAAATGAGCATAAAATATCTTTTTTGTAATTAATTGTGATTAAAGGAGTTTGTAGGAAATTAAGGTTGAAAAAAGGCAAAAATATCATATATTCTACGATTTACCTTAATTGATTAATTTTTGGAATATAAGGTATTACATTTTGGGTTTATTTTAATTGATAATCAGTTTGGAAAAAATTGCAGAAAAGAACCCAGGATTTCTGAAAATTACAAGAAAAATGAAAAAAATGTCTCAGAGCAAACTATAGAAAAAGGACCCATAATGTTTTAAAACTCATGTCCAGACCTAGCAAAGTTTTCAAGTATTCATGTAGTCCCTCCTGAAAGGCTTCATTTCAGTCCCTTAGCCAAAATGCACGGTTATTAGGAAGACACGGATAGGAGCTGAGGGAGAATAGAGAGTGAACCTGAGATGCAGCAGCGAGAAGAGAACATATTAAAAAGAGCTGAGGGTCAGGATTGAGAGGAGCACCGTTAGAGTGGGGATTCGCATTAGTAGCTTCGGGAAATACTGCTCGACCACCGGCGACCTTCATCGTTCTAAATCAACAAAAAAACCAACAGTGGTGGCAGACCAAACATAACCGAGGAGGGAGCTACGGTGATAGTGGAGAGCTTGGAGGTCATCCTCGTCACCAAACTTCCATCTTGCCATCATCTACCATCATCTTCTTCATTCATCAACCATTTTCACTTTCATCCCCACCTTCATTCTCTCTGCCAGTGACCTTAGCTCCTCTGTTCCTGAAATGATCCCAGCTGTGGCTATTTCTCTGTTTTGATTTTGTCGTTCAAATCTAGCCTCAATGCCTTCCTTGAATTAGTGCTAATTGATTAATTTACTCTTTGATTTTATGGCTGGGTGTTTGAATCAGAATGTGGTTATGTTTGGTAAAGTTATTCTCATGAGTGGCTAGGCAATTTTGTGCTCTTGGAAATGACTTGAGCTCATATGTGCTTAAAAAGGGAGTTTAAACTACCCATAGCTCATTATATTTGTGATTTCTTAGGTTTAAGAATTCATTTATATATTGAGACTATGATTTTAGTTATGTTTGATTCTATGAATATAGTTGTTATGATTTGTAATTTGTAATGAGGATTTGTACTCATCAATATATATATAGTTATATATATGTTTCCCATGATTCTATTACTTTCTATCTATTTAATATGGTATTGTTGGATAGTTTGATTGAATTGAAATTGTAGTTGAACCTAAATGCATTGCTTATTCCATAATTACTCTATAAGGGGTTTTAATAATGCTTAAATAAATGGGTTCATGAGTTTAAGCATTAGACTCAATGGTAATTGAGGTTTGGTATCTTAAGAAACTTGGAGAAACTCATTACACTAAGAGGGATTAATAGCATTTCAAGGGTAGGGGCTCCTTTCTTGTGATGCTAGACTCATTGGTTAATGAGGTATGAGCATTGTGAAATTGATATCAAAAAGGCACATTTACACTTGATTTATTACACTTTTTGATTGATTAATGGGTATATGAGGATTGAAGTGTGAAGGAAATGTGCCTAATGAGTGCTTGGTTAAAAAGGGTATAATCCTTTGATTAAATGTGAATATTTTACTGTCATACATCACCCTTTACTTTGTATAGACTTTCTTGTGTTGATAGGATCACAATTGAGACACATAAAGAGTCCTTGGAAGCACAAATCATGGATTAAGAATTTGAGAAAAAGAGTAGAACATCATTGCATCATTGGAAAAGCCGAAAGAGTTGAAGACAAATGCTTGGTTGCAGACAAGAAATTGGCTGGCTGGCTGCAGCCAGAAGACCTCCAGAAACTTTTGGGTTGCAGCCAAGCCATTTCTGGCTACAGCTAGACGACAGACAGAGGTAAGACATCATTTTCTGGCTGTAGCCAAAACGCGAAAACAGCAGCTGTGCGTTTTGTTTCTAGGTCATTTAAAAGGCGAAATGCTGAAACGAAAAGGGGAGCTGGAGATTCTGAGGTTTTGGGAGGTGGCTAAGGAGCATTGGTAAGGAAAGGAGTGGAGTTTTCTCAAGGAAAATCAATTGGGATTGAAGATTGAAAGAATTCTAACTCAATTTCTCTTGGTTTTTCTGTACTCATTCCCTTTCTCCTTTGTATTTCTGATATGGTTGTAACAAATGTGTATATCTGTGATTCGTTTCTGAACATGGATAGCTAAGATTTTCATTCTAGGATTGTTTATGAACCTTTGTATGGATTAAACTTGATTCCTTTCCTCTCTAAGTATCTAATGGCATATATATGTTGATTTTACTCTATCTTTACTGCTGTTTGTGACTGGCCATCACTGTGGATGATGTGTTTAATTAAATTAAGCTTGAGAGAGTTAATTTAATTGTAGAACTTGAGTAAAATTATGCTAGACTTGAAGTTTAGAAGTAAACGGATGATTTGTTAGTAACATAGAGATATAATTATTAACCTAGCATTGTCAAATTAAGATTGGTGTTAGTGAATATTTTCTTTTAACTGTAGCAAGAGATTGTGCATGTTAATTGACGGTATAAAATTGGTTATGACTTGAGAGAGCTTAATCAAATGCTTGTTATTTTCTTAGACTGACATATATACCCCATGGAAAGGATTCTTGGAGAGGAAAAGAAGTAAGCTTATGAAATACTAAGGGGATGAACAATCCTAGGCTTATTATAATTGATTGAATTCACAAGAATCAGAGTTTTGTTCAGTAATTCTTAGTTTCTATCAAAATATCTTTTGAAACTTCTTTTTCCCACACAACAACATGTTTTGGTTCAACTTAATTGATTTCAATTGAATTCATTCAACCTAATTGAACACATGATTGCACTCATTGATTCGCTTTCGTCGTAGTTCTCGTGGGAACGATCTTTACTCATCACTTTATTGCTTGCGACCCGTATGCTTGCGGAAGCTAAACGGTGAACATGAGGTTTGGAATATTAGAAGCTTAGTGTATTAACTCTCTAAATATCTTAATTGAGTAAGGATAGCCATTAAAAATCATTTCTAAGAGCATCTTTATCCATTACATTTCTAAACCATTTCCAATCCATTCCACTTTTATCCAAAAAATCCCAAAAATATCTATTTTAATTTCATTCAATTCATAGTTTTAAAAATCAATCAATCATGTTTTACCCTTGTCAATTTTTCATTATAATTACTTAGTTTACTAAGAATTAGTTTCATAATCGGCTCCTCAAAGTGAAACGACCCGAGTTGTGCACTATATTGCATTAATTCGGTTTTATTCTTGATAACCCCGACACAACTAAAGGGTTATTTCAAACATACCAAACTGTGGGCTTAGAATATACTGAATTAGTCTAAATTATGTAAACTACAAAATCTAGTTGAGCCAAATGTCTTAAATGTATCATGAGGAAAATACTTAAAATAATTATAAAAATTATTTAAGATCCCAAATATATTGAGGAAAATAGTATGAAATGTTATTACGGGGAGTTAGAGAAATTATAAAGAGGCTTAGTTCCCCAAAAATGGCCCAAATAATTTTAAAACTAATTTTGGGATTTAAAGGCCTAATTTCTTGAAACTTTGAGGAAAAATAGTTAGAGGTCACAATTTGGATTGAAAATTTTAGAGAAATTATTTTAAGGCTAAAGAAGCAAATTAAGGAACAAAATTTTTATAAAGTATTAAGAATTAATTTATGAAAATTATATGGTGAGCCAATACCGATTTAGAAAAAGGACAAAAATTAGTAACTTTATTTTACGGACTTGAAAATCAGAATTGGACTAAAGTTAAGCTAAATTATGGAACTTAAGGGATTTAAGAGATTTTGAGTTGGATAAATTAGGAAATTTAAAGCCTTATGGGTAGACCCAATAGGATGAAACATACCCACATATACCCACACACTCACATTCACGGACACACACACACACACTTCCACTCAAATAAATCACTCCAACATAAGCTCCCTCATTCATTTCGGACAGAAGCAAGAAAAGAAAGAGAGAGTGAGGGCTGGAGAAAGAAACATAGAGAGAAAGATAGGAGAGAGGGAGTGATCCGTGGTGCCAGATCAAAGAGGAAGAAGTCACTGGAAAATCTCACATGCAGCACTGGAATCTTGTCTAGGTTAGTATACTACACCCTTTTCCAACTTGATTTGGGTTGATCGGTTGTTTTTCTTGGGTCAAAAATGTGCTGGAAGTTGGGTGTTTTTGAGAAAGAATTATGTCACCGTACGTAAAAGCTTGAGTTATGGTCTTGCATGTCGGTTTTGAGGTTAAATTTTGGTTCTTTTGGTTCTGTAAAGAGGTCACCAAAATAGAGCATGCTTGTGGGTTTTGTAGAATCGAAATTCTTGAGAAGTTAGGCCATGATTTTAGCTTGCATGCACCCTTCTTCTTGTCTTCATTACCGAAAGACAAGGTGCTGATTGCATGTGGTTGCAGAGCTAGAAATTGAGTTTTTGAGTGGATTTGATTTGGTTATTTTGAGGATTGGAGAGTTTAATATGTGTATTAGGAGATAGAATCAAGGAGGGCACAGTTTAGGAAGATAAAGGTGGCGTTTTTTATAGTTTGTGACAAAGTGTTGTTTTGTGAAGTCAATGAGGCAAATGGTTTTGAGCTCTATTTGGATCAAGCAAATCATGTGCACTGTCTATGGAATTTGACAAGGAAATAGTACACATCCTAAGCTTTAATGAGTCCTAGAACGTATTAATTGGATATCTAGAATAAAAGTTATAATTTTTGCAAGTTTGGTCAAAAAAACTGGGAACACTTTTTGTTCCAGATTTCTGACAGTGGGTAAATAGGTAAATTACATGAGGTTGCCTTGGTAATTTGTCAGCCTAATTATTTTCCCCTTAAATTGGATGTATAGAGGTTTCAATCAAGTATTAGAACATAGAAATTGGATGTGTAAATTGTAAGTTATTAATTTTTTAAACTCTGGGCAGAAAATCTGGAAACTTTTTACTCTCAAATTGGACAGTCAGTTAGATTGTGGAATTTGAGAACTTAGGACCATGAATTATTACTAGATATTATTTTTATGTTACAAAGGATCAAAAGGAGCTTTACATAGGATCTTGAACAACCTCAATTGGAGTTTCTTAGCTTAAGATATGATTTTTCAAATTTTCCTAAAAATTGAGGCAAAATGGGTTAAGTTGGATAATTGATCAAAATTTTAGGAAATGTAATTGGTGATGTTTAGTGAATGTTGGGGACAGATTTAAGGGCTAAATTAATTGAATTAAATGTTGATCAATTTGAGCCTTCCCTTGTAACAAGTGTAACCCCTACCTTAATAGCCAAATTTATAGTTCGAGAATACGTCATTAAGTTGAAATAGAGACCAGAAGTTAATTTAAAACTATTCCAAAACTTGTTTACTACGGTCTCACATTCATATCTCGAATATAATTGGTCTGTCCAGTTCGGTTTCATTCATACATATCAGAGTTCAACCAAAAATTTCCAACAACGCTTAGGTTTTGTTACTTAATAAAGGGTTTACAACATTTAGTTTCCCATATAGGGGATTACACAACACTATTCAATATATACAACAAGTGCAACTAATCCCCAACAAAATATGACAACCAACTACCAAAATTAAAACTCCTAGCTAGGAACTCTAACCGCCCTTCATCACTTGCTTTTCCTTCACTAATGCAAAATGTTAATTTGGCATCAGTTAAAATTGTATTTTCACCACAGTATTTAGGGTGTAGCGGAATTAGCCGTAGCGAAAAATATATATTATGGCGTCACTTGCTTAAGATATGTCGCCGTAAATGAATAGATTATGGAGTCAGTTGTTTAAGATATAACGCCGTAAATGAATATATTACGGCTTCGCATTGTAACTAAACCGACGCCATAATAGATGTGTGACAAATGAATTTTCAAATTTAATGGATATTTTTTTATTTTAAAATTTTCAAATACCACATGTCATGTCCGTAAGAGGCCACCTCATCGTTGGTTCAGCCACGTGTCGCCTCCTCACGCTACCACGTGTCACCTCCTACTGCTGCCACATGTCTTCTTAAATCTTGAAAATGCCTCCCTTCCTGTTCGAACCCGTGACCTCATGCTCTTGGTGCCTTCACGCTCGAGCCTTTGCCAGTTGTGCCAAGGTGAACCTGCGTTATTTTATTACATAATGTTATATATATAATATTATCATAATATAAAATTAATAATATATATAATATTATTAAAAATAAAGTAAAATAAATAAAAATTCCAAAAACATATTTATATATTTATGATTAATTAATTTCAAATTCAATAAATTTAAAATATTTAATAAATATTTTTATCACTATAGTTTAATCAATTTTCTAAATTTAAATATATTTTAAATTTAAATTAATTAATAACAAATAATTTAATATTAAAAATATTATTTTTAATATAAAATGATAAATATAATATTAATAACTAATAATTTATTTTTAAATAAAATTAAATAATAAATAATATAATAATATTAAAAATATTATTTTAGTCAAAAATTTTAAATATAGTATCAATAAATAATAATAAAATATTCATTAATAATAATATTTTATTTTTAATTAAAATTATTTAATAATTAATTTTATAATATAAAATTTTATACATTTTAAAATTTTGCGACGGAATGTGCCACGGAAAAGTTCCCTGGCACCGTGGCAAAAAAATTTTCGCAAAATTTGCGATGTAATTCCGTGGCTAATTTAGCCATAGAATTTTTTGTGGTTAATTCCGTGACAAATTTAGCTACTGAAAAATTCCGTTGAAAAAATTTCTAATGGAATTTCTTACGGATTTTCCACAGAATTTGCCATGGAAAAAATTCCGTAGCAAATTCTGTCGAAAATTGAGTGTTTTTTTATAGTGCTCTATCTGGAAGTTACTACGTCAATAGTGATGAAGGGAAGTTGTAAAATTAGCAGAGCTAGAGCGAAATTCATAAAGAAGCCGTGAAGTTAGTAGAGTAGTGGAGGTTTTTTTTGAAGGCATTAGGGCTTCAGGTGGAGTGGGAATCAACGCAATATTTCCTTTTCTTTAGAAAAAAAATAGTTAATATATTTTTAAGACTTCCTTAGAGCCATATAGGTTATAATTAAGGTCTTGGTTTCCTATAGGACCCGATTTTATAAGTAAGCTCGATAAATAAATTATAAATTATGGGTCAAGTTCCACCCATAAATTGATCATCCATTTTTTTAATAATTAAATAGGTATAGTTAAGTAGTTAAAAGAAGTTTACTAATCTCTATCAGATGGTCCTAAGCTATAAATAACCCACTTAAAAAAAGTTATTTAAAAATAACTATAATATAATTACATTTTGGGAAAAAATATTTTTTAAAATTTATTTACAATATTTAATTATGTTATGACATGTTATATTTCAAATTTATCTATTTCACAATTAAATTCCAAAACTTTATATGAATTATGGCTTCTGGTGCTTACTAAACTCATTCCATAATTATTATTGTTATAACATCTTAATTACGGCATCTGTTGAATATACAACCGATGCCATATTGTACATTACTGCATTAGTTACACTTCAAACAGAAGCAAACTTATATCACATGAATTATCACTTCCGTTCTTTAAGTAACTGATGCCATATTGTACCTTATAGCGTCAATTACATATAAAACAGAAGCGAAATTATGTTATATGAATTATCACTTCTATTCTTCAAGTAACTAATACAAAATCGTGTAGCTAAATTAGTATTTTGTACTAGTGAATATAATTATATTTTGGAAAAAATTATTTATAGTATTTAATTACAATTATGACATGTTATATTTTAAATTTATTTATTTCACAAGTAAATTCCAAAACTTTATATTAATTATGTCTTATGGTGCTCAATAAACTGATCCCATAATTATTATTATTATAGCATCTTAATTACGACATCAGTTGACTATACAACTGATGTTATATTGTATATTACGGCGTCAGTTGCACTTAAAACAGAAGCGAATATATGTCACATGAATTATCACTTCTGTTCTTCAAGTAACTGATGTCATATTGTACATTACGGCGTCAGTTACACATAAAACAGAAGTAAATTATGTCACATGAATTATCACTTCGGTTCTTTAAGTAACTGATGTAAAATCATGTAGCTAAATTAGTATTTTGCACTAGTGCTTTGAACTGATTGCCCTTGCTGTAGGTTAGTCATTGGAAAGAATGAGATTCAAAAGAACAACAACAACAACAATACAAAGCATGTAAGCAAATCACAACAACAACAATACAATGGCATTTCTGCAACAGCTTTCGCTGCATTCACAATGGCATATTTCACAACAACATGTTTCACAACAGCACAACAACGGCATTTCATAATGGCAATGTTACATCACGGCATATTCAATGAAATGACATACATGCAAGGCATCATACACATAATAAGAGAAAGAGTCACTACCTTGTTCTTTCCACTCGTGTACTGGCACTGGTTTATCACGTGCAGGGCAAATGTCAAATCCTATAATTAGAATTTTAACGACAGGTTCTTATTTAATCCAATTCATTAATTCAAACACTCAAGTTGGTTATCATTAGGGAAATTTAATCAAATCAACTAAGGAGTTAAGTGGTCAATTAACCTAAAAGACCAATTCCTAACCTCAAAGTTCAACAATACTACATTATGCCATTACATCTTCAATTTTCGCACAAGGGACCAAATCTGCCAGAACTTTTCAGCAACTTTGAAAAATCATAACTAACTCTATAAAAATTGAAATGGGGTGATTCCAGAGGCTATGCGATCCTTATTTAGTCTAGTTTAAGGAAAAATATCACCCACAGCCAGACGGATACACAGCATTCCCAGAATTTTCATATGTTGCACACTGTCAGAATTCATTCCAGTTTTCATGACCTAAATTCAAAAATTCATAACTCCTAGATCACAAATCGAAATTTCATGAATTATATGTCCATTTTGAAGCTTGGCATGTGAACTTTAATACTGGAAAGTTTCAGAATTTTTCAGAGATCATTTTCTTATCCAAAAACACCTTACCAATAAGGTACCTCGCTGGAATTCTGTTCAGGTTGAAAACCCAGATTTACATTTTGAGTTTCAATGACCCAAAATTCACAACCCAGGGCTATCCCACATAATTTCTCGTGTAGAACACAATGATAACATCAAAATTAACAAATTCCCACTCATTCTCCATGTCCTGTTTTGGTAGAAAAATCAAAATAAATTCCAACAATTTCCAACTTCCAATTTCAGCATCAAACTTATGTCAAATGGTTTCCAATCATCATAAACCACCAATAACACAACCAAACCATCATGAATTACCCAAACCCTTATTTGACCAAAATCAGGGCAGATTTACACATGCCAAAATACTCATTCAACCATGATTGAACCATATTTTTATATGAATTTTTCATGATTAATTTGGGATTTTAATGTATTTTCTGGGACATTATTGCATGATTAAGCATTAATTTTGGTTAGGAACAATTGTTTTGAATTAATGGTAATTACGGGCAAAATGGTCAAAATTATTAATTATTTTTGTACAATTGTTTCTTGGACTTTTAATACTACTTGTGCTTAATTTTTGCATTATAGGTGTTGAAGAAGGAAATTTAAGATTTTGGAGGTTTAAATTATTGGGCCAAGTGAGACAAAAAAAGAGAGGAAGAAAGCAGATTTGGGCTATGGGATTTGGGCCGTTGAAAGAAGAAAAAAAAATCAAGAGTAGGCCCAAGGAGCTGCAAAGATTAGAAAGCTCAAATAAAATAAAAAAATTTGAAACAGGGACCCGAGACGTTGGACCCATAGACATGGAATATGGATATAGGAGCAACTCAAGAAAAATGAAGAAGCTGAGAGTGATAAAAAAGGAGGGCGCCACACAGTAAAGAAGAAGATCATCAGAGAAGCATCACGCATATCATCACTATCGCATATCACTTTCTCCTTCTACTCTCGCTGGCGGCATAAGCCCACTGCCTTCATTGTCGCCGGTGAGAACCTCAATCTCCATCGCCTTTAGATCAGACCCGACAGAACAGAGCTGAGAGCAGAGGGACCTGGGAGCGAAACCGAGAACAGATGAGGAAGACCTGAACCAGTAAGCACAGCCGCGATAGTGAGCTGAGAACTAGGACGCCGAAGTTGCCGCAAGGGAGTTTCTGACCGCACCTCAACCACCACCTAGCCGATACTGTTGAGACTTCCACCATTGCCGTCCTTCTCTATTCTTCACTACTGTCTGACTTTGGAGAAGACAAGCTTGAAAGGGAGTTTCTGTTTGCTGGACAAATCTGACATTCCCCTGTTCCCTTTCCATTTTCACCATCATAGATTCATTCCTCTATGTTTTTCAACCTGGCCGATAGTACACAGCAATTCCTCATTTTAATTGAGTCTTCCATTGAATTTAAATGGCTTTGCTGAGGTTTGGAAATTATATGGGTACTGTTCAAGCGATGAGTGGCTGATTTTTCATTGAGTTTTGGTAGTGAGGAGGTAGCTAGAGCTTCAAGATTCTATAAGGGGAGTTTATTATTTTCCATTTGCTCAATTTAAACATAATGTCTTTGTGGATTAATTTTGCATTGATATATTTGTATTATTTGAGACTTAGATGAGTGATAATTTGTCTATGTTGGTGAATATCTTGTGTTGAATTTGGTATTGATACATTTGAATTTTATTTTACTCATTTTCCTATTAGATTAATGAAGTTATACATTCTATGTGATATCTAGATTGTGTGATGGATTTAATTTAATTTTGAATGTCGCGATTGTGCTTTCAATTAAGAGGAACCAAGTGCATTAATCCATGTTCAATACACATCAAGTGGGTTTTTAACAATTTGCTTAAGAGGTGACTAAGAATGCGATTGTAGGACTAGTCATTAATTAGGTAGATTGGACCTAATGCGATTGCTTAGGGTTTTAATTAGACTTGATGTAAAAATAACTCCCAAAATATTCTAAAGAAGCTAGGAAAGCCACCAAATTTGCCACCAAGATTCATTTCATCATTCATATTCCAATTCCAAATTCCTTTCCATTAGCTTTTAATTAACAATTGCATTTTCTTTTAATTATTAATTTTAAAAACCAAAACTTATTTCCCCTTGTTTTAATTGCATTTGCATTATAATTAGTTTACTTAGGTAGTTCAATAAAAAGCTCCTCAAGTGAGACGACCCGAGTATTGTATTGTACCCAATTCTTGGATTAAAAATATTTTGCATTTGACCCCAAGGCGTAAAGACACGGTCAAATCAAACCAACACAACCAATAGCTCAAATTGATGCTGATACTCACCTCTTGCTTCTCCTTAAGTTCTTTCTTTGATTCTTCAGCTTTTGTTCTTGCAAGGTGGCTGAAAACTCCTCTTCTTCAAAAACAAAAACCATAGAAATGAAGCTAAGGAAGAGAGGAACAAGTTTCATGAAGGACTCTTGAGCCATAGATGAGGTTAAGGAGGTGAAAATCCAAGATGAAACCCTTACCTTAAACTTGTTTCTTCACTTGTTCTTTTCGTGCTTCAGCTGGCCAACTTAGAGAATGAGAGAGAGAGTGAATAATAGTCAGTTTTTCCCTTCCCTTATCACTTAAAAACCTGACCATAAAGTTGGACAAAAAGGAGAGGAAAATATGTGGTCCACATGTGTTCTTTCTTGGTGAAATCCTATGATAATTTCCAATATGTTTGGTTTTCTTTTTCTCTTTCCTACCACTTCCTCACTTGGCCGACTTTACCTTAGATATTTGATGAAGAATTAAGTGCTTTAACCCATTCACTCTTCTTGCTTATTCTTAGCCGTAATTATTGACAAGGAGGGAGGGGTTTGTTTGACTTATATCTTCTTCTTCCTTTTGGTATGTCTTTGACCAACTACCTTCTTTCTTTGTCCCAATGTACCACATTAGCAAAAGGTGAGGGATTATTTGATGCAATTCTCTCTCTTTCTCTTCTTGTCTTCTTGACTGACTCCAAGCATAAAGGTGACGATATTGATTAAATCCTAGCCACTTTTGTTGACTCTAAATGTAAGAATATATCAATTAAATTCTCTTGCTTTCCTTTGTCAAAGCTTGAACGAAATATGGGAGCAAAGCAATACATATATATTATTTTAATCTTGCATAAGCATAGAGCAAGGAGGGAACGATTTTCTTGTAGGAAAAAGAAAAAAGAGTGTGTTGACTTGGTCTTACACTTGGTCTTGCATGTGCCTTGTGTCCACATAAGAGGAAAAGATAAGAAAATTGCTTTAATTATCTTCCTTATTACTTCTACTTTATAAGAGCAATCTTGGCCCTTCATTTTGTGTCCTAAATCTATCCTCAAGATCAAGTAGAAATTAACTCTTGATCATGGCAAAATTAATTAGAGTGCCATTAAACCCTTTTATTTCACTATCTATTACATTTAACCCTTAATCATATTTTAGGATATTACACCAAGAATAGAAAATGATGTAGGGAGATGTCAAGAGTACATGTTTAAAAGCATGATTTACAAAAATGGAGCTTTATCCATCTATGTGCACATGCTTTGGCCAAGAGGAGTTGAGGTCATAGGGAGAGCCGGAGAGAGTTATTATGCACTAAGGTTTAAGTATTAATAAGCTCCACATGAATCATTAATAGGATTTGGCAACCACTACCCATCAAAGGGGGAAGCAAAATCAAAGAAGTTCAAGCAAAAGGAGGTAACTTGGGAAGAAGCACAACCTAGTAAAACTTACTCTTATATAGTTTGTGCTTGATTGATCGCATGTTTATTTGTCACGTATACTTTTGAATATGTAATATCCTTGCTTGAGTTGTGCCATAACCATGTGTATATACTTGTAAGGTGTTGTTTTTATTTGGCTATTTACATGCATAGATAATTACCATTGCACATTATATATTGAGTTGATGTTTTGCTACTGAGATTGTCCCAAATCTCATCCCTCTTCTCCCATATACCAACATTAGGGGCAAGTACTTCTAAAGGAAATGACAAGCTAGTGGAGGAAGCTTGAAGGTGGAGACTCTAAGGAAGCCATTAGTTATGGTTGTTTTGTAAATTAATTATCTTAGTGGCTTATTGTATATAGGTGCATGCTTAACTTAAATTATTAAAGTTTATTCTAATTTAAAATATGTAAATATAGTTTGCAAGGGCACGTATCTAACCTCCATAAGAAGGAGTAAGTCAGCTAAGCACCAGCTCAAGGTAAATAACTGCCATGGAATGATCATAGCCAATATAGTAGTGGTAGTGAAAGTAGTACACATAGCCGTAGTATATCATGTCTAAAAAACAAAACGAAAAAGGGCAATTGCATGTTATGAGCCCATAATTAACTAATGATTGACTAGGATAAGAGCAGAGTGATACTCTGATAATATTAAATGGAGTTAAAGGATTTTTGGGCCATAATGAAGAGTTTGAACTACTAAATAACTGTTTTAAAAAGTTTTAAATTTTTCAAAAAAGGCCATCATTTACAGGTTTGAACCCTATGTTTGGACTGAGTTTTCAACTATTTTCACCAATATTTTCTTCCTAGGATCAAACCTATCTTAGTGGTTCAAATTCAGTATGTTTATAACTCATTTGATCTGACTGGAGATAAAATAAGGGTGCTACAATTCATGAATTTCAATACATCTACCCGGATGGTTTAATACCAAAAAATAAAAGTATGAATTTCACTTCTCATTTTTTAAATTTTATTTATCTTATATCAAATGCATCCATAATAATATAGGTTAATCGTGCTAACTTAGTTAGGGCCAAGTGTTTGCTACCGCAAGTGCATGGATCGCGTCAAGTAATACAGTGATAAGTGAGATCGTTCCCTCGAGGATTTGAATAACAAATAGTCAAACAATGGCTTGATGCGTTTGATCAAGTTGACTCAGACACAATGTTGAGTGTGAGGAAAACAGATTTAAAAGATGTAATGATAACAGCTAATGAAAATACTGACAGAATGGGCTTCTTGTGAAATTAATCAAGTAGAGTGAATCTAGGATTGCTCTCTCCTTTTGTATATCATAAACTCAATCTACTTCCTCCTCGTCATTACTGTTTATGGGATCTATATGTGTCAGTCTAAGGTTCAATAGTCATTGGTTAAGCTCTCTCGAGTCATAACCAACATATATTCTCCAATTAGATGCACAATCTCTTGCTGCATTTAAGGGAAAATAACCATTAAACAACCTCCTCACTTTGACAATGCTAGGTTAATGACTCTATCTCTAGGTTATTAACAAACCATACATTTAACTCTTTAAACTGTAGGTCTAGCATAACTCTACCCTCGTTCTTCAATTAGATTAACTCTCTCAAGCTTAATCCAGTTGAACATGTTATTCATAGTGCTAGCTATTCATGAATATCAGTGAAAACAGAGAAGAGTTAACACATATATACCATTATCTAATGAAGAGGAAGAAGAGTTCAAGTTTAATCCATACAAAATTGTCGAACAATCCTAGAATGAGAAAAACTAGCTACACATGTTTACCAGCTGATTACAAATAACAAGATTAAAGGTAGTCATAACAGAATCACAGTGGAGAAGGGATAGAATACAGAAGTATCAAGAAATCTGAAATGAAATCTCTTCTAATCCTCAAGCCCACTCGATTCTCCTTGCGTCTAGCAGATCCCAGCTCTCAGAACCTCCTTAGCCGCCTCTGTCGCTATTTCCAAAAGTAGGAACCCCCCTTCAAAACCCTGGTTTTTCCTTTTATAGCTTCTCAGATGTCAGAACGCGCAACTTCATTTTCGGGGCTGGGCCGCGCCCCGCCACTCTGTGGGCCGCGGCCCAAGAGTGTCTGACCTTAGGTTGATGCTGGTGGGCTGCGGCCCAAGAGGTTGTAGGCCGCGGCCCACACCTTTCTGTGCTCCTGTTCCCTTCATGGGCTGCGGCCCAAGAGGTTGTGGGCCGCGGCCCCAGAGTTTATGTGCTGATGTGAACATCCTGGGCCGCGGCCCAATACTCTCTGGGTTCCTTTTGCTCTTCTGGGCCGCGGGCCAAGAGGTTGTGGGCCGTGGCCCACACCTTCTGTTATGCTCTGATCTTCCAGCTGGTCTTCATTCACTGGTTGTCAGCTTCAACTTCCTTCCTCTCCTGTTCACTACCTGCAGCTTCCTCTGGGTTAGCCCTGACTTAATCTGTACCAGTTCACACAAATAACTTTCACACAAGGTTAGACATTCATAGCAATTAGGGAGTAATGTCCTTCACAATTTCATTCTGCTGTGCATAGCATGAGAGAAACACAATTCATCACTTTAATCCTTTCTAATGCCCACTTATGCATCCAAAGTGAAGTAAAACAGTATGAAATATGAAATTCTAGTAAGAATTTCCTGAAGTTAACACACCCCCAAACTTGAACTTTTGCTCGTCCTCTAGTAAACTCACACCTTCCACAGCCTAATTGTAACCCCCTCACCGTAATTACATCCGGATTACGAAATTTAAATGAAATAGAGACCAATAAGATGGTTTAACAATTTATAATCCCTCATCCAAGAGATGGGGCGTTCGAAAAATCATTTCAAAACTTATATATTCCTGGTCTCACATTCATGTACGGATATAACTACTTGAGAAATCAGAGTACATAATAAATATCAAAGTGCGGAAACTAAAATCCCGGCAACCCCGGGTTACTTACATAAATAATATGGGTTTTATATATTTCCCAATAACGGGGATTACACGATCAAAATAATCATTTACATCAATTACACTTTGGCAATCCCAAATCCAAAGTAAGGATAACCAACTATCCCAAAAATCCCTAATGTCCCTAAGAGACCCTAACCACTACGGGTTGGTCGCTTCTCCTTCGAGCCACTTGCCCTGCCTGAAAAGGGTAGTCATATGGAGGAATGAGATTCTTGAGAATCCCAGAGCAACAACTCACTCATACAATATATAAACACAAAGCATGTAATGTATCATGTTCACCAACATCATCCGCAACACAATGATCCATAGCTCGCGCCACAGACGACAGCACTCACGGCTGTATCACAATGCACTATGCCCGCTTACGCGGTAATCACAATGACAGCTTTCGCTGCAAACACTATGCCCGCTCGCGCGGTAATCACTATGCACAACGCCCGCTTTCGCGGTGAACACTATGTAGCAGCAACTCAAAGCACAAAGCACCACAAAGCATCTCAAAGCACAATGTATCACTAAGCATCTCCAGACACAATGCATCACAAGGCACAATGCTCCACAGTACACAAAGCTCCACAACGTATCACAATGCATCTCAAGGCAGCAGCAGCACACAATGCATGATAGGCAAACATACAGTACATTTACACAAAGTATAAGAGAGAGGTCGCTACCTGAAGCTTTCCTGACAATCTTTGGCACAGTGGGCTCACGCGTTCGACAGATGTCAAATCCTATTCAAATTAGGGACACTTGATCAATTTCTTTTCCATAATCATATTTCAACAATACTCTAAGTTGGTTATCGTTTAGGACTCTTTAGGTGACTAAAATAGGCCTAAACATATGCCCTAAGGGTTGGAAGAACCTACCCAAAAGACCCCTTACTCGAAGGCAAAACACAGATTTTTGGTCCTCTCACTCGAGCACAGATGCTCTCACTCGAGCACAAGTACGGACATCACTCGAGCACAAGTGCGAGTGAGACCGCGAGTGAGCACCCGAGAGCACAAAGACACTTGCAGGAACTGGCTCACTCGAGCACAAATCCTCACTCGAGCACAAGGCTAAATGCCTCACTCGAGTACCCGCGAGAGAAAACCAGGAAGTGAGGACCCGAGAGCACCCAAAGCTCTCCAAGCATAGGATCACTCGAGCACAAAACCACACCCGCGAGCACACTCCCACCCGCGAGCACACTCCCACCAGAAGCACACCTCACACCCGCGAGCACACACCTCTCACCCGCGAGCACACACCTCTCACCCGCGAGCACACACCTCACACCCGCGAGCACCTCACTCGCAAGTGAGAGCCCGAAAGCACCACTCCCTCCTGAAGCACAACCTCACTCGAGCATGACCCCCAGTGCTCGAGTGAGAAGGCTATGCTCGCGAGTGTCAGAGCACACTCGTGGCATCCACCAGCAAGTGAAGACCCGAAGAAACCCTTCACTCTGAACTCCCACCTTCACTCGAGCAGACCATGCCTGCTCGAGCATGTTCTTCGCTCACTCGAGCACAAAGCGCTGTGCTCGAGCATCACTCAAAGAAACCCAGACGCACTCGAAGCAGAACAGGGAAAACTCTCCCATCACTCGAGCACGTTCTTCCTCTGCTCGAGTGATGCTCATCCGAAACCCAGAATTGCAGAAAACCAGAAAAACACCAGATGGTCAAATTCATGCCCAAAGGTTCCCAAACTCCCCACAATGCTCATACACTCTAAGCACTAACTAGGGAACACAATGGCAACTCCACAAACACCCCAAAAACCACTTTGACCACAATCAACCACTAAGGTCTCTATGACACACATTTTCCAGATTTCCCTTAACACATTTCCCACATTCCGAATCTTATCCAATAATCAAATAACTCAACATTAACCCATTTTTACTATCAAACACCATAAAATCCACATTTTCAACATTTGGCATACTTAGGGCAAAATTTCCAGATTTTACCGAACCTAGCCAAAACTCATAAACAATATATCCAAATGCTCTAAATGCCTACCTCTTCACTTTGCTCAATCCAGAATCTTGTTTCTCCAACTCCCAATTTCGACCATATCACAAACCAATACTATTTCAAGATTCTGAAATTACCATAATGTAGTTCTCAATGAGACACACAATATTAAAGAAGAGGTTTAGGGCATTAGAGATCAAACAAAGCATCAAAATCTCACCTTTCTTCTTCCTTCTTCCTTTGATCGCCGGAAACAATGGAGGAAAGAGAGAGAATATGGGAGAGAGAAATGGGAGGAGATGATGATGAAGACTTCTTCCCTTGCCTACACACACACTCCACCGAATTGGAGAGAGGAAAGGGAGTAAAAAGGTGGTTTTTGTCCTCTAGTGCATCATCCAACCACTACCACAATGCCACATGTCATGATCTCAAGCACTCTCTCTAGGAGCTCACACAATCGCAAAGCGTAGGATCCCGACCCATTAACAATGAATCACAACCCTTGATCTTAAATACCACATGTATTTATTCCCAAAATTCACATTACATTAACTCAAAAGTGCTTAATTACACAAATCTCAATGATTATCAGAGTTATCAGTCCTAATCGCAAATCGGGATATTACACTAATGCCCATGCATGACCCTCTTCTCTTAAGCTACTCATGTCGCCAAATATACATGCCTGCTTGGTTCATAAAAAAAACTAATTCCTTAGTCATTTTCAACTAAATGTATGTTCAACAAGAGTTGTCCAACACTCATCTTTCATTCTTCAAGACCAGGAACAATATTTCAGCATGTATGATTCGGAATCATTATCTAGACCTAATCCATTGCATTCTCCTTCCTTTTACTTGGATTCAATTCACACGCTTTCACTGTCCTAGGAACTTTAAGGTTGCATGGAATTGTTCACTATTGATGCTTGAAGCTAACACAGAGTTCAGTTTTAGGTAATGTAAAGGGAATAGGCTACAGCTCAATCAACCACAGTTATGTGCACAAGAAAACACTCACTGCTATATGTGTTTAATCCTCACACTTATGGTTAATTTCGCTCAGTACCACTTATAGCAGGTCCTGCCATAGGCTTGTAGAAATTCTACTCTCTCCACCACTTGTACACCTAGATTTATGAATCAAGGGGGCCTTTTAACAGGGTTGTAATATTGGAAATGGTCTAGTGGAAAGGACTAATGGAATAAGTGCCATGCATGCTGAAGCGTATATAATGATAATGACATCTCTCTTTTTCTTTTTCTTTTCTTTTCTCTTTTTTTTTCTTTTTCTTTTCTTTTTTTTTTATTTATTTTTTATTTTTTATTTTTTTTTTGTAAATTGCGTAACTAAGCACTTATTGAAACAAATAGTAAATCAAATGCTAACTCATTGCTTTTCTAAGTATCATTCACTTACAGAGCAACAACATGCATGACTTGTTAAATGTCAGATTTTTTTTTAAAGAAAGAAAAGGTGAATGGCTCAAAAGGGGTGATCAAAGGATGAATGTGAAAGGTTTGTGTTTAGGTTCATGGGTTTAGAAATGAATGCCCCTATCATTTTCACTAATCCACATGCATCTGTGATTTTGAAAAAGAATTTAAACAAGTTCTAGAGGTACCCTAGCATAAATGGCACAAACACTCTAATGAATGAAATTCAGGCTCAAAACCCTTCCAACAGAGGTTTCTCCTCTCTTGTGCACAACCCCCAAGGTTAATTCAACCTTAACTTATTTCGAATACATTAACTTAACTAATCCATATGCTAACACTATGTGCCATAACCACAGCCACTTCCATACACTTTACTCAAAAACATATACAGTTCCGTAAAAAAAATCATTTAGCTCAAACAAAATAGTGTCACTTATACTCTCAAAGTGTGTGAACCGCTCATCTCTTCCCAGGAATTCAACTACAATTTCAAAGGTCTTGCAATGAAAACAATTCATACATGTCATGTGTAAAATAAGAACCAAGCAGTCATGAATATCCAGTACTTGACTCAACTCAGCTATCAAATACAATTCCCAGGCATTTAGCTCAAAGAAATGGCGTAAAGCAGGTTTAAACAAATTCATGCAAATATATTAGCACCCCCAAACTTGAGGGAGACAGTGTCCCCACTGTCATAAGACACACTGTGTCACAGATAGCACCTGCAAAGAAACGAGCATACAACCAGCCATAGGGATAACAGTGTACACCAAAGATATTTAAACCATAATATCCAATAAAGTTTGAAACTACTGATGTAAAGCAATGAAAGATCAACTGTAACCACAGTACTGAAACAAAGTTTGAAACATATCCAAAGAAAATGAAAAACAGCAGTAAAAATGGTCAACAAAACTAAGACTAGTCCTCGCCATCATCATCACTGGCGGTTGCATCAGTGCTGTCCCCCTCAGCATCGTCATCTCCACCGACAGCACCAACCTCCGCGCCATCATCATCGTCACCGGCCTGAGTTGCAGCAGGTACATGAGCAGCGAATAACTCCTCTAACTTGGTCAGGTGAACCCCGTGATCTTGTAGATAAGTAAGGCACTGGGCAGCAGTAGCTTCTGTGCGCTGAATCGCCGCAAAGATCACGTCTAGCGTGATAGTAGACTCGGAAGAGGCAGGGGCACCGGATGGTTCGTCCTGCTCCTGGGGGAATGGAATGTCATGAGGCGGATGAGAGGGTCCTCCCTGTTGAAAGTAGGGGTCGGTCGCTGTACGCTGGGAGGCTGGAACTTACTCGTCTGATCGTGGCTTGATGCTCAAGTAGTTGAACTTCTTAAGAGGCTTGAACATAACATCAGAGGCCACAGCAGCTACACCCACAGATGTGCAGAAGGAGGAAATGAGGTGCGGCAGTATCAGACCTACCGAATGATCTCGGGCATGGTCGCGAATAGTCTAATAAATCAAGGCGCCAAGATCAACAGGCTCCTTCTTCATAAGCAGGTAGATAAGGAGAGCCTGGTCTGTAGAAAGGCGACTCCTCTGCGACGATGGGCAGAAGTAGTCCTTGCCGAAATGCAGCCATACCCGAGCCTCAACTGATAACTGAGCCCAAGGTAAATGTTTCTGCGCCCCTCCGCAAGTCTGCCACGCCATTTGGTGGTTGTACACTAGTAACTCTGAAATCTCATCCTCAGGGATGTCGTCATCACTGTCCAATAGTTGCTTGTACCTACACTCCTCAACAACGAGGAGTGCTGTAAACTGCCTAAAGCTTTCAAGAGTAAAGTCTACCTCGACTCCACGCAGAGGAAATCGCCAAATGGGTTTCACACAGGCATTGGCGTAAAAATCCTGGACAATCTGCAGGTTCCCGTCAACTTTAGGATCCATAAGCTTCTGCAGGTGATATGTACGTGTGGCGAGGTAGTAAGACTCGTACGAGACGTTGAACGGGAATTCCCGTTCCTGCAGCAAAGGTCGGGTGACAATCTTGGTCTTGGCCTCAGCAACAGCCCTGGGACCGGAGTGATCGGCAACACGCTTGGCCGGCATAGTGGCTACGAAAGAAGACAATGGACAGCCAAAAACCAATGAAGACTCAAACAGGTACTAGACATGGGCACCAGAATCAGACAATGCAATAATGACCCCCCAAACTTATGACCTAATAGTCGCAAATCTGTTCAATAAGATTTCAAACCTCAACCTATTCCGCATTACCTCTTACATCACTTAATCAACTCAGAAGAAGGCTTTAGGTCACTATAATGTTGGCAAAATGTCATCACACAGTCATTTCAAAACAAACAGCACAATGTGACTACTACAACACAGGTGCAATGCAGTTGAAAGTGTATGGAAAACCTTGGAAATTCTGAAATGCACTGAAGCAATTTGCAAGGTGTGGAGGTTAAGCAAAACAGGGTTTTCGAAAGCACAAGATGCATCTCCAAGTTCACATGATCATTCAAAAGGAAAGACTACACACCTGTCGACCTCTATCAACTGCTTAGAAGTTTCAAAACTCAGTCAAATTGTGCAACAATACAAGCATGTTGTGTGATGGGACCATATGAAACACCATTCGCCCATATAAACTTTGCACAATTCCATTTAAAGAATCAACAGAACATACACAACCAAGAGATAACATACACAACCTATCACATGCTTTCAGGTTTGAAATGAAGTAGGAAACCTTTGAAGTGCAATTAATACATGAGATTCCAAAACAGAGAATTCAAGCCCAGCTAAAACCAATGCATACCAGAACAGAGCAATATAATTATGTCCCCTGAAATCAACAATTTAAGCAACTCTGGTACCAATCATGATAGACAAGAGAAGTTTACACAGTCAACAATCAGGTCACAGGTATAGAGTGTAGTGCATTGCAAGGCAATTTTCCACAATTTGAGGACAAAATGCACACGCAGCAAAATTAATCATCATGAAACTCATACTTCTGCACTTCATAGCCTAAAACTTCCTATATCACTTGAAACCTAAATCTCAGCAATGCCTATCACTGGACAGATTATCAAGGCCAACATTAAACAGTGTAATTCCAGAGATTTTGTAACAGCATGTGGAATGAGGCATAGGTCTCAAAACAGGGCAATGGTACATTAGGGAATTCAGAATGAATTGAAGACATATTTGCTAGTTTTATGACAAAAGGATTCAATAATTCAAGTACCTTTCCCTTGAACCCAACAATTATAACAGAATTGCGACTTCTATGCCTAAATTCCCATATCAAAATCGACCTAACTACCCCAAAATGCGAGTAACAAAGCAAGATTTAGACTTCTTACCTCAAATGGGGAGAGAATTGAGAGATTAAAGGAGAAATCAAAGGGGAATACTCCACTTGTAGAGCCTAGGGTGTCTTCCACAGCAGGGGTGATCCACGGTTGTGCAACACCTTCCAACGATAGTGGGAGACGGAGATAAAGTGCAGAAATGAAAAGGGGAGGAAGGAGAAACAAGAGAGGAAGAGGAAATTGAAGGGGGGAAATGGGGGAAGTGGGTCGACTTTAAGGGAGGAGGGATTTTGGGGGGGTGGCGGCTGAGAGAAAGGGAGATATGAGAGGAGATAATGCGCAGCAGGGTTTTTAAAAACCCTGCTGTCGCGCTTGGGCCACGGCCCAAGAAGTGTGGGCCGCGGCCCAGAACCTTCTGAGCTGTTCCACTAGAAACCTTGGGCCGCGGCCCAGAACTTTCTAAGCAGTTCCACCTAGTTCTGGGCATTGATGGGACGCGGCCCACCAATACTGGGCCGCGGCCCAATATCTTCTGGGCTGCGACCAGGTTGCATTTTCTAGCCTATCAGTTTCCACACAATCATATAATCCACTGTAATCATAATTGACACACAGCATACAGAACTATTGGCTATTCAATTAAGAGTATCAGAACTATGCCACACTTTCACATGACTACTCTCACAACTAACACCCTAAACCCCACATTCCTATGATTAAAATGTCCTCCTAAAGCAGGATTTTCTATGTGTGATCAGCCATTTAACAGATTGAAGCCAAAGATAATGCATGGTGCTTCTCTAACAGTCATTACAAGTCTCATATCATATCCCGGGCATCAGAATACACAAGCATGCATAAGAGTTGAAGAACTTCCCTGAAATATGCCTGTCCATCGAGATGCCACCCCTTTGCTTGGCCATATTCTCATTCTCGCCAACTTTCAATTTGAAATCCCTTTCTCCCTGCAAAAGTTAAAAGACCAAACGTAAACCTACTAAATTATGCTAAACTCAAAGAAACGAAAGAGATTAAGTTCAGAACTTGGGTTGCCTCCCAAGAAGCGCTTAGTTTATAGTCCTTAGCCTGACTTTTCACTTTGGTCACTCTTCATTTGATAAGTAGATGGTGGATACCAGCCTATCCACATCTCCTCCCCAATAATGCTTTAACCGTTGACCATTAGCCTTGAATCTCTCACCCTTATCATTCTCCAGCTCCACATCACCATACTTTGATGCCTGAATCACCTTGAAGGGCCCAGACCATCTTGATTTAAGCTTTCCAGGAAAGAGCCTCAGTTTGGAATTGTAAGAAGAATAGTTTGTCCCGGTTCAAAGCTCTTGGGACTGATTTTTCTGTCATGATCCCTCTTTGTCTTCTCTTTGTAAATCCATGAACTTTCATAGGCATTTAAGCGGATTTCATCCAGCTCATTGAGTTGGAGTAGCCTCTTTTCTCCCACAGCTTGTGGATCAAAATTTAACATCTTGATGGCCCAATATGCTCCATGTTCCAATTCCACAGGCAGATGGCAAGCTTTTCCAAACACTAATCGATATGGAGACATACCAATAGGTGTTTTGTAAGCTATTCGATAGGCCCACAACGCATCATCTAACTTGGAAGACCAATCTTTCCTAGTAGTGTTCACCATCTTCTCAAGGATATTCTTGATTTCCCGGTTGGAAATCTCAGCTTGGCCATTTGTTTGGGGATGGTAGGGCAATGCTACTTTGTGCTTCACACCATATTTCTTTATCAGAGCTTGAAATTGATGATTACAGAAGTGTGATCCACCATCACTGATGATTGCTCTTGGTGTGCCAAACCTTGTGAAAATGTGCTTCTTGAGGAACTTCAGTACCGTCTTGGCATCATTAGTCACACATGCCATAGCTTCCACCCATTTTGATACATAGTCCACTCCCACTAAAATGTGTTCATTGTTGAAGGACTTAGGGAATGGACCCATGAAATCAATCCCCCAGACATCGAAGAGCTCAACTTCTAACATGTTATTCAGTGGCATCTCATTCCTTTTGGATATGTTCCCCACTCTTTGGCACCGATCACATTTGAGGGCAAAAACATAAGCATCTTTGAACAATGAAGGCCAATAAAACCCACTTTGAATCACTTTTGCAGCTGTTTTCTCTCCTCCAAAATGTCCACCATACTCAGACGAATGACAACAATGCAGAATGCACTCTTGTTCATTTTCTGGCACACATCTTCGAATGAGTTGGTCAGGGCACCTCTTAAATAGGTAAGGTTCATCCCAAAAGTACTTCTTCACCTCGTGCAAAAACTTACGCTTTTGATGAGAATTGAACTTCGGGGGTAACACTCCACAAACCAAGTAGTTTACAAAATCAGCAAACCATGGTGTAGATGAGTGATCAACAAAGAACAACCGTTCATCAGGGAATGATGCTTGGATCATGTCAGAATGGTCAAGTTGAGGTTCGGTGCTCAGCCTTGATAGGTAGTCGGCCACTTGATTCTCTATACCTTTTCTGTCAATTATGTTCAGGTCAAACTCTTGAAGTAGAAGCACCCAGCGAATGAGTCTAGCCTTAGAGTCCTTCTTAGTGAGTAGGTACTTGAGAGCTGAATGATCGGTGTATACAGTAACCTTAGTACCTACAATATATGGTCTGAAATTCTCACATGCATACACTATGGCAAGTAACTCTTTTTCAGTGGTGGTGTAATTAAGTTGGGCACCATCAAGAGTTTTACTCGCATAATAGATGGGATGAAAGAGTTTGTCTGCCTTTTGCCCAAGAACAGCCCCAACGGCATAATCACTTGCATCAGCCATGATAATGAAAGGTAAAACCCAATCTGGAGCCACTAAGATGGGAGCTGAAATGAGACGCTTCTTTAATTCTTCAAAAGCATGTAAACACTCATCATTGAACTTGAATTCCACATATTTTTCCAAAAGCTTAGAAAGGGGTTTGGCAATTTTTGAGAAATCCTTGATAAACCGCCGATAGAACCCGGTATGTCCAAGAAAACTGCGGATACCCTTGACATTAGTAGGTGGTGGTAATTGCTCAATAATTGCAATTTTAGCCCTATCTACTTCCAACCCGTTCTTGGACACTCTATGGCCAAGTACAATGCCTTCTTGCACCATGAAGTGGCATTTCTCCCAATTGAGAATTAGGTTTTCCTCTTCACACCTTGTAAGCACAGCATCTAAATTCTCCAAACACGAGTCAAAAGATTGACCAAAGACAGAAAAATCATCCATGAATGCCTCGATTGTTTTCTCAATCATATCAGCAAAAATGGACATCATACACCGTTGAAAAGTGGCTGGTGCATTGCATAGTCCAAAGGGCATTCTTCTGAAAGCAAAAGTGCCATATGGACAAGTGAAAGTGGTCTTCTCTTGATCTTCTGGGGCTTTGGCAATTTGGTTGTACCCGGAATATCCATCAAGGAAACAAAAGAATTCCTGACCGGCTAACTTGTCCAACATTTGATCTATGAATGTCAAAGGAAAATGATCCTTTCTTGTAGCTGTGTTGAGCTTTCGATAATCCATACACACCCACCAACCAGTCACCGTGCGAGTAGGAATTAGTTCATTTTGGGTGTTAGCCACTACAGTCATGCCACCCTTCTTAGGGACACATTGGACTGGGCTCACCCATGAACTATCAGAGATAGGGTATACAATTCCAGCGGAGAGCCACTTAAGTATTTCTTTCTTGACCACTTCCTTCATGATTGGATTCAATCGCCTTTGATGCTCAATAGAAGTTTTATGATCATCTTCTAACAAGATTTTGTGCATACACATAGAAGGGCTGATTCCCTTAATGTCAGCTATGGTCCAGCCTATGGCTTGCTTGTGGTCTTTTAAAACTCGTAGGAGCTTTTCCTCTTGCAGATTCGAAAGGTCGGAAGAGACAATCACCGGTAATGTGTCAGCCTCTCCTAAGTAGACATACTTAAGATGAGATGGTAAGGGCTTCAACTCAAGAGATGGTGGAACTTCAATAGATGGCTTCAAAGGAGTGCTCAATGCCTTAGCCACCTCAAGTGGCTCAAAATTCCTTTGTCTTGAGTGAGGGAATGCCTCCATACGAAAAAGGTTTTCAATAGCTTCTTCATCAAAGTCATCCAAGCTTTTCTCCCCAATTAGAAATGCCTCTAAAGGGTCTTTGATCATAGGAGCATAGGCCTCTTGAGGAATGAGTGAGTCCAATATATCCACAAATGAGCATTGAGCTGAATCATCATGGAACTTCAAGGCTTTTGGCATGTTAAAGACCACTTTTCTGTCGTCTACCCTTAAAGTAATTTCTCCCTTTTCCATATCAATAAGAGTCCTTGCTGTAGCTAAAAATGGATGGCCTAAAATGAGTGGGATCTTCCAATCAACTTCACAATCAAGCACCACAAAATCTGTTGGGAAGATAAACTTGTCTACCTTCACTAAAACATCTTCAATAATTCCTCTAGGCTTAGAAATACTCCGGTCAGCAAATAAGAGGGTAACTGTGGTGGGCCTTGGTTCTCCTAGCCCCAATTAGTTAAAAACAGCCAAGGGCATCAAATTGATGCTAGCACCCAAGTCACATAGAGCTTTACCGTTGAAGTTTGTACCAATGTTGCAAGGAATATAGAAACTACCCGGATCTTTCAACTTGGTGGGTAACTTCCTCTGGATCACGGCACTACATTCTTCAGTTAGAGCGACAGTTTCAAATTCATTAAATCGCCTCTTCTTGGACAACACATCCTTAAGGAACTTGGCATATTTAGGCATCCCCTCTAACGCTTCAGCAAAAGGAATGTTGACATGTAATTGCTTAAACATATTTACAAACTTCTTGAATTGTGCGTCTTCCTCCTTCTTTTTGAATCTTTGAGGAAATGGTAAGGGAGGCATGACAGTGGAGGAGCTTGGTTTGCTCTTCTTTTCATTAGTCAGCTCTTGTTCCCTCTTCTTGCTCTTGCCAACATAATCCAATCCGCCCTCAGTGTGCTTTCTCTTTTTAGTCTCCTCATCTTCCACCATAATTTCTGGAGTTATGACTTCCTCCTCATCAACTTCAATGTCCACTTACCCATCTTGCTTTGGTTCCGTTGTGCTTGAGCTGGGCATGTTCGAAAGCACCTTGCCACTTCTCAAATGAATGGCCTTACATTCTTCTTTTCCACCCCTCTTTGGGTTAGGGATGGTATCACTTGGGAGACCGTTTCGAGCCATGGCATTTACTTGTATAGCTAGTTGCCCCACTTGAACTTCAAGGTTCTTAATAGCCGATTCATGAAAAGAAAAGGTGGCCTTACTCTCACCCCTTGAAGATTCCACTTCGGTTAAGATTCGGGACAACATTTTGTCCGTCTTGGATTCTTCTTCTTTCATAGGAGCTTGCCTTGATTGCATTGGAAAACCCGGTGGAGGGACCGGCTTGGTGCCAGAAGTAGACTCATGAGGAGGATTCAAGGTGTTACCTTGACTCCAAGAGAAGTTGGGATGAGCTTTCCAAGCACGATTGTAAGTTTGTGAGTATGGATTACCTTGAGAAGGTTGGAATTTGCCCATATAATTGACAGATTCAGTGCCCATGTAGAGAGGGCAATTGTCCGGTATGTGGACATCATTGCATTGCTCACATACAATCGGAGTGGATTGAACAGAATGCACACCACGGGTACTGCCCTTGTTTATTTGAGACTCTAAGACATCAAAACGTTTGTTCAAAGCGGACAAAATAGTGGCAATTTGTGATGAAGAGTCTTCTTTTGTGTTGAGTAGGGCTGGGGTAGTTGGAGTTCTCCTATCATTTCCCTGGGTGTTATTTGCAGATAATTGGTCCAAAAGTCTGAAAACTTCATTGACAGGAACATTCCGGTAACCTCCATTAGTCATAGAGTCCACCATGGCTTTAGATTGAGGATTCAATCTTGTGCAGAAAATCTGGATTACTACCCACTTGTCCACCCTATGATTGGGGCATTATTTCATTAGCATCTTGTACCGTTCCCATGCGGCATACAAATGCTCATCCGGCTGTTGTCTAAAGCTTAGAAACTCATCTCTTGCTTCCACTGATTTATCATCGGAGAAAAATCTAGCTTTAAATTTAGCTTCAAGATCAGCCCAAGATGTTATGGATCCTTCCGGGAGATTGTTAAACCAATCTCTAGCTTTCCCTTGAAGAGAGAGAGGGAATAGCCACAACCGCAGTATATCTTGAGGAACACCATTCTGCTTGAAAGAGTCACACACCTCTAAGAAATACATCAAATGCTTGTTGGCGTCTTCATTATAAAGGCCATGGTACAACCCGTGCATTTGCAACATCGTTATCATCACCGGTTTGATCTCAAAATTATGGGCTTGCATCTCCGGCATTCGAATACATGATTGAGTTCCTCTCATGTTTCTGCTGGCAAAATCATTGACAGTGGCTCTATCATATTCATCCGCCATTGTTTCAGCTTCAGTTTCAGTACCAGACTCATATTCTGCTGCTAATTCAGTACCAGATTCAGATTCTGCTGCTGATTCTGGGTCCTCCTCAATGCGCTGTATTCCGTCTAGCACCACGATCAGTTCGTTTCCTTGCAAATGTTGCATGAACTGGACTGATACCTGCGAAAAGGACAAAACAGCAAGTATCAAGCTAAAACAAATGAAATTGAATTCAGAAAAAAATGACAGAAAAATTATAACTCTAACTAAGGAATCAAGCGAAATCTACTAACATAAGCCTAAGGTCAACTAAAATATTTGTTAAACCAATCCCCGGCAACGGCGCCAAAAACTTGTTCGCTACACCCAAGTGCACGGATCGCGTCAAGTAATACAGTGATAAGTGAGATCGTTCCCTCGAGGATTTGAATAACAAATAGTCAAACAATAGCTTGATGCGTTTGATCAAGTTGACTCAGACACAATGTTGAGTGTGAGGAAAACAGATTTAAAAGATGTAATGATAACAACTAATGAAAATACTGACAGAATGGGCTTCTTGTGAAATTAATCAAGTAGAGTGAATCTAGGATTGCTCTCTCCTTTTGTATATCATAAACTCAATCTACTTCCTCCTCGTCATTACTGTTTATGGGATCTATATGTGTCAGTCTAAGGTTCAATAGTCATTGGTTAAGCTCTCTCGAGTCATAACCAACATATATTCTCCAATTAGATGCACAATCTCTTGCTGCATTTAAGGGAAAATAACCATTAAACAACCTCCTCACTTTGACAATGCTAGGTTAATGACTCTATCTCTAGGTTATTAACAAACCATACATTTAACTCTTTAAACTGTAGGTCTAGCATAACTCTACCCTCGTTCTTCAATTAGATTAACTCTCTCAAGCTTAATCCAGTTGAACATGTTATTCATAGTGCTAGCTATTCATGAATATCAGTGAAAACAGAGAAGAGTTAACACATATATACCATTATCTAATGAAGAGGAAGAAGAGTTCAAGTTTAATCCATACAAAATTGTCGAACAATCCTAGAATGAGAAAAACTAGCTACACATGTTTACCAGCTGATTACAAATAACAAGATTAAAGGTAGTCATAACAGAATCACAGTGGAGAAGGGATAGAATACAGAAGTATCAAGAAATCTGAAATGAAATCTCTTCTAATCCTCAAGCCCACTCGATTCTCCTTGCGTCTAGCAGATCCCAGCTCTCAGAACCTCCTTAGCCTCCTCTGTCGCTATTTCCAAAAGTAGGAACCCCCCTTCAAAACCCTGGTTTTTCCTTTTATAGCTTCTCAGATGTCAGAACGCGCAGCTTCATTTTCGGGGTTGGGCCGCGGCCCAAGAGTGTCTGACCTCAGGTTGATGATGGTGGGCCGCGGCCCACACCTTTCTGTGCTCCTGTTCCCTTCATGGGCCGCGGCCCAAGAGGTTATGGGCCGCGGCCCCAGAGTTTCTGTGCTGATGTGAACATCCTGGGCCGCGGCCCAATACTCTCTGGGCTCCTTTTGCTCTTCTGGGCCGCGGCTCAAGAGGTTGTGGGCCGCGGCCCACACCTTCTGTTCTGCTCTGATATTCCAGCTGGTCTTCATTCACTGGTTGTCAGCTTCAACTTCCTTCCTCTCCTGTTCACTGCCTGCAGCTTCCTCTGGGTTAGCCCTGACTTAATCTGTACCAGTTCACACAAATAACTTTCACACAAGGTTAGACATTCATAGCAATTAGGGAGTAATGTCCTTCACAATTTCATTCTGCTGTGCATAGCATGAGAGAAACACAATTCATTACTTTAATCCTTTCTAATGCCCACTTATGCATCCAAAGTGAAGTAAAACAGTATGAAATATGAAATTCTAGTAAGAATTTCCTGAAGTTAACACCAAGATAAGGATCAATATGGTTTTGGGCTCTTCTTTTTATTGGTAGGCCCTGAGGATTAGAGGATGGGAGACTGCATTTGAGTTTCAAAAGATAAATGACTTACACAAAAAAGAAAGAAAGATAAATGACGGTTTGGTCTCTGAAAAAACATTGCTTAATAGTTTTAAATTTTGATTTTATTTGTAACAGAAAACAGGCATATACAGTTGGCAGAGAAGAGCCAATCAAACACTTTTTCACTAAGAAACATCCGGAAGACGACAAAAAACCTCCAGTGCAGCCAGACGAGCACCTAAGGCACATGTTGGCCAACGCCCACAAGCCACAAGTCATTATTAAAGTCTTAAAGACGACGAAAAAATTGAACAAATATCACAACTTTTTTAACAAACAATTAATAATATAAACCCTTTTTTTTTTACTTGGGGTGCGGTGATGGCTAAATGAAGTGGATCTAAGACTTGGATTTCACAGAGCTAATGAGCTGAAGCAGCCGCAAAACTTAAGAGATTCCCTTGAAGATTCCATGCCCCTATGGTCTTACTGTGGAAGATTCCTTTTGCGGGAAGCGAGATTCGTTTTGATATTTCTTTTTGTTACAAGAGATTTTTTTTTTTTTGCTCAAAAGTTACAAGAGATTCATTTTGATTGGTTTAATTAAAAGTATTGCCTTATAGCTTGAAAGTTGAAACAGTGGGTCATCGAAAGGGGTAAATGGTAATGTCTAAAAGACAAACTGGAATTACAATTACCATAATCAAATCCCCCTAGCCATGTGCGTCACTCTTTCTTTCTTTCTTTCTTTTTAAATTTAGGAGGTAGCACTAATACTTCAAAGTTTATACAACAATTCCATCTAGATACCAAACATAGTTTTAAAGCCATTTTCACTTCCATTTTTATTTCTACTTTCATGAAAAACTCTTTCAAGATAGTAAGCAGGCCTAGAGAGAATAACATGCTGTAATTCTTGCGTGAGATCAATGTTTTTTTTATATTACAACTAGTATCCAGCGCATTTTCTGGATTCTATTATCAGGTATCCGAGCAACTGGCTACTCCAGTTTTGGGTTTCATGGTTTCGACTCCCAACACAATTATCTTCTCTAGGACTCAAAATCGAGACCCAGAGGGATCTAACGAGGCCTTACACTAATAGACCAACTCTATGTTGGTATCAATGTTATTTATATATACATCATGTAGTATAATCATGTTCTTAGTACTCCTTGTCCTTAATATAAAACCCACTTAAAAAAACAAAAAATTGAACTACATGTGGCAAACTTGTAGCTCCTACCCACTTCTCTCCTTCCGTCAAGGCCAGTTATGTTTACTTTATGATTTGGCTCTCAAATTTATTTGCATATAATGCATTTTACCTTGATGCCATTGGCTTGTAATTTTTCTTTTCTTGCACACCCACCACCTAGAGAGTTAGCGAGTCTTGTTGCCTATAAATACCAAGCAATGCACAGCGAGCTTCTTCAGTGTCTAATCTTCCATTCCTACAAATTAAAGGCACTCACCTGTGAGTTCTTGTTCCAAGTTCCAACCTCCTTTTACACCCTTTAGCTATCCATGGCATATACCACTAGCACTTGTTTCTTCTTTGTCCTTTTGGTTTTGTCCCATGAACTTCTCTTTGTAGAGTCAAGGAACTTGAAACAAAGCAAAGACCACTTACCCAACTCTGCAAAAGACACAACAAAACCTACGGTTATTGCTTCTCAACCCACTAGAAAACTGGAAGGAGACGTTGAAGCCTTTCGCCCCACAAATCCGGGGCATAGTCCAGGCGTTGGTCATTCCATCAAAACTTGAGCAACCCATCGTTCTGCATGCATGCAATAAATATTCCTTAGTATTATGTCATGTAATATTTAGGCTTTTCTGTATTTCCTTAATTATGTAATATTTATTTCTCGCTGATGTGTTAGGTAGGTTCTGTGTTCGCATTATCATTCGTCTGTCTCTTTGTTTTAGGCCTTTAGTGTAGGGTTATGATTCATGCATGCATTCTTCAATTAATGTATTTTGTCATAAGCTTAATTTCTATTTTGTATCAATATATTATGTTTTTGGTAATCTGCCCCAAGATTTTCATCTTCTTCCTCTCTCGAATTCTATCTATAGCTACTGCACCAGACATGAGCGAGTGAGTATATAATATAATGATTAATGACTTCATTACAAGATGTCGGCAAGCTAATAGAATTTCTTGTGGAGCTATTATTTGGGAAATAATAGCCGCTAGATCATGAACCAAAGAATGGGCACGCTAGAATGATAAATGAATAAAAATTGCCGGAAGGTTGAACTTTGAAATCAAGATCCTCCACTTTTGTTGATGAACTTTAGGTAACTCACCAAATTTTTTGGCAGCTCTTAATAAGAGAGAAAGTAAAAAAGAGAATTAGAGAAAGTGGCCAGAGTATTATTTTCAGCGAATTTATACATATATAATACGTGATTAATTTCTTATACTACAAATTTTCTACCCATCTTCATTTCATTATATTTTATTTTTATTCTTTTCCTCCTTAAAGAGGAACGTACGGATGAAGTTGAATTTTATTAATAACATATTAACATGATATATAAGGCCATATATATATATATATATATATTAAGCAAAGCAACTACGATAAGAATTTAACAACTTCCATAAAAAAAGGATTTTAACAACTATATGCGTGTTAATGGCAAAGCTGGGGCTATAGGCTTTACGGGAGTCCTATGCTTCGACATCATGAGTTTCGTTCGCATTGTTGTTGGAAGGTTGACAAATAAGGTCCTTAAAAGTAAACAGAAAAAAAAGGGAAGGAAATAAACTAACTCATAAATTGGACACAATGAACTATTATTACGCAAACTCGCAAATCTATCTGGAGAAGTATATATTGCTATTGATAGGTATAGACTGATCATTCACGTGGCTTCATGTAGCTAGGGTAGTTCATCGAGCGAATATGCCAGACAGCCAGCTTGCAAAACCATTTCTTTACAGTGAAGTCTGCTAGGGAAATGGGGAATATATCATATATGTTCTTCAGTATATTCTGCCGTACTACTATATATAGCTTTGAACACTCTGTGTAGATTCTCACGGATTCCAACTTGTTAGTTACACCAAAAAAGAAAAAAAAAATTCCAGGACATGTTAATGTTCAAGAAACAATGAAAGAAGCAACCTAGCTATAGCTAAGCATTGAGTATGTATGTTTTCCACTGTTTTGCTGTTGTGCAATTTGACAATGAAAGGGAAACATGAAAATATTCGGTGATGCATCTCTCCCATCCCTAGCGCGTATTTTTTTTTTTAACAAATGCATGTAATAAAACCTAGCCAGTTTCGAGTGAGAGGGACTTTGGTTGCTTAACTGCTTAAGCACGAGGTTTTGAATTCAAGTTCACGTAAATGCAACAAGGTCTTTGGGAGAACAATAATGCCTAAATATGACTGGGTTGGGCTTCTCTCCTTTGCCGCTCCCATCTATTGCCTCTCCTTTACCTCCTCTTCTTTTATAACTGTTGGATTAAAAGTTTAATAGTCCAAATTTAACATTTTATAAGAAAATTTTTTTATAAATTTCGCTTATAAAATATGCAAATAAATTTAAACCATTAAAGTTTGATTGAAACAGTTTACAACCGTAGACTATTATTATAAAGTAGTTTTTTCTCATGACAATTGTAAACTGTTCAGATCAAACTTTAATGGTTTAAATTTATTTGTATATTTTATAAGTGAATTTATAAAAGCATTTTCTTATAAAATGTTAAATCTGGATCATTGAAACTTTTAATCCAACAGTGATAAAGAGAAGATGAGGTAAAGGAGAGGCAATGGATGGGAGGGGCAAAGGAGAGAAGCCCAATCAAATATGACTCTGTCAGATAACCATATAAAAAAAATAAGGCCGCTCTCTTCATTATTTTGGGAATTAATCCCTTCTATTATCACACACACACAAGGGAAATAATTAATCTCAATATAAAACTTAAGTTTATAACAAGTTATATATTATTCATAAATTATAGATTATATAATTCATCCCAAATTGTGTACAATACAATATTTCTAGTGAATACTGTTCATCAATATATATTGGAGTATTTAATGTAGAGCTGGGAATACGGGCCGGCCCTTCACGGGCTCGGGCATAAACGGGCTGGCCCATTTAGGCCTGCCTCCTAAAAAACTCCCAATTTTTAAAGCCCGCGGCCCTATAGAGCTGGCGCTTCATTGGCTCAGGCCTAAACAGGCTTGAACTTATTTTAATTAAAAAAAAATATTTCCAAATTTTACAATTTTTTTATTATTTCACCTTAAATTGAGATAAATTATTTTTAAAACTCATAAATTTTTAGTTAAAATAATCATTTAAAGTCCAAATTAGCCTCTTTTTTAAAGTTTAAATGAATAAACCATTGAAGAAAATAAAATAAATCAAACCATTTAATAAGTGTTTACCTTTTATTAATACTTTATTAGGTACTTAGGTTTCTCTCATATTGATAATTTGATATAATGATATTATATATATTAATTTATTTTTAAAAAATATTAAACGGGCCTAAAAGGGACGGCCCTTTAGCGCCTATGGCCCTACAGGGCTGGCCCTTTTAGGCCCGCTTCTTCTTTTAGCCTCTAAATCATAAGCCCGGCCCTTAAAGGGCTCGGGCCTAAATGGGTCGGCTCAAATTCCCGACTCTAATTTAATGTCACATCAAGCAATAGTGCTTTAATTTTAAAGAGTATTTTATTTTTTATACAAATGTATCTTTGCTTTTTGTGGATTTTTTACAGCTTAAATATCCCTCTTCCATTTAGGAGCAAGCTATTCTAGTTACCGAACAAAAGATGTAACTACACCCCGGCAAGACACTACTACAAAAAACCAAATCTGTGGCCCTTATAATTGCATTAGCTGTGGCGCTTGCGAAATGCCACCTATCTTAACGCTACTAAAAAAAGCTGTGGCGCTTGCAAGCGCCACAGCTATTTAATTTTTTTTTTTTTTAAATAACCTCCTGTGGCGCCTGGACAGCCAGGCGCCACAGCCAGGCGCCACAGAAGGCCTTATTTTTTTTTTTTTTTGCGTTTTCTTTTTCTTTTCTTTCCTGTGGCCCTTTTTTTGCTTCCTGATTGTGAAGCTTTATTTTATAATGAGTTACTTTCATGTTTATCATCTCTCAAATTTTCAATCTTTCTATTTTATATTTCAACCTATTATATATATATATATATAATTTTCACATTTAAAATTCAAGTTCCCCAACAATAATTTTCTTACACAACAATATATTTATTGTCATTTCCTCAACAATAATGTTCTTACATTAATACTCTCCAAAGCTAACATAAAAAATATCACAATACAAGAACTTGATATGTGAACACAGTACATCAACAACTGATTAAGTAAATTAAAAGATTACTAAAAAAATTTAAACAAAGCAAGCTAGAATGAAACAATCTTCTTCTTACGTTGGTGACGCTAGCTTGAGTGACGAGGATGAGCAAATGTGAGCTGTGGAGTGGAGTAGGGATCAACTGTAGTGGGGTTCAAAAGAGGAAGAGAGACAGAGAGTATGAAGAAAAGGGAACAACTAGAAACAAAAGTGGGGACAGTCGAAACAAAATGGAAAAAGGGACAAGAGAATTTAATGAAGAAGACGAGTGTGTGTTTTTGTTGTGCAAGAGAAAGTGATATCTTTTACGGGGGAGAGGCGTCAACATGAGCTAAGGAAGAGGGAATAAAAAGGAAAAAGGGAGGGAAAAGATAAAAAGTAAAGTTAAAGGAGGGAAATCTGATTGGCGGGAGAGTTGAAAAAATTCATTATTCAGCCAATTGTGGCACTTCTTTAAAGAAGTGCCACAGCTGCCCCTTTTTTTTCTATTTAATTTTTTTTTTAGGACCCAATTGTGGCGCCTGGCAAGGCAAGCGCCACCTTTGGGCGTGACCAGCTGTGGCGCCTGGTCCACCAGGCTCCACAGCTAGCCAATTGTGGCGCCTGCCTTGCCAGGCGCCACAATTGTCCCCACCAGCTGTGGCGCCTGGTGGACCAGGCGCCACAGCTGGTCCCAAAAATTAAAAAAAAAAAAAAAAATGGGCAGCTAAAGAAGTGCCACAAAATATGCGCCACCTTTCAATCTTTTTGTAGTAGTGAGAACGAAGAGAATGTGATTTAGTATTGTAAGGAAATTCCATTATATTGATTTGAAATAAGCATGCGCGTTGAGGCCTAATGATCACCCCAAGTTCAGGGAAAGTGGAATCCAACTTTTCGGTTCCTTTGTCAAGGGAATCTTCTACTTGTTTTTTTCTTTTGTTCGATCCCTTGTTGTCGACTCTTTCTTTTCAATTCCCACTCAGCTCTATTCCATATGTATATGGAGCCTCTATGCCAGCTTAGAGACTAGGTTCTCAGGTGAAAAACAACCAAAAAAAAAGAAAAATCGGTAGTCCATGCAAACAAATATTAAATTTGTGCTTTCGTTAGTTAATTAAGAAAAAAAAGGTGACTTAAAGAGAATATCCCATAAGAAACGGTCAAATGAAAGGCCTTAAAAGTTGCTCCTCTAGTTCCTCTTTTTTTTCGCCATCCCACTTGTACTATTTATAGGGTGAATAAATTTTTTTGTTCTATTTATTAGTCACACTACTAAATTTTTCATAAAAATATACAATTTAACCTTCTTTTACCATTGTGTCGACTTTATTTTAATAAGATATAATGTATATTAAATAGGATAAAATTAAAATTTATTGAATTTTAAAGTAGAGTTAATGAAATTTAGGCTAGTCTCATCAATAATCAAACATATCATTATTGTCATATTCTCCAATAACTATAAGTACATTTAGTCACACTTTAAACCCTAATTAGCTATAGAAATGTCTCAGCTAGCTAGTCAGTTTTTAATCGAAAATATCAAACGCACATATTGTACCTAATTTTTGTCGATATGAAATTAAACTAAAAGAAGTTTCATGGGGCAAGAGACTAAGAACGACAACTAGACAAAGCACACATGATGTTCACCTCCTTTTGTCGTGAGGTTAGGCTTAGCATTAATAGATCCGAGAGCCACCCTGTGGTCTCTTTCTTCTCTAATTGTCTCTACTTCGGAATCTTTCCCAGCGATGGGGAGTAAGCAGTCACATTGCACTGGTCCAACCAAAAAGTTCAATAAACTTAATCAAATACCGATGCAATGAGTGAAATCTTAAGAATAAATTACAATATTCATGATTTGTGAATACTATATATATCTTGTTATGTATAGATTCTATATTCTTTGTTGAATAAATATTTGATCATTTATATTGTTGTTCATATCACATTTAAAATTGTCATATTATTTTTATCTTCATATTCTTAAATTATTTTATTTATAATTCCTTCCTGCATGTGAAATAGAATGGCGGTTATGTTAGTTGCAGTTGCAGCCGAAGCCAAACGCACATAGAATCCGACCCTAGTTGTGCAAGTGGTCCTTCTTTTGATTAACCAGCAAGCAACACGCAGTATATTAAAATCATAAAACTTCTAAGACTTAATAGTAAAGCGAAAGCGCAAAGGCTGTTCAGTTGATAGGTTTCTTAATTTAAACCATATCATTAGAGTTTCTTTATATATATAGCATGGGGACGATCACTAAGTGCGTTCCAATTTCAATGATCGCAAGTTGAAGCAATGTGCTGCGTGACGGCTTATGATTTGGTTAAGTTCTTAATAAACGTGATTATGTTAATTAAATACAAGTAGTTCACTTGATGCTTTATCGTAAATACAAATTCGTTGTTTTCTTGTCAGTTCTGGACTGCAACTGCGAAATTCTTTAACTTCCTTCCAATTGCAAGATTCTTCAAACATAGTGTGGAATATGTCACAGAGAAACTGACCGGTTTTTGTTTGTTACTTTCTATCTTTTTTAGTTGGCCCGATTTCCGTCACTATTCATATAGAAGATTTTTTTTTTAATTAATAACTCAATTTATTTAATAGTAAAGCTAACAATGAATCAGATGACAGTCATCATGTCTTGATTCATTTTGAGTTTTAATGCCAACTTCCATATTATTTTATTTTATCTCCTTTTCTTCTTCTCTCTCACCTCCAGAACAAAATAAAAAAAAAAAGCTTGGTTATACTTTGATGTTGAAAAAGTAATCAAATTAAAATAATTAATATCTAAGGTCATGCAGTTCATCCTAGTAACTTTAAAAATTGATTATAGACCATATAAATTTTCAGGTTGGTGCAACATGACACTTCTATTGTCCAATTTTTTCGTCCAAAACATTCACAAAACATCCACAGAAGTTTTTGTTTTAGCCCGTGAATGCATTGAGGTGGAATCGGTTAAAAAAGAAGTTTATTTGTCATCTTTAATTACAATTTTTTTAAAAACATTAAAATTAGTTGGCATAAGCTTATATTTAGCGCATGCATGATTTCATGTAAATATATAATATTCACGTAAATGCTAAGATAACGTTATTTGAGTAGCATCTATATCCAAGAATTTTTTGGTTGTAGTTTGCATCGATTTTTATTTTTGGCTACAACAATTTTAATCATAACTACTTAACGTGCAGAAAAATATATAAAAAAAAAAGTCTATTACGTGAAACAAAAATTTTCATTCGATTTTACACGCTACAAGGGATTCTTTATTCATTAGCTGCTACAGAAAATTTAAAGCTAATAAGTGTCTGTTCTAGTACAAACACTTTTTATCACGAAGTTAAAGACAAAAGGTACATAATAATGTTTTGACTACACAGCAAATATGCTACGTACCTAATAATGCATAAGGAAAATGAAAACATCGCACACACTTTAATTCAATTACCCTTGTTTTGATGAACTGCATGCCCTACGCCAGGGCTGTGACCTGGGTCTGTAGATTTGTAATAAGGTTTGGATTCCTCAGACGTTACAAAATAATAATGTTCAGCATCTGGACTTTCCACTGCCATCATCTTTGCTTTTATGTCTTCATTTTCCACTCCAAATTTTTTATGACCAACCCCAGGACTGTTACCTGGCGTTGTCGGTCGATGAGCACTTAGATGATCTCCATTTGAATCTCCATCATCCTTCTCTAATGAAGTAGGAATGGTATTATCAATGGAAGTGTCTTTGTTCATCTTGGAATTCTGGTTTGATATCTTTATCTGCCTTCCCTGAGTTATAATAACTTCATTGAAGGCAACTAGTACGACCACTATAGCTAAATATTTGAGAATGGCCTCACCCATAACTAAGGACAATTCAAAAGAATTGAAGCTTCAAGATTTAGGGTTTAAGGAAATGGACGAGGGAATTCAGATGATGATTTAAGAAGTTCTGGGCTCTTAGGCTATTTATAATGTTGGTTGAGTATTGTATCTATATGCCTTGTTGAGATTTTTAAGCAATAGCTAATCATGCCATTTGACTAAATATGTGGAGTGCATCCATCTGAGAATATGGACCGTTAATTCGCCAAATATCGCCAGATTTCATTAAGACTAATGAGTTTTGCGTGCATGTATATAATTATACGGGAAATCTTCTAAAACCATTGACTTTTTGATACTACTTCCGATTCTTAATATAATATTTTGCTTGTAGTGTAATTTATACTATAAATGAGATTTTATATTAAAGATCGGTGGTAACATTTCATTTAACTTGTCTTTTGATCTGGACCACTTGACTTCTGATTTACACTGGCTAGCTTGTCATTGTTATTGTGGGATTCCATATGCGAGTTATATATGATCATAACAGTCATAACTCACTAGTACGCATGAGAGAAATACGTGTTGAATAATAGAAATAGTAAAGCACTAAGGTGTAAAAATGTTATACTCAAAGCTTAAATCGTACGTCTTGAAAACATATAATGACGTTTGATGGTAGAGAGAAGCCATTGAGAATAATTAATTTGGTTTGAAAAACAGGTGCGAGTTGAACTCGATTTCTGAGAATATCTAATAAAGAATGGTAGGTGGACTGGTGCAACATGAAAATGGACCATGGAGATTCTCTCCCGTACCTTCTCCACCATGAAAATGGGTAGCCGCCAGCCCAAAGGTTATGAAGAAGAAGATCTCTCTATATTTGACTTGGCTTGCTTCAGATTTGGTACTCCACTACCTTCATGGTTCAGCAGAAAACAATTTTCACCAAACTTTGTTCTGATAGGGCCAAAATCACGAGCTATGATTACAAAAGGATGGTTTATTCGAGACTAAATATGTGTGAGAGAGAGAGACCTGATGGCCAATATATGACCTAGTTATTTAGTCATAATGTGGAAAGGTGCGCCTCTAATTCCTTTTTTGATCCATCTATCAGATATATCTGGGGGCATGTAATTTATAAATAAGAAAATTGAAAAAAAAAAAACTAAAGAGACTTCAACATGTTAAAATTGAATTAGAACGAATGCGTTACACAGATGCCCTCAAAATTATAAACGGGACTTTCCTAAGTTAAAAAAAAAAAAAAAAAAATTTCGCGAAGTATAGATGTTATAGTTTCCAACTCCTTTCTTATTCACGTGACAGGAAAATTCAAAAATTGCAACAACCCATTGCACCAAATATCTATCAACAAGTCTGTCCATGTATATATATATATATATATCAACAAGGACAACAGAAGGAATATTCTTGTATCAAAAGTGATGAAGTCAAAAGCGACATGACCACGTGCTTTGTGTAAGATCCCCATGTCCTACCACTTGAACCTGTCACATAGTAGTGACAGAGTCCAATGTTGTCATACATATGGAGCCAAGCTTGATCGTATCAATCACTTCAAGTTAGAATTAAAATGGAGAGAATATTCTGCAGGAAGATTGGTTCCTAGGACTATGGACCTCCCACGTCTGGGTCTTCTCCATAAAAGTACTTAAAAAAATATACAAAATAATAAAACACCCTTGAGAATATTAGTAAATAATTAATTGAAGCACTATCGTGTGCTCGTTTACTTCTTAAACAAAAACAGTCAGCCAAGTGGGTTAGGTTTTGATGACTAGCTAGCTAGGCTGTTTCGCTGTATTGAACGAGCGGTGTAAGTTTAACTAAAATCAGATCTTTCATTAAAAGCTACAAAACTAAATAAATTAGAGCAGCGTGGACGAATGTGAAGAATCTTTTGGGCCCCTTTCATTGAATCCCAACCGTTACAAACACCTTTGAAAAGTTTCAACTGGTTGAAATATTCTCCAGGAACTTCATCATTTCATCATTTCTCCAGGAACGTACAGCACCTCATTATTATTAACAAGTAGGACAAAATAAACCGGGGTAGAAAAAGATGGATAGTTTATTATTGCATTATATATATATATATATATATAGAATAAATTGACAATATCATCATGAAAAATATAATTGTCTCAAAAAAAAAATAGATATCTAAAGTTTAAATATTTTATTTAATACTTTAAGAGCATAAAAATGGTAGCCTTTGTTATATGAGTGTGACACAGTAGTATAGCCGAGTGAATGGAGGCGAAATAATTCTCGAGTTCTTTAGTCACAGGTATATATAGACACATACTGTTCAAGTAACTAATGTACCGCTACTAACAGTTCTCGAGTTCTCTAATAATCATCAGACACGTGACATTTTTTTTTTGGTGAACAGACACATGACATATTTACACACAAAACTGTTGTGGTATTTTTCATAGCATCTTATATTGGTAGCTAATCGATCGTTACTTTGGTTACTTAATGTTTTGAAACTTTTTGTGGTAATAGTTTGATTAATTCTCTTTCTTCTTCCACTCTTTTATCTCCCAACTCTTGTGATTGCAAAAGTGATGTGATGAGCCCCAACACTAAGTTGGATTCCTCATCTTCCCCATTATAAACACAAGAGAATCTTGAAAATGTGACCTCTTGTTCAGTTCCTACTGAAGGGAACCAAATTGACTTTCTTGGTTGTGAAGTTTACTTAGAGAATCTTGTTCCTACAATGCCTATGTTTTATTTTAGATCTCTCCATGTACTTATTTTTAGACTAGATGCTGCTGTTGGTCTGGTGTTTCTTTTGCAGAAACATACACTACCAAGAGGGTATATTCTAGGAGAAGTGGTTACAAAAAGAAAATTTATGTTTTTCATCTGAGATGAGAACTTCTCATACAAGAGTCTACGAAGATTTAAGCATCAGGTTGTCTCTTTCCTCATTGCTTTCTTCTCATTTTTATATGGATCTTGAACTTAATTGTTATGTGAAGAGAATAAGTGTGGGGGAGACAAAACTATTAGTAAAAGGTAGACTTCTTTATTTTTCTTTTTCTAGGAGGTAAATAAATGCTCCTTGTTCATATGTCATTCTCACTTTACACCTAGTCTTTACTACATTTTGAACTTCATTGTTACACTCACTTCACTTGTTTCTTTCTTCTTCCTCTCATGGCGATTGTTGAAGTGTTGTGCTTCAATCTTGAATTAGACTTCACAACTTACCACTTCACCAAGAAACAAGTCAAGTAAGTTTCTATATGTTGTTTACATTGAGGACAATGTAAAGATTAAGTGCGGGGGAGGGATTGCTTTAGCCACAATATTTTGGTTCATGAAATCTGAGAAAAATTGAAAAAATTTTGAACTTGAGAATTGGTTTTGTGAAATGCTTAATAGACCCCTATTTACACATTCCTAATGCAACTCCTTGGCATGATTTTGTAAAAATTTAAATGCATGATGATTGTGAAAGTCAAACATTTCCCAGTGTGATTGCATTAAGCTTGAGTAATCCCTTTGCTTGATTCAATTCAGTGATTAGAGTGTCTTTAGTGCAAATTTATTAATTTGGATACCTAGCTTGATTTGAGGAAGTTGATATGGTAGAGAAAAGCCTTGTTAGAAGATTATTGAGCCTTGATTCTATTTTCTCATTTTGTGTGTATTCACCTATTCTCTAGTTAATCTCTAGAACTCGTAGGTTCTTTTTCAAAACTATATTAATGCTTTGGATTTGGAGTATGATAGGGGCATTCAATTCTAAACCAATTGACATAAACACAAACCATTAATCATTTACCTTTGATTACCCCTTGAACCCTTCACTTTCATTTCGATTGGTTAAAACCCTTCTCTAGTTAAAACCCACTTGATGTGTGTTTGAAAATTATTTTAATACACTTGTTTCCTTATAAATGAGAGCACAATCGCGACACTCAATATGAATTAATTCAATTACACACTATAGTAATCACATACAATGTATAATCTCATTAAAACATAAGGAAATAATTTCAACACATAGTCTAAGTGCATCAACACAAAATTCAACACAAATATTAACCAATAAGGACAAATAATCACTCATCCAAGTATCATAAATATGTACCAATGCAAAATTAAACCAATCAGTTCATAATTAATACATATAATGTGCTAATGGAAAACTAATAAACTCCCCTTTATAGCACAATGAAGCTCTAGCCACTCTCTACCACCAAGACTCAAATAAATCAGCAATCCATGTCCATTAGAACATCCACATTAGCTTTACAAACCAACAACCAGAGAGCATCAAGACAGCACCAAATCTGGAAGCTCATGAAAGAGGAAGTGGATTGACTGTTGAAGAGTAGTGAGAAATGGATAATCCAATTGAATGCTTTGGATTATAATGGAATGATAAGAAAAAGAAGGTCGGTGGTGGTGTTAATGGAATGGTAGAAAGGTGAAGATGGTCAACAATGATGCAGATAGGCACAGTGGAAGGCGACGGTGATGGTAAACAGAGGAGGTGCTGACTATGGTGCTTGGATTGTGGTTTGGATCCTCTGAAATGGTGAAGAAAAAATGGTGGTGTTGTTGGTGGTTATTGGCAGTGGAGGAAGAAAGGAACAGAGGAGTGCTGAGAGGGTCAACAGAGAAGGAGAAAACGGTGGTGGTTAAGGGAAGAACTCCAGTCTTCAGCTCTTTGTTCTGTTCCCCGACGGTAGTACTAAGTAGGCAGATGGTGGTGGCGGTGTGACTGGGTCGAGGGAGGTAGTAACCAATGGTGATGACAATGAGGATGGTGAAGGTATTGATGATCTCTCCAACTCTCAACTTGCTCCACTCTAGTGGCGGCGCTAAAACTGTTGATATATCCCGATTTTATCATAATACTTAATATCATATTTAGGGATTTTATCATTAATTTTTGGGCTAAATAACATTTATTATGATTAAATTGAATTAAAGATGAATGTGTGAAAATAAATCTTAAAAAGAGATATTTGTTGGAATCTTGTTATTGCTCTTTAAAATTTGAATTTTGAATGAAAATATTACAAGATATTGATTTGAATTGTAGGTCATATTGAAAAAGTAGGAGCTGAGGGACTAAAAAGTAAAGATGTATAAGGACTGAAACAGAAAATAAAATTCTGCATGTGGCTACAAGGCAATTTTGACAGGAAAAGGGTACTTTTCTGTAATATTAGCTCTCACTTTCAGTGGGAAAATATCAGAAATAATTACAGAAAAGACCCCAAATTTACAAAACGCCACTTGGGTCCCAAAATGCGAAGATCACCGCTGGAACTGATTCATTTGCTCTCAGCGGAAATTACAGAACAGAACCCCGAATTTAAAAATTGCTATTTTGGTCTCAATATTCGAACATCAGCGCCTTAGCCTCTGAAACTGATTTTTTTTCCAGATTCTCATACAGAATCTTGGAAAATCTTATCTGAATATAGTTTTGAAAGATTTTGCCGCAACTTGAGGAGATTTAACCTAGATTTCAATTAACAAAAAAAGAATAATAAAAAGGAGGGAGCCGCAGAAGAGACCCAGAACTCAGAGCGAGCACACAGAGCCAGAGAGGGGGATGCACCAGAACCAGAACGAGACGGAAAAAATCATCGTGTGACACATAGCAGCAGACGCGAGAGAGGGAGAGAAGAGACGCCATCACCAAGCTTCACCAACACCTTCATCTTCTTCCCCTTCCCTTATCTCAATTCAATGGATTCTTGGTGCCTTCAAAGAGTTGTAGCTGTGATGAATTTCATAATAAGAGGCTAAATACTTTCTTGCTTCTTGGAGATGGAAGATTGGTTTGAGCTCCAGAGATACATTCAGGGGAGTTAATTGTTTTAATCTTTTTATTTAATTATGTAACGAATTTCCTGAGTTAGGATTTTATGTTATATGGTTAATTTACTAAGATTACGAGTTGTTTATCTTAGTAGGATTGAACAATTGTGATTTAGATTGGTTTATGTGGTTTGAGATTTAAATTTTTATATTTCCTTTTGGTTTAATGTGGTTATCTATTCTTTCATAGTTTGAATGAATTTTATGACTGCTTAGATCTTGTTTGAATATCTCAGTTGAGTGTTCATTGTATAGAGGAACAAGTTGCATGAATCCAATCATAAATTGCACACTAAGTGGTATTTAATAGTATATTAAGAGTTAATTATCTAGCTAGAGCTCTAGGGGTATTCACCAATTAATATACTAGACTTAGCAAGTTGTTAAGGTTTAATTTTTGACTTAGTGAGTGGTTTAACTCCCAATTCAATTTGAGCAAGGATAACCTATATTCCATTTTTTCAAGAAGCATTCATCATCAATTTGTTTAAATCACAATTTCATTAATTATTTCAACAATTTCTCAAAAATCCAAAAAAATAATAGTCTAGGTTATTTTCCATTATTAAAAAGAAAAAAAAATCAATTTAAAACCCATCTAAATATTTTTTGTCACTTAGTTTAGATTAGGAATTAAGTAAAAGGCTCCTCAAGAGAATACGACCCGAGTTGTACCCTTCACTGCATAATTTGGTTTATTTTAATTTAACCTGAGGCGACTAAAGGCTTTAAATCAACTGTACTCCCTCTATTCTTTCGAAGCTTAGACCTCTATTCCTCTCCGTCTTTCTCAGGCGCTCACTTGGTGGACAATGGTGAAGGGTCGCCAACGGCTATGGTAAGGAGGAGGAAGGCTGCCGGCGACAAGAAAAGAGGAAGGAATGAAGAGGATCGAAGATGAATAATGATCATATCTCCAGCTTGCGTGGTGCTCCTGTGTATATCTCCCTTCAGCTCGCGTCTTGGGTCTCGCATGTCTGAATCCCATATCCACCAAGTCCGGTCTAGGGGTATCGAATCCCTGGGTCAAAACGATGTGGTTTGACCAAGGAACCAAAATGAAAACTTTGAAACCTTTCCTTGAGGGACTAAAAAGCACATTTTTGAAACCTTGGTAGGGACAACCATAATTTTTGAACTTTTTGGGTCCTCATCTGTAATTTAACACTGCCCCTTTTCTACATTATTTTGTAATTTTCACAAAATTTGGGGGCCCTTTCTGTGATTTTTCCCAATCATCAAAACATTAATTTTGACCCTCTTAGATTTCCAATTTTCTTCCAAAACCTCTGTAATGCAAGATTAAGCAAAATGTAGCATCAAAAGTCCAACAAAACATTGGTATAAATAATTAACAAATTTATGACCATTTTGCCCCTAATTACAATTAATTCAATACAAAGGTGCCTAACTAAAATTAATGCTTAATCATACAATAATGTCCCATAAAATCCATTAAAAATCCCAATTTAATTATGAAAAATCATATAAAAATATGGTTCAATAAGACCCACAGCAAGATAGAGACAATGTCAAGAGGGAAGAGCACCGGTGAACCTTCTTCATTCCACCACCACCACTATCTTTAAAGGGAGCTTCTTCTTCTTTGTCCTCCTCAAACTACACGGACACTACGACATTGATGGGAGCTGAGTGGACTGGAGTTGAGAGGAATAGAGCTGAGAGAGAAGAGGCTGTTTCTTTATCAACACCTCTTTCTTTCACCGTCGTTCACCTCCACCAACGCCGGCCTTTAGTCCCCTTCACCAGTTTCACCGCCAGCAACCTCTCTCATCTAGACTTGGCTTTCTCTAATCTATTTTTGTGGAAATTTTAGCCCGAGTTTAATTGATTTAGTTCTAATTGGTTAATTTAGTCAGTGTTTTATATGACTGTAATTGTAAAATTGTTGGGTGAAATTGTGATGACAAATTGCAGTGGCTAATTTCCTTTTCTCCTAGAGCAATGGTTTGAGACTTGAGCTTGGAGCTTAATAGGAGGAGTATTTTGCTATCTAATTTCTATTTTTAATCTTTTGTATTAGTTAAATTCTAGGTTTAGAATTTAATTAGTATATTGGATTGAATGTTTTACATTGGGGTTCAATACATTTCTTGAGATTAGATGTGTCTTTGGATTTAATGCATGTATTTGACACTTGTGCTTCATTAGTAACAATTTCATGTAATTGATTTGGTATAGCTTTTGCTTGAATTTGCTATGAATATATAATTGAGAGTGTAATGCAAGGGTTCTTGGTTACTTGTGTCATGTATATTGTTAATTTCAATTGCTAGTGTTTAAATTGGGTTTTGGTTAGAGGAATTAATTTCTACCTAGTGTGGAAGAATTAATTCACCTAACTCAAGCTAGCTCAAAGAGTCGTTTGAGCAAATTTGTCAACTAGCACACTTTCATTATCTTTTGAAGCAAGGATTGATGAAATTCATTGTTCTAGGAGGTTTAATCATACTTTTCAAAATCAATATCAATTTTTTTCCACTTTTATTCCAACAAATCCAAAAATATTATTTTTTTAAAGAAATTTAGTTTAATTGAAATTTGGTAGTTAGATAAAAAGCTCAAAAATCATTTTTAACTTATTTTATGTCAATCATCACACTTAGTTTCTAGGTAATTAATAAAATACTCATCAAGAGACGATCCGGGATTGTATCCTATATTGCAATCCTTGGTTTAATTTTTGAAGAGGTTAACAAGGCATAAAACACACGCTTCTTCACCTGGTGCAAGCCATTCCATTCAAAACCTAAGTAACTTATCAATGCATGCATGCAATTAATTATTATTCCCCAGTATTATGCTCTACTGTAGGAGCTAGGTATGGTTCTATGTATTTCCTTATGCAATTTTATTTCACCCTATCTTAGGTGATCTGTATGTTCGCATCCATTCTATTTCCTTATGCTAGGTCTTAAGTACGTAGGGCTACGATTTATGCATGCATGCTTCAATGTTGTGTAATGAATATATTTTGTGTTGCATTAATTATTCTACTGTACCACAATTCTCTTATCTTTTTCCTCTCTCAACTTCTATTTCTAATGAAGTACTCTCTTGCTCATCCTGCGAATATTAAGTACTCCGTCATTACTAAATATAGGATTTAGTTTGTAGTGTAAATTGCACTACAAACTAGATAATCCATCTAGGATGGAGGTGGTATCAACTATACGTGTAAATCATGATGACTTCATATTGGGGCAAATGTCACCAAGCTAGCTATAGCGGAAATGCGCAACTATTATTTGGCTTACTCTTTATTTTATTTATTTACTTTTTGACAAAAAATGTCCTGTCTGGTTCCAGCAGAGCTGTAGTGGAAGGATCAAATTATTGACGAAGTAAAATGTAAAAGGAATAAAACGGGTAGTAGAGGATGGAACTTTAAAATCAAGCACGTCCCCAAGCTATGAACTATAATACATCTTGACTTAATATTTTTTACTTTTACTTTTTTTTATTGTTTTTTATATTGTTGCTTGAAGATTTCCATATATATATATATATATATATCAGCTAATAATTATGCCCGCTCCTGGTGCGAGAGAAAGTGGATGAGAAGAACAAACACTATTTTCGACGCAAGTGCGAGTGTTTTTAAACAGTGATGATATACCAAAATATTTCATTCACTTCAAATTTCATTAAGTGATGTTTGCATCGTACTCTTTTGGTCCAAAACATAGGAGCTTGTTAGGGGTTGGTATTAGTCTTAAATATAAGACCATAATACTTTTTATTACTAAAATTTATATTTTCCTCAAACTAATTTACCATACTTATAAACTGATATATATATATATATATATATATATAATATTTAATGTTATACATGTGTCCTCGGGAGACCAGATCACATTTGAATTTTTTAAATAATTTGTCTTGCTTCCACAATTTACCAAAATAGCTGAGTAGTTCTTATACTAAGGACTAGACAAGTAGCTAGGTACCCACACAATACTTAAAAAAACAAAATTAGATAAATTAATGTATATGAATATAGGAGAATTGAACCACTAGGAATCCATGTATAGAAACATATATTGCTACGTATAAACGTAAACTCATTCACTCTGTTGCATGTAGCATGGAATATGTAGTCATCAAGGGGAAAAAATGATAGAGAGCTAACATGTGAACCATTTTTGAAAGGAGAGGAATGTCTCCATTGATTTTCTCTCGATTCCCTCTCTATTTAATGTTTCCACCATTAGATCAAGTTTTAATGGTTGAGATTTATTTTATTTACCATGGTATTTTTTTTATATTTAATGTTATAAAAATATTTTTATATAGTATTAAATCTCAACAATTAAAATGTGATCTAATGGTAAATACATTAAATGGAGAAGAAATAAAGAGAGAGATCAATGGAGACATCTCTCTCCCTTGATGGTTAAACTTCAACAGATAATTAGCCTGCCAGGGAATGCATGATGTTCTGTATATTCCCTCACTTATAGCTTCCAACTTAATAATACCCGTAAGCCAGATTCCACAACATATCAATGTTCAAGAAGTAACCTAAATTTTCCTTCATGTTTTGACGGATATCACAGTAAAGTTTTCAATAATATAATATTCAAATTATATTTCAAGCAATAATCAAAATAATATATTAAGAAATAATTACAACATTAATATTTTATTTTCATAAAATTCCTTATAACATCGCAGAATTGAGAATACGCATGAACAAGATTCTCGTATCAACTTAGCATTTGAACCAATAATAAACCTTGTTGCACATGAGCTACATACTTCGCAACTCGTGAGGATTGTTAATAAAAGCTTCCCACCCTAAAATTCACAATCGTTCTATAGCATGCACTGCTTTTTGTTTGGCTTAATCGACTTTTTTTGAAAAGGTGACTGATGAACTAATTAATTATTAGTTTATTTGTTTTCTCTGGTACATCAACTTGACTCTTTGATTATATGATCAGTTCTTAATTTAACATTTACTAGATTTTAGATGCGCAGTATTTATCAATATTCTAAGCCGGTCCTTTTTACTTTTTATGAACTGCAACTTTGGAAGTCACTGACTCCCTTCCAAGAATCTTCAGACACTGGGAATATCTCAAAGTACCTTTGCGTCCCTTCTTTCTTTGTTTGTTTTGTTTAACATCCCCATGTCCCACCACTTGGAACTTGTCACAGACTAGTGGCAGAGTCAAATGTTGTCATGCATATGGCGCCAAGTTTGATCGAATCAATCACTCCAAGTTGGAATTAAAATGGAGAATATTCTGTACAAAGATTGGTTCCTAGGACTATGGAACTCTCATCACTCCTGGGTCTCCTCGATAAAGGTACATAAAAAAAATAGACAAAATAATAACACGCTGGTGAGAATATTAATTAATTAATTGAAGCACTATTGTGTGCTCGTTTATTTTTTAAATGAAAACAGTAAGCCAAGTGGGTTAGGGTTTTATGGCTAGCTAGGCCCTGTTCCGCTGTATTGAACGAGCGGTGTAAGTTTAATTAAAATCATATCTCTGTTATGTATGAGTGTGACATGGTATATAGCGTTGTGAATTATGGAAGCGAAATAATTGTCATTGGCATCCGAAAGGTTATTGAGAATTGAGAGAGTCGCAGGTATATGTACACACCGTTGAAACTAACTTGCCCGTACTATAGTTCTCGAGTTCTCTAATAATGTGGACACACAAGGCTAATCATTCAAGTGTTGTGGTATTTTTCATGGTATCTTATATTGATGCTAAACTAATAGAAATTAAATATCCATCACTGTAAATAAAAGAATTCTATCAATAAAAGTTGATAGTGTACTCCCTTCAATCCCTATTATAAGACACCTCTAACCACTTTACTAGAATTAAGGAGAGGTGCTTAAATCATTTATCTGAAAATAATAAATTTTCAATTTTACCCATATTAAATAGATAATTCATATTTGTATTGAATTCTCCCTCATATTTAATTAATGACTTTATGTTGGGGTGTTATTGAAAAAGCTTAACTTATATCCCATCAAGTGACGAAATAAGATCGGCAATCTCTTCTAGAATGCGCCTTGTTGTAATTAAGGACCAGAGGGAGCACATATTATGGAGTAAAACAGAAATGTGATCAGTAATTATTTTGGTAAAGAGACAGAATGAAGACCTTTTGGAAAAAGAAAAAAGTTGTGTTCATTATAGATAGCACGTAGTTATACATATCATGAGTCCTGTTAATTAAGATTATGACATTGAAATCAAACCTAAATCTGAAATGAAACATACATTTTGAAAAATCATGATCCACTGAGCCTATCTGGGGCAAGTGCCCTAGCTAGCTAGTTGTGAACAGAATGTCCTACGCCAGGACTGTGGCCAGGGTCGGTGGGCCTGAAGTCATCGATGTTGTGACCTGGAGCCGCCTCGCCTGGAGGCGTTGGTGGAGACTGGATTGCATTTGGAGTCACTAGGCCACCATGCACGTTCTTTTGGTTATGATTTGCAAGGTTTTGGTCTCCCTGTGACTGTCGGGATTCCACGAAGGCATTGGAATGTCTGGCAGAAAATAAGAGCTACGAATATCAAAGAGATGATAATCTTGTTTTGGGCCATGAACACAGGAAACTGTACTCGTGGTTTTGTTTTTGAGTGAAGTAAAAAGTAAAAATGAGGAAGCTTAATTAGAAATATATGAACTGAAAGTGTCTAAGCAAGCAACAGAGGATCGTCGGAGGATGCCTCAATGAACAGAGGAGGTTGCAATAGACGATTGAGTTGGCCTAGACACTTTCTCTTTGGCCTTTATATAGAACTGAAGCAACTTGTGGTGGGGTCCTTTATATTCTTTTAACAAGTCTTATGAGAAAAATAAATCTGGGAAGTGAAGTGATATTTTCACATAAAACTTGCAAGCTATTCAAGATTACTACATATATATAGAGGGACCCAGCTGGAGTTGTACATACGGTTAGCATTGCAACATGGGGGGACATTGAGCTGAGGGAGTAATAAGTGATAGTTAAGTCATTAAATATGTCATAAATTAAATTTTTTTTCCACTTTTATCTTTGTTGGAAAATGTTTGAAAATTTAATGAGTAGGCAAAATTGGAAAATAAGCATTAAATATCTTACTAGTGACTTATATTTTAGACTAATTATCATTCTCTCTTCTCCTTGATTATTGTTGAGGGAGCATAATTGGGGTAAATTGAGAAAATATTAACAAATATGAAAATTATGTCTTGTATATTTAGGACCAAAATCAACTCCTTAAATATCTCCTATATTAAGGACAGGAGGAGTATTACTTCACTTTTTATTTCCAACTAACTGTTGAGTTCCATTCATCTCCACTGTACTTTCCTTTCAGAGTTTGGGGCATGTTTGCTTGCTGTGACCGAGAAATTTGTTAATTATATAAAACAAGAGGTAATTTTTTATGTAAATCTATTACACTTATTGGCAGAGTCAACTTAAGTTGAAGCCGAGATAACAGACAATGAATACGACAACAACCAAATGTTTTTCCTTTTCGACTTACTTGCCAAGAACATCAAGTAACTAGTGATGATGCTCCGACCTAAAAGTTCAAAGGAAAATTAAAGTTTCATACATGTAGGAAAATTAAATACAGAGAGGTGCGAATAAATTCAATTTTTTCACAAGTTTGACTTGTAAACGACATAGCTTCATTTGTAAACATAATTTTTAATCTCCGACCTATGGGTAATTTTTTTCGAAATCCAAATTTAAATAAACAAAACTGGAACTACTCTGCACTAGACAGGAAACTGTTCGCTACCGCAAGTGCACGGATCGCGTCAAGTAATAAAGTGATAAGTAAGATCGTTCCCTCGAGGATTTGAGTAACAAATTAGTCAAGCAATAGGCTTAGTGAGTTGGATTAAGTTGAGCCAAAACAAGTTGTTGAGTGTGGAAAAAGGAATTTCAAAAGATATTTTGATAAAAACTAAAAATTACTGAGCAAAACTATGATTCTTGTGAATTCAATCAATTATAATAAGCCTATGATTGTTCATTCCCTTTGTATTTCATAAACTTAATTTCCTTCCTCTCCAAGAATACTTTCGTGGGATATATATATGTCAGTCTAAGGTTCAATAGCAATTGATTACGCTCACTCAAGTCATAACCAAATTTATATCCTCCATTAACATACACAATCTCTTGCTATAGTTAAGGGAAAATAATCATTTCATAGCCACCTTAATTTGACAATGCTAGGTTAATAACTATATCTCTATGTTATTAACAAACCATCCATTTAATCCTTAAATTTCAAGTCTAGCATAATTCTACCCAAGTTCTACAATTAAATTAACTCTCTCAAGCTTAATCTAATTGAACAGATTATTCATAGTGCTGGCCAGTCACGAATATAAGCAAAAACAGGGGAGAATCAACATACATATACCATTAGATACTAAAAGAGAGAAGAAATCAAGTTTAATCCATACAAAGGTTCAGAGACAATCCTAGAATGAAAACCTTAGCTACTCATGTTCAAAAACGAATCACAGATATCAACATTTAGTGCAGCCATATCAGAATTACAATGGAGAAAGGGAATGAGTATAGAAAAACCAAGAGAAATGGAGTTGGAATCTCTTTCAATCTTCAATCCCACTTGATTTCCTTGAGAAAACCCCTCTCCTTTGCTTGGAAATGCTCCTTAGCCGCCTCACAAAACTTCTAAATGTCGAGCTCCCCTCTGTGTTTCAGCATTTTGCCTTTTAAATGACCTAGAAACAAAACGCACAGCTGCTGTTTTCGAGTTTTGGCTGCAGCCAGAAAACGCATTCTTGCCTCTGTCTGTCGTCTGGCTGCAGCCAAAAATGGCTTGGCTGCAGCCCGAAACTTTCTGGAGGTCTTCTGGCTGCAGCCAGCCAAGCATCTGTTTTCAACTTTTTCAGCTTTTCCCAATGATGCACCCATTGCAATGGTGTTTTGCTCTTCTTCCCACTTTCTTGATCAATGATTTGTGCTTCCATTGGCTCTTTGAGTGTCTCAAGTGTGATCCTATAAACACAATGAAGTCTATACAAAACAAAGGGTGATGTATGATAGCAAAATATTCAATTTTAATCAAAGAATTATTCTCTTTTTAACCAAACACTCATTGGGCACATTTCCTTCACACTTCAATCCTCATAAACCCCTTAATAAATCAGAAAGTGTGATAAATTGAGTGTAAATGTGCCATTTTGATATGCATTTCACAAGGCTAACAGAAACACAATGATATAATAATTTTACTAAACAAATTGGAGAAAGGGGAAAACACTAAAATACATTGGAAATATTAAAAAAAGGCAAATCGGGATGTCCAATTTATCAAATTTCAAATCAAGCCACCTAGACTTATTTGGGATTATGAAATGTTGCCAAAAAGATATTAATTACCCTTCACTTTTATTTTTTTAAATGACACCTTAGCACCCAGGTCACCAGAGCTCTGGTAGGCTAATATATATTTTTTGAATAATTGAAACATAAGCAGTTAGTATCAAAACTAGAGTAGTTAATAACAAAACTAGAGTAGTAAATGTTCGCTACCGCAAGTGCACAGATCGCGCCAAGTAATAAAGTGATAAGTAAAGATCGTTCCCACGAGAACTAAGGCAAAAGTGGATTAATTGTCATGATTATGCTATCAATTAGGTTGAGTAAAACCATTTAGAGAGTTTATATCCTAAAGATTATTTGAATTCAAGAAAAGGAAAGCAATTTGACTAAAACTAAATTAAAACTCTACTTGAAGACAAGAGGAGCATAGGATTATTTCTAACCATTGCAATTCATGAGACTTAAATAATTATCACTCCATTAGTGATTAAATGACATTACATATTAGTCTAAGGTTCAAAAGCATTTGATTAAGCTTTCTCAAGTCATAACCAAACTTATATCCTCAATTAACATGTACAATCTTTTGCTACAGTTAAGAGAAAATAATCATTAAGTAACAACCTTAATTTGACAATGCTAGGTTAGTAACTATATCTCTATGTTACTAACAAACCATCAATTTAATCTTAAACTTAAGGTCTAGCATAATTTTACCCAAGTTCTACAATTAAACTAACTTTCTCAAGCTTAATTTAATTGAACAAAACAATCCAAGTGATGGCCAGTCACATAGAAGCATTAGAAACGAGATAAAATTAACACATAATTACGATTAACAATCAAAGAGAATAATAATAATAAGTCTCAATCCTTACAATGCTTTGAAATAATCCTAATGCAAAGTAACTAGCTACTCATCATCATAATCAAAATTCATCTCAGCAACATCCAGACGCAACAGAATTATGAAAATCAGAGGGAAATTAAATAAAGATATGAAAAACAACCCAAGATGAAGAACGCTGCAGTGATTAATGTTCGTCTTCTCTCATCTGATTCTTCCTCCAATGTCACTCAAGAAGAGGACCGTGAATATCGCAGGAAACTAGTACCGCTTCTCCCCTCCGGTTCAGCTTGCTACCTCCTCTGTTTCCGACGGTCTCTGTGCTGTTTTGTGCGGCTCTGTTCCTCCCCCTGTCTTCGGTTCTATCTTCTCAAGCTTGTCGACGGCGCCTCTGGTCCTCACTAACGTCACCTCCACAGTCCTCTCGTCCTCCCGTGGAGATGATGAAGAGAACCGAGCACCTTTTCCCTCTCTGGTTTTTTCGCTCAAAGCACTCCGAAGAAGACGAAGCTACAGTCCGCCCCCCAATATCTGTCAAGTCCTCCGCTGCCCTTTTCTTCTCTGTTTTTTTTGTCAATTAGGTCTCTCTCACATCTCCTCCAAACGGTGTCGCATCCGTTGTGTTCAAGCCCAAAGGAGTCTTCAAATTGGTATTCCAAGAAATTGGTCCAACCTCCATGGCCCACGAATTGCAGCCATCGTCAAACTCATGCTCTTTGGACTTTGATTAGGCAATTGCATCCCAATTGATTCCCAGCTTCTCATAAAACCCACGTCACATGTTATGCAATCAAGAAAAGAAAATAAAAAGACAATAAAGTAAAAACAACTTCTTCTTCTTTTAATTTCAAAACAGTGAATTATTATTATCATCATCCTATATTAAATTATTTTTATTTTAGATTAAAATTATAATATTTAAAATAAAATCCTCAAATTATGCACCAAATTGATATCTTATCAAAATCTCCAATAAATTCCTTTATTTTAGCATTAATGACTCCCAAAACATATCAAAATATATATCAAATTCTATTAAAAATAGGGAGTCATCAGTAAACAAGTTGAACATTTCCTAATAACAAGTTGACCAACTACTGCAAAGTTACTATTACATATTTACATTTTTTAAAACAAAGTAGTTAAATGTGAAACTAAAGTAGTTATTGCCAAATAGTTAATAAGGATCCTATTGCTAACTATTTGCTAATAACTACTTTAGTTTCACAATTTACTACTTTGGTTTTGATATTGACTGGCTATAGGAAAATTTCAAATACCTTTTTTTTTTTGAATTTCTAAACAAGTAGTTAATAGTGAAACAAAAACAGTTATTACGAAATACTCAACAACATAGACTTTGTTTACTACTTTAGTTTCACTATTATTTAACTACTCCGATTTCACTATTAGTTACTTGATTGAACCATATTTTTATATAATTTTTTATAACTAAATTGGGATTTTTAATACATTTTCTGGGACATTTTTACATGATTAAGCACTAATTTTAATTAGGGACATTTGTATTGAATTAATTGTAAGTAGGGGTAAAATGGTCATAATTGGTTAATTATTCATACAAATGATTTCTTAAACTTTTGATGCTACATTGTGCTTAATCTTGTATTGCAAGGGTTTTGGAAGAAAATTGGAGATTTTGGAGGGTAAGAATTAATATTTTAAGGATTGGGGAAATTACAGAAAGGCCCCAGAATTTTTGAAAATCACAAATTTGTGAAGAAAGGGGGGCCAAAGAAAATTACATAAAAGAATCCAGAAGTTTTATAAATTTTAGTCCAACCCTGCCAATGTTTAAATAATGTTCACTTTAGTCCCTCCTTGAGAACTTTTGTTGTTTCCAATCAAGTCCCTAGGGTGTCTTCTTCCTTGCAACACACAGACCCGACAGAGTTTTGAGCGCCGCAGACTCGACTTCAGGCTCTGAACCTTGGATCCGTCCCCCTTCCTCTCATCACCCATCACCTTAGCTCCATCGACGCCAGTGACCACCGCCATCCCACCACCCATTAACGCCGGCGACCATCATTCCTTCGTCATCAATCATCGGTCCTCCATCTCTGGCAAACTTGAGATTACATTGCAGTGCTGCGAGTTGAGAGCTTGACACACCAAAACCAGAGCATCTTCTTTGACGGAGGGAGGAGAGACTTGAAGCTTGGAGAGATCAGAACCAAACTTTCACCAGCGCCATTCCTCCTCCGCTGTGTTTCACTATCGACTTCCACGCTTACCAGGAGCTTCAAATCAGAAACTTGGTGACATCAGGCTCTTCAAAGCAACCAAACTAGATTGGAGACCACCATCCTAGCCTCGAGAAACCAGAAGTCAGGCAAGCTCTATGATTCCGGCGAGCTCAATTTCATGGATTTTCAGAGTTCCAAACAAGTTGCTATCATTGCAACTGAAGCTCTAATGAGTAGCTAAGCTTTCAACTCTTGAGGATTTGAGATTTGACTTGAGTTCAAAGAGCTTCAATGACGAATTTTTCTTAGTTTCTTTATGAATTTTCTATTGTTATTATAATTTCTAACTATGTTCTAAGGTAGTTGTAGTAGGATTTTGTTGTGAGTTATTTTAGACTCCATATTGTTGAACTAAGATTGTTTATATTGTATTTGGATTGAAATTATTGTGATTGGATGATTTGTAGTTATATATATTTCCTATTAATTCAATGACATTATGATTGCTATGTGATTACTAGTTTGTGTAATCTTTTGGGTTAATTTAAGTGTCGCAATTATGCATTCATATTAGAGGAAATAATTATATTAATTCAATCCATTTCACACATCAAGCGGTTCTTGAATAATATTCTTAAACAATAATTATGAATGTGATCATAGGAGTAGCTATTGATTAGGAGTGTTAGACCCAATGTGATTATTTGGGATTTTTAATTAAGACTTGATGGATTTTAAACTCTCATATCATTTAGTAAGCTAGGATAGCCATTGACCTAATTTCTCAAAAGAATTCGCTTCATTCATATTTCCTCATATCCATCCTATTTTTATGAAAAGACCAAAAATAGTACCTTAGGATTTAATTTTATTTCACCCAATTAGTTGTAGTTGAAAAAAATGATTTTTAAAACCAACCCCGTGTTTTCCTACATTTTAGATACTTAGATAGCCCAATAAAGGCTCCTCAAGAGAACAACCTGAGTGTTACATTGTTCTGCAATTCTTAATTATAAATATTTTGCATTTGACCTCAAGGCACAAAGACAAAGTTAAATCATACTTTTGTTTTAGAAATTAAAAATATATATGACAAATCCCTATTTTTATTATATATTTTCATATTTTATTTGGGGTTTTTGTCATAATAATTGAGCTTAAAGTGTCTCTTTTTTAATTAATTGTGATTAAAGGAGTTTGTATGAAATTAAGGTTGAAAAAGGGTAAAAATGTCATATTTTTTATGATTTACCTTAATTGATTAATTTTTAGAATATGAGGTATTACATTTTGAGTTCATTTTAATTGTAGATCAGTTTAGGAAGAATTACAGAAAAGAACCCAAGATTTCTAGAAATTGTAAGCTAAGGAAGGAAGAAAGCAAAGGAAATTACAGAAAAGGGCCAACGATATTGAAATTTTCAGATAGACCCTAAACAGTTTCTAAGATTCGCATCCTAATCCCTCATCAAAGTTTTCAGTTGTTTTCACTCTAGTCCCTTGGTCAAAACGCACGTTTTGACCAAGGGTTAAATGGGAGACACGTAAGTGTGTGTTTGGCATGGCGTTAGGTACCGATATAAGCCCGATTCAGCATAAAAAAGCCCGATTTAATAAGATATCACTTTGTTTTGTGTTTGGTTGAGCTTTTGCTGAATTGCATTGCGGTTAAATAAGGAGCTTATTGAAAAAGCTCCCAAGTCCAGCTTTTAACTTAAAACTTTCGGGATTTGTTTACTGTTACTGCATTATGCTGTCCAACAAAATTTTTTTATTTCTCACTCTTCCCTTCTCTTCTCTGGCTCGCCTTTCGTCTCTGTCTTTCTCGATTTTTCTATTCTATGATCACTGTTGCAAGATCTAATACAGTGCCGAGATCGAATCTTTAAAATCAATAACCTCAATCACAAGTTCATCGAATGAAGTAGAAAAAAAAATTAAAAACAAAGAAAGCCAGAGAAGCGGACCTTCTAGCGGAGCTACCGCTTTTGGCTCCTACATCGGAGCTCCGTCACTAGGTGCAGGTGATGAGGGGATCTGGTTCTCCACCGCCTCATTTGAGCAACAATAGGACCAGGGGGAGAGTGGGACGCCGTGAAGGAAGACGATGAAGATGGTTAGTGAATGAGAGGGAGAGAGAAAGGGGGAGATCCAGATTAAGGGGTCTTGTAGCATATTTCCTGGTAAAATTATATAAGGAAAAAAATCAATTATTAATAGTAATTTATAAATTGTATTCATCCTCATCTTTTTAACATTTAAATTTAAATCTCATTAAATATATAGAAAAATTATTGAAGAAATAGAAATAAATTGCCAGAAATCTATAATTAAAAAGACTTTCTATTCCTTTTCTCATGCACTCAGGTGAAGAAGTTATAATTGTTGCATTTTCAAATATCTTTCTGGTCCTGAAGATATATTACTGTTGGATATCACATATATGATCTATCTAAAATTTGAAGAATATACAAATACCCTTTAAGTTTTTACTTTTAAAAACGCACTTATATAAATCGCTAATCCAAACACGTTTTGACTTATGAAAAATCACTTATTCAACCGCTCATCCAAACATAAATCACATTACAAATATTGATTTATTTATTAAGTCATTTTTAATAAGCCCGAATTATATAAGTCATTTTTTCTACCGCTATCCCAAACACACCCTAACATAGCTGACGGGAGGAGTGAAGACAGCAATTAGAAACGCAAGGAGCAGGGGGCGTTCGAGAGCTGAGAATTGAATGGTAGGGAGCTGAGAGGAGGCGGACGTCGCGAGAAATGGAGGAAGAGCGGCACAAGCTTCTCTTCATCATACACATCATCACCGCCCCTCTCTACTCCGTCCACCACCCTATCACCGCTGCCTCACCGCCATTTCCTTCTTCCACCATCAAGTCGGAGCTCCAGCGAGGAGAGAGCAAGCATAGCTGTTGTGAATCAGAGTGACCCTCCTCTTTCTATCTTCCATTAACCACTGCCGGCAGCCTCCTCTGTTTCTAGTATCATCACAGCTGTGGCTTTCTCTTGTCCAAATCATGACGCCTTTGGCTCTCAACACAGCCATGACTCCCCTGTTCTGAGTTTAATTGCAGCCCCAAATTAGTGCTGATTGGTAATTTAATTTGTGATTTAATGGCTGGGTGTTTGTGGTTTTCAATGTTTGGAATTTCGAACTTGCTTGGTGAAGTTATTCTCATGAGTGGCTAGGTAATTTTGTGCTTTTGGAAATGAATTGGAGGTGGCTTGAGCTCACATGTACTTCAAATGAGAGTTTATTTTATCTATAGCTCATTATATTTGTGATTTCTTAGGTTTTTGAATTCATTTATATAATGATACTATGATTTTAGTTATAATTTCTATGGATTAAGTTGTTGTGATTTAGAATTTGTAATAAAGATTTGTACTCAATAATATATAGAGCCGAGAATCAGAGCTGGTCCGGCCCTTGACGGGCCAGGGCCTAACAGGGCCGGCCCTAAAAGGCTCGGTGTCAAGAAAATTGTAGTTTTTCAAGGCCTCGCCCGAGAGTATCAAGGCCAAGGCTAGCCCACAAGGCCGAGAAGTCCTTTTCACAATATTTAACTATTTTTCCTGCTTATTTTCCCCAGAGAGATATAATTAGTAAATAACAACGATTAAAGTTCTAATTTAATACATAAATGTTGTCAACATTAAGGTTTAAATAACATGTCTCTTGCAACAAACAAACACAGTTATTAATGTATAATCAAAGGTAAAATCATGTCCATAAATAACTCACATAAATGCCAAAGTATAAGAAGACAAGAAGCTAAATACTCTAACCTCTAGGCAACATGAGTATGACGACTATCATTTTCACATTCTTCGCCACTATCATCAATTTCAAGGACATTTGATTGTGTTTCACTTTGAGTAGTAAGTTCAAGTAGTCAAATAATCATAACCTCCATCAAAAAACATACTCCATCAGGCAAAACAGTATATAATATGATTTTATTCTAACAATATACTAAAAAATCATACTAAAAATCACAATATGATTCAATTAGACAAAACAATATATTCAAAAATCATACTCTATACACTATAAGGATAGAGTGACATATAGATTCCATAAGGCAATTAAAAAATGTAACATGGTTCTCTTTCCAAGAAAAAAAAATAAAAAATAAAAGGGCTTAAAGGGCAGGCCCTTTTAAGGCCGAGGCCCTACAGGGCTAGCCCTTTTAGGCCCGACTTCCTTTTGAGGCTACAATTTGTAAGCCCGGCCCTTGAAGGGTCAGGGCCTAAAAGGGCCTGCCCGACGGGCTTGGCCCGTTTTCCCGGCTCTAATATATATGGTTATATATATTTTTATCTATGATTCTATTGTTTCTCTCTATTTAACATGGTATTGTTGGATAGTTTAATTGAATTGGAATTATAGTTGAACCTAAATGCATTGCTTATTCCATAGTCACTCTCTAAGGGGTTTTAATAATGCTTAAATAAATGGGTTCATGAGTTTAAGCATTAGACTCAATGGTAATTGAGGTTTGGTATTTTAGGAAACTTAGAGAAACTCATTACGTACATAAGAGGGCTTAATAGCATTTCAAGGGTAGGGTTTCCTCTCTTGTGATGCTAAACTCATTGGTTAATGATGTTTGGAATATTAGAAGCTTAGTGTGTTAACTCCCCAAATATCTTAATTGAGTAAGGATAGTAATTGAAAATCATTTTCAAGAGCGTCTTCATCACTTGCATTTCTAACCCATTCTCCTATATTCCTCCTTATTTGAAAAATCCCAAAAATATTTATTTTAATTACATTCAATTCATAGTTTTTAAAATCAATTAATCATGTTTTATCCTTGTCAAATTTGCATTGTAATTGCTTAGTTATTTAGGAATTAGTTTCATAATCGGCTCCTCAAAGTGAAATGATATGAGTTGTGTGTTATATTGCATTAATTTGGTTTTATTCTTAATAACCCCGAGGCAACTAAAGGGCTTATTTCAAGTGGCGCCGTTGCCAAGGATCGAACCCATGTCAAGTTGAAGATCAAACCATAAGGTATTTTGATGGCATCTTAGAAGACATTTTAGTTCAAGTTGAAGATCTAGTCTTTCTTGCAGATTTTTGTATGGTAGATATACCTAATGCCTGTGGGAATGGAGCTTTAATCCTAGGTAGAACCTTCCTTAGAACTGCCAACACTGATATTAGTTTGCAAAGGGGTTCTATCACAATGTCTATTGGGGATAGGTCTGTGAATTTCAACATGTATGAGCAAATGAAGCAACCATAAGAAAATTATTCAATGTGTGATGTCAATTTTGTTGATGGTTTTGCTTGTTGATGAGCATGATGGTGATAATGATATGCACACCTCATCCACTGATTTCACTAACACTTCTTTTCTTCCTCTTTCACATGGTGTTAACATGAGCTGTCCTAACACTTCATAGTTGGGTTACACTCTTTCCATGCCATTAAACTGTTTAACCTAAAAGACCAATTCCTAATCTCGAAGTTCAACAATACTACATTATGCCATTACATCTTCAATTTTCGCACAAGGGACCAAATCTGCCAGAACTTTTCAGCAACTTTGAAAACTCATAACTAACTCTATAAAAATCGAAATGGGGTGATTCCAGAGGCTATGCGATCCTTATTTAGTCTAGTTTTAAGGAAAAATATCACCCACAGCCAGATGGATACACAACATTCCCAGAATTTTCATATGTTGCACACTGTCAGAATTCATTCCAGTTTTCATGACCTAAATTCAAAAATTCATAACTCCTAGATCAAAAATCGAAATGACATGAAATATATGTCCATTTTGAAGCTTGACATGTGAACTTTAATACTGGAAAGTTTCAGAATTTTCAGAGATCATTTGCTTATCCAAAAACACCTTACCAATAAGGTACCTCGCTGGAATTCTGTTCAAGCTGAAAACCCAGATTTACATTTTGAGTTTCAATAACCCAAAATTCACAACCCAGGGCTATTCCCACATAATTTCTTGTGTAGAACACAATGATAACATCAAAATTAACAAATTCCCACTTATTCTCAATGTCCTGTTTTGGCAGAAAAATCAAAATAAATTCCAACAATTTCCAACTTCCAATTTCAGCATCAAACTTATGTCAAATGGTTTCCAATCATCATAAACCACCAATAACACAACCAAACCATCATGAATTACCCAAACCCTTGTTTGACCAAAATCAGGGCAGATTTACACATGCCAAAATACTCATTCAACCAACACAACCAATAGCTCAAATTGATGCTAATACTCACCTCTTGCTTCTCCTTAAGTTCTTTCTTTGATTCTTCAGATTTTATTCTTGCAAGGTGGCTGAAAACTCCTCTTCTTCAAAAACAAAAACCATAGAAATGAAGCTAAGGAAGAGAGGAACAAGTTTCATGAAGGACTCTTGAGCCATAGATGAGGTTAAGGAGGTGAAAATCCAAGATGAAACCCTTACCTTAAACTTGTTTCTTCACTTGTTCTTTTCGTGCTTCAGCTGGCCGACTTAGATAATGAGAGAGAGAGAGTGAATAATAGTCAGTTTTTCCCTTCCCTTATCACTTAAAAACCTGACCGAAAAGTTGGACAAAAAGGAGAGGAAAATATGTGGTCCACATGTGTTCTTTCTTGGTGAAATCCTATGATAATTTCCAATATGTTTGGTTTGCTTTTTCTCTTTCCTACCTCGTCCTCCACTACAAAAAAACAGCAAATTACCCACGGAAATTACCCACGAAATTCCGTCTCTGAAATCAAATTACCCACGGATTAGGGACGGAAACGGAATTACCGACGGATCACCGACGGAATTTTTTCCGTCTCTAAAAAATCCGTGACAAATTGATTTACCGACGGAATTTTTATTCCGTCGGAAATTACCGACGGAAATTACCCACGGAAAAAATTCCGTCGGCAATTACCGACGGAAATTACCCACGGAAAATTTTCCGTCGGTAATTACCCACGGAAAAAATTCCGTCGGCGATTACCCACGGAATTTACCCACGGAAAAAATTCCGTCAGTGATTACCGACGGAAATTACCCACGGAAAATTTTCCGTCGGTAATTACCCACGGAAAAAATTCCGTCGGCGATTACCCACGGAATTTACCCACGGAAAAAATTCCGTCGGCGATTACCCACAGAAAAAATTCCGTCGGTGATTACCCACGGAAAAAATTCCGTCGGTCGTCGGTAATTTAATATTATTTTTTTAAAAAAAAAAATTCCACGTGGCAATCTTAAAAAAGGCCACGTGGACATCTCCGAAAGCCCCCCACTGCCCGCTCCCACATCTGGCCCCGTCAGCCCCTGAGCAAGGGCCACGTGTCCCTCTAACATTGCGCCACGTGTCTCTGTGAGATAATTGTTGCATTTTGTGACGAAGGTGGGATTTGAACCTTGGACCTTTTGGTATGTGTTCTGATGCCTTTGCCAGTTGAGCCGCTTTAACCTTGTGTTATTTATTCACGTAATAATATATATAATGTAATAATTTAAAAACAAATATAATATTAAGATAAATATATATATTTATATATAATTATATTTTTCATTTTTTATAATATAAAATTTTTTAATTTCTAATTTCGTTTAAATATTTAATATTAATATAAATATATACAAAATTACATATATACATATAAATAATTATATATTTCGTTTTTTATAATATAAATTTAAATTTTATTAATTTCTTATTTCATTTAAATATTTAATATTAATATAAATATATATAATATTAAATATATATTTATATATAATTATATATTTTGTTTTTATGATATAAATTTTAAAATATTTAATTTTTTTATTTCATTTAAAATTTTTATTATTAATATTATATATATTTAATATATTATATATTTATTATTAATATTATATATATTTAATTTTTTTATTTCATTTAAAATTTTTATATTTAATATATTAAATATTAATTTTATAATATTTAAATTTTTATTTGTTATATATTATTTTTATTTTTATTATTTTATATAAATTATTAAAATATGATAAAAAAATTATTAGTTTTACCGACGGATTACCCACGGAATTCCGTCGGTAATTTCTCATTCAAATTACCCACGGAATTCCGTGGGTAAGGCGTGAGTAATTACCGACGGAAAAAATTCCGTGGGTAAAAGTCAAATTTACCGACGGAATTTTGATTCCGTCGGAAATTACCGACGGATTACCCACGGAAAAAATTCCGTGGGGAATTACCGACGGAAATTACCCACGGAAAATTTTCCGTCGGTAATTACCCACGGAAAATTTTTCCGTGGGTAATTACCCACGCTTTACCCACGGAATTCTGTGGGTAAAGCGTGGGTAATTACCCACGGAAAAAATTCCGTGGGTAATCCGTCGGTAATTACCCACGGAATTTTTTTCCGTCGGTAATTCCGTCTGTAATTTTTCCGACGGAAAATCCGTCGGTAAATCGTCGGAAATTACCGACGGAAATAATTCCGTGGGTAAATCCGTCGGTAATAACATGTTTTTTTGTAGTGCTCACTTGGCCAACTTTACCTTAGATATTTGATGAAGAATTAAGTGCTTTAACCCACTCACTCTTCTTGCTTCTTCTTAGCCGTAATTATTGACAAGGAGGGAGGGGTTTGTTTGACTTATATCTTCTTCTTCCTTTTGGTATGTCTTTGACCAACTACCTTCTTTCTTTGTCCCAACGTACCACATTAGCAAAAGGTGAGGGATTATTTGATGCAATTCTCTCTCTTTCTCTTGGCTTCTTGACCGACTCCAAGCATAAAGGTGACGATATTGATTAAATCCTAGCCACTTTTGTTGACTCTAAATGTAAGAATATATCAATTAAATTCTCTTGCTTTCCTTTGTCAAAGCTTGAACGAAATATGGGAGCAAAGCAATACATATATATTATTTTAATCTTGCATAAGCATAGAGCAAGGAGGGAACGGTTTTCTTGTAGGAAAAAGAAAAAAGAGTGTGTTGACTTGGTCTTACACTTGGTCTTGCATGTGCCTTGTGTCCACATAAGAGGAAAAGATAAGAAAATTGCTTTAATTATCTTCCTTATTACTTCTACTTTATAAGAGCAATCTTGGCCCTTCATTTTGTGTCCTAAATCTATCCTCAAGATCAAGTAGAAATTAACTCTTGATCATGGCAAAATTAATTAGAGTGCCATTAAACCCTTTTATTTCACTATCTATTACATTTAACCCTTAATCATATTTTGGGATATTACACCAAGAATAGAAAAATGATGTAGGGAGATGTCAAGAGTACATGTTTAAAAGCATGATTTACAAAAATGGAGCTTTATCCATCTATGTGCACATGCTTTGGCCAAGAGGAGTTGAGGTCATAGGGAGAGCCAGAGAGAGTTATTATGCACTAAGGTTTAAGTATTAATAAGCTCCACATGAATCATTAATAGGATTTGGCAACCACTACCCATCAAAGGGGGAAGCAAAATCAAAGAAGTTCAAGCAAAAGGAGGTAACTTGGGAAGAAGCACAACCTAGTAAAACTTACTCTTATATAGTTTGTGCTTGATTGATCGCATGTTTATTTGTCACGTATACTTTTGAATATGTAATATCCTTGCTTGAGTTGTGCCATAACCATGTGTATATACTTGTAAGGTGTTGTTTTTATTTGGCTATTTACATGCATAGATAATTACCATTGCACATTATATATTGAGTTGATGTTTTGCTACTGAGATTGTCCCAAATCTCATCCCTCTTCTCCCATATACCAACATTAGGGGCAAGTACTTCTAAAGGAAATGACAAGCTAGTGGAGGAAGCTTGAAGGTGGAGACTCTAAGGAAGCCATTAGTTATGGTTGTTTTGTAAATTAATTATCTTAGTGGCTTATTGTATATAGGTGCATGCTTAACTTAAATTATTAAAGTTTATTCTAATTTAAAATATGTAAATATAGTTTGCAAGGGCACATATCTAACCTCCATAAGAAGGAGTAAGTCAGCTAAGCACCAGCTCAAGGTAAATAACTGCCATGGAATGATCATGGCCAATATAGTAGTGGTAGTGAAAGTAGTACACATAGCCGTAGTATATCATGTCTAAAAAACAAAACGAAAAAGGGCAATTGCATGTTATGAGCCCATAATTAACTAATGATTGACTAGGATAAGAGCAGAGTGATACTCTGATAATATTAAATGGAGTTAAAGGATTTTTGGGCCATAATGAAGAGTTTGAACTACTAAATAACTGTTTTAAAAAATTTTAAATTTTTCAAAAAAGGCCATCATTTACAGGTTTGAACCCTATGTTTGGACTGAGTTTTCAACTATTTTCACCAATATTTTCTTCCTAGGATTAAACCTATCTTAGTGGTTCAAATTCAGTATGTTTATAACTCATTTGATCTGACTGGAGATAAAATAAGGGTGCTACAATTCATGAATTTCAATACATCTACCCGGATGGTTTAATACCAAAAAATAAAAGTATGAATTTCACTTCTCATTTTTTAAATTTTATTTATTTTATATCAAATGCATCCATAATAATATAGGTTAATCGTGCTGACTTAGTTAGGGCCAAGATGAGGATCAATATGGTTTTGGGCTCTTCTTTTTATTGGTAGGCCCTGAGGATTAGAGGATGGGAGACTGCATTTGAGTTTCAAAAGATAAATGACTTACACAAAAAAAAAAAAAAAAAGAAGATAAATGACGGTTTGGTCTCTGAAAAAACATTGCTTAATAGTTTTAAATTTTGATTTTATTTGTAACAGAAAACAGGCATATACAGTTGGCAGAGAAGAGCCAATCAAACACTTTTTCACTAAGAAACATCCGGAAGACGACAAAAAACCTCCAGTGCAGCCAGACGAGCACCTAAGGCACATGTTGGCCAACGCCCACAAGCCACAAGTCATTATTAAAGTCTTAAAGACGACGAAAAATTTGAACAAATATCACAACTTTTTTAACAAACAATTAATAATATAAACCCTTTTTTTTTTACTTGGGGTGCGGTGATGGCTAAATGAAGTGGATCTAAGACTTGGATTTCACAGAGCTAATGAGCTGAAGCAGCCGCAAAACTTAAGAGATTCCCTTGAAGATTCCATGCCCCTATGGTCTTACTGTGGAAGATTCCTTTTGCGGGAAGCGAGATTCGTTTTGATATTTCTTTTTGTTACAAGAGATTTTTTTTTTTTTGCTCAAAAGTTACAAGAGATTCATTTTGATTGGTTTAATTAAAAGTATTGCCTTATAGCTTGAAAGTTGAAACAGTGGGTCATCGAAAGGGGTAAATGGTAATGTCTAAAAGACAAACTGGAATTACAATTACCATAATCAAATCCCCCTAGCCATGTGCGTCACTCTTTCTTTCTTTCTTTCTTTCTTTTTAAATTTAGGAGGTAGCACTAATACTTCAAAGTTTATACAACAATTCCATCTAGATACCAAACATAGTTTTAAAGCCATTTTCACTTCCATTTTTATTTCTACTTTCATGAAAAACTCTTTCAAGATAGTAAGCAGGCCTAGAGAGAATAACATGCTGTAATTCTTGCGTGAGATCAATGATTTTTTTATATTACAACTAGTATCCAGCGCATTTTCTGGATTCTATTATCAAGTATCCGAGCAACTGGCTACTCCAGTTTTGGGTTTCATGGTTTCGCCTCCCAACACAATTATCTTCTCTAGGACTCAAAATCGAGACCCAGAGGGATCTAACGAGGCCTTACACTAATAGACCAACTCTATGTTGGTATCAATGTTATTTATATATACATCATGTAGTATAATCATGTTCTTAGTACTCCTTGTCCTTAATATAAAACCCACTTAAAAAAACAAAAAATTGAACTACATGTGGCAAACTTGTAGCTCCTACCCACTTCTCTCCTTCCGTCAAGGCCAGTTATGTTTACTTTATGATTTGGCTCTCAAATTTATTTGCATATAATGCATTTTACCTTGATGCCATTGGCTTGTAATTTTTCTTTTCTTGCACACCCACCACCTAGAGAGTTAGCGAGTCTTGTTGCCTATAAATACCAAGCAATGCACAGCGAGCTTCTTCAGTGTCTAATCTTCCATTCCTACAAATTAAAGGCACTCACCTGTGAGTTCTTGTTCCAAGTTCCAACCTCCTTTTACACCCTTTAGCTATCCATGGCATATAACACTAGCACTTGTTTCTTCTTTGTCCTTTTGGTTTTGTCCCATGAACTTCTCTTTGTAGAGTCAAGGAACTTGAAACAAAGCAAAGACCACTTACCCAACTCTGCAAAAGACACAACAAAACCTACGGTTATTGCTTCTCAACCCACTAGAAAACTGGAAGGAGACGTTGAAGCCTTTCGCCCCACAAATCCGGGGCATAGTCCAGGCGTTGGTCATTCCATCAAAACTTGAGCAACCCATCGTTCTGCATGCATGCAATAAATATTCCTTAGTATTATGTCATGTAATATTTAGGCTTTTCTGTATTTCCTTAATTATGTAATATTTATTTCTCGCTGATGTGTTAGGTAGGTTCTGTGTTCGCATTCTCATTCGTCTGTCTCTTTGTTTTAGGCCTTTAGTGTAGGGTTATGATTCATGCATGCATTCTTCAATTAATGTATTTTGTCATAAGCTTAATTTCTATTTTGTATCAATATATTATGTTTTTGGTAATCTGCCCCAAGATTTTCATCTTCTTCCTCTCTCGAATTCTATCTATAGCTACTGCACCAGACATGAGCGAGTGAGTATATAATATAATGATTAATGACTTCATTACAAGATGTCGGCAAGCTAATAGAATTTCTTGTGGAGCTATTATTTGGGAAATAATAGCCGCTAGATCATGAACCAAAGAATGGGCACGCTAGAATGATAAATGAATAAAAATTGCCGGAAGGTTGAACTTTGAAATCAAGATCCTCCACTTTTGTTGATGAACTTTAGGTAACTCACCAAATTTTTTGGCAGCTCTTAATAAGAGAGAAAGTAAAAAAGAGAATTAGAGAAAGTGGCCAGAGTATTATTTTCAGCGAATTTATACATATATAATACGTGATTAATTTCTTATACTACAAATTTTCTACCCATCTTCATTTCATTATATTTTATTTTTATTCTTTTCCTCCTTAAAGAGGAACGTACGGATGAAGTTGAATTTTATTAATAACATATTAACATGATATATAAGGCCATATATATATATATATATATATTAAGCAAAGCAACTACGATAAGAATTTAACAACTTCCATAAAAAAAGGATTTTAACAACTATATGCGTGTTAATGGCAAAGCTGGGGCTATAGGCTTTACGGGAGTCCTATGCTTCGACATCATGAGTTTCGTTCGCATTGTTGTTGGAAGGTTGACAAATAAGGTCCTTAAAAGTAAACAGAAAAAAAAAGGAAGGAAATAAACTAACTCATAAATTGGACACAATGAACTATTATTACGCAAACTCGCAAATCTATCTGGAGAAGTATATATTGCTATTGATAGGTATAGACTGATCATTCACGTGGCTTCATGTAGCTAGGGTAGTTCATCGAGCGAATATGCCAGACAGCCAGCTTGCAAAACCATTTCTTTACAGTGAAGTCTGCTAGGGAAATGGGGAATATATCATATATGTTCTTCAGTATATTCTGCCGTACTACTATATATAGCTTTGAACACTCTGTGTAGATTCTCACGGATTCCAACTTGTTAGTTACACCAAAAAAGAAAAAAAAAAATTCCAGGACATGTTAATGTTCAAGAAACAATGAAAGAAGCAACCTAGCTATAGCTAAGCATTGAGTATGTATGTTTTCCACTGTTTTGCTGTTGTGCAATTTGACAATGAAAGGGAAACATGAAAATATTCGGTGATGCATCTCTCCCATCCCTAGCGCGTATTTTTTTTTTTTAACAAATGCTTGTAATAAAACCTAGCCAGTTTCGAGTGAGAGGGACTTTGGTTGCTTAACTGCTTAAGCACGAGGTTTTGAATTCAAGTTCACGTAAATGCAAAAAGGTCTTTGGGAGAACAATAATGCCTAAATATGACTGGGTTGGGCTTCTCTCCTTTGCCGCTCCCATCTATTGCCTCTCCTTTACCTCCTCTTCTTTTATCAGTGTTGGATTAAAAGTTTAATAGTCCAAATTTAACATTTTATAAGAAATTTTTTTATAAATTTCGCTTATAAAATATGCAAATAAATTTAAACCATTAAAGTTTGATTGAAACAGTTTACAACCGTAGACTATTATTATAAAGTAGTTTTTTCTCATGACAATTGTAAACTGTTCAGATCAAACTTTAATGGTTTAAATTTATTTGTATATTTTATAAGTGAATTTATAAAAGCATTTTCTTATAAAATGTTAAATCTGGATCATTGAAACTTTTAATCCAACAGTGATAAAGAGAAGATGAGGTAAAGGAGAGGCAATGGATCGGAGGGGCAAAGGAGAGAAGCCCAATCAAATATGACTCTGTCAGATAACCATATAAAAAAAATCAGGCCGCTCTCTTCATTATTTTGGGAATTAATCCCTTCTATTATCACACACACACAAGGGAAATAATTAATCTCAATATAAAACTTAAGTTTATAACAAGTTATATATTATTCATAAATTATAGATTATATAATTCATCCCAAATTGTGTACAATACAATATTTCTAGTGAATACTGTTCATCAATATATATTGGAGTATTTAATGTAGAGCTGGGAATACGGGCCGGCCCTTCACGGGCTCGGGCATAAACGGGCTGGCCCATTTAGGCCTGCCTCCTAAAAAACTCCCAATTTTTAAAGCCCGCGGCCCTATAGAGCTGGCCCTTCATTGGCTCAGGCCTAAACAGGCTTGAACTTATTTTAATTAAAAAAAATATTTCCAAATTTTACAATTTTTTTATTATTTCACCTTAAATTGAGATAAATTATTTTTAAAACTCATAAATTTTTAGTTAAAATAATCATTTAAAGTCCAAATTAGCCTCTCTTTTAAAGTTTAAATGAATAAACCATTGAAGAAAATAAAAAAAATCAAACCATTTAATAAGTGTTTACCTTTTATTAATACTTTATTAGGTACTTAGGTTTCTCTCATATTGATAATTTGATATAATGATATTATATATATTAATTTATTTTTAAAAAATATTAAACGGGCCTAAAAGGGACGGCCCTTTAGCGCCTATGGCCCTACAGGGCTGGCCCTTTTAGGCCCGCTTCTTCTTTTAGCCTCTAAATCATAAGCCCGGCCCTTAAAGGGCTCGGGCCTAAATGGGTCGGCTCAAATTCCCGACTCTAATTTAATGTCACATCAAGCAATAGTGCTTTAATTTTAAAGAGTATTTTATTTTTTATACAAATGTATCTTTGCTTTTTGTGGATTTTTTACAGCTTAAATATCCCTCTGCCATTTAGGAGCAAGCTATTCTAGTTACCGAACAAAAGATGTAACTACACCCCGGCAAGAACGAAGAGAATGTGATTTAGTATTGTAAGGAAATTCCATTATATTGATTTGAAATAAGCATGCGCGTTGAGGCCTAATGATCACCCCAAGTTCAGGGAAAGTGGAATCCAACTTTTCGGTTCCTTTGTCAAGGGAATCTTCTACTTGTTTTTTTCTTTTGTTCGATCCCTTGTTGTCGACTCTTTCTTTTCAATTCCCACTCAGCTCTATTCCATATGTATATGGAGCCTCTATGCCAGCTTAGAGACTAGGTTCTCAGGTGAAAAACAACCAAAAAAAAAGAAAAATCGGTAGTCCATGCAAACAAATGTTAAATTTGTGCTTTCGTTAGTTAATTAAGAAAAAAAAGGTGACTTAAAGAGAATATCCCATAAGAAACGGTCAAATGAAAGGCCTTACAAGTTGCTCCTCTAGTTCCTCTTTTTTTTCGCCATCCCACTTGTACTATTTATAGGGTGAATAAATTTTTTTGTTCTATTTATTAGTCACACTACTAAATTTTTCATATAAATATACAATTTAACCTTCTTTTACCATTGTGTCGACTTTATTTTAATAAGATATAATGTATATTAAATAGGATAAAATTAAAATTTATTGAATTTTAAAGTAGAGTTAATGAAATTTAGGCTAGTCTCATCAATAATCAAACATATCATTATTGTCATATTCTCCAATAACTATAAGTACATTTAGTCACACTTTAAACCCTAATTAGCTATAGAAATGTCTCAGCTAGCTAGTCAGTTTTTAATCGAAAATATCAAACGCACATATTGTACCTAATTTTTGTCGATATGAAATTAAACTAAAAGAAGTTTCATGGGGCAAGAGACTAAGAACGACAACTAGACAAAGCACACATGATGTTCACCTCCTTTTGTCGTGAGGTTAGGCTTAGCATTAATAGATCCGAGAGCCACCCTGTGGTCTCTTTCTTCTCTAATTGTCTCTACTTCGGAATCTTTCCCAGCGATGGGGAGTAAGCAGTCACATTGCACTGGTCCAACCAAACAGTTCAATAAACTTAATCAAATACCGATGCAATGAGTGAAATCTTAAGAATAAATTACAATATTCATGATTTGTGAATACTATATATATCTTGTTATGTATAGATTCTATATTCTTTGTTGAATAAATATTTGATCATTTATATTGTTGTTCATATCACATTTAAAATTGTCAGATTATTTTTATCTTCATATTCTTAAATTATTTTATTTATAATTCCTTCCTGCATGTGAAATAGAATGGCGGTTATGTTAGTTGCAGTTGCAGCCGAAGCCAAACGCACATAGAATCCGACCCTAGTTGTGCAAGTGGTCCTTCTTTTGATTAGCCAGCAAGCAACACGCAGTATATTAAAATCATAAAACTTATAAGACTTAATAGTAAAGCGAAAGCGCAAAGGCTGTTCAGTTGATAGGTTTCTTAATTTAAACCATATCATTAGAGTTTATTTATATATATAGCATGGGGACGACCACTAAGTGCGTTCCAATTTCAATGATCGCAAGTTGAAGCAATGTGCTGCGTGACGGCTTATGATTTGGTTAAGTTCTTAATAAACGTGATTATGTTAATTAAATACAAGTAGTTCACTTGATGCTTTATCGTAAATACAAATTCGTTGTTTTCTTGTCAGTTCTGGACTGCAACTGCGAATTTCTTTAACTTCCTTCCAATTGCAAGATTCTTCAAACATAGAATGGAATATGTCACAGAGAAACTGACCGGTTGTTGTTTGTTACTTTCTATCTTTTTTAGTTGGCCCGATTTCCGTCACTATTCATATAGAAGATTTTTTTTTAATTAATAACTCAATTTATTTAATAGTAAAGCTAACAATGAATCAGATGGCAGTCATCATGTCTTGATTCATTTTGAGTTTTAATGCCAACTTCCATATTATTTTATTTTATCTCCTTTTCTTCTTCTCTCTCACCTCCAGAACAAAATAAAAAAAAGCTTGGTTATACTTTGATGTTGAAAAAGTAATCAAATTAAAATAATTAATATCTAAGGTCATGCAATTCATCCTATTAACTTTAAAAATTGATTATAGACCATATAAATTTTCAGGTTGGTGCAACATGACACTTCTATTGTCCAATTTTATCGTCCAAAACATTCACAAAACATCCACAGAAGTTTTTGTTTTAGCCCGTGAATGCATTGAGGTGGAATCGGTTAAAAAAGAAGTTTATTTGTCATCTTTAATTACAATTTTTTTAAAAACATTAAAATTAGTTGGCATAAGCTTTTATTTAGCGCATGCATGATTTCATGTAAATATATAATATTCACGTAAATGCTAAGATAACGTTATATGAGTAGCATCTATATCCAAGAATTTTTTGTTGTAGTTTGCATCGATTTTTATTTTTGGCTACAACAATTTTAATCATAACTACTTAACGTGCAGAAAAATATATAAAAAAAAAAAAGTCTATTACGTGAAACAAAAATTTTCATTCGATTTTACACGCTACAAGGGATTCTTTATTCATTAGCTGCTACAGAAAATTTAAAGCTAATAAGTGTCTGTTCTAGTACAAACACTTTTTATCACGAAGTTAAAGACAAAAGGTACATAATAATGTTTTGACTACACAGCAAATATGCTACGTACTAATAATGCATAAGGAAAATGAAAACATCGCACACACTTTAATTCAATTACCCTTGTTTTGATGAACTGCATGCCCTACGCCAGGGCTGTGACCTGGGTCTGTAGATTTGTAATAAGGTTTGGATTCCTCAGACGTTACAAAATAATAATGTTCAGCATCTGGACTTTCCACTGCCATCATCTTTGCTTTTATGTCTTCATTTTCCACTCCAAATTTTTTATGACCAACCCCAGGACTGTTACCTGGCGTTGTCGGTCGATGAGCACTTAGATGATCTCCATTTGAATCTCCATCATCATTCTCTAATGAAGTAGGAATGGTATTATCAATGGAAGTGTCTTTGTTCATCTTGGGATTCTGGTTTGATATCTTTATCTGCCTTCCCTGAGTTATAATAACTTCATTGAAGGCAACTAGTACGACCACTATAGCTAAATATTTGAGAATGGCCTCACCCATAACTAAGGACAATTCAAAAGAATTGAAGCTTCAAGATTTAGGGTTTAAGGAAATGGACGAGGGAATTCAGATGATGATTTAAGAAGTTCTGGGCTCTTAGGCTATTTATAATGTTGGTTGAGTATTGTATCTATATGCCTTGTTGAGATTTTTAAGTAATAGCTAATCATGCCATTTGACTAAATATGTGGAGTGCATCCATCTGAGAATATGGACCGTTAATTCGCCAAATATCGCCAGATTTCATTAAGACTAATGAGTTTTGCGTGCATGTATATAATTATACGGGAAATCTTCTAAAACCATTGACTTTTTGATACTACTTCCGATTCTTAATATAATATTTTGCTTGTAGTGTAATTTATACTATAAATGAGATTTTATATTAAAGGTCGGTGGTAACATTTCATTTAACTTGTCTTTTGATCTGGACCACTTGACTTCTGATTTACACTGGCTAGCTTGTCATTGTTATTGTGGGATTCCATATGCGAGTTATATATGATCATAACAGTCATAACTCACTAGTACGCATGAGAGAAATACGTGTTGAATAATAGAAATAGTAAAGTACTAAAGTGTAAAAATGTTATACTCAATGCTTAAATCGTACGTTCTTGAAAACATATAATGACGTTTGATGGTAGAGAGAAGCCATTGAGAATAATTAATTTGGTTTGAAAAACAGGTGCGAGTTGAACTCGATTTCTGAGAATATCTAATAAAGAATGGTAGGTGGACTGGTGCAACATGAAAATGGACCATGGAGATTCTCTCCCGTACCTTCTCCACCATGAAAATGGGTAGCCGCCAGCCCAAAGGTTATGAAGAAGAAGATCTCTCTGTATTTGACTTGGCTTGCTTCAGATTTGGTACTCCACTACCTTCATGGTTCAGCAGAAAACAATTTTCACCAAACTTTGTTCTGATAGGGCCAAAATCACGAGCTATGATTACAAAAGGATGGTTTATTCGAGACTAAATATGTGTGAGAGAGAGAGAGACCTGATGGCCAATATATGACCTAGTTATTTAGTCATAATGTGGAAAGGTGCGCCTCTAATTCCTTTTTTGATCCATCTATCAGATATATCTGGGGGCATGTAATTTATAAATAAGAAAATTGAAAAAAAAAACTAAAGAGACTTCAACATGTTAAAATTGAATTAGAACGAATGCGTTACACAGATGCCCTCAAAATTATAAACGGGACTTTCCTAAGTTAAAAAAAAAAAAAAAAATTTCGCGAAGTATAGATGTTATAGTTTCCTACTCCTTTCTTATTCACGTGACAGGAAAATTCAAAAATTGCAACAACCCATTCCACCAAATATCTATCAACAAGTCTGTCCATGTATATATATATATGTCAACAAGGACAACAGAAGGAATATTCTTGTATCAAAAGTGATGAAGTCAAAAGCGACATGACCACGTGCTTTGTGTAAGATCCCCATGTCCTACCACTTGAACCTGTCACATAGTAGTGACAGAGTCCAATGTTGTCATACATATGGAGCCAAGCTTGATCGTATCAATCACTTCAAGTTAGAATTAAAATAGAGAGAATATTCTGCAGGAAGATTGGTTCCTAGGACTATGGACCTCTCACGTCTGGGTCTTCTCCATAAAAGTACTTAAAAAATATACAAAATAATAAAACACCCTTGAGAATATTAGTAAATAATTAATTGAAGCACTATCGTGTGCTCGTTTACTTCTTAAACAAAAACAGTCAGCCAAGTGGGTTAGGTTTTGATGACTAGCTAGCTAGGCTGTTTCGCTGTATTGAACGAGCGGTGTAAGTTTAACTAAAATCAGATCTTTCATTAAAAGCTACAAAACTAAATAAATTAGAGCAGCGTGGACGAATGTGAAGAATCTTTTGGGCCCCTTTCATTGAATCCCAACAGTTACAAACACCTTTGAAAAGTTTCAACTGGTTGAAATATTCTCCAGGAACTTCATCATTTCACTCTTTCTTTTATTTTATTTTTTTATTATTTAAGAAAAGAGAGGACGTACAGAACCTCATTATTATTAACAAGTAGGACAAAATAAACCGGGGTAGAAAAAGATGGATAGTTTATTATTGCATAATATATATATATATATATATAGAATAAATTGACAATATCATCATGAAAAATATAATTGTCTCAAAAAAAAAATAGATATCTAAAGTTTAAATATTTTATTTAATACTTTAAGAGCATAAAAATGGTAGCCGGGTGTGACACAGTAGTATAGCCGAGTGAATGGAGGCGAAATAATTCTCGAGTTCTTTAGTCACAGGTATATATAGACACATACTGTTCAAGTAACTAATGTACCGCTACTAACAGTTCTCGAGTTCTCTAATAATCATCAGACACGTGACATTTTTTTTTTGGTGGACAGACACATGACATATTTACACACAAAACTGTTGTGGTATTTTTCATAGCATCTTATATTGATAGCTAATCGATCGTTACTTTGGTTACTTAATGTTTTGAAACTTTTTGTGGTAATAGTTTGATTAATTCTCTTTCTTCTTCCACTCTTTTATCTCCCAACTCTTGTGATTGCAAAAGTGATGTGATGAGCCCCAACACTAAGTTAGATTCCTCATCTTCCCCATTATAAACACAAGAGAATGTTGAAAATGTGACCTCTTGTTCAGTTCCTACTGAAGGGAACCAAATTGACTTTCTTGGTTGTGAAGTTTACTTAGAGAATCTTGTTCCTACAATGCCTATGTTTTATTTTAGATCTCTCCATGTACTTATGTTTAGACTAGATGCTGCTGTTGGTCTGGTGTTTCCTTTGCAGAAACATGCACTACCAAGAGGGTATATTATAGGAGAAGTGGTTACAAAAAGAAAATTTATGTTTTTCATCTGAGATGAGGACTTCTCATACAAGAGTCTACGAAGATTTAAGCATCAAGTTGTCTCTTTCCTCATTGCTTTCTTCTCATTTTTATATGGATCTTGAACTTAATTGTTATGTGAAGAGAATAAGTGTGGGGGAGACAAAACTATTAGTAAAAGGTAGACTTCTTTATTTTTCTTTTTCTAGGAGGTAAATAAATGCTCCTTGTTCATATGTCATTCTCACTTTACACCTAGTCTTTACTACATTTTGAACTTCATTGTTACACTCACTTCACTTGTTTCTTTCTTCTTCCTCTCATGGCGATTGTTGAAGTATTGTGCTTCAATCTTGAATTAGACTTCACAACTTACCACTTCACCAAGAAACAAGTCAAGTAAGTTTCTATATGTTGTTTACATTGAGGACAATGTAAAGATTAAGTGCGGGGGAGGGATTGCTTTAGCCACAATATTTTGGTTCATCAAATCTGAGAAAAATTGAAAAAATTTTGAACTTGAGAATTGGTTTTGTGAAATGCTTAATAGACCCCTATTTACACATTCCTAATGCAACTCCTTGGCATGATTTTGTAAAAATTTAAATGCATGATGATTGTGAAAGTCAAGCATTTCCAAGTGTGATTGCATTAAGCTTGAGTAATCCCTTTGCTTGATTCAATTCAGTGATTAGAGTGTCTTTAGTGCAAATTTATTAATTTGGATACCTAGCTTGATTTGGGGAAGTTGATATGGTAGAGAAAAGCCTTGTTAGAAGATTATTGAGCCTTGATTCTATTTTCTCATTTTGTGTGTATTCACCTATTCTCTAGTTAATCTCTAGAACTCGTTGGTTCTTTTTCAAAACTATATTAATGCCTTTGATTTGTAGTATGATAGGGGCATTCAATTCTAAACCAGTTGACATAAACACAAACCATTAATCATTTACCTTTGATTACCCCTCGAACCCTTCACTTTCATTTCTATTTTATTATATAAATGGTACGTTTGCATCATTTATCAAGTTCTTATTACTAGTACTATGATTTAAAAAAAAAAAAGAGGTACTATTGTATATATGAAAAAAATGCCATGTGAATAGTCAAAAAAGAAAAAGAAAAAAAATTCAAAGAAAAAGAAATAAATAAGGCACTATGATAAAAAAATGTGAATTAATTTTAGTTGTGTAGTGCTAAGTGATCTATCAACATTACAACCCTAAGAAGTCCCCTTGACTATGGATTCATGGCAAAACTAGTGGTAGAGATAGTAGAACCTTTACAAGCCTATGATGGATGCTAGAATAGGTGAATTGAGGGAAACTCCTTATGATTTGAGAGATGAGAGAAACACTTGTTCTTTTGAGAGCTCTATCATGTCTATCTTTCTTGATTTTGTTATGTGTTCAATTTGATTTCTTTGCACTAAAACAAATCCATGAGCTTTAATTGATTTGGGGATTGTGGTTATTCAATCTTTATATAATTGCATTCTTGAATTACTTGATGATTATAACATTGGGCATATTTTTGAAAACATTGGTTTTTTTTTTTTTGCCCAGGAGTGCAAAAGGCTAAGTGTGAAGGATGGTTCTGTCTCTCTCTCGTCTCCACACCAAGCTCCAAACTCATGACACTCTACTTCTTTGCTCTGTGTGATCGGTGAAGGACAATAGAAGGGAAGAGATGGTGAAGGTCACCGATGATGGTGTTGAGATGATGACGAAGGTGAAGAAAAAGAACAGCTCCCAACTCCCCCAGCTCTTCCTATCTTTACTCGCAGCTCCTCGCTCTCAGCTCAATCTCCTTTTTCGGCTATGGTGGAGGTGATGCTTGCCGGCGGCCTGTGGTGGTGGATGAGCTGCTGGCGAGAGAGAGGAAGAAGAAGGTGAAGGTGTTGAGACTTGGGAGGACAAAGCTCTCTCGCAGCGCTGTCTCATCTATGTTTCTGGTTCTCCTCTGTGTGTTGCGCAATTACTCTCCTTTTCTTCAATTCTCCAATTCAATCCAGATCTAACCTAAGCTGCGAAAACGCTGAGTTTTGGTTCCCTTTTTGTCATTCCATTATTTCAGGTCCTTAGCAGTAATAAATTTTGATACTTTTCTGGTATTTCTTAAATTCAAGCCCCAAACTACTATTTCCATACTTAATCCAATTTCTTCAAGCATCTACAATTTAAAGCAATTATGCCAACATCAATTCTTCTCAAGAATAAATGATTAAGAGTATTTACAATTTTTATGACAATTTTACCCTTTTTAGTCCTAATTCAGTGTATTTACTCTTAATACCAATTTATCACAAAGAATGCATTTTAAGCTCTATAAGTATGACAAAATCCTCAAATAAAGTATAAAAATATATAATAAAATTGGGATTTTTCGGTCACATTGAGAGCAATTAATTCTAATTTATCAATTTTGCTCATGTAGTAGTTACTCCTTCTAGTCCTATTTATAAGTAACTTTCTCTCTCTTGAAGCTAGGGCCAGTTTGGGATCACGGTAGGAAGAAAAAAAAAGTCACTTTTCTAACTTAAAAAGCTACTTTTGGCTTAAGGTGGTGTTTGGCTTCACGTTGGAAGCCAGTGGGCTTTTAACCCAAAAGTGGCTTCTGAGCAGAACCCGAAATGCCAGCCTCTTCATCGCTGTGCAGTCACGACTGGGTAGACAAGACCGTTAGCTTGACATTTATTCCTTTACCTGTCATATGTAAATGCAAATGGAGCTCAGATTTGTCTCCTTCCTTCTAGATCAAGCCTGTCTTCCGTTGGTGCTTGTGGTGCTTATCTGTGTCGATCTCACTGTGAAAGCCGTCGACGCCGTGGGTGGTTCACCGGTGGGTGGTCCTTGTCCGAGCTCTAGCGTCTGTTGTCTTGAGTCGAGATCTATGGAGCTTTGAGGTTTTGTCCGTTGGAGCATGTCGGATTTCTCACTCCTGATCTGACCTCTAGCTTTCGTTGGCATCTGACAGTGTTGGGTGGTTAGACATAGTTGTTGTCCGATCTCATCCTTCTTTTGAGTTTTGTCCTGTCGCGATCTATGAGCGTTCGAGTTTGTTGGGTAGATTCATTATTGGGGGCTGTGATTTGTGGTTGCCGGAGTTGCTGTGAGTCATCGGAACAGTGTAAGGTCACGGTTCTTGGGTGTTGACCACCTCAGCTTGTGTTTGTCATCTCTCAAAATACAAGCACCCAGCCACCATCGCGTAAAAGTTCTTTCCTCACCTCCTCTCACTCTGGCCTGCATGGCGATCTGAAACTGTGGTTTGGAACTTGTTTGGCGATCTTAAGAATATGTGATGCATTGTTGTTGGCACCCTGCGGTTTTTGTATGGTTTTTTTTTTTCTGTTACAATATACTCTATTTTTGTGTGTTTTTTTTACTCGGTTACAATACACTGATTAGAAACTTGTTTGGCGATCTTACGAACATGTGATGCATTGTCTTTACCCTTTTACTTAAAATAGTCGAAGTCTTCATGAGCAAGCATGCTTGATCTTCACTACTTCTGAAATTTAGTTTATGGGTAGTGGGAAAGTACGAAATGAACTTGCTATTGATGTGATTGTTGGAATGTAAAATGAATTCAATTTTTATTGAGCAAACCAAACCTGCTTGGCTGATGGGGTCTGAATTTTGCATTCTGGTTGAAATCCTGAAAATTTGAGACTTATTATGCGCAAAATATAGATGAATTCCTAAAGAGATGTGGATTTTAGAAATTGTTAGGGGTAGATGATCCAATAATGAGACATTTCTTGTATGTATTATAATTTAAATATAAATTTATCCATTGTTAATTAAGCACTTTCGTGTATTTTTCTTTTTTTTCAATAATAATGAAACTTTTTTTATTTTATCAAATTTTATTTATATTTTTTCACTTCAATTATCATAATATATATATATATATATATATGTAGTATTTAATAAGATTCATTCTTTTTCAGCCATTTTTATCTAAACGGGCTTTTCAAACACTAATCCAAACATGTTTGAGGTTAGAAAAAAAGGCAGTTCTATCACCGTCAATCCAAACACAAATCATATCTACAATCTGACTTTTCCAAAAGCCCATTGTAAAAAAAGCTTCTTCTCTACCGCTAATCCAAACAAGCATCTAGTCCTTAATATAAGCTACTTTTTTTTTGTGTTTCAAAATTTACACTAATTTTTTTCCTTTTCTACCCCTATTAAATACATATCTTTATATTAATGAATCACTAATTCTCTTTCATTCAATCATTTATTACTCATTCTCTCTAATATTTTATATTTTTTCTCTCTCATATTTTTACTCATTCTCTCTTCTATGCTCTTTTCATAATAAATAGGGGCATATTTGGAAAAGACATAACAATTTTGATATATTTATTATTTTTAACTAATCTTAATAGGTAGTTCGTTTTGTGCAATAAAAAAATTGCTTATAAAAATGACCAGAGGGAGTAATGTTTAAACTTAGCTCATTGTATTTTTCTCTCTCCTTCAAAACCTAATTTAATGTGGGTAAAGGTGAATTCTTTTTTGAATTTAAGGCAAATTTAATGAGGTAACTAACATTTCTTGATTCTTGATTCTGATAACTTAGTCGAAGTGACTTATTTTGTGGAAGAGAGTACACTTATTGGCACTGAGTGTTTGGATGGGTGAAAATATGGCTTATAAGCTGCTTTTAATGTAAATCGAGACAGAACTCCTCTCACATACTTACCTCATATACCATAAATCACGATTGAAAAGCTACTTTTAAGTATTTCTATCGCTATTCCAAACATACACTATGCAACTTATGTTGAAGTCGAGATGTATGAGTAACAGCCAATGAATACGACAGCAACCGAATGTTTTTGCTTTTCGACCTACATGCCAAGAGCATTATGTAACTAATGATGCTCCAACCTAAAAGTTCAAAGGAACATTAAGTTACATGCGTGTAGGAAAATTAAATACAGAGAGGTGCCAAGAAATTCAATTTTTTACAAGTTTGACTTCTAAAAAACACAACTTGATTTGTAAACATAATTGTTAGCTTCGACTTGTAAATATGCAAGTTTTTGAGACCTCTCTGTATTTATTTATTTTTTTATCTTGGACCTATGGGTATTTTTTTTTGTCAAATTCAAATTTAAATAAACAACTGGAACTTTGGGCTAGACAGGATAAACAATGATATAATAATTTTTTTAAAACAAATTGGCGAAATATCCTTAAGAATTCCACGCGTTAGTATTGCAACATAATAAATGATGATGATGATGTAGTCTTCTGTGTTCATTTTTGTTGCGTATGGCATCAAATCCGAAATCAGTCATCGCAATTTTAATTTTTAACTGTATCGACGGCTCATTCAAATGTGAGGATGTATTCTGCAGATATGAGGGAGCAGCGTACTGCGCCACCAGCCGCAAATCTAAGAAACTCTGTGGTATATATGGCTTCTTTACTAGTGGTGAGAGCTTGATTCCTTTTGATTGGTTTAGTTATTGTAAAAAATCACCACGTGTTTTTAATTTAACGCCCAAAATGGTGTGGGGGTGTGTGTTTTAAAGTTAGTAATAGACTTTCACGTGGCAAGCTACCTTAGTGCGGTTCCCAAGGCTGCTTGTTTTTCTCTTCTCTAGGTTTTAAAAACCTTTGTACTTTACCGTGAGCGTGCATAATTTAATTAAAGCTCAAAGCATATTTGTAACAGAATCTTCTTGGATGCCATATACTATATGATTTTGATTCTTATTCTATTGCCCCTTTTGGAGCAGCCACCACGATGCATGAGTCTTGTTTGCCTATAAATACCAAGCAAAGTCTAGCGAGCTTCTTCAGTGTCTAATAATCTCACTCCTATATTCCTTCGTATAGGCACTCACTTCTTATTTTGTTCAAAGTTCCAATTCCCTTTTTGATCTTTGGCCATGGCATATTCCACTCGGACTTCCTTCTTTATATTGCTGGTCTTGTCCCATGGACTGCTCTTCGTGTAGGGAAGGAACTTGAGACAAATCAATGGCCATTCACCCGACTCTGCAAAAGACACAACAAAAACCACAATTGCCTTTCGACCGATGAGAAATTTGGAGGGAAACGTCAAGAGCATTTTGCCCTATAGCTCCAGGGCACAGCCCTGGTGACGAATCCCAATTTTATTATATATTTTTATATTTTATTTGGGGGGTTTTGTCATACTTATAGAGCTTAAAATGTCTTCTTTGTGGTTAAATTGACATTAAGAGTAAATACATTGATTTAGAACTAAAAAAGATAAATTTGTCATAAAAATTGTAATTATTCTTAATCATTTATTTTTGAGAAGATTTGATGTTGGGTTAATTATTTTTAATTGTAGGTACTTGAAAAATGTGATTAAAACTGAAAATGGCAGTTTGAGGCTCAAAGTTGAAAAATGTTAGTTTGGTACCACGAATTTTAAAAATACCAGTTTGGTCTACCAGTATAACTCCAGCGTTTTGGCATCCGCTTAGGTCAGATTTCGGATCAGTTTTCAGAGATTCGGGGCAGAGATGAGACGCGAGAGAGGGTAGTTGCCGCAAGCTTGAGATTCTCCTTCATACACCTCACCTTCCTCCATCGACTTCCCATCACCATTCCTTATGCTTGGTTGCTGGCGAGATTTGCTTCCTTCACCGTGGCGACCTTCCATTTCACCACAAAAGGCAGAAGGAGATTATTTCCTTATGTTTTAATGAGACTATGTATTGTATGTGATTACTATGGTGTGTGGTTGAATTAATTCATATTGAGTGTTATGAATGTGCTCTCATTTAAGAGGAAACAAATGCATTAAAATAATTTTCAAACACACATCAAGTGGTTCTTTAACAATTTATCTAAGAGAAGGCTATGAATGCGATCGTAGGATTAGTCATTAATTAGATAAATTGGACTCAATGTGTTTACTTGAGGTTTTCACTTAATTGAAATCTTAAAACAACTATTTTTTTTTGTATTTTCTTTATAAAATAGGATGGGTATGAGGAAATGAATCTTGGTAGTGAACTTAATGACTTTCTTTGCTTCTTGAAATAATTTAGGAGTTAATTTTGTATCAAGTCAAATTAAAAATCTTAAGCAATCGCATTAGGTCCAATCTACCTAATTAATGACTAATCCTATTATCGCATTCATAGTCACCTCTTAGACAAATTGTTAAAACCCACTTGATATGTGTTTGAAAATTATTTTAATACACTTGTTTCCTCATAAATGAGAGCACAATCGCGACACTCAATATGAATTAATTCAATTACACACTATAGTAATCACATACAATGTATAATCTCATTAAAACATAAGGAAATAATTTCAATACATAGTCTAAGTGCATCAACACAAAATTCAACACAAATATTAACCAATAAGGATAAATAATCACTCATCCAAGTATCATAAATATGTACCAATGCAGAATTAAACCAATCAGTTCATAATTAATACATATAATGTGCTAATAGAAAACTAATAAACTCCCCTTTATAGCACAACGAAGCTCTAGCCACTCTCTACCACCAAGACTTAAATAAATCAGCAATCCATGTCCATTAGAACATCCACATTAGCTTTACAAACCAACAACCAGAGAGCATCAAGACAGCACCAAATCTGGAAGCTCATGAAAGAGGAAGTGGATTGACTGTTGAAGAGTAGTGAGAAATGGATAATCCAATTGAATGCGTTGGATTATAATGGAATGATAAGCAAAAGAAGGTCGGTGGTGGTGTTAATGGAATGGTAGAAAGGTGAAGATGGTCAACTATGATGCAGATAGGCACAGTGGAAGGCGACAGTGATGGTAAACAGAGGAGGTGCTGACTATGGTGCTTGGATTGTGGTTTGGATTCTCTGAAATGGTGAAGAAAAAATGGTGGTGTTGTTGGTGGTTATTGGCAGTGGAGGAAGAAAGGAACAGAGGAGTGCTGAGAGGGTCAACGGAGAAGGAGAAAACGGTGGTGGTTAAGGGAAGAACTCCAGTCTTCAGCTCTCTGTTCTGTTCCCGACGGTAGTACTAAGTAGGCAGATGGTGGTGGCGGTGTGACTGGGTCGAGGGAGGTAGTAACCGATGGTGATGACAATGAGGATGGTGAAGGTATTGATGATCTCTCCAACTCTCAACTTGCTCCACTCTAGTGGCGGCGCTAAAATTGTACTCCCTCTATTCTTTCGAAGCTTAGACCTCTGTTCCTCTCCGTCTTTCTCAGGCGCTCACTTGGTGGACAATGGTGAAGGGTCGCCAACGGCTATGGTGAGGAGGAGGAAGGCCGCTGGAGACAAGAGAAGAGGAAGGAAGGAAGAGGATCGAAGATGAATAATGATCATATCTCCAGCTTGCGCGGTGCTCCTATGTATATCTCCCTTCAGCTCGCGTCTTGGGTCTCGCATCTCCGAATCCCATATCCACCAAGTCCGGTCTAGGGGTATCAAATCCCTGGGTCAAAACGATGTGGTTTGACCAAGGAACCAAAATGAAAACTTTGAAACCTTTCCTTGAGGGACTAAAAAGCACATTTTTGAAACCTTGGTAGGGACAACCATAATTTTTGAACTTTTTGGGTCCTCATCTGTAATTTTACACTGCCCCTTTTCTACATTATTTTGTAATTTTCACAAAATCTGGGGGCCCTTTCTGTGATTTTTCCCAATCATCAAAACATTAATTTTGACCCTCTTGGATTTCCAATTTTCTTCCAAAACCTCTATAATGCAAGATTAAGCAAAATGTAGCATCAAAAGTCCAAGAAAACATTTGTATAAATAATTAACAAATTTATGACCATTTTGCCCCTAATTACAATTAATTCAATATAAAGGTCCCTAACTAAAATTAATGCTTAATCATGCAATAATGTCCTATAAAATCCATTAAAAATCCCAATTTAATTATGAAAAATCATATAACAATATGGTTCAATCAGACCCACAGCAAGATAGAGACAATGTTGAGAGGGAAGAGCACCGGTGAACCTTCTTCATTCCACCACCACCATCGTCTTTCAAGGGAGCTTCTTCTTCTTCCTCCTCCTCAAACTACACGGGCACTGTGACATTGAAGGGAGCTGAGTGGACTGGAGTTGAGAGGAATAGAGCTGAGAGAGAAGAGGCTGTTTCTTTATCACCACCTCTTTCTTTCACCGTCGTTCACCTCCACCAACACCGGCCTTCAGTCCCCTTCACCAGTTTCACCGCCAGCAACCTCTCTCATCTAGACTTGGCTTTCTCGAATCTATTTTTGGGGAAATTTTAGCCCGAGTTTAATTGATTTAGTTCTAATTGGTTAATTTAGTCAGTGTTTTATATGACTGGAATTGTAAAATTGTTGGGTGAAATTGTGATGACAAATTGCAGTGGCTAATTTCCTTTTCTCCTAGAGCAATGGTTTGAGACTTGAGCTTGGAGCTTAATAGGAGGAGTATTTTGCTATCTAATTTCTATTTTTAATCTTTTGTATTAGTTAAATTCTAGGTTTAGAATTTAATTATTATATTGGATTGAATGTTTTACATTGGGGTTCAATGCATTTCTTGAGATTAGATGTGTCTTTGGATTTAATGTATGTATTTGACACTTGTGCTTCATTAGTAACAATTTCATGTAATTGATTTGGTATAGCTTTTGCTAGAATTTGCTATGAATATATAATTGAGATTGTAATGCAAGGGTTCTTGGTTACTTGTGTCATGTATATTGTTAATTTCAATTGCTAGTGTTTAAATTGGGTTTTGGTAAGAGGAATTAATTTCTACCTAGTGTGGAAGAATTAATTCACCTAACTCAAGCTAGCTCAAAGAGTCCTTTGAGCAAATTTGTCAACTAGCACACTTTCATTATCTTTTGAAGCAAGGATTGATGAAATTCATTGTTCTAGGAGGTTTAATCATACTTTTCAAAATCAATATCAATTTTTTTCCACTTTTATTCCAAAAAATCCAAAAATATTATTTTTTTAAAGAAATTTAGTTTAATTGAAATTTAGTTGTTAGATAAAAAGCTCAAAAATCATTTTTAACTTATTTTATGTCAATCATCGCACTTAGTTTCTAGGTAATTAATAAAATACTCATCAAGAGACGATCTGGGATTGCATCCTATATTGCAATCCTTGGTTTAATTTTTGAAGAGGTTAACAAGGCATAAAACACACGCTTCTTCACCTGGTGCAGGCCATTGCATTCAAAACCTAAGTAACTTATCAATGCATGCATGCAATTAATTATTATTCCCCAGTATTATGCTCTACTGTAGGAGCTAGGTATGGTTCTATGTATTTCCTTATGCAATTTTATTTCACCCTATCTTAGGTGATCTGTATGTTCGCATCCATTCTATTTCCTTATGCTAGGTCTTAAGTACGTAGGGCTACGATTTATGCATGCATGCTTCAATGTTGTGTAATGAATATATTTTGTGTTGCATTAATTATTCTACTGTACCACAATTCTCTTATCTTTTTCCTCTCTCAACTTATATTTCTAATGAAGTACTCTCTTGCTCATCCTGCGAATATTAAGTACTCCCTCATTACTAAATATAGGATTTAGTTTGTAGTGTAAATTGCACTACAAAGTAGATAATCCATCTAGGATGGAGGTGGTATCAACTATACGTGTAAATCATGATGACTTCATATTGGGGCAAATGTCACCAAGCTAGCTATAGCGGAAATGCGCAACTATTATTTGGCTTACTCTTTATTATATTTATTTACTTTTTGACAAAAAATGTCCTGTCTGGTTCCAGCAGAGCTGTAGTGGAAGGATCAAATTATTGACGAAGTAAAATGTAAAAGGAATAAAACGGGTAGTAGAGGATGGAACTTTAAAATCAAGCACGTCCCCAAGCTATGAACTATAATACATCTTGACTTAATATTTTTTACTTTTACTTTTTTTTTATTGTTTTTTATATTGTTGCTTGAAGATTTCCATATATATATATATATATATATATCAGCTAATAATTATGCCCGCTCCTGGTGCGAGAGAAAGTGGATGAGAAGAACAAACACTATTTTCGACGCAAGTGCGAGTGTTTTTAAACAGTGATGATATACCAAAATATTTCATTCACTTCAAATTTCATTAAGTGATGTTTGCATCGTACTCTTTTGGTCCAAAACATAGGAGCTTGTTAGGGGTTGGTATTAGTCTTAAATATAAGACCATAATACTTTTTATTACTAAAATTTATATTTTCCTCAAACTAATTTACCATACTTATAAACTGATATATATATATATATATAATATTTAATGTTATACATGTGTCCTCGGGAGACCAGATCACATTTGAATTTTTTAAATAATTTGTCTTGTTTCCACAATTTACCAAAATAGCTGAGTAGTTCTTATACTAAGGACTAGACAAGTAGCTAGGTGCCCACACAATACTTAAAAAAACAAAATTAGATAAATTAATGTATATGAATATAGGAGAATTGAACCACTAGGAATCCATGTATAGAAACATATATTGCTACGTATAAGCATAAACTCATTCACTCTGTTGCATGTAGCATGGAATATGTAGTCATCAAGGGGAAAAAATGATAGAGAGCTAACATGTGAACCATTTTTGAAAGGAGAGGAATGTCTCCATTGGTTTTCTCTCGATTCCCTCTCTATTTAATGTTTCCACCATTAGATCAAGTTTTAATGGTTGAGATTTATTTTATTTACCATGGTATTTTTTTTATATTTAATGTTATAAAAATATTTTTATATAGTATTAAATCTCAACAATTAAAATGTGATCTAATGGTAAATACATTAAATGGAGAAGAAATAAAGAGAGAGATCAATGGAGACATCTCTCTCCCTTGATGGTTAAACTTCAACAGATAATTAGCCTGCCAGGGAATGCATGATGTTCTGTATATTCCCTCACTTATAGCTTCCAACTTAATAATACCCGTAAGCCAGATTCCACAACATATCAATGTTCAAGAAGTAACCTAAATTTTCCTTCATGTTTTGACGGATATCACAGTAAAATTTTCAATAATACAATATTCAAATTATATTTCAAGCAATAATCAAAATAATATATTAAGAAATAATTACAACATTAATATTTTATTTTCATAAAATTCCTTATAACATCGCAGAATTGAGAATACGCATGAACAAGATTCTCGTATCAACTTAGCATTTGAACCAATAATAAACCTTGTTGCACATGAGCTACATACTTCGCAACTCGTGAGGATTGTTAATAAAAGCTTCCCACCCTAAAATTCACAATCGTTCTATAGCATACACTGCTTTTTGTTTGGCTTAATCGACTTTTTTTGAAAAGGTGACTGATGAACTAATTAATTATTAGTTTATTTGTTTTCTCTGGTACATCAACTTGACTCTTTGATTATATGATCAGTTCTTAATTTAACATTTACTAGATTTTAGATGCGCAGTATTTATCAATATTCTAAGCCGGTCCTTTTTACTTTTTATGAACTGCAACTTTGGAAGTCACTGACTCCCTTCCAAGAATCTTCAGACACTGGGAATATCTCAAAGTACCTTTGCGTCCCTTCTTTCTTTGTTTGTTTTGTTTAACATCCCCATGTCCCACCACTTGGAACTTGTCACAGACTAGTGGCAGAGTCAAATGTTGTCATGCATATGGCGCCAAGTTTGATCGAATCAATCACTCCAAGTTGGAATTAAAATGGAGAATATTCTGTACAAAGATTGGTTCCTAGGACTATGGAACTCTCATCACTCCTGGGTCTCCTCGATAAAGGTACATAAAAAAAATAGACAAAATAATAACACGCTGGTGAGAATATTAATTAATTAATTGAAGCACTATTGTGTGCTCGTTTATTTTTTAAATGAAAACAGTAAGCCAAGTGGGTTAGGGTTTTATGGCTAGCTAGGCCCTGTTCCGCTGTATTGAACGAGCGGTGTAAGTTTAATTAAAATCATATCTCTGTTATGTATGAGTGTGACATGGTATATAGCGTTGTGAATTATGGAAGCGAAATAATTGTCATTGGCATCCGAAAGGTTATTGAGAATTGAGAGAGTCGCAGGTATATGTACACACCGTTGAAACTAACTTGCCCGTACTATAGTTCTCGAGTTCTCTAATAATGTGGACACACAAGGCTAATCATTCAAGTGTTGTGGTATTTTTCATGGTATCTTATATTGATGCTAAACTAATAGAAATTAAATATCCATCACTGTAAATAAAAGAATTCTATCAATAAAAGTTGATAGTGTACTCCCTTCAATCCCTATTATAAGACACCTCTAACCACTTTACTAGAATTAAGGAGAGGTGCTTAAATCATTTATCTGAAAATAATAAATTTTCAATTTTACCCATATTAAATAGATAATTCATATTTGTATTGAATTCTCCCTCATTTAATTAATGACTTTATGTTGGGGTGTTATTGAAAAAGCTTAACTTATATCCCATCAAGTGACGAAATAAGATCGGCAATCTCTTCTAGAATGCGCCTTGTTGTAATTAAGGACCAGAGGGAGCACATATTATGGAGTAAAACAGAAATGTGATCAGTAATTATTTTGGTAAAGAGACAGAATGAAGACCTTTTGGAAAAAGAAAAAAGTTGTGTTCATTATAGATAGCACGTAGTTATACATATCATGAGTCCTGTTAATTAAGATTATGACATTGAAATCAAACCTAAATCTGAAATGAAACATACATTTTGAAAAATCATGATCCACTGAGCCTATCTGGGGCAAGTGCCCTAGCTAGCTAGTTGTGAACAGAATGTCCTACGCCAGGACTGTGGCCAGGGTCGGTGGGCCTGAAGTCATCGATGTTGTGACCTGGAGCCGCCTCGCCTGGAGGCGTTGGTGGAGACTGGATTGCATTTGGAGTCACTAGGCCACCATGCACGTTCTTTTGGTTATGATTTGCAAGGTTTTGGTCTCCCTGTGACTGTCGGGATTCCACGAAGGCATTGGAATGTCTGGCAGAAAATAAGAGCTACGAATATCAAAGAGATGATAATCTTGTTTTGGGTCATGAACACTGTAATACCCCGAATTTTGAGACTCAAGGATAGAGAATAAGCCTGAGATTAGTGGATTGCTAAGCCCTGGTTTAGCAAGATCCCAAATTGTGATTAGGGGTTAATGACTACAAAAGTGGACGTGGTTAGTGATTAATGAACCCTTTTAGAGAATATAAAGAGGATTGTAGTCGCTTGTGTTATGAGCAACGCCAAAATCCTGTATTTGAGTTCAATTGTGGATTAACATCCAAATTGACTTAGAATAGAGGGAAGAATTGAATGGTGTATTGTGATGGAAATGGTGTCATGTTGTGGTATTTAATCATTGGAATTGTTTTAAATTGGATTGGACACATTGGTTGCAAAACTGGAAATGCTGTCCAGTGAAACTCTATTCTGGGCTGTCAGTTTGTGTGAACGTTTTGAATGACCAAATGGTGTCTAAAAATTATGAAACTTTCCAGTCTTATAGTTCATATCTCAAGCTTCAAAAATGGACAAATAATTTGTGCCATTTCATGTTGGGAACTGAGAGATATGACTGTCCAAAGTTTGAGGTCGAAAATGGACTCTGTTTTGGGGCAGTGATGAAATTTGTGTAATTCTGGAATTGTGTGGTGATTTCTAGTATTGGTAAATATTTTTCCTATAAAGAGGACTTAAATAGCTTTCATTTGGCTTTGGAATCACCTCATTTCGAATTTTCTAGAATTAGTTATGATTTTTCAAAGTTTGGGCAGAAAAACTGTCATAAAATCCGAAAATGGGATTTATGACATCAGCATAATAAAACATGACATCATCCTAATGTTAAAACACTTTTTATTCATCTTTCTCCTTCAGCATTCCGACGCCATTCTGCAACCAAAGTAAAGAAAAGGAGTTGAGAGGGTTTTGGGAGAAAAGGAGAAGAGAACTCGCTAGGTAAGCCGATTTCTCCGACGATCTAGCTCCTAACGTGTATAACTCCGATCCTAAGCTACTCCTTTATGTTCTTTAAGGTTTGGAAGCTCCTCTTTTGGTGTTAAAACACCTAGGGTTTTCATTCAAGTCAAGGAAAAGCTATTAGGAGCTTGAGGTAACTTCCAAACTCTTGTATATTGACTATTCTGGCTGCTGTGGGCAATTTAATCGGTGAAATTTCGCCGGATTGCCATTGGTTGTAAAAATGGAAAATGGGTTTCCCTAGGGGTTATGCTGCCCAAATTGATACTAAATGGTAGTTGTAACCTAATGGAATAGTCAATAAAGCGGTTAGGAGTAGAAAGGAACGCGTTTACGGAGCCGAAACCGAAAAACCCCAATTTTCCCCTTAAAACCTATATATTTCGGCCAGCATTGTAAATGGGTCTTAGAGTTGGATTTTCAATGATTTGATGATTCCATTGGATTCAGTGGGCGAAAATAGGTGGGGTTACAGTTGGGCACTTTTTCGGAAAAGGCCGAAAAAGCATAATTACGAAAACGCCCTTGAAACCCTTAAAGTGGGGCTGCCAAGGGTAAATTTGTAAATTGAAATTGAATTTGATAATTCCGAGTCCGAAAATGGATTCCTTGGGCGAAAATATGTTAGAATAGCCCATGTCAAAATTTCGGGAAAAGTACAGCCAGACTGGGTACGGTGGGGCCGGACCGGGTCCCCGGGGGCATTTTAGCAAATTTTCAATATAGCTTCATATGACCCTCAGAAACACTATGGAAGTATCTAAATAGTACATTTGACATTGTAGGATCGAATGTGAAGCCCCGAGCTGCTGGCACGCAAATCGAGGAGAAAAGATTGGAGGTAGGGAACTTATCTCTCCTGCATGCTCTGATAACTGTATTAATGTGTTGATGCATGTTATTGCTTTGCTTGATTATGTGGAACATGTATGAATGATTTGAAGCTATGTTTCAATATATGCTATGGCCATATGTGTATCGTTCGAAGCATTGAGCTTATAGATTTGTCATTGTATGTGTGCATGAGTTATGTGATGCAAGCATGTCATGCATTAAACACTTATCTTGCCTGCATATTGATAATGTTTCCCTACTGAGATTCTCTCGAATCTCACCCTCCCTTACCAACAATTTAGACAGGGCAAGTGGCTCGTGGAGGGAGCGGTAGGACTCATTCGAGATGAGATTGTGTGATCCCCATTTGGAGAATTGTAATGGGCAATTATGCCCTGTATATCTTTAGCGAAGGTATGTACCCGAGATTGCCGGGATGATTATGTTGTGCACTCTGATATTTATATGAATGTGATTTATCTTCGCGTAGTAATTGTATTCGAAATGTGAATATGAGACCAAGTTTATAAATGATTTCGAAAGGTATTTTTGAAAACCCCATCATGTGATGGGTTAGTAAATGTTATTTGATTATTATTGGTCTCTATTTCATTTTAATCGTGTATTTCGGATATAATTACTGAGGGGGTTACATTTTGGTATCAGAGCTGTTGTTCCTGGCAAGTAAAGGATTTGCTAGAATAATGGCAGTAGTTGTTGCCTTAAGTCCTAGAGAATGACTTTGTTTGTTGTGGTATACATATTAAGGTCCCTGCTGGTTGTGGATATATGTGATTTGTGGACTGTGTATACATTATTTGATTATCGAGGAGTAGTGAATCATTGTGGAATCGAAATATATAATGGTTTGCCTGAGAAATAGATGCGTAGATTCAGAGGTGGAGGTAATCAGACCCATCATCTGATTTGGGAATGGATGAAATGATTTCCTAGATGTGTGATATTGAGATTCTAGGTATCGTGACTAACCTAGATATTGGGTGAGAAACCCTAGGTGGTATGATGTTACATGTAGTGATGTCATACTGAGCTTGTGTGTTTAAAGTCCTTAAGACCTAGGGGCTGATATGCCTTAGGCTGGCAGGGATTTTTGAGTTTATGCTGGAGTGGATGATACTCCGTGGATTTGAGGGAAGTGATTTCCCAGTTCAACTGAGGTTGAGGTTTACGAGATGAACTGTTATCCAAGGATCAGACTCAATAGTCAAGCTGGTTCTTAGGAAGTTGATATGACCTATATGGTCTGTGGTGCCAGAGCATGGTACTAGAATTGAATTGAAATGTGTATCAGGTATCCTGAGGTTGCTAGTGTTCATCTAGTATAGGGAAAAGTGATTCTGTGGAGAATTTGAATTTGAAAGACTTACCTACGAGGATTCGGAGTGGAGAAGGCAACCTACGGGGAGTTCTGATCGGAGAGGGCTACCTACGGTGACACCTGATCGGTTAGGCTATATGTGAGTCCTGGGTGAAATGTGAGTAGCCCAGCTGCCCGCCAGGCTCAGTGTAAGGGCCGGCCAGCGGAGCCCTGGTACGTAGTTGACCAGGGGGGTGGGCACTCTAAAGGGGTGTGACAATTAAAAAAAATTGTGACAGCCACCGTGACGATAAACCCTAGTGTGTAGCTACCGTGACGACGAACCTTAGTATGCACTCGCCATGACGTTGAATCGTAGAATAGAGCTCTGGGAACGTTGGGAGTATGGGATCTCAACGAAGTGCTGGTTGTGGCTTTGAATGATTCAAGTGGAATCGGGCCAAGGTCTGGCACAAATGAATATAGGTTGTGAATGTTGTCAGTTGTGGTGGGAGATTCCTATGGGACTTCTGTTAAATCAACTTGACATTGTGAAAGCACAAATGAGGAGAAAGACCTCAGAGTGTGCAGCGGAAGCGTGGTGAATGTGATGTTTGAGAATTGTGTTGAGCAGAAGCTCGAATTTGCAGAAAGTGCAATGCGTTAGTGATGGCTTCGGGAGGTAAAACTTCGGGGTCAAGTTGTATTGTGAAAAAGGGGTCTTGAAGGATCCCAGTACGTGAAAAGAGTTTGAGATATTGAAGGTGAAGTTGTTAATATGCCTGGTTCCAGCTTGTTACGATTGTGTACGGTGAGTCCATCTCCCCGGTTGGGCCGGATCGGTTTGGTCTGGTGGGCTGCGCCTGATAGGCATAGGCTCAGGATGTGACTGATATTTGTGAGTCTCTCACCTGCGGCCGCATGGGGTGATTCCTATGGCGGAGGACCGTGCCTTCGGGGCGGTAGTTACGGGGGATTGACTATTTGTGAGCCGCGAGGCTATGTATATGCACTGCCACGCCAATAGTCCCTGAGTAGCTAACAACAGTTCGGGTAAAGACTGAGTGTCTTCCCGGCGGAGAAAGGGGATGAGGGTGGAGTGTGATGTGGAAGCCGAAAGGCTATGTGTGAGCACCGCTACGCCAATAGTCCCTGAGTAGCTAACAACGATTCGGGTTAGACTGTGAGTCTTCCCGGCAGAGAAAGGGGATGAGGGTAGGGTGTGATTATGGATCTGCTATTGTGAGCCTGAATAGCTATATGGGTGCACTGCCACGTCAATAGTCCCTGAGTAGCTAACAACGGTTTGGGTTAAGACTGTGTGTCTTCCTGGCGGAGAAAGGGGATGAGAGTGGGGTGTGATTGTGAATCTGTGACAATTGTGGATAAGCTGGGAATGGGGTATAGTTGTGTAGCAGAGCAGAACTAATTCAGCTTATGGCTAATTCGACTACATGATCGGGGGTTCTCTATTTTGAGGGCACTACCCTGGCATGGCCAACTTGGCTAGCCACCACGTTGGTTGCACTGGTGTTAACCCAAGGCCGAAAGGCGGTGCGTAAAACTAGAATCTGCAATGTACGTTTGATAAGGAAATGGATTTTCTTGTGAGTCCTGGGTGAAATGTGAGTAACCCAGCCACTGTCACGGGGCATCCCCAGCGGGGGGTAAAACCGGGGTGGGCACCACCGGCACGGGGCATCCCTAGAGGGGGTAAAACCGGGGTAGGTGTGACAATAATTGGGTAACCCAGCCACTGTCACGGGGCATCCCCAGCGGGGGGTAAAACCGGGGTGGGCACCACCGGCACGGGGCATCCCTAGAGGGGGTAAAACCGGGGTAGGTGTGACAATAATTGAGTAACCCAGCCACCGTTGCGGGGCATCCCCAGCGGGGGGTAAAACCGGGGTGGGCACCACCGGCACGGGGCATCCCTAGAGGGGGTAAAACCGGGGTGGGTGTGACAATAAAAGGCGCCTGGATAGAAGAGACTGAGACTCTAGGTGGGCCATTATGGTAGGGTGCTTCGGATAGAAGAGATTGAGATTCCGGAGTGACTTGATGCGATTGTGGTTGATACCAAAAGTCCCGGTTACCACTAGTGAAGTTACTGGTGGGTGTACGGGTGAGGGTAAAGCTGTGAAAGTGGATATAGCAGAAGCTGAATGTTTGTGTATACAGCTGAGGCTGTCGTTTGATGTCTTGAGGTTGTGGTGTTTACTCCCGGAAGGGGTAACCAGATTGAGTTGAGCAGAGTGGTAGCCTATGCTGCCTAACTGCCAAAATCTTATGATATGACTCATACGTTAGAGCCTCCAGATATCGAGATGCATTAGCCACTCATGAATTAGAAGGGCTTACGACGATTGTGATTATGTGATGATGGTTTTGGTAGCAATCGTATGTGGAAACGATTGCATTTGTTTAATAATCGTGAGGTGATTATGTTTGTGCGGCAATCGTGAAATGGGCCGATTGCAATTTGTGGCAACTGAGTTGTATTTATTGTTTGAGATTCTTGCGAGAATCGGATTTGTGGATTATCGGTTGTGTGTGGGTAATCTAGAGGAGACCATCCAATGTGACATGAATTGTGAAACGGAAGCTGTCGTGAAGAAGCATCCGTAGTTTGTGGATTAAGTGGTTCGACAAATTTCGAGGACGAAATTTATTGAACGGGGGGAGAAATGTAATACCCCGAATTTTGAGACTCAAGGATAGAGAATAAGCCTGAGATTAGTGGATTGCTAAGCCCTGGTTTAGCAAGATCCCAAATTGTGATTAGGGGTTAATGACTACAAAAGTGGACGTGGTTAGTGATTAATGAACCCTTTTAGAGAATATAAAGAGGATTGTAGTCGCTTGTGTTATGAGCAACGCCAAAATCCTGTATTTGAGTTCAATTGTGGATTAACATCCAAATTGACTTAGAATAGAGGGAAGAATTGAATGGTGTATTGTGATGGAAATGGTGTCATGTTGTGGTATTTAATCATTGGAATTGTTTTAAATTGGATTGGACACATTGGTTGCAAAACTGGAAATGCTGTCCAGTGAAACTCTATTCTGGGCTGTCAGTTTGTGTGAACGTTTTGAATGACCAAATGGTGTCTAAAAATTATGAAACTTTCCAGTCTTATAGTTCATATCTCAAGCTTCAAAAATGGACAAATAATTTGTGCCATTTCATGTTGGGAACTGAGAGATATGACTGTCCAAAGTTTGAGGTCGAAAATGGACTCTGTTTTGGGGCAGTGATGAAATTTGTGTAATTCTGGAATTGTGTGGTGATTTCTAGTATTGGTAAATATTTTTCCTATAAAGAGGACTTAAATAGCTTTCATTTGGCTTTGGAATCACCTCATTTCGAATTTTCTAGAATTAGTTATGATTTTTCAAAGTTTGGGCAGAAAAACTGTCATAAAATCCGAAAATGGGATTTATGACATCAGCATAATAAAACATGACATCATCCTAATGTTAAAACACTTTTTATTCATCTTTCTCCTTCAGCATTCCGACGCCATTCTGCAACCAAAGTAAAGAAAAGGAGTTGAGAGGGTTTTGGGAGAAAAGGAGAAGAGAACTCGCTAGGTAAGCCGATTTCTCCGACGATCTAGCTCCTAACGTGTATAACTCCGATCCTAAGCTACTCCTTTATGTTCTTTAAGGTTTGGAAGCTCCTCTTTTGGTGTTAAAACACCTAGGGTTTTCATTCAAGTCAAGGAAAAGCTATTAGGAGCTTGAGGTAACTTCCAAACTCTTGTATATTGACTATTCTGGCTGCTGTGGGCAATTTAATCGGTGAAATTTCGCCGGATTGCCATTGGTTGTAAAAATGGAAAATGGGTTTCCCTAGGGGTTATGCTGCCCAAATTGATACTAAATGGTAGTTGTAACCTAATGGAATAGTCAATAAAGCGGTTAGGAGTAGAAAGGAACGCGTTTACGGAGCCGAAACCGAAAAACCCCAATTTTCCCCTTAAAACCTATATATTTCGGCCAGCATTGTAAATGGGTCTTAGAGTTGGATTTTCAATGATTTGATGATTCCATTGGATTCAGTGGGCGAAAATAGGTGGGGTTACAGTTGGGCACTTTTTCGGAAAAGGCCGAAAAAGCATAATTACGAAAACGCCCTTGAAACCCTTAAAGTGGGGCTGCCAAGGGTAAATTTGTAAATTGAAATTGAATTTGATAATTCCGAGTCCGAAAATGGATTCCTTGGGCGAAAATATGTTAGAATAGCCCATGTCAAAATTTCGGGAAAAGTACAGCCAGACTGGGTACGGTGGGGCCGGACCGGGTCCCCGGGGGCATTTTAGCAAATTTTCAATATAGCTTCATATGACCCTCAGAAACACTATGGAAGTATCTAAATAGTACATTTGACATTGTAGGATCGAATGTGAAGCCCCGAGCTGCTGGCACGCAAATCGAGGAGAAAAGATTGGAGGTAGGGAACTTATCTCTCCTGCATGCTCTGATAACTGTATTAATGTGTTGATGCATGTTATTGCTTTGCTTGATTATGTGGAACATGTATGAATGATTTGAAGCTATGTTTCAATATATGCTATGGCCATATGTGTATCGTTCGAAGCATTGAGCTTATAGATTTGTCATTGTATGTGTGCATGAGTTATGTGATGCAAGCATGTCATGCATTAAACACTTATCTTGCCTGCATATTGATAATGTTTCCCTACTGAGATTCTCTCGAATCTCACCCTCCCTTACCAACAATTTAGACAGGGCAAGTGGCTCGTGGAGGGAGCGGTAGGACTCATTCGAGATGAGATTGTGTGATCCCCATTTGGAGAATTGTAATGGGCAATTATGCCCTGTATATCTTTAGCGAAGGTATGTACCCGAGATTGCCGGGATGATTATGTTGTGCACTCTGATATTTATATGAATGTGATTTATCTTCGCGTAGTAATTGTATTCGAAATGTGAATATGAGACCAAGTTTATAAATGATTTCGAAAGGTATTTTTGAAAACCCCATCATGTGATGGGTTAGTAAATGTTATTTGATTATTATTGGTCTCTATTTCATTTTAATCGTGTATTTCGGATATAATTACTGAGGGGGTTACAAACACAGGGAACTGTACTTGTGGTTTTGTTTTTGAGTGAAGTAAAAAGTAAAAATGAGGAAGCTTAATTAGAAATATATGAACTGAAAGTGTCTAAGCAAGCAACAGAGGATCGTCGCAGGATGCCTCAATGAACAGAGGAGGTTGCAATAGACGATTGAGTTGGCCTAGACACTTTCTCTTTGGCCTTTATATAGAACTGAAGCAACTTGTGGTGGGGTCCTTTATATTCTTTTAACAAGTCTTATGAGAAAAATAAATCTGGGAAGTGAAGTGATATTTTCACATAAAACTTGCAAGCTATTCAAGATTACTACATATATACACTACAAAAAAAACGGATATTAGAGACGGAATTTAGCGACGGAAATTCCGTCGCTAATAATATTAGCGACGGAATTTCCGTCGCTAATTCCGTCTCTAATCTGTTAGCGACGGATTTGCGACGGAAAAAGTTCCGTCCCTAAAAAGGGCGTTACTAATTCTGTTAGCGACGGAATTCTGAATTCCGTCCCTAATTTAGAGACGGATCAGCGACGGAAATTCCGTCTCTAATCTGAGACGGAAATTCCGTCTCTAAATCAAAATTCCGTCGCTAATTTTTTGAGACGGATTAGAGACGGAATTTCCGTCTCTAATTTTTGACACGGATTAGCGACGGAATTTCCGTCGCTAATATTTGCCACGGATTAGAGACGTAAATTCCGTCTCTAATTTTTGCCACGGATTAGCGACGGAATTTCCGTCGCTAATATTTGCCACGGATTAGAGACGGAAATTCCGTCTCTAATATTTGCCACGGATTAGCGACGGAAATTCCGTCGCTAATTTTTGCCACGGATTAGAGACGGAATTTCCGTCGCTAAATCAGAGACGGATTTTTGATGTTCCGTCACTAATGTGCGTCAGTTGGTGACGGAATTGGCAAGATTAGCGACGGAATTCCGTCGCTAATCCGAATTTTTAAAAATTAAAATTAGTTTTAATTTTGTGAATAAACTTTCAGATTTCTTTTTTAATTTTTGGCCAATAATTTTGTTGTTAGTTTGAATTGAATTGTTGATTTATAATGGTTAAAGAACTGAAAGTGGAATTAAATTGATTGCAAATAAAATAAAGTTCAAACCAAATGATAACAAGTTAACAAACTACAAAGCCATGAAAGTGTGAAAATGTATATCATGTATCAAACAAACAAACCACACAAATATTTAATGTAGTCAAACAACCTAGTGACAACTATCTTATGGTGGGCTAACATCAGCATTATGAGCTTCAGAGTTTGAGTTGTTGACAGCTCCAGAAATTTTTTGCTCAAGTGCGTCCAATCTTGTTAAGATAATTTGATTCTGTTGCTTAAGATCGTGATTCTCCTGTCTAAGCGCTGTGACAACATTTTGAAATTCAGGTTGGAGCACTGTGTTGTTGGAAGGAGGAGAAGACCCATAAGAAAAAGCTGAGGAATCAACATTTTTGGCCTCAGATCCTAAGCCAAATATACGACCCTTCTTGTTCTTACCACCTGCAGCCTCTAAATATAGCTTCATTTCTTCTTCATCTAGCTGATTTGATTGGACATCACTTGGAGAATCTGTATTAGAACTTCTAGATGCTTTGATCCTCATGTAATGATCCTATAAAAGAAAATAATGAGTAAAAAAAGTCAAAAGATATGAATAAATATATAAAATAAAGGATGGTATGCAACCACTAAGATGAAGATAATAATGTCCCTATAATCAAGATCCTAAAATCAAGGAGCAACTAAGTGAAAATGGGGTTGAAATAGGGCCAGAACTTGACAATAAAGGTGAAATTTGAATGCAATGCTTATTACAATTATTAACAACCAAGCAACCAATGATACTGAGTCTAACAATCCAAAACTCAATGGCACAAGATGTGTGGTAAGAGCTTCAAGCAAGAAAATGAGCAAATATTGATAATAGTATCACAATTCACCACAATGACAGTAGTAACCTAAATATCCCAGCAGCAGCAAAATTTCTCCAACATTGGTGGGATATATGACAACACACAAAATGCAGCAATTTCAGTTTAGAGTACTTTTACCAACAAAATGTGATATTCATACACTCAACACATTAGACTCAATGTTTCACTCAAAAACAGCACAATGCCAGGTTCAAATTACCCACTGTTGACAGCAAAAACAATCTTGATGCAGGACAAACAGCAGCTAACCAACTCAATTTCTCAATGCAAAATGTTTAATGAGTCTAAATCAGTTCCAAATCACTCAATGAGTGCAGCAAAACTTCAACCCATATCCAAACTCATGATAGTCATGCTAATCCTATCCATACACATTGTAAAATCAAATACTTCCAAGTTCCAAACAATTTCAAATTTCCAATAACAGATTTAATTCAGAAACAATTAAATCTGAAACACACAACTAAAGAAAGCTTGCAGTATTATCTAAGTAACATGTTGATAATAGTTCTTAAACAAATTTCAAGTACCTTCTGAACAATAGACTTTATAATCAGAGAGTTTTCAACCTCTTTCTTAGAAGAATGAAATATGATCCTTTAATCTAATTTAATGTTAATATTCTTGTCTATACATTTAATTTTGTGGGAAAAAAAAAGCAATACGATCCATTTAGGCCAGAACACATGCTCATAATTAATTTCAAAGATGTAACCTCTCACATATATAAATAAACATATTTTAGATGCATTAATCAGTCGTCATTATCCTTTTTTTAGAAGGTAAAACAACAAAGCGACGATCATTCAAAGAAATTTATTTGATGTTGAAGTATTAAAGTGGAAGGAGGAGAGTCATATTCATATGACAACTTTTTTGCCTTCGAAATATTCATATGATGACATTTCATTGTTGATTAAGTATTCTGTCTCAAATATTAGTTCGCCTAAAGGTAGAAAAAGATCATTAAAAGAGCAACTTTTAATTGGTCCGGACAATATTTAAACCTGACTCAATTATATTCTGTTTAATGACCTTAATGTGCTGCTTGCTAGGTATGACATTGGCTGATTTGTAATGAACTCTAGCTTTTTAATTAACGAAGTTCCCTTTTCGATCCAAAAAACTAAAAACCAGGTTCCTTACCTTTAAATGATGGACAAACAGTAAGAAGCGTGACTGAACAGAAGCGTGACTGAACAGCACAGAAGAAAGACAAGTAAATAGCAGAAATTTTAAGCAAGTTTGAAGGAACTTGATGGACTCCAAGTCCAACAATGGCAAGTGACATGGCAGAGTGGAAAGAGCCAAAACCTAAGCGTTACAATAGTAAAAGCGTAAGAGCTTTTTCTCCACTAGTGTGTGAATACTGAATTTATTATTTCCATGTCTACACACACACAGATCTGAGTTAATCGGAGTTAGAATATTGAAAAGGCTACAAGAAAAGACTGAAGTGAAGACCCCACAAAGAAAGAAAGAATTAAAAAAGGTAAAAAGGCAGAGATCACTACGCACAACTATCATGTTCCAAAGTTATTTGTCACCTATTCTCACAAGACATTCTTATAATATTCACACCCACCTACAAGTCTCATATGCTATTGACCTATTGTCTGCCTCTATGTCTTTCATCAATTTTCCCGCAACTATACTTTCCTTTTTCTCATATGCTATTCCTTTTTAATTTGTTGGTTTCTCTCTCACAAAACTGTCATGGAAATTCATTTTTACAAAAAATATTTAAATTTTCAGTTTTTCAAATAAGACCAGCATAAAAAAAAACTTAATTTCAACCAATTTTCAAAGATATCATTCTTAACAATGTTTCTGAGTTGCTTTCACTTAAAACCAACGTGAAAATTGGGATGTAAAAGATGTTTATTAAGTGAAATAATAGAAACTAGTAACTCTATATATAAATTGTTCATATAATTCTTCTCTCAATCCCAACAATGTGGAGAAAAAAATAGAAGCCTCGCCAACAGTAAATTGATGGTCAAGAAGTTGTTGGGGTGAAATTCCAAAAACTTGAAATTATTAATTAAGAGAGACCACAAGAGATTTGTTGCCAAATATTTTACAGTTACAAACATAAGACACCAATTTATTTTTTTTTTAAAAGAAAAACTTATAATAATGTTACCCTAGCACAACTGAGGCCTTCACACAGAACCAGAGACCAAAATATTCCTTTACTTGCCAACATTGTATTAATAAGGGTAAAGGGATAAAAATACCAATGTTAATATCTCAAAAGAGTTATTGGCATCATATTAAAGCTTTAGGTGCACAAATGCTTATAAGGACTTAAAAAGCATTCAAAAATGCACCTGCGGTTAAAAGGACCAGACGTCCATTAAATAGCTAGTGTGGGATCAATAACAAATAGGTGCATGTTGGCCAAAAAAAAAAAAAACGAATAGGTGCAGTCAGTACGCTTAAGTCAAACCACCAGCTACCTTCACATGCCCCTTTTATCTTCTCTCTATATCAAAAAATCATATCCAAAGGTAATTAAGTGCTTGGTTTTAAGGCCTCAAGAAAAATCATGTCTAGTTTTTTAAATCCTATTGCATAAATAGTAACTCAAATCCAATAGACAACACTATAACAAACATATACTTACAGATACTTCAGCCGACCTCTGATCCACAAACTCGCCAGTTTTCTCATCATAATGTGTCTTTGTGAACAATTCAAAAGGAGTAGGGTTTCTTCCCAAGTGCTCCGCCTACAATAATTTATAAACAAGTATTAAATCGTGTATAAAAACAATGAACAAATTTAAAAATAAATTCTTACCAGCCTTCTCTTATGTTCTGTATTTGGAATGCTACCTCCTTTGTGTTGCGTGCCTCCTGTGGAAGAGGCCCGATTATGTTTTGCTATGCCACACTTAGCCACATAACCTTCTGATGTCCAAACTCTCTCCAAATCTTCCATCACATTAGGAGGAATCCAATTAGGCCTAATTCCTTCTTGAAAGAGGTCGTATCTAACCTTATGCATTGCATGCCTATAGATATCTGAACCCTTTGAATTCCAGTTTTTCTTAATAGCAACTTCATCTTGTGGAAGCCATTTAAATTGTTTCTACATAAACAAGAAAAAAAGAATAAAAACTAAAGTAGAGTAAGAGAAAAAAAATCAAGACATAACACAAATATAATAAAGATATACCGCCCATTCCTTAAACCATAATTCCTTCAGCTGAAGGGGTGTTGCCTTCCAAGTACCACATGCTTGTTCAAATTTTCCTTGAATGATAGGAAGAATAGTGCGTACAGAAGCAACAGGAGGATGAAACCTGATAACAATCACATAAATGATGACAATTTTAAAATATGACTTTAAGGTACTAAATGAAAAAATCATATAAAGTAACGTTGTTTACTTACGTGTTTTTCTCAGGATATATCCATATTCGACCATCTAAGGGATCACGGCCCCATGGTCTGCAAACATTGGACTGACCTTGTGGAGAAGGCGGATGTGAGAAATCTGTTCCAATAGATGGGATTGAAGGAGATGATGCAGGTGATATTGAGGGTCTCCTAATTGATTCAGTCATGGTTGGAGATGATGCAGGTATAGATGATGGTACCAATGGAGGTCTAGTAGATGCTTCTTGCACATTAGGAGCAGTTGGGGGTATAGATCGTGCATCCCTCGGGGGTATAGTGGATGGTTCTCCCATATTAGGAGCAGATGTACCTTCAATACGGTGTGCATGTGATATAGGGCTCAGTAAGACTTTACGCTTAACAGAACGATTTGACATCTACATATTCAAATTTGAACATATGGTTAGAAATAAATAGTGTTGAAATGATAACAAAATTAAATCTAAATTAAAAAAATTCATACAAAGTCAACCTCAATGTTAAATAGAATTGGAATATAATAAGAAAACCATCATTTATGTATCGTCGTCATTGTCATAGTCATCACCATCACTATCACCATCATCTTCCATATAAGAATCTTCTTCATCTTCTGTATCTTCATCATCTTCAACTTCTTCATCCTCTTCTTCCTCATCATCTTCTTCCTGATCATCTTCTTCTTCATCTTCTTGACCAACCATGGCATTAGTTGGTATATGTACTTCTTCGTACTGAATTTCAAAGTCTCTTTGGTTATTCAATTCATCATCATGGACAATTGCAGGTAGTATTACTTCCAAGTCATCTACTTGGAATGCCCATATGTGTGTTTCAGATGTAGGAGCATCAATTATGCTACGAGCCTTGACCTTAATAACAGATAACCAATTTGCCTTGTGACGACAACAAGGATAAGTCGCGTAGTACACTTGCGCAGCTTGTTGAGCAAAAATAAATGGATCATACTTGTTGTACCTTCGTTGCCCATGAACTTCAACAATCCCATATTGTTCATGAATCCTTGTACCACGATTTGGAGTTGGATCAAACCACTCACAATTGAATAACACTAATCTCTTCAGAGGAAGACCCATATATTCAATCTCCACAATCTCATTTAAAATACCATAAAAGTCATGTTCTGATTGTGCATAATCAGCTCCCTTAATGCACACACCACTATTTATCGTTGATTTTCGAACAGCCCATGAATGTATGTGAAATTTATACCCATTAATAAAGTACATAGGCCATGTTCTAACTTTTCTCTTTGGCCCCCAAGCAATATCTTGCAAAAATGGATCCACAATATTGTTGTTAGGGTTGTGCACCTACACAACGTGAATGATTAATAGAGTATTTTGTAAAATAAGGGCTGTTATGTGATACAAAATTAAAGCCATGAGCAACTTACATAATTTTTAAACCATAAGGGAAATCGTTCATTGATTTGAGATTCTATATCATTTCCCATAATTTGAGAGTTCTCTTCCTTCAATGTTTGTACAAATAAACTGCATATCAAATAATGTATTAATTATAAACATATATTTGACATAATGTTCAAGTTTATCATTTTTCTAATTAACTTACGTCATGTAAGGTTGCACCTCATCACAATTCATTAAAACATATCTTGTAGCAGCTTCTGCTTCCTCATCCGTCAAGTAACGACATATACATTTCCCAGAAGGTCTTCCTGGATAGTTAAATACAGAAATTGCTGGCAAATCAAATTCCCCCCCATAGTCATTTCGTAAAGGTCTTGCTACTCTTGGTGGAGCACCTGAGTCAAAGTAGTGTGAGCAAAACATTGAGGTCTCCTCAATTATATAAGCTTCACATATAGATGCTTCAACCCGAGCTTTGTTTTTGACTTTTTGTTTCAAGGTATATAGGAACCTATACAAATGGTTGTAAATGGTAAGATTAATTATTGTATGTATCATATATTCATTATCAAATCATATAGATAGCTGTAATTACCTTTCAAATGGATACATCCATCGATATTGAACCGGTCCTCCAACTTTAGCTTCATAAGGAAGGTGGATGGGCAAATGCTCCATTGAGTTAAAGAACCCCGGTGGAAAGACCTTCTCCAGCTTACACAAGGTCACAACAATATTTTGCTCTAGCAACTCTAGTTGATCTATCATCAAGGAAGTGGAACAAAGCTGTCTAAAGAATTGACTAAGCTCCGCTATAGGATTGAATATATCTTCAGGCAAACTAGCAAAGGTAATAGGAAGAAAGCATTCCATAAACACATGACAATCATGGCTCTTCATTCCATACAACTTTCCTTCCTTCATGTCAACACACCGAGCTAGATTAGATGCATATCCATCAGGGACCTTCAAGTTCTTTACCCATTCACAAATTGCTCATTTCTTTTCTATGTTGAAAGCATATTTTGCAGTTGGTTTCATTATTTTTCCTCCTCTTTCAACAAGTTCATCTGATTTTCGTTGACAATATTCCTTTAAGTCCATTCGAGCTTGTATATTATCTTTTGTTTTTCCCTTTGTGTTCATGACTGTGTGAAACAAATTGTCAAAAACATTCTTCTCAATATGCATGACATCAAGATTATGCCGAATGAGGTTACTTTTCCAATATGGCAATTCCCAAAATATGCTTTGTTTGGTCCAATGATGAGTGTCATGATAGCCTTCAATTGGTATAGTTTTTCCATACTCAGTGACCTTTGGCAAATTTTTTACTCTTTGCCAAACTTCCTCTCCGCTTAACCGTGGTGGAGGCATTGATTTCTCAACTCTATTCTTGTAAAATGAGCTTCTATTTCTCCTGAAGTGGTGATCAATGGGAAGGAATTGACGGTGACAATCAAAGAAAGATGTTTTCCTCCCATGCTTCAATTGGAATGCGTTTGAGTTCTCCATACATATAGGACATGATAATCTTCCCATTGTTGTCCAACTAGACAACATACCATATGCAGGAAAATCATTGATTGTCCATAATAACGCAGCGCGCATATAAAAGTTTTGTCTCAAAGAGGCATCATAGGTCAACACACCCTCATCCCACAACAACTTTAATTCATCTATTAGTGGTTGTAAATACACATCTATTTTTCCTTTGGGATTATTAGGACCAGGGATGATCAATGTCAAGAACATATATTCCCGTGTCATGCACACTTCAGGTGGTAGATTATATGGAGTAATAATCACAGGCCAACAAGAATATTGTTTTCCAGATTGCCCAAATGGCGTGAATCCATCAGCACATAACCCAAGCCTCACATTACGTGGATCATAGGCAAAATCAGGATATGTACTGTCAAACACCTTCCACGCTGCACCATCAGAGGGGTGAGAAAGTACATTGGCGCCTAGACGATTCTCATAGTGCCATCTCATGGCCTTTGCGATTTTTTCAGAAGCATACAATCGTTGCAATCTTGGAATCAAAGGTAGAAACCACAACTGTTTTCTTGCAACCTTTTTTTTCCTTCCATGAGACTTTTCAGTATAATATCTTTCCTCACCACAAAACTTACATTGGATTGTACTATCATCATCTTTATAGTACAACATACACCCATTCACACAACAGTCAATCTTGTTATAATTAAGACCTAACTTTGCCACTAACTTCTTTGTTTGGTACAAGTCTGTAGGCATACAAGTGTCTTGAGGTTGTGTCCTCCTCATGAGCTGAGAAACTAAATTGTAGCCTTGTTGTGACATGTTAGTTGTTGCCTTAATACTTAATAATTTCAAAGCTGCTGAAAGTTTAGATTCCTCTTTGCAACCTTCCCACAGAGGTTGTTGTGCAGCATGTAACAAGTCATAAAATGCTCTAGCATTTGAGTTAGGCATCTCTTCAACATCTTCATTATAGTTATCCCTAAAACTTGGCCCCGCAGCATCCATCACCATGGTCTCATATTGACTTTGTTCGCTACCTAGTAGCCCATGTGAGGAGTGCAAGACACTTGGTAATGGAGACATGGGTGGATGGAATTCAGTTTCTATTTCCCCATGACTATTCCATATATAGTAGTTCGGCATGAATCCAACTTTATAGATGTGTGTCTTAACCTCGTCGACATTTAGATATGGCCTACATTTACATTTTACACATGGGCACCTAATATTCTTTGAGGTTTGAGAATAAGATGACGCTCTCAATGCATAAACAAGAAACTCCTCGACACCTTCTATGAAGTCTTTTGTATACCATTTTGTTGTTCGATCTACTCTATTATACATCCATGCTCGATTTTCTGGAACTTCCATTCTACATTGCATGACATGATTTAACACATAACATACATGAAATTAGCATCTAAAATCTATATTAACACATAACATACATGAAATTAACATACATGAAACTAAACTGATGTATTAGTTCCAAATTCCCTTAATTATATTACATGTATCAAACCTTCTTATAATTAACTCTACTCTTCCATATATTATCAAAAAATTAATTAAAAATTTGCATAATGCAAAACACAACAACATATATACACGTACCTTTTTTAGTTAATTCACAACCTATATTGATACCACTCTGCTTCAAAATTGACAATTGGTAATGATGGTCTCACAAAAAGTGCAACAAGTAGACCTGCTACCAAAGAATCATTGAAACCAAAAGCAAATAGATTCAATCAACTTATTTTCAATTCAAACTTTTAAACTCTTACAGCAGCACCAAAGAGAGACAAATAGTTACACCATTGGTTTGTGCTAACAGGTGTAAAAGAATATTCAAATAAAAAGAATCAACCATGACAGACTTTATTTAACTAATATTGAATTTTAATGAATGAATAAATATTTGTAGTTAACTTAATCCCTCTTATTTTTCACAGACTTTATTTAACTTCCCCTGAACGATCCCCGTAAGTGAAGAGGAGAGAGATAGGATCCTTAATAGGGATGGTTACATCAAATTTTAGTCGACGAGTTTGGTCCCCGTGACATCACTAATATGTCAACTTAATCATTACAAAATTATGATAATCACTGCTAATCTTAACCTTAAACTTGCTGTGAACTCAATGACGCTGCACAAGCTACCACTTGGCCAAACACTTGAGATTTTAACCAAAAAAAGGGAAGTAAAAAAACAGAAAAAAAACCCCTCTGTTGTGTAAAGCAGTGAAGGATCAAGACCATAAGAAAAAGGGAGTAAAATTAAATTAAATATTTATACGAAAAATTAGCACTAACTGGTCTATATCTTATCTAAATTAAATTAAACCTCAATACGCCAAAAAAAAAAAACAGAGAGAGAGAAAAGGACTAAGATGGTAAGATCAATGCTTAAGTATTTGTGAGTGTCTTGTGTCTTGGCTGGATTATAGGTTTAAACTATATTGGTGTGGCTAACGTATAGATTTAATTAAAAAGTTGTTTAAGGGGATAAAGCTATGGACAAAAGCATGTGACACGTACTGGGAGGGGTCTACAGGAACCATATATGATTTCAAAAAAATTTGATTTATCAAAAGTGTGGTGTGAAATTGAGGATGAAGGTTTGGAAAGGATGGGAGAGCTGATTTTGGTGATAAATAAAAAATGAGGATCAAGCTTTAATTAAAGATTAGGGGTTTTTAATTAGTTGGATCTCAAATGCTCTCATGCTTTAAGCAAAAGCAATCGCTTTTGTTCCCAACAGAAGTGTACCGCAAGGTATGAGTATGACAACAAGTTAGGCACTCTTTCAAACTGATTTAGCAGCACTCTTTGTGCAATGATGAACATACATCCTAATTAATTAAAGGGAGCCAAGGGCCTGCATCATAAGAGACTACTAATTGCAATATCCATCGTAATGAGAGATAATAAGAAGTAATATCATAAAAGAATACACAGTGCATAAGAGGATTGAGTATAATTAACGAATTAATCCTGATTATTTCTCTCTGTATATATATAAATTTTTTTCGTACTAAAAACTGTGCAATCATTTAAACCACACCACTATCTCTCATATATATGAAGCATGGCTGTATGATCGTGCTGGACTCAACAATGACAATGAATTGTTGAGCTAATTTTTAGAAGCCAAACATGTAACACTTTATAGGTTGAGCTATAACTTTGTAAAAATAAAATATTGATTATCTTTTACTTTAACATTGTAATTGATATATCTCATTGTTTATTTTAATTAGAAAGCAGTTCTAAAATTGAAGGAGGAAGAAAATAGAAAAGAATGGGAAAGTGCAATTAGGTGGAAATATGAGATCCTCCCATAATAGCATTACCAAAAAAGCCAATGAGGCTAAGAAATGTAACAGATATTCAAATTTTGAATATCTCATCGTTCAGTTGATATACTAACATATCTCCTCATTTTGTCCCACCCCAAACAAAGAAATTGTGTTTCCAAACCAGTGTTAAAGATTTGCATATTGATATATTTTGGGAAATAATAAAGAAACAAATAAAGGCTGTTGGTTTATTTAAAGACTATCAGCTCTCTGGAATAGTTAAAACTGTGCAATCATTTAAACAATTCATTGTCACTGTATGATCGTGCTGGACTCAACAATGACAATGAATTGTTGTTTTTTGTAGTCCCCCATTTTAAATGTATGGGCATGTTTTTTGTAAAACTCAAATGTTTCAATATATAAAGCATTCCTAAATAACTACTTTGCAGATAATTAAAAAAAAAGTCAGTTTCAACTACACCAATGCTTAGATCTATTGCCCTGAAATAGTGAGGTTCTCATAAATTTAGTGCAGGTGCGAACTTTAGTATAGCACTTTCACTCCAAACATAGTTAAAATTCAGAACCCTTGGCTCTCAGAAGTCTGAGATTTTGTCACAGCAAAAAGGGCCCAAAACTCAGCAATTATGCACAACTTAGCCAAGCATAGTGCATCCCATCCAAGACTCTTTAGAAACTGATTTAACAGCACTCAATTATGCAGCAATTAATGCAAACCACAAAATATCAGAATGCAAGTGGCTTAGACTTTAATATTTAAGGCTGTTAATAAGAAGATCCTTTAGACACTATAGCATTGCAATTGAGCAACAGAACGCATTTTTTTAAACCCCGCAGGCACATAAATGATGCACTAGTACAGCAAGGAATACGATTAATGAATCAAATGGTGTGTGAATATTCAAGAAAGCAATTTAATCAGCAAACCACCTTTCCTTCTTAAACAAGAGCAACAGCAACAACACAGGGTCAAGGGGAATTTGCTATATGGAAAAAAAAAACCCATGATGGATGCATGGGCGATTATAATAATTTGATTACAAAGCAATCAGTATTACTAAGTCATATTTAAAAACTGTGAAATCCAATTAGAAGTAGCTATTTCATCATACCTTTTCTCATTTGTAGATTTTATTCAATTATTAATAATATTTAATTGTGATAATCTAACTATCAAAGGTTTCAAACGTGAGATCTGATTGAGTTATTATATCTTTAAATGACAATCATGTTTGTTGAATGTAAATTTTTATTATTACATAATGTTATGGATCAGAGTTGAAATATGTGCAGATTTTTGAAGGTATTATTGAGTATAAAAGTAGCTACAAAATTTTAAACTCTTATTTTATTAATCTAATGTTAGGTAATATCGGAGAGAGCTAATAAAAAAAATAAAACAACCACTTTACGCAGTTTTAATGTATATTGTGCTGCTCTCTTTTCTGAATATATGATTAAAAATACGACTAATTTCTAAATTTTCACAAAATCAATATTCAATAAAAAAGATCTTTTTTCATTTATTTTTGGATACCACAATATAGGTTCAAGAATGTCTAAAAGTGAACGAAACAATATTTAGGTACCAAACACACATCAACTCAAGGGGAATAGCCAATAGGAACTAAAATCAGATCATTTTTTCTTCTTGCCACGGCACCAATGTATAAGCTCAAATTCACAACCTCAATTCACAGCAGACTTAAGACAGCTACATGCTCTTCACAGTGACTATACAACTTAAATTTAGACCAAGCAATGCACCGATATATCATGACAATGTCCCATCAGCTAACTATGAAACAAAATGGTACAACAAGAAGTATGAAATCTTGAGTTCATGCAATTAACCGAGAAGGACTGCAACATCCTTAGAAATAATCAGCTGCTACAACAAAACTAACTAAAATTGTAAAAGAAAAACTGACATTTGACTGAATGTTTTACAGTGCCCGTGCTCTTTGTTCACCCACATGCTTGTAAACAAGAAAGGAACAAAAATTACCTCAAAGCTGATATACGAACACAGCATCACAGACACGACAGCACCAGGTTTCGTTGACTGAAATGGCAGAGATGACCAAGAATCGACGTAGAGCCACCAAGAACTGAAGTTTGACAGATCGTGAATAAAGAGGGCTGGCGAAGGCTAGAATAATGACGGAGTGAGGAGGGAATTCCGGCAATAATGTTACCGAAGTCTGGCTCCGACAAGGACAAGAAACAGAGACGAATCGTGGTCGCTGGGGTTACATCGAAGAGGAATGGGGAAAGGGTGAAGTTTGAGAGGGAATGACGGAGGAGGAGGGAGTTCCGGTAATAATGTTACCGAAGTTTGGCTCCGACAAGGACAAGAAACAGAGACGAATCGAAGAGGAATGGGGAAAGGGTGAAAGACGATGGATGATGCAGTGATGTAGAAGTTGGAGATGGTAAATCTAGGGTTTTGGAAGTAGAGTGTAACCCCCTGCTGTAATTAATATCCGAAATACGAGACTAAAATGAAATAGAGACCATAAGAAACAAAACTTATTTAAATTCCCATCTTCACGATAGGGTTTTCACAAATCACTTTCGAAATCTAATTAACATGGTCTCATATTCAATTTCGAATACAATTACATCACGCGGAATATCACATTTAAACAAATATCAGAGTGTATAACAATAACTTCCCGGCAACCCCCGGGTTTATACCTTTACATAGAATTCATAGGGCACATTCGCCCTTTACAATTTCAACATGGGGATTACACAAATCCTCTCAAATACATCTACAAATATCATATCCAAACATATTCCAATCCGTACATATCCAAATCTAAATCCAAATATACATAATACTCCCAACTATGATAACCAACTACCAACTCAAATATCCTAAAGGAAGCCTCGTCGCCCCTGGTTGCTTGCCTCCATCCTCGATCCACCTACCCTGTCTAAAATGTTGGTAGGGGAGGGTGAGATTCGAGAGAATCTCAGTAGGAAACAGATACCTATATGCATGTATGATATGTGTTTAATGCATGACATGCTTGCAATACATAACTCATGTTCACACAATGACATATCTGCGTGCTCAATGTTTCAACAACATACTCACGGCCATAGCATAACTAGAAACAGAGCTACAATCATTCATACATGTTTCACATAATCAAGCAAAGTAATACATGCATCAAAACACAAACACAAATATCAAAGCATGCAAAAGAGGTAAGTTCCCTACACTTTTCTTTCCACGTATGCTCCAGCTCCGCTTACTTGCGATCCAAACGAATACTGAACCCTATAAACCAAATCAAGGATATAGGGTCAATCTCAATTCCAAATCCTTACTTTTTATCACTTAAAGTTGGTTACCATTCACACCCTTTAGGTGGCTAAAATAAGCTCAACTAAAGCCTAAAGGATTGGGACATACTAGGTTGGAAATCACCTTTCAAAATCTCAAAATGCTGAAAATGGGGGTTGGCTGCAGCCAAGAATCCTCTGGCTGCAGCCAGAACACGCACAGAAGGTTTTTGGCTGCAGCCAAGATTTTCTGGCTGCGGCCAAAACGTGCACAGAAACTTTTGTGCTGCGGCCAGGATTTTCTGCTGCAGCCAAGGCAACTTAGGAAATTCATAACTAATTCCACAAAAATCGAAACGAGGTGATCCTAAAGGCAAATGAAATATTTTTAAGGCCTCTTCATAGGAAAAATATGGCTCATTACCAGAAATCACCACACAAATCCAGATTTACACAAAATCCAACATTGCTCCAAAACAGAATCCAGTTTCGTCCTCAAACTTTGGGCAAACATAAATCCCAGTTCACAAAACGAAATGACACAATTTATATGTCCATTTTAAAGCTTAAGATGTGAACTTCAAGACTGGAAAGTTTCAGAATTTTCTAACATCATTTGCCCATTCAAAATGGCAACACAAACAGACTGCCCAGACAGAATTCTCACTGGACAGAATTTCCAGTTTTGCAACCATTGTGTTCAATCCAATTCAAACCAATTCCAATGATTAAATACCACAACATGACACCATTTTCAACACAAAACAACATCCAATTCCACCATTCACATTCCACACGAAAATACCATAAAATCAGGGCAAAATTCACAAATCACAATACTTAACCAAAAGTCACAAAACTTAGATCAAAAGGCTTCAAATACTCACCTCTTCCTCTTTCCCAAATCAATTCCTTGATTCCTCATACTTCCAATTTTCCTCAAGCTATCAAACACCACCAATCAAGAATCTAAAACCATAGAGATGAAGCTCTCATCACTATGAACAACATTATAGAAGGGTGTTCTAGCAATAGAGGACAAGAAACAAAGCAAATCTTACCTTTTTCTTTTCTCTTTCCACCTTGAAGTTGGACGCCAATGGACTTGAAGAGAGAGGAAGATGAGATGATATTATGCAGAATTTTGGGCAATTGAAGGACCTTTAACCGACTAGAAAAAGAGAGAAGAGAGATATGAGTATTTGAAATGCTGACTAAGATCAAGGGCTAATATTGTGACACTTGTCACAATCTTGTCACACCAACCATGAGCTCACATAGGCACACCACATGGAATTCCACCCCTTGATCTATTGTACAAATCAATCTCAACCACTGATCTTGAAGTTACCAATGAGTTTCCTCTTCGGTAACTGACTAATTGGTCGGTAACTTTACCGTTTTGCCCCTGATTACGGTAATTCTCATTGAATCACCACCAACACTTCACATCTTTTCATTTAGCCACAATATGCGCCTTCTCTCTATTTTAAGTCAATTTAGATGTTAATCCATAATTGAGCTTAAATACAGGGTTTTGGCGCTGCTCACAGCACATACGAATCACATCGGGTGCCAAATAACACCATAATCTCCAAAAGGGTTTATTCATCACTAACCACATCCACTTTTGGAGTCATTAACCCTTAATCACAATTTGGGATCTTGCTAAACCAGGGCTTAGCAGTTCACCAATCTCAGGCTTATTCTCTAGCCTCAAGTCCCAAAATTCGGGGTATTACATTTCTCCCCCCGTTCAATAAATTTCGTCCTCGAAATTTGTCACACTACTTGATCTACAAACTACGGATGCTTCTTCACGACAGCTTCCGTTTCACCATTCATTTCATATTGGGACGGTCTCCTCTAGACCACCCACACAATTGGCGCATCACAATTCAGATTCTCGAAAGAATCTTACACAATAAATGCAACCTAGTTGCCACAAATTGCAATCGGCCCATTTCACGATTGCCACACCATACTGTTATCACATACTGGAGGCTCTAAATCATGAGCCATAACATCTCAGTAGTTAGGCGGCATAGGCCACCACCCTGCTTACTCAATTTAGTGATTCCATCCTGGAATAACTTAACAACATCACAAACTTATTTCACAAACAACAGCTTCAGCCGTATACACAAGCACTTAAGCCTTCGCTGTATCCACTTCACAGCATTACTCTCACCCGTACTCTCACCAGTAACTTCACTAGTGGTGACCGGGATTCTTTGGGTATTCACAACAATCACATTGCCGTATCAAGTTTCACGGCATTACCCTCACCTATCTAGGACTTTTGGGCCTCAATCACAATATCGCATTACCGTATCAAGTTTCACGGCGTTACCCTCACCTATCCGGGGCTTTTGGGTATTACACAATGTCCACGACAGATTCACATTAATGCGTGACAATTTTCACAAAACGACAGCACCCACGGCTATATACACAATGATACGTAGCTTTCGCCACTTGCACACATATCACATTGCAAGAATACCTCGGCTTCCGCCGCTTGCACAAATACGACAGCTTCTCACTGTCTCACAAATACAAATTGCCCTTCCAGCATTCACATCACAATTCACATTTACAACAACACACATCGCAGATTCTAATTTTACGCACCGCCTTTCGGCCTGGGGTCAACACCGGTGCAACCAACGTGGTGGCTAGCCAGGTTGGCCATGCCGGGGTAGTGCCCTCAGAATAGAGAACCCCCGATCATGTGTCGAATTAGCCATCAGCTGAATTAGCTCTGCTATACTAGACAACTATACCTCAGTCCCAGCTTATCCACAATGTTCATAGGTTCATCATCACACTCCACTCTCATCCCCTTTCTCCGCCGAGAAGACACACAGTCTTGACCCGAACCGTTGTTAGCTACTCAGGGACTATCGACGTGGCAGTGCACACACATAGCCATTCAGGCTCACAATAGTAGATCCACAATCACACCCTACCCTCATCCCCTTTCTCCGCCGGGAAGACACACAGTCTTTACCCGAACTGTTGTTAGCTACTCAGGGACTATTGGCGTAGCAGTGCATATACATAGCCTCGCGGCTCACAAATAGTCAATCCCCCGTAACTACCGCCCCGAAGGCACGGTCCTCCTCCATAGGAATCACCCCATGCAGCCGCAGGTGAGAGACTTACAAATATCAGTCACATCCTGAGCCTATGCCTACCAGGCACAGCCCACCAGACCAAACCGATCCAGCCCAACCAGGGAGATGGACTCACAGTACACAATCGTAAAAAGCTGGAACCAGGCATATTAACAACTTCATCTTCAACATCTTGAACTCTTTTCAATGACTGGGATCCTTCAAGACCCCTTCTCACAATACAACTTGACTCTGAAGTTTTACCTTCTGAAGCCATCACTAGCACATTGCACTTTCTGCAAACTCGAGCTTCTGCTCAACACAATTCTTAAACATCACATTCACACGCTTCCGCTGCACACTCTGAGGTCTTTCTCCTCATTTGTGCTTTCACAATGTCAAGTTGATTTAACAGGAGTCCCATAGGAATCTCCCACTACAACTGACAACATTCAAAACATATATTCATCTGTGCCAGACCTTGGCCCGATTCAAATTGAATCATTCAGAGCCATATGACTTCTTATCTCCAGAATACCCATTCACCGTGGGATTCATTGCAATATACCATCATTGAGAGCCAACACTGCCGCAGTGCTAATCTACGATTCAACATCATGGCGGCTGCACTCCACGGTTCGTTGTCAAGGCGGCTGCACTTTAGGGTTGTCGTCACGGTGGCTCCACACTACGGTACCATACTCTCCGTAGGTAGCCCTTTGCAATCAGATTTCCTCATAGGTAGCCCTTTCCTATCAGAACTCTCCGCAGGTAGCCCTTTCCAATTTGAATCCTTCGTAGATAGCTCTTTCCAGTTGGTTGTCTCAAAATGAAAGTATCATTGTAACGAGAACTCAGAAGCCATTTACACATTTCATTCTTTGTTTCAACCTTGAAACCATATCTCTTAACTATTCATGGTTCTATCAAAACCATCCTCAGGTCATTTCGAATTCCTAAGAATCAGCCCAGCTATGGAGTCTAATCCTTGGATCACAACTCATCTATCCAAACCTCAACCTTAGTTGAACCGGGAAATCACTTCCCTCATTTCCACGGAGCATCACAACTCCTATACAAATCCAGATATCTCTGCCAGCCTAAGGCACACTGGTCCCTTGGGTCTTAAGGCCTTTACACACACAAGCTCAATATGATATCACTACATGCAACATCATACCACCTTAGGTTACTTACCCAACATCTAGGTTAGACATAACACCTAGAAGCTGAATATCACATTCCTAGGAAGTCATTTCATGCATTCCCAAATCAGATGATGGGTCTGATTACCTCCACCTCTGAATCTACACATCTATTTCTCAGGTAAACCATTATATCTTTTGATTCCACAATGATTCACCACTCCCTGATAATCAAATAATGTATACACAGTCCACAAATCACCTATATCCACAACCAGCAGGGACCTAAATGTGTATACCACACACAAACAAAGTCATTCTCTATGACTTAAGGCAACAACTATTGCCATTATCCTAGCAAATCCTTTACTTGCCAGGAACTATAGCTCTGATACCAAAATGTAACCCCCTGCTGTAATTAATATCCGAAATACGAGACTAAAATGAAATAGAGACCATAAGAAACAAAACTTATTTAAATTCCCATCTTCACGATAGGGTTTTCACAAATCACTTTCGAAATCTAATTAACATGGTCTCATATTCAATTTCGAATACAATTACATCACGCGGAATATCACATTTAAACAAATATCAGAGTGTATAACAATAACTTCCCGGCAACCCCCGGGTTTATACCTTTACATAGAATTCATAGGGCACATTCGCCCTTTACAATTTCAACATGGGGATTACACAAATCCTCTCAAATACATCTACAAATATCATATCCAAACATATTCCAATCCGTACATATCCAAATCTAAATCCAAATATACATAATACTCCCAACTATGATAACCAACTACCAACTCAAATATCCTAAAGGAAGCCTCGTCGCCCCTGGTTGCTTGCCTCCATCCTCGATCCACCTACCCTGTCTAAAATGTTGGTAGGGGAGGGTGAGATTCGAGAGAATCTCAGTAGGAAACAGATACCTATATGCATGTATGATATGTGTTTAATGCATGACATGCTTGCAATACATAACTCATGTTCACACAATGACATATCTGCGTGCTCAATGTTTCAACAACATACTCACGGCCATAGCATAACTAGAAACAGAGCTACAATCATTCATACATGTTTCACATAATCAAGCAAAGTAATACATGCATCAAAACACAAACACAAATATCAAAGCATGCAAAAGAGGTAAGTTCCCTACACTTTTCTTTCCACGTATGCTCCAGCTCCGCTTACTTGCGATCCAAACGAATACTGAACCCTATAAACCAAATCAAGGATATAGGGTCAATCTCAATTCCAAATCCTTACTTTTTATCACTTAAAGTTGGTTACCATTCACACCCTTTAGGTGGCTAAAATAAGCTCAACTAAAGCCTAAAGGATTGGGACATACTAGGTTGGAAATCACCTTTCAAAATCTCAAAATGCTGAAAATGGGGGTTGGCTGCAGCCAAGAATCCTCTGGCTGCAGCCAGAACACGCACAGAAGGTTTTTGGCTGCAGCCAAGATTTTCTGGCTGCGGCCAAAACGTGCACAGAAACTTTTGTGCTGCGGCCAGGATTTTCTGCTGCAGCCAAGGCAACTTAGGAAATTCATAACTAATTCCACAAAAATCGAAACGAGGTGATCCTAAAGGCAAATGAAATATTTTTAAGGCCTCTTCATAGGAAAAATATGGCTCATTACCAGAAATCACCACACAAATCCAGATTTACACAAAATCCAACATTGCTCCAAAACAGAATCCAGTTTCGTCCTCAAACTTTGGGCAAACATAAATCCCAGTTCACAAAACGAAATGACACAATTTATATGTCCATTTTAAAGCTTAAGATGTGAACTTCAAGACTGGAAAGTTTCAGAATTTTCTAACATCATTTGCCCATTCAAAATGGCAACACAAACAGACTGCCCAGACAGAATTCTCACTGGACAGAATTTCCAGTTTTGCAACCATTGTGTTCAATCCAATTCAAACCAATTCCAATGATTAAATACCACAACATGACACCATTTTCAACACAAAACAACATCCAATTCCACCATTCACATTCCACACGAAAATACCATAAAATCAGGGCAAAATTCACAAATCACAATACTTAACCAAAAGTCACAAAACTTAGATCAAAAGGCTTCAAATACTCACCTCTTCCTCTTTCCCAAATCAATTCCTTGATTCCTCATACTTCCAATTTTCCTCAAGCTATCAAACACCACCAATCAAGAATCTAAAACCATAGAGATGAAGCTCTCATCACTATGAACAACATTATAGAAGGGTGTTCTAGCAATAGAGGACAAGAAACAAAGCAAATCTTACCTTTTTCTTTTCTCTTTCCACCTTGAAGTTGGACGCCAATGGACTTGAAGAGAGAGGAAGATGAGATGATATTATGCAGAATTTTGGGCAATTGAAGGACCTTTAACCGACTAGAAAAAGAGAGAAGAGAGATATGAGTATTTGAAATGCTGACTAAGATCAAGGGCTAATATTGTGACACTTGTCACAATCTTGTCACACCAACCATGAGCTCACATAGGCACACCACATGGAATTCCACCCCTTGATCTATTGTACAAATCAATCTCAACCACTGATCTTGAAGTTACCAATGAGTTTCCTCTTCGGTAACTGACTAATTGGTCGGTAACTTTACCGTTTTGCCCCTGATTACGGTAATTCTCATTGAATCACCACCAACACTTCACATCTTTTCATTTAGCCACAATATGCGCCTTCTCTCTATTTTAAGTCAATTTAGATGTTAATCCATAATTGAGCTTAAATACAGGGTTTTGGCGCTGCTCACAGCACATACGAATCACATCGGGTGCCAAATAACACCATAATCTCCAAAAGGGTTTATTCATCACTAACCACATCCACTTTTGGAGTCATTAACCCTTAATCACAATTTGGGATCTTGCTAAACCAGGGCTTAGCAGTTCACCAATCTCAGGCTTATTCTCTAGCCTCAAGTCCCAAAATTCGGGGTATTACATAGAGAGGTCACTGAAGAAGGGAAATTACAAAATGGTTTTTGGAATTTGATATTGGGATTGAATGTTGTCCCAAAAATGGATCAAGTTCAGCCGGGTAAAATAGGAATAGAGTAAAATAATGAAGGGTAAAATTGAAAGATTAATTTTTATTTATTTATATTTTCTTTTAATTTCGTTTTTTTAATCAGAAGCAAAGTGGTTAGAACTATGGTTCTAATTTTAATTTTTGACTAATTAAATATATTTTACTTTATTTTTCTAAATTATAGTGAATTTTCAAATTGTATAACTTAAATATTGAGAGTCTTAGTCTAAAATACAACAACTCATTATAGTGAATCTTCAAATTTTACTCTGACTAATTATTTACTTTGGCCTATTGACTACCACTCTAATCCTACTTATTAGTCTCAATTAAAAAATCAAATGAGTATTTAATATTGAACCAAACAAACCCGATGAGGAAGAGAGACTTTGAGAGAGGAGAGTTGCAATGGCTGACAGAAAAGGGAGAAGACAGTGACTCAATGATTCCGACAGAGAGGAGAGCTGTGACTGCCGATGAAGAGAGGAGAAGGTGGTGACTTTGTGAGGCTGAACAAGTGACTAGGAGAAAGAACCAGAGATGCCAGATCTGTGATAGAATGAGAGTGCCCTATAAATTAAGGAGAAGTGGGATTTGGCCAAAAAAATGCTCAAATATGGAGGGAATTTGGAGGGGAAATTTTTTTAGTCTTATAAATGAAGGGAATGTACAATTTTTTATATCCACCCTAGAAGTTATTGTATCAATCTGGTCCATCATGTTATTTGTAGCATAACCAATAAAAATACAACAATTCATGAGCTGATTTGGCACCTCTTAAATATTAGTTGGTATATTAAAAAGCTTTCTAGAAGAACAACATAAGAAAAAAAAAATTACAATTTCTAAATTTTAGACTAGACTTATATTTTGAAATAGATTGGCCAAGTTGCAAGATTGAACTTTTTTTCGATACAATTGCAAAATTGAACTTATACTATCAATCAAATGAGTATTTAATTACACATTCATATAATATATGTAGTAGTAATTATTTACATGCTTTTATGTATTATTTGAAATGGTAGAATACATTATTGCAATTTGTCACAAATTCAATATTTTATAAATAAAATCCTATGCTTTGCATAAAACTCAAAGAAACAAGTGGTGACGTCTATACTTTGTAAATTATATCATGAGTTGTTATGAATTTTAACTTTTATATATTAGTGTTCTTTGTTTGTATTTTTTTTTCATTTTTTATCTACATATTTCATAACTATATATAGCTTCCAAAACAACTATTGCACTTTAATTTTGTTAAAGAAATCATATTAGTAACACTGATAAATACGTGTACGAATAAATTGATTAGCAGTTTAATAAATTTCAAGAAATTAGCACTACAATTATTCTTTCTTCATTTATTATGTTAATTTCTAAAAGAGAGTAGGGGATATATTATTTCATTTTTTAGAGACGGAATTTAGAGACGGAATAATTCCGTCTCTAATCCGTCTCTGATTCCGTCTCTAAATTTTTAGCGACGGAATTTAGCGACGGAATAATTCCGTCTCTAAATTCCGTCTCTACTCCGTCTCTGATTCCGTCTCTAAATTTTTATAGACGGAATTTAGAGACGGAATAATTCCGTCTCTAAATTCCGTCTCTAATCCGTCTCTGATTTCCGTCTCTAAAATATTAGAGACGGAAATTAGCGACGGAATAATTCCATCTCTAAAGTCCGTCTCTAATCCGTCTCCGATTCCGTCTCTAAATTGTTAGAGACGGAAATTAGAGACGGAATTATTCCGTCTCTAAATTCCGTCTCTAAATTCCGTCTCTAATCCGTCTTCGATTCCGTCTCTAAATTTTTAGAGACGGAAATTAGCGACGGAATAATTCCGTCTCTAATTTCCGTCTCTAATCCGTCTCTGATTCCGTCTCTAAATTTTTAGAGACGGAAATTAGCGACGGAATTATTCCGTCTCTAAATTCCGTCTCTAATCCGTCTCTGATTCCGTCTCTGATTTTAGAGACGGAATCAGAGACGGATTAGAGACGGAATAGCGACGGAATTAATTCCGTCGCTAATTTCCGTCTCTAATTCCCTGCTTTTTTGTAGTGATATAGAGGGACCCAGCTGGAGTTGTACATACGGCTAGCATTGCAACATGGGGGTAAGTCATTAAATATGTCATAAATTAATTTTTTTTTCACTTTTATCTTTGTTGGAAAATGTTTGAAAATTTAATGAGTAGGTAAAATTGAAAAATAAGCATTAAATATCTTACACGTGACTTATATTTTAGACTAAATTATTCTTCTAAAAGCGTCCTATATCATAGATTAGAAGGATTATATACTTTTCAGTTTTTATATGATATTTTTGTAGTTCCAAAGCTATCTTTTATGATATTAAATAGCACGTTGAGGGACAATCTGAAGCTAGTAATATAGAGTATACAGGCCTACGTGCTCTTTTGATGAAACTGAGGAACATGGGCAGAACTTTTAATTAAATGCCCGTTTAGGTTAGCAGTAGAAACTGCTTTTACAATGTGATTTAAAATGTACGAGGTAAGTATGTGAGAGGAGTTTTGTTTCAACTTGTGTAAACGTGCTTCTGACTTGTGGTGGGGTCCTTTATATTCTTTTAACAAGTCTTATGAGAAAAATAATTCTGGGAGGTGAAGTGATATTTTCACATAAAACTTGCAAGCTATTCAAGATTACTACATATATATAGAGGGACCCAGCTGGAGTTGTACATACGGCTAGCATTGCAACATGGGGGGACATTGAGCTGAGGGAGTAATAAGTGATAGTTAAGTCATTAAATATATTATAAATTAAATTTTGTTTTTTCACTTATACCTTTATCAAAAAATGTTTGAAAATTTAATGAGTGGGCAAATTGAAAATGAGTATTAATTATACAGGGATAAAATTGGAAAATAAGTATTAAATATCTTACACGTGACTTATATTTTAGACTAAGTTATTCTTCTAGAAGCATCCTATATTATGGATCAGAAGGATTATATACTTTTCAGCTTTTATATGATATTTTTGTAGTTCCAAAGCTATCTTTTATGATATTAAATAGCAAGTTGAGGGACAATTTGAAGCTAGTAATATAGAGTATACATGCCTGTGTGCTCTTTTGATGAAACTGAGGAACGTGGGTGGCACTTTTAATTAAGTGCCCATTTGGATTAGCAGTAGAAACTGCTTTTACAACGTGATTTACAATGTACGAGGTAAGTATGTGAGAGGAGTTTTGTTTCAACTTGCGTAAATGTGCTTCTAAAATGCCAACTCAAACAGATTCTATCTAGCTGTGCAATGCACTTTGTTGATTTTCATTTATCTCCACTGTTCTTCCCATTTACAGTTTAGGGTATGTTTGCTTGCTGTGACCGTTAAATTTATTAATTACTATTTCCTTATCTTAATATAAGACATATTTATCTAATTTGATTAGATTAAGAAAGTTGATTATGTTAGTTAATTTAACTCATATTTTCTAAAACATCATAGTCATCTTCCTTAAGTCTATCATTCTCTCTTCTCCTTGATTATTGTTAAGGGAGCATAATTGGGGTAAATTGAGAAAATATTGACAAATATGAAAATTATGTCTTATATATTTAGGACCAAAATCAACTCCTTAAATATCTCCTATATTAAGGACAGGAGGAGTATTACTTCACGCAGGTGATAAACACACAAATAGCCTCTCCGATCAGACGTCGCCGCAGGTAGCCCTCTCCGATCAGAACTCCTCGTAGGTTGCCTTCTCCACTTCGAATCCTTGTAGATAACTCTTTCAAATTCAACTTCTCCGCAGAATCACTTTTCCTTGTGCTAGATTAACACTAGCAACCTCAGGATACTTGATACACATTTCAATTCCAACTAGTACCACATCCTAGTACCACAGACCATATAGGTCATATCAACCTCCTAAGGACCAGCTTGACTATTGAGTCTGATCCTTGGATCCCAATTCATTTTTCAAACTTTCAACCGCAGTTGAACCGGGAAATCACTTCCCTCATTTCACGGAGCATCATCAACTCAAATTCAAATTCAAATATCTCTACCAGCCTAAGGCACCTCAGCCCCTAGGTCTTAAGGCCTTTACACACACAAGCTCGGTATGACATCACTACATGTAACATCATACCACCCTGGGATACTTACCTAACATCTAGGCTAGTTATGATACCTAGAACCTCAATATCACCAATCTAGGAAATCATTTTCCTTAGTTCTCTAATCAGATGATGGGTCTGATTACCTCCACCACTAGGTCTACACCTCAAATCCTCGAGTGAATCATACTGACTCACCATATCCACAACACAATTAATGTATACACATGGCCCTTAAACTCATATATCCATAAATAGCAGGGACCTTAATGTGTATACCACAACAAACAAAGTCATCTCCTATGACTTAAGGCAGCAACTACTGCCATTATCCTAGCAAATTCCCATGTTTGCCAGGAACTGCAGCTCTGATACCAAAATGTAACCCCCTCAGTAATTATATCCGAAATACACGATTAAAATGAAATAGAGACCAATAATAATCAAATAACATTTACTAACCCATCACATGATGGGGTTTTCAAAAATACCTTTCGAAATCATTTATAAACTTGGTCTCATATTCACATTTCGAATACAATTACTACGCGAAGATAAATCACATTCATATAAATATCAGAGTGCACAACATAATCATCCCGGAAATCTCGGGTACATACCTTCACTAAAGATATACAGGGCACAATTGCCCATTACAATTCTTCAAATAGGGATTACACAATCTCATCTCGAATGAGTCCTGCCGCTCCCTCCACGAGCCACTTGCCCTGTCTAAATTGTTGGTAAGGGAGGGTGAGATTCGAGAGAATCTTAGTAGGGAAACATTATCAATATGCAGGCAAGATAAGTGTTTAATGCATGACATGCTTGCATCACATAACTCATGCACACATACAATGACAAATCTATAAGCTCAATGCTTCGAACGATACACATATGGCCATAGCATATATTGAAACATAGCTTCAAATCATTCATACATGTTCCACATAATCAAGGAAAGCAATAACATGCATCAACACATTAATACAGTTATCAGAGCATGCAGGAGAGATAAGTTCCCTACCTCCAGTCTTTTCTCCTCGATTTACGTGCCAATAACTCGGGGCTTCACATTCGATCCTACAATGTCAAATGTACTATTTAGATACTTCCATAGTGTTTCTGAGGGTCATATGAAGCTATATTGAAAATTTGCTAAAATGCCCCCGGGGACCCGGTCTGGCCCCACCGTACCCGGTCTGACTGTACTTTTCCTGAAATTTTGATATGGGCTATTCTAACATATTTTTGCCCAAGGAATCCATTTCCGGACTCGGAATTATCAAATTCAATGTCAATTACAAAATTACCCTTGACAGCCCCACTTTAAGGGTTTCAGGGGCATTTTCGTAATTATGCTTTTTCGGCCTTTTCTGCAAAAGTGACCAACTGTAACCCCACCTAATTTTCGCTCCTGAACTCAATGGAACCATTAAATCATTGAAAATCCAACTCTAAGACCCATTTATATCCATAACCGAAATATACAAGTACTCCAGGGAAAATTGGGGTTTTTCGGTTTCGGCTCCGTAAACACATTCCTTTCTACTCCTAACCACTTTATTGACTATTCCATTAGGTTAGCACTACCATTTAGTATCAATTTGGGCAGCATAACAGCCCCACAAACCCATTTTCCATTTTTAGAACCAAAGACAATCGGCGAAATTTCACCGATTAAATTGTCTATAACAGCCAGAATAGTCAATGTGCACGAGTTTGGAAGTTACCTCAAGCTCCCACTAGCTTTTCCTTCTTGTGGCTGAAAACCCTAACTTCAAAACACCAAAAGAGGAGCTTCCAAACCTTAAAGAACATAAAGGAGTAGCTTAGTATCGGAGTTATACGCGTTAGGAGCTAGATCGTCGGAGAAATCGACTTACCTTGCGAGATTTCTTCCTCTTTCTCTCTATTTTTCTCTCAACTCCTCTCTCCATATTCAGCTTAGCAGCACGTCGGAAATGAGAGCTGAAGATGATGAGAAGATGTTTTAATTCCATGCTTATGTCATCTTGCCTTTTGATGATGTCATAATTCCCAAAATTGGCATTTTCGGATTTTCTGGCAGATTTTCTGCCCAAACTTTGAAAACTCATAACTAATTCTAGAAAAATCGAAATGAGGTGATTCCAAAGCCAAATGAAAGGTATTCAAGTCCTCTTCATTGGAAAAATATAATCCATTACCAGAAATCACCACAAAATTCCAGAATTAAACAAATTTCATCACTGCCCCAAAACAGAGTCCATTTTCGACCTCAAATTTTGGACAGTCATATCTCCCAGTTCCCAACATGAAATGGCACAAAGTATATGTCCATTTTGAAGCTTGGGATGTGATCTTTAAGACTGGAAATTTTCATAATTGTCTGACATCATTTGCCTAGTAAAAACGTCCACACGAGAAGACTGCCCAGACAGAATTCATACTGGACAGCATTTCCAATTTTGCAACCAATGTGTCCAATCTAATTTAAATCAATTCCAATGATTAAATATCACAACATGACACCATTTCCATCACAACACCCCATTCAATTCTTCCCTCTATTCTAAGTTAATTTGGATGTTAATCCACAATTGAACTCAAATACAAGGTTTTGGCGTTGCTCATAACACACGCGACTACAATCCACTTTATATTCTCTAAAAGGGTTCATTAATCACTAACCATGTCCACTTTTGTAGTCATTAACCCCTAATCACAATTTGGGATCTTGCTAAACCGGGGCTTAACAATCCACTAATCTCAGGCTTATTCTCTAACCTCGAGTCTCAAAATTTGGGGTATTACAACCCAGATCACCAGGGCTCTTGTAGGCTAATATATATTTTTTGAACAATTGAAACATAAGCAGTTAGTATCAAAACTAGAGTAGTTAATAGCAAAACTAGAGTAGTAAACAAGTTGAACATTTCCTAATAACAAGTTGACCAACTACTGCAAAGTTACTATTACATTTTTTGAAACAAAGTAGTTAAATGTGAAACTAAAGTAGTTATTGCCAAATAGTTAATAAGGATCCTATTGCTAACTATTTGCTAATAACTACTTTAGTTTCACAATTTACTACTTTGGTTTTGATATTGACTGGCTATAGGCAAATTTCAAATACTTTTTTTTTGAATTTCTAAACAAGTAGTTAATAGTGAAACAAAAACAGTTATTACGAAATACTCAACAACATAGACTTTGTTTACTACTTTAGTTTCACTATTATTTAACTACTCCGATTTCACTATTAGTTACTTGATTGAACCATATTTTTATATAATTTTTTATAACTAAATTGGGATTTTTAATACATTTTCTAGGACATTTTTGTATGATTAAGCACTAATTTTAATTAGGGATATTTGTATTGAATTAATTGTAAATAGGGGTAAAATAGTCATAATTGGTTAATTATTCATACAAATGATTTCTTAAACTTTTGATGCTACATTGTGCTTAATCTTGTATTGCAAGGGTTTTGGCAGAAAATTGGAGATTTTGGAGGGTAAGAATTAATATTTTAAGGATTGGGGAAATTACAGAAAGGCCCCATAATTTTTTGAAAATCACAAATATGTGAAGAAAGGGGGGCCAAAGAAAATTACATAAAAGTATCCAGAAGTTTTATAAATTTTAGTCCAACCCTGCCAATGTTTAAAAAATGTTCTTTAGTCCCTCCTTGAGAACTTTTGTTGTTTGCAATCAAGTCCCTAGGGTGTCTTCTTCCTTGCAACACACAGACCCGACAGAGTTTTGAGCGCCGCAGACTCAACTTCAAGCTCTGAACCTTGGATCCGTCCCTCTTCCTCTCATCACCCATCACCTTAGCTCCATTGACGCCGGTGACCACCGCCATCCCACCACCCATTAACGCCGGCGACCATCATTCCTTCGTCATCAATCATCGGTCCTCCATCTCTGGCAAACTTGAGATTACATTGCAGTGCTGCGAGTTGAGAGCTTGACACACCAAAACCAGAGCATCTTCTTTGACGGAGGGAGGTGAGACTTGAAGCTTGGAGAGATAGAACCGGACTTTCACCAGCGCCATTCCTCCTCCGCTGTGTTTCACCATCAACTTCCACGCTTACCAGGAGCTTCAAATCAGAAACTTGGCGACATCAGGCGCTTCAAAGCAACCAAACTAGATCGGAGACCACCACCCTAGCCCTAAGAAACCAGAACTCTGGCAAGCTCTATGATTCCGGCGAGCTCAATTTCATGGATTTTCAGAGTTCCAAACAAGTTGCTATCATTGCAACTGAAGCTCTAATGAGTGGCTAAGCTTTCAACTCTTGAGGATTTGGGATTTGACTTGAGTTCAAAGAGCTTCAATGAGGAATTTTTCTTAGTTTCTTTATGAATTTTCTATTGTCATTGTAATTTCTAACTATGTTCTAAGGTAGTCGTAGTAGGATTTTGTTGTGAGTTATTTAGACTCCATATTGTTGAACTAAGATTGTTTATATTGTGTTTGGATTGAAATTATTGTGATTGGATGATTTGTAGTTATATATATTTCCTATTAATTCAATGACATTATGATTGCTATGTGATTACTAGTTTGTGTAATCATTTGGGTTAATTTAAGTGTCGCAATTATGCATTCATATTAGAGGAAATAATTACATTAATTCAATCCATTTCATACATCAAGTGGTTCTTGAATAATATTTTTAAACAATAATTATGAATGTGATCATAGGAGTAGCTATTGATTAGGAGTGTTATACCCAAAGTGATTATTTGGGGTTTTTAATTAAGACTTGATCGATTTTAAACTCTCATATCATTTAGTAAGCTAGGATAGTCATTGACCCAATTTCTCAAGAGAATTCACTTCATTCATATTTCCTCATATCCATCCCATTTTTATGAAAAGACCAAAAATAGTACCTTAGGATTTAATTTTATTTCACCCAATTAGTTGTAGTTGAAAAAAATGATTTTTAAAACCAACTCCATGTTTTCCTACATTTTAGATACTTAGATAGCCCAATAAAGGCTCCTCAAGATAACAACCTGAGTGTTACATTGTTCTGCAATTCTTAATTATAAATATTTTGCATTTGACCTCAAGGCGCAAAGACAAAGTTAAATCATACTTTTGTTTTAGAAATTAAAAATATATATGACAAATTCCTATTTTTATTATATATTTTCATATTTTATTTGGGGTTTTTGTCATAATAATTGAGCTTAAAGTATCTCTTTTTTAATTAATTGTGATTAAAGGAGTTTGTATGAAAAGGTTGAAAAAGGCTAAAAATGTCAGATATTTTATGATTTACCTTTATTGATTAATTTTTAGAATATGAGGTATTACATTTTGAGTTCATTTTAATTGTAGATCAGTTTAGGAAGAATTACAGAAAAGAACCCAAGATTTCTGGAAATTGCAAGCTAAGGAAGGAAGAAAGCAAAGGAAATTACAGAAAAAGGCCAACTATATTGAAATTTTCAGATAGACCCTAAACAGTTTCTAAGATTCGCATCCTAATCCCTCATCAAAGTTTTCAGTTGTTTTCACTCTAGTCCCTTGGTTAAAACGCACGTTTTGACCCAGGGTTAAATGGGAGACACGTAACATAGCTGAGGGGAGGAGTGAAGACAGCAATTAGAAACGCAAGGAGCAGGGGGCGTTCGAGAGCTGAGAATTGAATGGTAGGGAGCTGAGAGGAGGCGGACGTCGCGAGAAATGGAGGAAGAGCGGCGCAAGCTTCTCTTCATCATACACATCATCACCGCCCCTCTCTACTCCGTCCACCACCCTATCACCGCTGCCTCACCGCCATTTCCTTCTTCCGCCATCAAGTCGGAGCTCCAGCGAGGAGAGAGCAAGCATAGCTGTTGTGAATCAGAGTGACCCTCCTCTTTCCATCTTCCATTAACCACTGCCGGCAGCCTCCTCTGTTTCTAGTATCATCACAGCTGTGGCTTTCTCTTGTCCAAATCATGACGCCTTTGGCTCTCAACACAGCCGTGACTCCCCTGTTCTGAGTTTAATTGCAGCCCCAAATTAGTGCTGATTGGTAATTTAATTTGTGATTTAATGGCTGGGTGTTGGTGGTCTTCAATGTTTGGAATTTCGAACTTGCTTGGTGAAGTTATTCTCATGAGTGGCTAGGTAATTTTGTGCTTTTGGAGATGAATTGGAGGTGGCTTGAGCTCACATGTACTTCAAATGGGAGTTTATTTTATCTATAGCTCATTATATTTGTGATTTCTTAGGTTTTTGAATTCATTTATATAATGAGACTATGATTTTAGTTATAATTTCTATGGATTAGGTTGTTGTGATTTAGAATTTGTAATGAAGATTTGTACTCAATAATATAAAAAGCCGGGAATCAGAGCTGGTCCGGCCCTTGACGGGCCAGGGCCTAACAGGGCCTGCCCTCAAAGGCTTGGTGTCAAGAAAATTGTAGTTTTTCAAGGCCCCGCCCGAGATCATCAAGGCCAGGACTAGCCCACAAGGCCGAGAAGTCCTTTTCACAATATTTAACTATTTTTCCTGCTTATTTTCCCCAGAGAGATATAATTAGTAAATAACAACGATTACAGTTCTAATTTAATACATAAATGTTGTCAACATTAAGGTTTAAATAACATGTCTCTTGCAACAAACAAACACAGTTACTAATGTATAATCAAAGGTAAAATCATATCCATAAATAACTCACACAAATGCCAAAGTATAAGAAGACAAGAAGCTAAATACTCTAGCCTCTAAGCAACATGAGTATGACGACTATCATTTTCACATTCTTCGCCACTATCATCAATTTCAAGGACATTTGATTGTGTTTCACTTTGAGTAGTAAGTTCAAGTAGTCAAATAATCACAACCTCCATCAAAAAACATACTCCATCAGGCAAAACAGTATATAATATGATTTTATTCTAACAATATACTAAAAAATCACACTAAAAAATCACAATATGATTCAATTAGACAAAACAATATATTCAAAAATCATACTCTATACACTATAAGGATAGAGTGACATATAGATTCAATAAGGCAATTTAAAAATGTAACATGGTTCTCTTTCCAAGAAAAAAAATAAAAAATAAACGGGCTTAAAGGGCCGGCCCTTTTAAGGCCGAGGCCCTACAGGGCTAGCCCTTTTAGGCCCGACTTCCTTTTGAGGCTACAATTTGCAAGCCCGGCCCTTGAAGGCCTAGGGCCTAAAAGGGCCTGCCCGACGGGTTTGGCCCGTTTTCCCGGCTCTAATATATATGGTTATATATATGTTTATCTATGATTCTATTGTTTCTCTCTATTTAACATGGTATTGTTGGATAGTTTGATTGAATTGGAATTATAGTTGAACCTAAATGCATTGCTTATTCCATAGTCACTCTCTAAGGGGTTTTAATAATGCTTAAATAAATGGGTTCATGAGTTTAAGCATTAGACTCAATGGTAATTGAGGTTTGGTATTTTAGGAAACTTAGAGAAACTCATTACATAAGAGGGCTTAATAGCATTTCAAGGGTAGGGTTTCCTCTCTTGTGATGCTAAACTCATTGGTTAATGAGGTTTGGAATATTAGAAGCTTAGTGTGTTAACTCCCCAAATATCTTAATTGAGTAAGGATAGTAATTGAAAATCATTTTCAAGAGCGTCTTCATCACTTGCATTTCTAACCCATTCTCCTATATTCCTCCTTATTTGAAAAATCCCAAAAATATTTATTTTAATTACATTCAATTCATAGTTTTTAAAATCAATTAATCATGTTTTATCCTTGTCAAATTTGCATTGTAATTGCTTAGTTATTTAGGAATTAGTTTCATAATCGGCTCCTCAAAGTGAAATGACATGAGTTGTGTGTTATATTGCATTAATTTGGTTTTATTCTTAATAACCCCGAGGCAACTAAATGGCTTATTTCAAGTGGTGCCATTGCCAAGGATCGAACCCGTGTCAAGTTGAAGATCAAACCATAAGGTATTTTGATGGCATCTTAGAGACATTTTAGTTCAAGTTGAAGATCTAGTCTTTCTTGCAGATTTTTGTATGGTAGATATACCTAATGCCTGTGGGAATGGAGCTTTAATCCTAGGTAGAACCTTCCTTAGGACTGCCAACTGATATTAGTTTGCAAAGGGGTTCTACCACAATGTCTATTGGGGATAGGTCTGTGAATTTCAACATGTATGAGCAAATGAAGCAACCATATGAAAATTATTCAATGTGTGATGTCAATTTTGTTGATGGTTTTGCTTGTTGATGAGCATGATGGTGATAATGATATGCACACCTCATCCACTGATTTCACTAACACTTCTTTTCTTCCTCTTTCACATGGTGTTAACATGAGCTGTCCTAACACTTCATAGTTGGGTTACACTCTTTCCACGCCATTAAACTGTTTAACCTAAAAGACCAATTCCTAACCTCAAAGTTCAACAATACTACATTATGCCATTACATCTTCAATTTTCGCACAAGGGACCAAATCTGCCAGAACTTTTCAGCAACTTTGAAAACTCATAACTAACTCTATAAAAATCGAAATGGGGTGATTCCAGAGGCTATGCGATCCTTATTTAGTCTAGTTTTAAGGAAAAATATCACCCACAGCCAGATGGATACACAGCATTCCCAGAATTTTCATATGTTGCACACTGTCAGAATTCATTCCAGTTTTCATGACCTAAATTCAAAAATTCATAACTCCTAGATCACAAATCGAAATGACATGAAATATATGTCCATTTTGAAGCTTGGCATGTGAACTTTAATACTAGAAAGTTTCAGAATTTTCAGAGATCATTTACTTATCCAAAAACACCTTACCAATAAGGTACCTCGCTGGAATTCTGTTCAAGCTGAAAACCCAGATTTACATTTTGAGTTTCAATGACCCAAAATTCACAACCCAGGGCTATTCCCACATAATTTCTTGTGTAGAACACAATGATAACATCAAAATTAACAAATTCCCACTCATTCTCCATGTCCTGTTTTGGCAGAAAAATCAAAATAAATTCCAACAATTTCCAACTTCCAATTTCAGCATCAAACTTATGTCAAATGGTTTTCAATCATCATAAACCACCAATAACACAACCAAACCATCATGAATTACCCAAACCCTTGTTTGACCAAAATCAAGGCAGATTTACACATGCCAAAATACTCATTCAACCAACACAACCAATAGCTCAAATTGATGCTAATACTCACCTCTTGCTTCTCCTTAAGTTCTTTCTTTGATTCTTCAGCTTTTGTTCTTGCAAGGTGGCTGAAAACTCCTCTTCTTCAAAAACAAAAACCATAGAAATGAAGCTAAGGAAGAGAGGAACAAGTTTCATGAAGGACTCTTGAGCCATAGATGAGGTTAAGGAGGTGAAAATCCAAGATGAAACCCTTACCTTAAACTTGTTTCTTCACTTGTTCTTTTCGTGCTTCAGCTGGCCGACTTATAGAATGAGAGAGAGAGAGTGAATAATAGTCAGTTTTTCCCTTCCCTTATCACTTAAAAACCTGACCAAAAAGTTGGACAAAAAGGAGAGGAAAATATGTGGTCCACAAGTGTTCTTTCTTGGTGAAATCCTATGATAATTTCCAATATGTTTGGTTTGCTTTTTCTCTTTCCTACCTCTTCCTCACTTGGCCGACTTTACCTTAGATATTTGATGAAGAATTAAGTGCTTTAACCCATTCACTCTTCTTGCTTCTTCTTAGCCGTAATTATTGACAAGGAGGGAGGGGTTTGTTTGACTTATATCTTCTTCTTCCTTTTGGTATGTCTTTGACCAACTACCTTCTTTCTTTGTCCCAACGTACCACATTAGCAAAAGGTGAGGGATTATTTGATGCAATTCTCTCTCTTTCTCTTCTTGGCTTCTTGACCGACTCCAAGCATAAAGGTGACGATATTGATTAAATCCTAGCCACTTTTGTTGACTCTAAATGTAAGAATATATCAATTAAATTCTCTTGCTTTCCTTTGTCAAAGCTTGAACGAAATATGCGAGCAAAGCAATACAATCTTGCATAAGCATAGAGCAAGGAGGGAACAGTTTTCTTGTAGGAAAAAGAAAAAAGAGTGTGTTGACTTGGTCTTACACTTGGTCTTGCATGTGCCTTGTGTCGACATAAGAGGAAAAGATAAGAAAATTGCTTTAATTATCTTCCTTATTACTTCTACTTTATAAGAGCAATCTTGGCCCTTCATTTTGTGTCCTAAATCTATCCTCAAGATCAAGTAGAAATTAACTATTGATCATGGCAAAATTAATTAGAGTGCCATTAAACCCTTTTATTTCACTATCTATTACATTTAACCCTTAATCATATTTTGGGATATTACACCAAGAATAGAAAATGATGTAGGGAGATGTCAAGAGTACATGTTTAAAAGCATGATTTACAAAAATAGAGCTTTATCCATCTATGTGCACATGCTTTGGCCAAGAGGAGTTGAGGTCATAGGGAGAGCCGGAGAGAGTTATTATGCAATGGTTATGCACTAAGGTTTAAGTATTAATAAGCTCCACATGAATCATTAATAGGATTTGGCAACCACTACCCATCAAAGGGGGAAGCAAAATCAAAGAAGTTCAAGCAAAAGGAGGTAACTTGGGAAGAAGCACAACCTAGTAAAACTTACTCTTATATAGTTTGTGCTTGATTGATCGCATGTTTATTTGTCACGTATACTTTTGAATATGTAATATCCTTGCTTGAGTTGTGCCATAACCATGTGTATATACTTGTAAGGTGTTGTTTTTATTTGGCTATTTACATGCATAGATAATTACCATTGCACATTATATATTGAGTTGATGTTTTGCTACTGAGATTGTCCCAAATCTCATCCCTCTTCTCCCATATACCAACATTAGGGGCAAGTACTTCTAAAGGAAATGACAAGCTAGTGGAGGAAGCTTGAAGGTGGAAACTCTAAGGAAGCCATTAGTTATGGTTGTTTTGTAAATTAATTATCTTAGTGGCTTATTGTATATAGGTGCATGCTTAACTTAAATTATTAAAGTTTATTCTAATTTAAAATATGTAAATATAGTTTGCAAGGGCATGTATCTAACCTCCATAAGAAGGAGTAAGTCAGCTAAGCACCAGCTCAAGGTAAATAACTGCCATGGAATGATCATGGCCAATATAGTAGTGGTAGTGAAAGTAGTACACATAGCCGTAGTATATCATGTCTAAAAAACAAAACGAAAAAGGGCAATTGCATGTTATGAGCCCATAATTAACTAATGATTGACTAGGATAAGAGCAGAGTGATACTCTGATAATATTAAATGGAGTTAAAGGATTTTTGGGCCATAATGAAGAGTTTGAACTACTAAATAACTGTTTTAAAAAGTTTTAAATTTTTCAAAAAAGGCCATCATTTACAGGTTTGAACCCTATGTTTGGACTGAGTTTTCAACGATTTTCACCAATATTTTCTTCCTAGGATCAAACCTATCTTAGTGGTTCAAATTCAGTATGTTTATAACTCATTTGATCTGACTGGAGATAAAATAAGGGTGCTACAATTCATGAATTTCAATACATCTACCCGGATGGTTTAATACCAAAAAATAAAAGTATGAATTTCACTTCTCATTTTTTAAATTTTATTTATTTTATATCAAAAGCATCCATAATAATATAGGTTAATCGTGCTGACTTAGTTAGGGCCAAGATAAGGATCAATATGGTTTTGGGCTCTTCTTTTTATTGGTAGGCCCTGAGGATTAGAGGATGGGAGACTCCATTTGAGTTTCAAAAGATAAATGACTTACACAAAAAAAAAAAAAAAAAAGATAAATGACGGTTTGGTCTCTGAAAAAACATTGCTTAATAGTTTTAAATTTTGATTTTATTTGTAACAGAAAACAGGCATATACAGTTGGCAGAGAAGAGCCAATCAAACACTTTTTCACTAAGAAACATCCGGAAGACGACAAAAAACCTCCAGTGCAGCCAGACGAGCACCTAAGGCACATGTTGGCCAACGCCCACAAGCTACAAGTCATTATTAAAGTCTTAAAGACGACGAAAAAATTGAACAAATATCACAACTTTTTTAACAAACAATTAATAATATAAACCCTTTTTTTTTTTTACTTGGGGTGCGGTGATGGCTAAATGAAGTGGATCTAAGACTTAGATTTCACAGAGCTAATGAGCTGAAGCAGCCGCAAAACTTAAGAGATTCCCTTGAAGATTCCATGCCCCTATGGTCTTACCGTGGAAGATTCCTTTTGCGGGAAGCGAGATTCGTTTTGATATTTCTTTTTGTTACAAGAGATTTTTTTTTGCTCAAAAGTTACAAGAGATTCATTTTGATTGGTTTAATTAAAAGTATTGCCTTATAGCTTGAAAGTTGAAACAGTGGGTCATCGAAAGGGGTAAATGGTAATGTCTAAAAGACAAACTGGAATTACAATTACCATAATCAAATCCCCCTAGCCATGTGCGTCACTCTTTCTTTCTTTTTTCTTTTTAAATTTAAGAGGTAGCACTAATACTTCAAAGTTTATACAACAATTCCATCTAGATACCAAACATAGTTTTAAAGCCATTTTCACTTCCATTTTTATTTCTACTTTCATGAAAAACTCTTTCAAGATAGTAAGCAGGCCTAGAGAGAATAACATGCTGTAATTCTTGCGTGAGATCAATGTTTTTTTTTATATTTACAACTAGTATCCAGTGCATTTTCTGGATTCTATTATCAGGTATCCGAGCAACTGGCTACTTCAGTTTTGGGTTTCATGGTTTCCCCACCCAACACAGTTATCTTCTCTAGGACTCAAAATCGAGACCCAGAGGGATTTAACGAGGCCTTACACTATTAGACCAACTCTATGTTGGTATCAATGTTATTTATATATACATCATGTAGTATAATCATGTTCTTAGTACTCCTTGTCCTTAATATAAAACCCACTTAAAAAAACAAAAAATTGAACTACATGTGGCAAACTTGTAGCTCCTACCCACTTCTCTCCTTCCGTCAAGGCCAGTTATGTTTACTTTATGATTTGGCTCTCAAATTTATATGCATATAATGCATTTTACCTTGATGCCATTGGCTTGTAATTTTCCTTTTCTTGCACACCCACCACCTAGAGAGTTAGCGAGTCTTGTTGCCTATAAATACCAAGCAATGCACAGCGAGCTTCTTCAGTGTCTAATCTTCCATTCCTACAAATTAAAGGCACTCACCTGTGAGTTCTTGTTCCAAGTTCCAGCCTCCTTTTACACCCTTTAGCTATCCATGGCATATACCCTTAGCACTTGTTTCTTCTTTGTCCTTTTGGTTTTGTCCCATGAACTTCTCTTTGTAGAGTCAAGGAACTTGAAACAAAGCAAAGACCACTTACCCAACTCTGCAAAAGACACAACAAAACCTACGGTTATTGCTTCTCAACCCACTAGAAAACTGGAAGGAGACGTTGAAGCCTTTCGCCCCACAAATCCGGGGCATAGTCCAGGCGTTGGTCATTCCATCAAAACTTGAGCAACCCATCGTTCTGCATGCATGCAATAAATATTCCTTAGTATTATGTCATGTAATATTTAGGCTTTTCTGTATTTCCTTAATTATGTAATATTTATTTCTCGCTGATGTGTTAGGTAGGTTCTGTGTTCGCATTCTCATTCGTCTGTCTCTTTGTTTTAGGCCTTTAGTGTAGGGTTATGATTCATGCATGCATTCTTCAATTAATGTATTTTGTCATAAGCTTAATTTCTATTTTGTATCAATATATTATGTTTTTGGTAATCTGCCCCAAGATTTTCATCTTCTTCCTCTCTCGAATTCTATCTATAGCTACTGCACCAGACATGAGCGAGTGAATATATAATATAATGATTAATGACTTCATTACAAGATGTCGGCAAGCTAATAGAATTTCTTGTGGAGCTATTATTTGGGAAATAATAGCCGCTAGATCATGAACCAAAGAATGGGCACGCTAGAATGATAAATGAATAAAAATTGCCGGAAGGTTGAACTTTGAAATCAAGATCCTCCACTTTTGTTGATGAACTTTAGGTAACTCACCAAATTTTTTGGCAGCTCTTAATAAGAGAGAAAGTAAAAAAGAGAATTAGAGAAAATGGCGAGAGTATTATTTTCAGCGAATTTATACATATATAATACGTGATTAATTTCTTATACTACAAATTTTCTACCCATCTTCATTTCATTATATTTTATTTTTATTCTTTTCCTCCTTAAAGAGGAACGTACGGATGAAGTTGAATTTTATTAATAACATATTAACATGATATATAAGGCCATATATATATATATATATATATTAAGCAAAGCAACTACGATAAGAATTTAACAACTTCCATAAAAAAAGGATTTTAACAACTATATGCGTGTTAATGGCAAAGCTGGGGCTATAGGCTTTACGGGAGTCCTATGCTTCGACATCATGAGTTTCGTTCGCATTGTTGTAGGAAGGTTGACAAATAAGGTCCTTAAAAGTAAACAGAAAAAAAAAGGAAGGAAATAAACTAACTCATAAATTGGACACAATGAACTATTATTACGCAAACTCGCAAATCTATCTGGAGAAGTATATATTGCTATTGATAGGTATAGACTGATCATTCACGTGGCTTCATGTAGCTAGGGTAGTTCATCGAGCGAATATGCCAGACAGCCAGCTTGCAAAACCATTTCTTTACAGTGAAGTCTGCTAGGGAAATGGGGAATATATCATATATGTTCTTCAGTATATTCTGCCGTACTACTATATATAGCTTTGAACACTCTGTGTAGATTCTCACGGATTCCAACTTGTTAGTTACACCAAAAAAGAAAAAAAAAATTCCAGGACATGTTAATGTTCAAGAAACAATGAAAGAAGCAACCTAGCTATAGCTAAGCATTGAGTATGTATGTTTTCCACTGTTTTGCTGTTGTGCAATTTGACAATGAAAGGGAAACATGAAAATATTCGGTGATGCATCTCTCCCATCCCTAGCGCGTATTTTTTTTTTTAACAAATGCATGTAATAAAACCTAGCCAGTTTCGAGTGAGAGGGACTTTGGTTGCTTAACTGCTTAAGCACGAGGTTTTGAATTCAAGTTCACGTAAATGCAAAAAGGTCTTTGGGAGAACAATAATGCCTAAATATGACTGGGTTGGGCTTCTCTCCTTTGCCGCTCCCATCTATTGCCTCTCCTTTACCTCCTCTTCTTTTATAACTGTTGGATTAAAAGTTTAATAGTCCAAATTTAACATTTTATAAGAAAATTTTTTTATAAATTTCGCTTATAAAATATGCAAATAAATTTAAACCATTAAAGTTTGATTGAAACAGTTTACAACCGTAGACTATTATTATAAAGTAGTTTTTTCTCATGACAATTGTAAACTGTTCAGATCAAACTTTAATGGTTTAAATTTATTTGTATATTTTATAAGTGAATTTATAAAAGCATTTTCTTATAAAATGTTAAATCTGGATCATTGAAACTTTTAATCCAACAGTGATAAAGAGAAGATGAGGTAAAGGAGAGGCAATGGATGGGAGGGGCAAAGGAGAGAAGCCCAATCAAATATGACTCTGTCAGATAACCATATAAAAAAAATAAGGCCACTCTCTTCATTATTTTGGGAATTAATCCCTTCTATTATCACACACACACAAGGGAAATAATTAATCTCAATATAAAACTTAAGTTTATAACAAGTTATATATTATTCATAAATTATAGATTATATAATTCATCCCAAATTGTGTACAATACAATATTTCTAGTGAATACTGTTCATCAATATATATTGGAGTATTTAATGTAGAGCTGGGAATACGGGCCGGCCCTTCACGGGCTCGGGCATAAACGGGCTGGCCCATTTAGGCCTGCCTCCTAAAAAACTCCCAATTTTTAAAGCCCGCGGCCCTATAGAGCTGGCGCTTCATTGGCTCAGGCCTAAACAGGCTTGAACTTATTTTAATTAAAAAAAAATATTTCCAAATTTTACAATTTTTTTATTATTTCACCTTAAATTGAGATAAATTATTTTTAAAACTCATAAATTTTTAGTTAAAATAATCATTTAAAGTCCAAATTAGCCTCTTTTTTAAAGTTTAAATGAATAAACCATTGAAGAAAATAAAATAAATCAAACCATTTAATAAGTGTTTACCTTTTATTAATACTTTATTAGGTACTTAGGTTTCTCTCATATTGATAATTTGATATAATGATATTATATATATTAATTTATTTTTAAAAAATATTAAACGGGCCTAAAAGGGACGGCCCTTTAGCGCCTATGGCCCTACAGGGCTGGCCCTTTTAGGCCCGCTTCTTCTTTTAGCCTCTAAATCATAAGCCCGGCCCTTAAAGGGCTCGGGCCTAAATGGGTCGGCTCAAATTCCCGACTCTAATTTAATGTCACATCAAGCAATAGTGCTTTAATTTTAAAGAGTATTTTATTTTTTATACAAATGTATCTTTGCTTTTTGTGGATTTTTTACAGCTTAAATATCCCTCTTCCATTTAGGAGCAAGCTATTCTAGTTACCGAACAAAAGATGTAACTACACCCCGGCAAGACACTACTACAAAAAACCAAATCTGTGGCCCTTATAATTGCATTAGCTGTGGCGCTTGCGAAATGCCACCTATCTTAACGCTACTAAAAAAAGCTGTGGCGCTTGCAAGCGCCACAGCTATTTAATTTTTTTTTTTTTTAAATAACCTCCTGTGGCGCCTGGATAGCCAGGCGCCACAGCCAGGCGCCACAGAAGGCCTTATTTTTTTTTTTTTTTGCGTTTTCTTTTTCTTTTCTTTCCTGTGGCCCTTTTTTTGCTTCCTGATTGTGAAGCTTTATTTTATAATGAGTTACTTTCATGTTTATCATCTCTCAAATTTTCAATCTTTCTATTTTATATTTCAACCTATTATATATATATATATATATATATAATTTTCACATTTAAAATTCAAGTTCCCCAACAATAATTTTCTTACACAACAATATATTTATTGTCATTTCCTCAACAATAATGTTCTTACATTAATACTCTCCAAAGCTAACATAAAAAATATCACAATACAAGAACTTGATATGTGAACACAGTACATCAACAACTGATTAAGTAAATTAAAAGATTACTAAAAAAATTTAAACAAAGCAAGCTAGAATGAAACAATCTTCTTCTTACGTTGGTGACGCTAGCTTGAGTGACGAGGATGAGCAAATGTGAGCTGTGGAGTGGAGTAGGGATCAACTGTAGTGGGGTTCAAAAGAGGAAGAGAGACAGAGAGTATGAAGAAAAGGGAACAACTAGAAACAAAAGTGGGGACAGACGAAACAAAATGGAAAAAGGGACAAGAGAATTTAATGAAGAAGACGAGTGTGTGTTTTTGTTGTGCAAGAGAAAGTGATATCTTTTACGGGGGAGAGGCGTCAACATGAGCTAAGGAAGAGAGAATAAAAAGGAAAAAGGGAGGGAAAAGATAAAAAGTAAAGTTAAAGGAGGGAAATCTGATTGGCGGGAGAGTTGAAAAAATTCATTATTCAGCCAATTGTGGCACTTCTTTAAAGAAGTGCCACAGCTGCCCCTTTTTTTTCTATTTAATTTTTTTTTAGGACCCAATTGTGGCGCCTGGCAAGGCAGGCGCCACCTTTGGGCGTGACCAGCTGTGGCGCCTGGTCCACCAGGCTCCACAGCTGGCCAATTGTGGCGCCTGCCTTGCCAGGCGCCACAATTGTCCCCACCAGCTGTGGCGCCTGGTGGACCAGGCGCCACAGCTGGTCCCAAAAATTTAAAAAAAAAAAAAAAAAAAGGGCAGCTGTGGCACTTCTTTAAAGAAGTGCCACAAAATATGCGCCACCTTTCAATCTTTTTGTAGTAGTGAGAACGAAGAGAATGTGATTTAGTATTGTAAGGAAATTCCATTATATTGATTTGAAATAAGCATGCGCGTTGAGGCCTAATGATCACCCCAAGTTCAGGGAAAGTGGAATCCAACTTTTCGGTTCCTTTGTCAAGGGAATCTTCTACTTGTTTTTTTCTTTTGTTCGATCCCTTGTTGTCGACTCTTTCTTTTCAATTCCCACTCAGCTCTATTCCATATGTATATGGAGCCTCTATGCCAGCTTAGAGACTAGGTTCTCAGGTGAAAAACAACCAAAAAAAAAGAAAAATCGGTAGTCCATGCAAACAAATATTAAATTTGTGCTTTCGTTAGTTAATTAAGAAAAAAAAGGTGACTTAAAGAGAATATCCCATAAGAAACGGTCAAATGAAAGGCCTTACAAGTTGCTCCTCTAGTTCCTCTTTTTTTTCGCCATCCCACTTGTACTATTTATAGGGTGAATAAATTTTTTTGTTCTATTTATTAGTCACACTACTAAATTTTTCATAAAAATATACAATTTAACCTTCTTTTACCATTGTGTCGACTTTATTTTAATAAGATATAATGTATATTAAATAGGATAAAATTAAAATTTATTGAATTTTAAAGTAGAGTTAATGAAATTTAGGCTAGTCTCATCAATAATCAAACATATCATTATTGTCATATTCTCCAATAACTATAAGTACATTTAGTCACACTTTAAACCCTAATTAGCTATAGAAATGTCTCAGCTAGCTAGTCAGTTTTTAATCGAAAATATCAAACGCACATATTGTACCTAATTTTTGTCGATATGAAATTAAACTAAAAGAAGTTTCATGGGGCAAGAGACTAAGAACGACAACTAGACAAAGCACACATGATGTTCACCTCCTTTTGTCGTGAGGTTAGGCTTAGCATTAATAGATCCGAGAGCCACCCTGTGGTCTCTTTCTTCTCTAATTGTCTCTACTTCGGAATCTTTCCCAGCGATGGGGAGTAAGCAGTCACATTGCACTGGTCCAACCAAAAAGTTCAATAAACTTAATCAAATACCGATGCAATGAGTGAAATCTTAAGAATAAATTACAATATTCATGATTTGTGAATACTATATATATCTTGTTATGTATAGATTCTATATTCTTTGTTGAATAAATATTTGATCATTTATATTGTTGTTCATATCACATTTAAAATTGTCATATTATTTTTATCTTCATATTCTTAAATTATTTTATTTATAATTCCTTCCTGCATGTGAAATAGAATGGCGGTTATGTTAGTTGCAGTTGCAGCCGAAGCCAAACGCACATAGAATCCGACCCTAGTTGTGCAAGTGGTCCTTCTTTTGATTAACCAGCAAGCAACACGCAGTATATTAAAATCATAAAACTTCTAAGACTTAATAGTAAAGCGAAAGCGCAAAGGCTGTTCAGTTGATAGGTTTCTTAATTTAAACCATATCATTAGAGTTTCTTTATATATATAGCATGGGGACGATCACTAAGTGCGTTCCAATTTCAATGATCGCAAGTTGAAGCAATGTGCTGCGTGACGGCTTATGATTTGGTTAAGTTCTTAATAAACGTGATTATGTTAATTAAATACAAGTAGTTCACTTGATGCTTTATCGTAAATACAAATTCGTTGTTTTCTTGTCAGTTCTGGACTGCAACTGCGAAATTCTTTAACTTCCTTCCAATTGCAAGATTCTTCAAACATAGTGTGGAATATGTCACAGAGAAACTGACCGGTTTTTGTTTGTTACTTTCTATCTTTTTTAGTTGGCCCGATTTCCGTCACTATTCATATAGAAGATTTTTTTTTTAATTAATAACTCAATTTATTTAATAGTAAAGCTAACAATGAATCAGATGACAGTCATCATGTCTTGATTCATTTTGAGTTTTAATGCCAACTTCCATATTATTTTATTTTATCTCCTTTTCTTCTTCTCTCTCACCTCCAGAACAAAATAAAAAAAAAAAGCTTGGTTATACTTTGATGTTGAAAAAGTAATCAAATTAAAATAATTAATATCTAAGGTCATGCAGTTCATCCTAGTAACTTTAAAAATTGATTATAGACCATATAAATTTTCAGGTTGGTGCAACATGACACTTCTATTGTCCAATTTTTTCGTCCAAAACATTCACAAAACATCCACAGAAGTTTTTGTTTTAGCCCGTGAATGCATTGAGGTGGAATCGGTTAAAAAAGAAGTTTATTTGTCATCTTTAATTACAATTTTTTTAAAAACATTAAAATTAGTTGGCATAAGCTTATATTTAGCGCATGCATGATTTCATGTAAATATATAATATTCACGTAAATGCTAAGATAACGTTATTTGAGTAGCATCTATATCCAAGAATTTTTTGGTTGTAGTTTGCATCGATTTTTATTTTTGGCTACAACAATTTTAATCATAACTACTTAACGTGCAGAAAAATATATAAAAAAAAAAGTCTATTACGTGAAACAAAAATTTTCATTCGATTTTACACGCTACAAGGGATTCTTTATTCATTAGCTGCTACAGAAAATTTAAAGCTAATAAGTGTCTGTTCTAGTACAAACACTTTTTATCACGAAGTTAAAGACAAAAGGTACATAATAATGTTTTGACTACACAGCAAATATGCTACGTACCTAATAATGCATAAGGAAAATGAAAACATCGCACACACTTTAATTCAATTACCCTTGTTTTGATGAACTGCATGCCCTACGCCAGGGCTGTGACCTGGGTCTGTAGATTTGTAATAAGGTTTGGATTCCTCAGACGTTACAAAATAATAATGTTCAGCATCTGGACTTTCCACTGCCATCATCTTTGCTTTTATGTCTTCATTTTCCACTCCAAATTTTTTATGACCAACCCCAGGACTGTTACCTGGCGTTGTCGGTCGATGAGCACTTAGATGATCTCCATTTGAATCTCCATCATCCTTCTCTAATGAAGTAGGAATGGTATTATCAATGGAAGTGTCTTTGTTCATCTTGGAATTCTGGTTTGATATCTTTATCTGCCTTCCCTGAGTTATAATAACTTCATTGAAGGCAACTAGTACGACCACTATAGCTAAATATTTGAGAATGGCCTCACCCATAACTAAGGACAATTCAAAAGAATTGAAGCTTCAAGATTTAGGGTTTAAGGAAATGGACGAGGGAATTCAGATGATGATTTAAGAAGTTCTGGGCTCTTAGGCTATTTATAATGTTGGTTGAGTATTGTATCTATATGCCTTGTTGAGATTTTTAAGCAATAGCTAATCATGCCATTTGACTAAATATGTGGAGTGCATCCATCTGAGAATATGGACCGTTAATTCGCCAAATATCGCCAGATTTCATTAAGACTAATGAGTTTTGCGTGCATGTATATAATTATACGGGAAATCTTCTAAAACCATTGACTTTTTGATACTACTTCCGATTCTTAATATAATATTTTGCTTGTAGTGTAATTTATACTATAAATGAGATTTTATATTAAAGATCGGTGGTAACATTTCATTTAACTTGTCTTTTGATCTGGACCACTTGACTTCTGATGTACACTGGCTAGCTTGTCATTGTTATTGTGGGATTCCATATGCGAGTTATATATGATCATAACAGTCATAACTCACTAGTACGCATGAGAGAAATACGTGTTGAATAATAGAAATAGTAAAGTACTAAGGTGTAAAAATGTTATACTCAAAGCTTAAATCGTACGTTCTTGAAAACATATAATGACGTTTGATGGTAGAGAGAAGCCATTGAGAATAATTAATTTGGTTTGAAAAACAGGTGCGAGTTGAACTCGATTTCTGAGAATATCTAATAAAGAATGGTAGGTGGACTGGTGCAACATGAAAATGGACCATGGAGATTCTCTCCCGTACCTTCTCCACCATGAAAATGGGTAGCCGCCAGCCCAAAGGTTATGAAGAAGAAGATCTCTCTATATTTGACTTGGCTTGCTTCAGATTTGGTACTCCACTACCTTCATGGTTCAGCAGAAAACAATTTTCACCAAACTTTGTTCTGATAGGGCCAAAATCACGAGCTATGATTACAAAAGGATGGTTTATTCGAGACTAAATATGTGTGAGAGAGAGAGACCTGATGGCCAATATATGACCTAGTTATTTAGTCATAATGTGGAAAGGTGCGCCTCTAATTCCTTTTTTGATCCATCTATCAGATATATCTGGGGGCATGTAATTTATAAATAAGAAAATTGAAAAAAAAAAAACTAAAGAGACTTCAACATGTTAAAATTGAATTAGAACGAATGCGTTACACAGATGCCCTCAAAATTATAAACGGGACTTTCCTAAGTTAAAAAAAAAAAAAAAAAAAATTTCGCGAAGTATAGATGTTATAGTTTCCAACTCCTTTCTTATTCACGTGACAGGAAAATTCAAAAATTGCAACAACCCATTGCACCAAATATCTATCAACAAGTCTGTCCATGTATATATATATATATATCAACAAGGACAACAGAAGGAATATTCTTGTATCAAAAGTGATGAAGTCAAAAGCGACATGACCACGTGCTTTGTGTAAGATCCCCATGTCCTACCACTTGAACCTGTCACATAGTAGTGACAGAGTCCAATGTTGTCATACATATGGAGCCAAGCTTGATCGTATCAATCACTTCAAGTTAGAATTAAAATGGAGAGAATATTCTGCAGGAAGATTGGTTCCTAGGACTATGGACCTCCCACGTCTGGGTCTTCTCCATAAAAGTACTTAAAAAAATATACAAAATAATAAAACACCCTTGAGAATATTAGTAAATAATTAATTGAAGCACTATCGTGTGCTCGTTTACTTCTTAAACAAAAACAGTCAGCCAAGTGGGTTAGGTTTTGATGACTAGCTAGCTAGGCTGTTTCGCTGTATTGAACGAGCGGTGTAAGTTTAACTAAAATCAGATCTTTCATTAAAAGCTACAAAACTAAATAAATTAGAGCAGCGTGGACGAATGTGAAGAATCTTTTGGGCCCCTTTCATTGAATCCCAACCGTTACAAACACCTTTGAAAAGTTTCAACTGGTTGAAATATTCTCCAGGAACTTCATCATTTCATCATTTCTCCAGGAACGTACAGCACCTCATTATTATTAACAAGTAGGACAAAATAAACCGGGGTAGAAAAAGATGGATAGTTTATTATTGCATAATATATATATATATATATATAGAATAAATTGACAATATCATCATGAAAAATATAATTGTCTCAAAAAAAAAATAGATATCTAAAGTTTAAATATTTTATTTAATACTTTAAGAGCATAAAAATGGTAGCCTTTGTTATATGAGTGTGACACAGTAGTATAGCCGAGTGAATGGAGGCGAAATAATTCTCGAGTTCTTTAGTCACAGGTATATATAGACACATACTGTTCAAGTAACTAATGTACCGCTACTAACAGTTCTCGAGTTCTCTAATAATCATCAGACACGTGACATTTTTTTTTTGGTGAACAGACACATGACATATTTACACACAAAACTGTTGTGGTATTTTTCATAGCATCTTATATTGGTAGCTAATCGATCGTTACTTTGGTTACTTAATGTTTTGAAACTTTTTGTGGTAATAGTTTGATTAATTCTCTTTCTTCTTCCACTCTTTTATCTCCCAACTCTTGTGATTGCAAAAGTGATGTGATGAGCCCCAACACTAAGTTGGATTCCTCATCTTCCCCATTATAAACACAAGAGAATCTTGAAAATGTGACCTCTTGTTCAGTTCCTACTGAAGGGAACCAAATTGACTTTCTTGGTTGTGAAGTTTACTTAGAGAATCTTGTTCCTACAATGCCTATGTTTTATTTTAGATCTCTCCATGTACTTATTTTTAGACTAGATGCTGCTGTTGGTCTGGTGTTTCTTTTGCAGAAACATACACTACCAAGAGGGTATATTCTAGGAGAAGTGGTTACAAAAAGAAAATTTATGTTTTTCATCTGAGATGAGAACTTCTCATACAAGAGTCTACGAAGATTTAAGCATCAGGTTGTCTCTTTCCTCATTGCTTTCTTCTCATTTTTATATGGATCTTGAACTTAATTGTTATGTGAAGAGAATAAGTGTGGGGGAGACAAAACTATTAGTAAAAGGTAGACTTCTTTATTTTTCTTTTTCTAGGAGGTAAATAAATGCTCCTTGTTCATATGTCATTCTCACTTTACACCTAGTCTTTACTACATTTTGAACTTCATTGTTACACTCACTTCACTTGTTTCTTTCTTCTTCCTCTCATGGCGATTGTTGAAGTGTTGTGCTTCAATCTTGAATTAGACTTCACAACTTACCACTTCACCAAGAAACAAGTCAAGTAAGTTTCTATATGTTGTTTACATTGAGGACAATGTAAAGATTAAGTGCGGGGGAGGGATTGCTTTAGCCACAATATTTTGGTTCATGAAATCTGAGAAAAATTGAAAAAATTTTGAACTTGAGAATTGGTTTTGTGAAATGCTTAATAGACCCCTATTTACACATTCCTAATGCAACTCCTTGGCATGATTTTGTAAAAATTTAAATGCATGATGATTGTGAAAGTCAAACATTTCCCAGTGTGATTGCATTAAGCTTGAGTAATCCCTTTGCTTGATTCAATTCAGTGATTAGAGTGTCTTTAGTGCAAATTTATTAATTTGGATACCTAGCTTGATTTGAGGAAGTTGATATGGTAGAGAAAAGCCTTGTTAGAAGATTATTGAGCCTTGATTCTATTTTCTCATTTTGTGTGTATTCACCTATTCTCTAGTTAATCTCTAGAACTCGTAGGTTCTTTTTCAAAACTATATTAATGCTTTGGATTTGGAGTATGATAGGGGCATTCAATTCTAAACCAATTGACATAAATACAAACCATTAATCATTTACCTTTGATTACCCCTTGAACCCTTCACTTTCATTTCGATTGGTTAAAACCCTTCTCTAGTTAAAACCCACTTGATGTGTGTTTGAAAATTATTTTAATACACTTGTTTCCTTATAAATGAGAGCACAATCGCGACACTCAATATGAATTAATTCAATTACACACTATAGTAATCACATACAATGTATAATCTCATTAAAACATAAGGAAATAATTTCAACACATAGTCTAAGTGCATCAACACAAAATTCAACACAAATATTAACCAATAAGGACAAATAATCACTCATCCAAGTATCATAAATATGTACCAATGCAAAATTAAACCAATCAGTTCATAATTAATACATATAATGTGCTAATGGAAAACTAATAAACTCCCCTTTATAGCACAATGAAGCTCTAGCCACTCTCTACCACCAAGACTCAAATAAATCAGCAATCCATGTCCATTAGAACATCCACATTAGCTTTACAAACCAACAACCAGAGAGCATCAAGACAGCACCAAATCTGGAAGCTCATGAAAGAGGAAGTGGATTGACTGTTGAAGAGTAGTGAGAAATGGATAATCCAATTGAATGCTTTGGATTATAATGGAATGATAAGAAAAAGAAGGTCGGTGGTGGTGTTAATGGAATGGTAGAAAGGTGAAGATGGTCAACAATGATGCAGATAGGCACAGTGGAAGGCGACGGTGATGGTAAACAGAGGAGGTGCTGACTATGGTGCTTGGATTGTGGTTTGGATCCTCTGAAATGGTGAAGAAAAAATGGTGGTGTTGTTGGTGGTGGTTATTGGCAGTGGAGGAAGAAAGGAACAGAGGAGTGCTGAGAGGGTCAACAGAGAAGGAGAAAACGGTGGTGGTTAAGGGAAGAACTCCAGTCTTCAGCTCTTTGTTCTGTTCCCCGACGGTAGTACTAAGTAGGCAGATGGTGGTGGCGGTGTGACTGGGTCGAGGGAGGTAGTAACCAATGGTGATGACAATGAGGATGGTGAAGGTATTGATGATCTCTCCAACTCTCAACTTGCTCCACTCTAGTGGCGGCGCTAAAACTGTTGATATATCCCGATTTTATCATAATACTTAATATCATATTTAGGGATTTTATCATTAATTTTTGGGCTAAATAACATTTATTATGATTAAATTGAATTAAAGATGAATGTGTGAAAATAAATCTTAAAAAGAGATATTTGTTGGAATCTTGTTATTGCTCTTTAAAATTTGAATTTTGAATGAAAATATTACAAGATATTGATTTGAATTGTAGGTCATATTGAAAAAGTAGGAGCTGAGGGACTAAAAAGTAAAGATGTATAAGGACTGAAACAGAAAATAAAATTCTGCATGTGGCTACAAGGCAATTTTGACAGGAAAAGGGTACTTTTCTGTAATATTAGCTCTCACTTTCAGTGGGAAAATATCAGAAATAATTACAGAAAAGACCCCGAATTTACAAAACGCCACTTGGGTCCCAAAATGCGAAGATCACCGCTGGAACTGATTCATTTGCTCTCAGCGGAAATTACAGAACAGAACCCCGAATTTAAAAATTGCTATTTTGGTCTCAATATTCGAACATCAGCGCCTTAGCCTCTGAAACTGATTTTTTTTCCAGATTCTCATACAGAATCTTGGAAAATCTTATCTGAATATAGTTTTGAAAGATTTTGCCGCAACTTGAGGAGATTTAACCTAGATTTCAATTAACAAAAAAAGAATAATAAAAAGGAGGGAGCCGCAGAAGAGACCCAGAACTCAGAGCGAGCACACAGAGCCAGAGAGGGGGATGCACCAGAACCAGAACGAGACGGAAAAAATCATCGTGTGACACATAGCAGCAGACGCGAGAGAGGGAGAGAAGAGACGCCATCACCAAGCTTCACCAACACCTTCATCTTCTTCCCCTTCCCTTATCTCAATTCAATGGATTCTTGGTGCCTTCAAAGAGTTGTAGCTGTGATGAATTTCATAATAAGAGGCTAAATACTTTCTTGCTTCTTGGAGATGGAAGATTGGTTTGAGCTCCAGAGATACATTCAGGGGAGTTAATTGTTTTAATCTTTTTATTTAATTATGTAACGAATTTCCTGAGTTAGGATTTTATGTTATATGGTTAATTTACTAAGATTACGAATTGTTTATCTTAGTAGGATTGAACAATTGTGATTTAGATTGGTTTATGTGGTTTGAGATTTAAATTTTTATATTTCCTTTTGGTTTAATGTGGTTATCTATTCTTTCATAGTTTGAATGAATTTTATGACTGCTTAGATCTTGTTTGAATATCTCAGTTGAGTGTTCATTGTATAGAGGAACAAGTTGCATGAATCCAATCATAAATTGCACACTAAGTGGTATTTAATAGTATATTAAGAGTTAATTATCTAGCTAGAGCTCTAGGGGTATTCACCAATTAATATACTAGACTTAGCAAGTTGTTAAGGTTTAATTTTTGACTTAGTGAGTGGTTTAACTCCCAATTCAATTTGAGCAAGGATAACCTATATTCCATTTTTTCAAGAAGCATTCATCATCAATTTGTTTAAATCACAATTTCATTAATTATTTCAACAATTTCTCAAAAATCCAAAAAAATAATAGTCTAGGTTATTTTCCATTATTAAAAAGAAAAAAAAATCAATTTAAAACCCATCTAAATATTTTTTGTCACTTAGTTTAGATTAGGAATTAAGTAAAAGGCTCCTCAAGAGAATACGACCCGAGTTGTACCCTTCACTGCATAATTTGGTTTATTTTAATTTAACCTGAGGCGACTAAAGGCTTTAAATCAACTGTACTCCCTCTATTCTTTCGAAGCTTAGACCTCTATTCCTCTCCGTCTTTCTCAGGCGCTCACTTGGTGGACAATGGTGAAGGGTCGCCAACGGCTATGGTGAGGAGGAGGAAGGCCGCCGGCGACAAGAAAAGAGGAAGGAATGAAGAGGATCGAAGATGAATAATGATCATATCTCCAGCTTGCGTGGTGCTCCTGTGTATATCTCCCTTCAGCTCGCGTCTTGGGTCTCGCATGTCTGAATCCCATATCCACCAAGTCCGGTCTAGGGGTATCGAATCCCTGGGTCAAAACGATGTGGTTTGACCAAGGAACCAAAATGAAAACTTTGAAACCTTTCCTTGAGGGACTAAAAAGCACATTTTTGAAACCTTGGTAGGGACAACCATAATTTTTGAACTTTTTGGGTCCTCATCTGTAATTTAACACTGCCCCTTTTCTACATTATTTTGTAATTTTCACAAAATTTGGGTTCCTTTTCTGTGATTTTTCCCAATCATCAAAACATTAATTTTGACCCTCTTAGATTTCCAATTTTCTTCCAAAACCTCTGTAATGCAAGATTAAGCAAAATGTAGCATCAAAAGTCCAACAAAACATTGGTATAAATAATTAACAAATTTATGACCATTTTGCCCCTAATTACAATTAATTCAATACAAAGGTGCCTAACTAAAATTAATGCTTAATCATACAATAATGTCCCATAAAATCCATTAAAAATCCCAATTTAATTATGAAAAATCATATAAAAATATGGTTCAATAAGACCCACAGCAAGATAGAGACAATGTCAAGAGGGAAGAGCACCGGTGAACCTTCTTCATTCCACCACCACCACTATCTTTAAAGGGAGCTTCTTCTTCTTTGTCCTCCTCAAACTACACGGACACTACGACATTGATGGGAGCTGAGTGGACTGGAGTTGAGAGGAATAGAGCTGAGAGAGAAGAGGCTGTTTCTTTATCAACACCTCTTTCTTTCACCGTCGTTCACCTCCACCAACGCCGGCCTTTAGTCCCCTTCACCAGTTTCACCGCCAGCAACCTCTCTCATCTAGACTTGGCTTTCTCTAATCTATTTTTGTGGAAATTTTAGCCCGAGTTTAATTGATTTAGTTCTAATTGGTTAATTTAGTCAGTGTTTTATATGACTGTAATTGTAAAATTGTTGGGTGAAATTGTGATGACAAATTGCAGTGGCTAATTTCCTTTTCTCCTAGAGCAATGGTTTGAGACTTGAGCTTGGAGCTTAATAGGAGGAGTATTTTGCTATCTAATTTCTATTTTTAATCTTTTGTATTAGTTAAATTCTAGGTTTAGAATTTAATTAGTATATTGGATTGAATGTTTTACATTGGGGTTCAATACATTTCTTGAGATTAGATGTGTCTTTGGATTTAATGCATGTATTTGACACTTGTGCTTCATTAGTAACAATTTCATGTAATTGATTTGGTATAGCTTTTGCTTGAATTTGCTATGAATATATAATTGAGAGTGTAATGCAAGGGTTCTTGGTTACTTGTGTCATGTATATTGTTAATTTCAATTGCTAGTGTTTAAATTGGGTTTTGGTTAGAGGAATTAATTTCTACCTAGTGTGGAAGAATTAATTCACCTAACTCAAGCTAGCTCAAAGAGTCGTTTGAGCAAATTTGTCAACTAGCACACTTTCATTATCTTTTGAAGCAAGGATTGATGAAATTCATTGTTCTAGGAGGTTTAATCATACTTTTCAAAATCAATATCAATTTTTTTCCACTTTTATTCCAACAAATCCAAAAATATTATTTTTTTAAAGAAATTTAGTTTAATTGAAATTTGGTAGTTAGATAAAAAGCTCAAAAATCATTTTTAACTTATTTTATGTCAATCATCACACTTAGTTTCTAGGTAATTAATAAAATACTCATCAAGAGACGATCCGGGATTGTATCCTATATTGCAATCCTTGGTTTAATTTTTGAAGAGGTTAACAAGGCATAAAACACACGCTTCTTCACCTGGTGCAAGCCATTCCATTCAAAACCTAAGTAACTTATCAATGCATGCATGCAATTAATTATTATTCCCCAGTATTATGCTCTACTGTAGGAGCTAGGTATGGTTCTATGTATTTCCTTATGCAATTTTATTTCACCCTATCTTAGGTGATCTGTATGTTCGCATCCATTCTATTTCCTTATGCTAGGTCTTAAGTACGTAGGGCTACGATTTATGCATGCATGCTTCAATGTTGTGTAATGAATATATTTTGTGTTGCATTAATTATTCTACTGTACCACAATTCTCTTATCTTTTTCCTCTCTCAACTTCTATTTCTAATGAAGTACTCTCTTGCTCATCCTGCGAATATTAAGTACTCCGTCATTACTAAATATAGGATTTAGTTTGTAGTGTAAATTGCACTACAAACTAGATAATCCATCTAGGATGGAGGTGGTATCAACTATACGTGTAAATCATGATGACTTCATATTGGGGCAAATGTCACCAAGCTAGCTATAGCGGAAATGCGCAACTATTATTTGGCTTACTCTTTATTTTATTTATTTACTTTTTGACAAAAAATGTCCTGTCTGGTTCCAGCAGAGCTGTAGTGGAAGGATCAAATTATTGACGAAGTAAAATGTAAAAGGAATAAAACGGGTAGTAGAGGATGGAACTTTAAAATCAAGCACGTCCCCAAGCTATGAACTATAATACATCTTGACTTAATATTTTTTACTTTTACTTTTTTTTATTGTTTTTTATATTGTTGCTTGAAGATTTCCATATATATATATATATATATATATCAGCTAAAAATTATGCCCGCTCCTGGTGCGAGAGAAAGTGGATGAGAAGAACAAACACTATTTTCGACGCAAGTGCGAGTGTTTTTAAACAGTGATGATATACCAAAATATTTCATTCACTTCAAATTTCATTAAGTGATGTTTGCATCGTACTCTTTTGGTCCAAAACATAGGAGCTTGTTAGGGGTTGGTATTAGTCTTAAATATAAGACCATAATACTTTTTATTACTAAAATTTATATTTTCCTCAAACTAATTTACCATACTTATAAACTGATATATATATATATATATAATATTTAATGTTATACATGTGTCCTCGGGAGACCAGATCACATTTGAATTTTTTAAATAATTTGTCTTGCTTCCACAATTTACCAAAATAGCTGAGTAGTTCTTATACTAAGGACTAGACAAGTAGCTAGGTACCCACACAATACTTAAAAAAACAAAATTAGATAAATTAATGTATATGAATATAGGAGAATTGAACCACTAGGAATCCATGTATAGAAACATATATTGCTACGTATAAACGTAAACTCATTCACTCTGTTGCATGTAGCATGGAATATGTAGTCATCAAGGGGAAAAAATGATAGAGAGCTAACATGTGAACCATTTTTGAAAGGAGAGGAATGTCTCCATTGATTTTCTCTCGATTCCCTCTCTATTTAATGTTTCCACCATTAGATCAAGTTTTAATGGTTGAGATTTATTTTATTTACCATGGTATTTTTTTTATATTTAATGTTATAAAAATATTTTTATATAGTATTAAATCTCAACAATTAAAATGTGATCTAATGGTAAATACATTAAATGGAGAAGAAATAAAGAGAGAGATCAATGGAGACATCTCTCTCCCTTGATGGTTAAACTTCAACAGATAATTAGCCTGCCAGGGAATGCATGATGTTCTGTATATTCCCTCACTTATAGCTTCCAACTTAATAATACCCGTAAGCCAGATTCCACAACATATCAATGTTCAAGAAGTAACCTAAATTTTCCTTCATGTTTTGACGGATATCACAGTAAAGTTTTCAATAATATAATATTCAAATTATATTTCAAGCAATAATCAAAATAATATATTAAGAAATAATTACAACATTAATATTTTATTTTCATAAAATTCCTTATAACATCGCAGAATTGAGAATACGCATGAACAAGATTCTCGTATCAACTTAGCATTTGAACCAATAATAAACCTTGTTGCACATGAGCTACATACTTCGCAACTCGTGAGGATTGTTAATAAAAGCTTCCCACCCTAAAATTCACAATCGTTCTATAGCATGCACTGCTTTTTGTTTGGCTTAATCGACTTTTTTTGAAAAGGTGACTGATGAACTAATTAATTATTAGTTTATTTGTTTTCTCTGGTACATCAACTTGACTCTTTGATTATATGATCAGTTCTTAATTTAACATTTACTAGATTTTAGATGCGCAGTATTTATCAATATTCTAAGCCGGTCCTTTTTACTTTTTATGAACTGCAACTTTGGAAGTCACTGACTCCCTTCCAAGAATCTTCAGACACTGGGAATATCTCAAAGTACCTTTGCGTCCCTTCTTTCTTTGTTTGTTTTGTTTAACATCCCCATGTCCCACCACTTGGAACTTGTCACAGACTAGTGGCAGAGTCAAATGTTGTCATGCATATGGCGCCAAGTTTGATCGAATCAATCACTCCAAGTTGGAATTAAAATGGAGAATATTCTGTACAAAGATTGGTTCCTAGGACTATGGAACTCTCATCACTCCTGGGTCTCCTCGATAAAGGTACATAAAAAAAATAGACAAAATAATAACACGCTGGTGAGAATATTAATTAATTAATTGAAGCACTATTGTGTGCTCGTTTATTTTTTAAATGAAAACAGTAAGCCAAGTGGGTTAGGGTTTTATGGCTAGCTAGGCCCTGTTCCGCTGTATTGAACGAGCGGTGTAAGTTTAATTAAAATCATATCTCTGTTATGTATGAGTGTGACATGGTATATAGCGTTGTGAATTATGGAAGCGAAATAATTGTCATTGGCATCCGAAAGGTTATTGAGAATTGAGAGAGTCGCAGGTATATGTACACACCGTTGAAACTAACTTGCCCGTACTATAGTTCTCGAGTTCTCTAATAATGTGGACACACAAGGCTAATCATTCAAGTGTTGTGGTATTTTTCATGGTATCTTATATTGATGCTAAACTAATAGAAATTAAATATCCATCACTGTAAATAAAAGAATTCTATCAATAAAAGTTGATAGTGTACTCCCTTCAATCCCTATTATAAGACACCTCTAACCACTTTACTAGAATTAAGGAGAGGTGCTTAAATCATTTATCTGAAAATAATAAATTTTCAATTTTACCCATATTAAATAGATAATTCATATTTGTATTGAATTCTCCCTCATATTTAATTAATGACTTTATGTTGGGGTGTTATTGAAAAAGCTTAACTTATATCCCATCAAGTGACGAAATAAGATCGGCAATCTCTTCTAGAATGCGCCTTGTTGTAATTAAGGACCAGAGGGAGCACATATTATGGAGTAAAACAGAAATGTGATCAGTAATTATTTTGGTAAAGAGACAGAATGAAGACCTTTTGGAAAAAGAAAAAAGTTGTGTTCATTATAGATAGCACGTAGTTATACATATCATGAGTCCTGTTAATTAAGATTATGACATTGAAATCAAACCTAAATCTGAAATGAAACATACATTTTGAAAAATCATGATCCACTGAGCCTATCTGGGGCAAGTGCCCTAGCTAGCTAGTTGTGAACAGAATGTCCTACGCCAGGACTGTGGCCAGGGTCGGTGGGCCTGAAGTCATCGATGTTGTGACCTGGAGCCGCCTCGCCTGGAGGCGTTGGTGGAGACTGGATTGCATTTGGAGTCACTAGGCCACCATGCACGTTCTTTTGGTTATGATTTGCAAGGTTTTGGTCTCCCTGTGACTGTCGGGATTCCACGAAGGCATTGGAATGTCTGGCAGAAAATAAGAGCTACGAATATCAAAGAGATGATAATCTTGTTTTGGGCCATGAACACAGGGAACTGTACTTGTGGTTTTGTTTTTGAGTGAAGTAAAACTTCTTCTTCAAATCATCAGGAAGCTCATATAGAATACTAGCATCAAGATCTAGGAAGGAATTCAAAATCATGGGAATATTGCTTGGTGCAGCTCTAAGCTTTTCAATCTCCTTTAATAGATCAAGAACATACTTCCATTGAGTCAAAAGAGTACCTTTCTTGCTTCTCAAAACTTCAATACCAAGAAAGTACTTTAATGACCCCAAATCTTTTGCCTGAAAATGAGAATTCAGGAAGACTTTAAGTTCTAAGATTCCATAAATTTTATTCCCTGTAATCACAATATCATCAACGTATACAACTAGAAGAATCATGCCTACATTAGATATATGTACAGAGTGATCACACTTGCTTTGACTTAATCCAAACTCCTTGACTATATCACAAAATCTATCAAACCAAGCACGAGGGCTTTGCTTTAGACCATACAATGACTTCCAGAGGTAGCACACTTTCCTATTCTCTTCCTGAGCAACGAATCCAGGTGGTTACTCCATATATACTTCTTCAAGGAGATCGCCATTCAAAAATGCATTCTTAATATCCAACTAATGCAAATCCCAATGATATGCAGCAACTAAGGAGATAAGAAGACGAACGGAGTTGAGTTTAGCCACAGGAGAGAAAGTCTCAAAATAATCAATACCATAAGTTTGGCCATACCCTTTGGTAACAAGCTGAGCTTTTAACCATTCCAAAGAACAATTAGCCTTAGTTTTAACAACAAACACCCATAAACATCCAATGGCTTTCTTCCCAAGAGGTAGATCAACAAGAGTCCAGGTATTAGCTTTTTCAAGGGCCATAAGTTCTTCTTCCATTGCTGTTCGCCAACCAGGATGAGTCAAGGCTTGGTGAAAGGTAGGAGGGGTAGATATGGAACCAAGGGTGGTCACAAGCGAAGAGGAAAGAGGGGATAAATTTTAGTAAGACGCAAAGAAGGATATAGGATAAGTACAGTCAACATCTCTTTCACGAGGACAACGATAACGGATTCCTTTCTGGAGGGCAATAGGTAGGTCAGGAGAGGAATCAAAAACAGAATCAAGGACAATTGGGTCAGGGATAGTAATAGGAGGATTTGGGGAGTCAGGAACAAAAACTAAGGAGTCATGACCAAAATCCGTCGATGAAGTAATGATTGGTGATGGCAAAACATTGGTAGCATCAGTATCATTGATGATATCAGGTTCTAGAGTAGCAGCCTGTATTAGTGAGAGTGGGATACGATAAACCAGGACATCATCAGACTCAGCAATGATAGATGGGGATGCAGAGGAGGTTGAAGATACAAAGATAGGAGAAGACTCATGAAAGATCACATCAGTAGACACAAGGTAAAGATAGAGATCAAGAGAGTAATATCGATAACCTTTCTGAATTCTATAATGACCAAGGAAGACATATCGTAAGGACTTGGGATCGAGTTTATTGACACTTGGAGGAACATTCTGAATAAAACAAATACAACCAAAGATTTTAGAGGATTAATAGGAAACATCTTAGTAGTGGGAAACAGAACGGAATAGGGAATATCCCTACCAAGAATAGCCAAAGGCATGCGATTTATGAGAAAACAAGCTGTAGAAATGGCATTGACCCAACAAATTTAGGGACAGAGAAAAGAAACATGAGAGCTTGGGCAATTTGTAAGAAATATTGGTTCTTTCTTTCAGAAATACTATAATATCCCAAAAAGTGATTAAGGGTTAATGACTTCAAAAGTGGATGTGATTATTGATAAATAAACACTTTTGGAGAATACGATGTGAATTGTGATTCAAATGTTTTATGAGCAGTGCCTAAACCCTGTATTTAAGTTTAATTGTAGATTAACATCTAAATTGAATTGGAATATAGGGAGGGCATATATTGTGGTGAAAATGGTGTCATATTGTGTCATTGTGACATTGGAAATATAGAGAGAAAGTTGAGGGTATCTAGAGAGAGAAAGGGAAGAAGACTTGCGAGGTAAGTCGATTTCTTCGATGAATTCGTACCTAATGCGTATAATACTACTCCTAAGCTTCTCTTCCATGTTCTTGAAGGTTGTTGCAGCTCAAATCTTGGTTGGGAAAGATAGGGTTTTTCAGCCACTTTAGGGAAAAGCCAGAGGGAGCTTGAGGTAACTTCTGAAACTTCAATCTTTGATATTTCTAGCTGCTGTGGACAATTTAATCGGTGAAATTTCACCGCATTGTCTTTGACTTGAAATTTGGAAATTGTAATGGCCTAATGGTCATGCTGCTGAAATTTGGTTCAAATGGTAGTTGTAACCTAATTAAATAGTTAATAAAGTGATTAGGAGTAGAAAGAAATACGTCTGTGGAGCCAAAACCGAAACACCCTAATTTTTCCCGGAGAACCTGTACATTTCGGTCAGGGCTGTTAGATTGCCTTAGAGTTGGATTTTCAATGATTTGATAATTCCATGGAGTTTAGGAGGGAAACTCAGGTAGGGTTACAGTTGGTCACTTTTTTAGGAAAGCCCGAAAAAGCATAATTACGAAAACACCCCTGAAACCATTATAATGAGGCTACCAAGGTTAATTTTGTAATTTGACATTGGATTTGATAATTCTGAGTCTGGACATAGATTTCTTGGGCACAAATATGTTAGAATTAGCCATGTCAAAATTTCTGAAAAAGTACAGTCCGACCGGGTGTAATATCCCAAAATGTACTCAAGGACTAAATGTACAGAATAGATGATGGGATTAATGACAGAATTACCTCTGGAAATTTTGTTATGACTTTAGTTAAATTTCACATGCAAAATTGGCAACTAAATATTATATTGCAAGATGATATTTTACAAGATCATCTTCTTCTTCAAAGGCCATGATTCACGTATGACAAGGGGGAAAACCAAGAGAAAAATACCTATTGGCTATTAAATATGACATATGGAAGCAATTGGACCAAGTTATAAAAAGATGAGGACTTGGTCAACAATCTCATGCTAATTGGGGAATTAACTTTATTATTCAAGGAGATATTACCAAAGATCATCATATCTTTTCCTAGGCTACAATTCGCATGACATGAGGGAAAGAGAATTAATATCATGTATACTTCATCTTTTCCATATGAAAAGTCAATAAAAGTGGCTAGGATTTAATCAATATAATTTCTTGACCATATGCTTATGTTGGACGTTCAATCATAAGGGAAAGAAAAAGAGAAGTTAATCAAAGGATATTCTCACCTTTTTGCCAAGCATAAGTCGGTCAAGCATTTCAAGAAAGAAGAAAGAAGGAAAGAGAAAAGCTCACTCTTCTTGTACCAATGACACCTAGACAAGTTACTCAAAAAATATGTATGACCAAGGAATTAATATTAGCCACAATTTTCTCTCCATTTGGTCCAACTTTTCGGTCAGCTCTTAAGGGATAATGGAAGCCAAAAATCTGATTATTCATCACTCTCTCTCTCTCACTCTCCAAGTCGGTGCTGCAGTTCCAACGAAAGAGAAAGAAGAGCAAGGAAAAGGTGAGACTTTCCACCTTGATTTTCACCTCCTTAACCTCATCTATGGCTCAAGTGTCCTTCATAAACATTGTTCCTCTTGATGAGGGCTTCATTTCTATGGTTTTAGAATTTCAAGAGGAGGTGTTTTGTGCCATCATCCAAGAACAAAAGCTGAAAAACCAAAGAAAGGAGCTAAGGAGAAGCAAGAGGTGAGTATTAGCATTAATTTGAGCTATTGGTTGTGTTGGTTGGATGAGTATTTTGGCATGTGTAAATCTGCCCTGATTTTGGCTAAACAAGGGTTTGGGTAATTCATGATGTTTTGGTTATGTTATTGGTGGTTTATGATGATTGGAAACCATTTGACATAAGTTTGATGCTGAAATTAGAAGTTGGTAATTGTTGGGATTTATTTTGATTTTTCTGCCAAAACAGGACATGGATAATGAGTGGGAATTTGTTAATTTTGATGTTACCATTGTGTTCTACACGAAAAATTATGTGGGAATAGCCCTAGGTTGTGAATTTTGGGTCATTGAAACTCAAAGTGTAAATTTGGGTTTTCAGCCTGAACAGGATTCCAGCGAGGTACTCTACTTGTGTGGTGTTTTTGGATAACCAAATGATCTCTAAAAATTATGAAACTTTCCAGTCTTAAAGTTCACATTCCAAGCTTCAAAATGGACATATACTTTGTGTCATTTCGTTTTTTAAGCTGTGAGTTCTGGTTGCCCAAAGTTTGATGTCGAAACTGGACTTAATTCTGGAGCACTGTGGGATTTTGCGTAATTCTGGAATTGTGTGGTGATTTCCAGTAATGATTAATATTTTTCCTATGAATAGGACTTCAATAGCTTTCCATGGGACTTGGGATCACCTCATTTCAATTTTTGTAGAATTAGTTATGATTTTTCAAAGTCTGGAGAAAATTCTGGCAGATTTGGTCTCTTATGCGAAAATTGAAAATGTAATGGCATAATGTAGTATTGTTGAACTTTGGGGTTAGGAATTGGTCTTTTAGGTTAATTGACCACTTTAACTCCTTAGTTGATTTGATTAAATGTCCCTAATGATAACCAACTTGAGTGTTTGAATTAAAGAATTGGATTAAGTAATAACATGTCGCCCGTAATTCTAATTATAGGATTTGACATTTGCCCTGCACATGATAAACCAGTGCCAGTGCACGAGCGGAAAGAACAAGGTAGTGACTCTTTCTCTTATTCTATGTATGATGCCTTGCATGTATGTCATTTCATTGAATATGTCGTGATGTAACATTGCCGTTGTGAAATGTCGTTGTTGTGCTGTTGTGAAACATGCTGTTGTGAAATTTGCCGTTGTGAATGCAATGAAAGCTGTTGCAGAAATGCCATTGTGTTGTTGTTGTGATTTGCTTACATGCTTTGTGATTGTACATGTTATAAGTGAATTGTTACTACTGAGATTCTTTTGAATCTCATTCTTTCCAATGACTAACCTACAGCAAGGGCGAGCGGTTCAAAGGAAAAGCAAGTGACAAAGGGCGGTTAGAGCTCCTAGCTAGGAGTTTTAATTTTGATAGTTGGTTGTCATATTTTGTTGGGGATTAGTTGCACATGTTGTATATATTGAATAGTGTTGTGTAATCCCCTGTATGGGAAACTAAGCGTTGTAAACCCTTTATTAAGTAACGGAACCTGAGCGTTGTCAGGAATTTTTGGTTGCACTCTGATATGTATAAATGAAACCGAACTGGTCAGACCAATTATATTCGAGATGTGAACGTGAGACCGCACTAAACAAGTTTTGCAAAAATTTTAAGTTAACCACTTGTCTCTATTTCAACTTAATGACGCATTCTCGAACTATAAATATGGTTATTAAGGTAGGGGGTTACACCGGGTACGGCCAGGCCGAGTCGAGTCAAGTCAGGTCCCTGGGGGCATTTTGGTAAATTTTCACCAAAGACTCATATAGTCCCTAGAAACATCATGGAAGTGTCTAAATGGTACATTTGAAATTGTAGGATCGAATATGGAGCTCGAGCTGTTGGCACGCTTTACAAGACATACATTTAGAGGCAGAAAAGGGTTAAGGTAGGGGACTTACCTTACTTGCATGTATTTGATATCTTTGCTTGTGTAATGATGTATGTGATTGCTTTACTTTACTGTGTAAAACATATTTGAATAAACGAAGCTCTGTTTCTATTTTCGCTGTGGCCATAGTCTTGTTGCATGAAACATTGAGCATGCATAAATGTTATTATAGGGCATACATCTAGTTAAAGCTAACATGTCATACACATGGCATCTATCATGCATGCATTATGGTATATGTTTCCTACTGAGATTCTCTCAAATCTCACCCTCCCCTACCAATAATTTCGATAGGAGAAGACAGAAGATATGCTGAGAACAAAGAAGAAAACCGTATGAGGGGATTTTAGTGGTGGAACGAAGATGAGAAGATGTCTCTATTTCACTGGGACGGGTTTAGTTACCCAAGTAGCCCTATATGGCTACATTGATGGTAATGATCATGTACGAACCCTTATGGGGAATTTATGTAATCATGCATGTAACACCCCAATTTTTGATTAAGGGCTAATGATAATTATTGTGAATGATTTTGTAAATCAAAATGGATTTGAGATCCGAAAAATTATTGGAAATGCCCAATACTCTATATTTTAGCATGATTATATGACAAAGTAATTTAAAGGCTAAAATTAGAGGGAATGGCACATGGATTAAGAAGAAAGGAACTTAATTATGTGTTATATGGTGATTTAAGTCAATGTGCCAAAATCAGAAAGAAATTGAAAGAATGGGAACTAGTGGATAATTAGTTAGTGATTAATGGAGAAATTAATTACTAACTAAAGAGAAATGAGGAGTGTAACTAAATAGCTAATGAGCTAGTTAGTGTAACTATATGGTTGCTTATTTGGTGAGAAATGAAGAGATTTGGACATGTGGCATTGAGTGGTCATGCATGAAGGGAGTGGTTGGAGAAGAAAAGTCAACAATCATTTTTTTTAGCATTTCTCTCTCTCTCTCTCCCTTTCTCTTATGCGTATGGACAAGGGAATGGGGGCAGAAATTCTGCCTCTTCCTTCATCATCTTCATCATCACACATTCTCTCTCTCCAAGCTCTCTCTTGTGCTCCATTTTTGAAGAAGAAAGAGGAAGGAAAAGCTTGAGATTAAGGTAAGATTTTGACTTCAAATGCCAAAATCTCCTTCTTTAAAGTTGTTCCTTAGGTTAAGAGTATCATTTTCATGGCTTTAGATTTACCATTGGTGGTGATTTGAACTCTCAATGAGATATAGAGTTTGGAGAATCAAATAACTTGTTTGGAGAAAGTTGAAGAGATGAGTGAGTTGAGCATTTTGATATAAGTTTTGTGGTCATTTGGTTAAGTTGGAATTTCTAGGAATTTAGCCCTATTTTTGAAAATTAGGGTCTTGTGGTGTTTGAGTTGTTGTTGTCATGGATATGATGCTTTGAGATGTATCTTGGATAGATAGAATTTGATTGAAGCTTAAATGCCAAGTTTGACAATTTTGGGATTTTTGTTGAATAGGCCAAAAACAGAACATATAGATGGAAAGAGAATTTGGTTATTTTGATATTTCCATTGTGTTCCTTGTGGAAAATTGTGTGGGAGGTAGTGTTGGATATGAATTTTGAACCATTGGGAACTTAGTTTTAAAAGTGGCAAGTCTTGGTTAGTGAAAAACTCTGTTCTGGCAGTGACTTTGCATGGACGTTTTAAAATAGCAATTGGTGTTGAAATATTCTGAAACTTTCCAATCTTAAAGTTCACTTTCCAAGCTTCAAAATGGACATATATTTCATGTTATTTCGATTTGTGAGCTAGGAGTTATGACTGTCCAAAGTTTGATGTTAAATCTGGGAACAATTATGGAGCAGTGTGGACATTTCTTAAATTCTGTATTTTTGTGGTGATTTCTAGTAATGGTCCATATTTGTCAAGTAAATAGGACTTAAATAGCTTTTAATGGGCTTTGAGATCACCTCATTTCAATTTTTCTAGAATTAGTTATGATTTTTCGAAGTTCAGCAAAGAAACAGAATTTTCCTGGCCATAGCCAGAAAATTCTTGGCTGCCGCTAGAAACCTTCTATGCTGTTTCTGGCCGCAGCCAGAAAATTCTTGGCTGCAGCCAACCCCTTGTTTTCAGCACCTTGTGATTTTGAAAAGTGGTTTCCAACCCGGTGTTTCCCAATCCTTTAGGGCTTTTATTAGAGCCAATTGTAACTACTTAAAGGACATAAATGATAACCAAATCTAAGTATTGTGAAGTCAATTGAGTATTGAAATAGAGAATAACTCTTTGTCCCTAATTATAATTATAGGATACGATATTTGCCCTCCTCGGGAGAGACCTGCAACAAAGCACGCACAGAACAAACCAGGTAGTGACTTCTCTCATGTTGTGTATGATGTTTTGGTATGCATGACTTGTCATTATGTTTTGTGAAATGTGTGTGCCATGGTCTATTACAGAGTGAGCACTTCAGCGTGAGCCGTTTAGGGAGTAACAGTGGTTAACTCTAGCTCAGCCGTTGAACTGCCGTTGTAATTGACATGGATCTCTATGAATTCGACCCGTGGGGCGGCCTTTGTGAATCCAGTCGTAGGCTGTGTATATCTTGCCAGTGTGGCTTGCGTTATGAAATGCTTTATATGAATTCCAGCTATGGTGAAATATATTGTGTGGATCGTGTTGTGTAATGCAGTGTGAGCAATTCAGCATGAGCAAACACAAGGGTGACATGAGTCATACCTGCCTTTGCCATTGTAACTGTCATTGTAGTTGCAATGTGTGTGTGATGATTTTCTTTCATGCCTTATTGTTGTGCATACTATGATTGATTTGACACTATGGGGATTCCTTAGAATCTCACTCTCCCAAAATTAAACATTTTAGACAGGGCTGAAGGAACGAAAGACAAGCGGGTGATGAAGAGCGGATAGAGCTCCAGTTTAGAAATATATTTTGGGTTATTGGTTATCATGTAAATTGTTTGGATGTTTTTGGGAAACAATTGTATATATTGGGATTGGTGGTATAGTTTTTTGTAATCCCCAAGTTAAGGGTAATGAATTGTGGGCTTTATCCCTTTATAAAACCCTTATTAATTAATGGAACCCGAGTGTGTCGAGAATTTGCATTATACTCTGATATTTGTGAATGGAATCAACATGTACAAGCCATTTAGTATTGAAATGTGAATATGAGACCATCATGAACAGGTTTTGCAAAAGTTTTTGTAAGCCATGATTTTGGGAAGTTTGATTATGTTTAAGTCCCAAAATCATCTAAGGTCTCTAATTCTACATCAATTATATGTTTTATGAACTAAATCTTGGCCTATGGTGGGAAGGGGGTTACGTACAATGCACATATTATCAGTATAATTATGCTATTCCTGTGTTGCCTACCGAACTGAGTATCATTTTCCACAAATATTTTGAAATAAGTTGAAATTAAAATAAGGGCGTGAAAAACACCATTTTGAGCAGGGGTATCAACACAAGAGGATTGGTGAAGAATACCATGACTTTGCATGTACTCAGTGAATGGAGCGGAAAATTATTCTTTTGCATTATCACTTATAAGATTTTCGCAGGAGTGTTAAACGGGGTTTCAATTTCAGCACAGAAATTATAAAAGTGAGTAAATAATTCAGAACACAGTTTCCTTAAGTAAAGCCAAGTGATTCGGGAAAAATCATCAACAAAAGTGACAAAATAACGATAACTAGTTTGAGACAGGATTGAACAAGGACCCCAAACATTAGAATGTACTAACTCAAATGGAGACTGAAATAGCCCTTTAGTCACCTCGAGGTTATCAAAAATAAAACCAAATTAATGCAATATAGTGCAGAACTCGGGTCGTTTCACTTGAGGAGCCGATTATGAAACTAATTTCTAATAGACTAAGTAATTATAATGCAAATTTGACAAGGGTAAAATATGATTGATTGATTTTCAAAACTATGAATTAAATGTAATTAAAATAAATATTTTTTGGATTTTCTTGGAATAAAAGTGGAATGGAATGGGAATTGGTTTTGAAGAGTGTGATAAGACCTTCTAGAACAATGAATTTCATCTATCATTTGCTTCAAAAGATAATAGGAGTGTGCTAGTTTGATAAAAACGCTCAAAAGACCCTTTGAGCTAGCTTGAATTAGGTGAATTAAATCTCCCACACCAGGCAAGATTATCTAACCGAAACTCAATACAAAACACTAGCAATCGCAATCAAAGTCCCTTAAAATACCAAACCCCAAACACCGTTAAGTCTAGTGCATTAATAAGTGATTATTCCTAGACATAGAAAATAATCACTTCTTAAAACACTATTAGAAACCACTTTCTATGCAATTTATGAAATCACTAAGTTTTCAAAATTACCAAATCCCATCAACCGATGAGTCTAATATCAAAAGAGAAGGACCCCTACTCTAGAGATGCTATTAATCACTCTTAGTGTGTGATTGTGAATTAATTGATGTAATTGGTTCCAATGTAATTCAAAATAAACTCAATATCCAAACAATACCATGCAAGATAATAGAGAATCAAGAGAATTACAATGAAACATATATGTAACCATATATATTGATGAGCATAATATTCAACATAAACTAATTCAAATCACAAATTGATTCAAACAAAGATTAAACCAAATATATTAGTCTTAACTATAAATTACAACTCCTTAAACCAAAGAAATTATAAATATATAGTCAAGCTTATAAAGTAAAATAAAACTCCCCTTTTGTAGCTTCAAACATCAAGAATCAATCTGTCGCTCTGGGATTAGGAGGAAATTAGCCACTGTAATTCATGAAGCTAATTCTCACACTAATAGCAACTTTTCCAGAAACCAAAACATCCATAAAACACTGATTAGAGTAACAAATTAGCACTAATTCAATTTGACTTGGTGACTGAAATTTTCCCATAAAAATCAGAGCAAGTTATTGCTTGAGACAGTAGAGAGCTAAGAAGAAAATTAATTCTGCTTGGAATTTGCCAATGGAAGTCAGTGAAGAAAGAGAGTAAGCCAATGTTAGTGGAGATCAAATAAACAGAGGACTATGGAGGAAGTGAAGGAAGGAGGAGATGGCAGTAGTGTGTTCTAGCTACGGAGTCCTACTCTCGCTTCTCCAACTCGCAGCAATGGTTAATGTAAACACACGAGAGGACGAAAGTTGGTGGGGAATGCCACCGAACAGCGCTGTGGTGGTGGTGAACAGAGGAGGTGGCTAACGGTGGTGGCAAAGGTTGCGGTATGCTCTCTCTCACTCCAACCCACAATGCCCTTTGTTTTGAGCTCTCTTTCTCCACTCCTCTGGTTCTAGCAAGTTTCAGCTCTCGCCTCTCAGTTCCGAGCTCCCTCCGTTGAAAAGAAAAGGACTAAGGTGATGGCTCTGGTCTGTCTCTCTGGTCACCTGTGGCAATGGTGGTAAGGGTGAGGAATGCTGCCGGTGACAAGCAGTAGAAAAGGAAGCAAGGAAGAGGATGATGGTCTCTTCGGTTCTGTGGGTTTCGGCTATGATCTGTTCTGCAATTTCACAGCTTTTTCTTGAATAATCATCCAGCAACAACTTTGAAACTGACCTAATGGTTGCTGTCCAAAACGCTGCAGTTTTGACAAGGACCAAACTGTCATTTTCCAAATTCCCTGGACTAAATAGTTATTTCTAAAATTCAAGCCTCAAATTGCCATTTTCTGATTTAATCCAAGGTTTCGAGTACCTACGATTGAAAAAAATTAAACCAACATCAAACCCTCTCAAGAAATCAATGATTAAGAGTAATTGTGATTCTTTTGCCAATTTTACCCTTTTTTAGTCTTAATTTAATCTATTTACTCTTAATATCAATTTATCTCAAGAAAGACATTTTAGGCTCAATAATTATGACAAAATCAAGTATGAAAATATATAATTAAAATAGGGATTTTTCAGAGACGCAACCCGTTTATTGACACGATGTGCCAAATGAACACGATGGTGTTTGGCAAATTGACAAGACTCAATTTAAAGCAGACACAAAAGAGAATTGAGGATACAATTTTCGGAGAGATGATAGAGACATACGACCTAGATGACAATGAATTTCAAATAGAGATGAGCCACCAGAACAAGAAACAGAACATGGCACCCGATCATCAAGGATGTAATGGCCACCATATTCATAGCCCTTACCAATAACCTGTTTCGTCATGAGATCCTAAATCACACAATAGTCAGGAAAGAGTGTGATAAAACAATTTAATTGTCGAGTAAGTTTACTAGTAGACAAAAGATTAAAGGCAAAGTCAGGAACATAAAGGATAGAGAATAAAGAAACAGATTGGGTAGGTCTAATAGTGCTAGATCTGAGAACATGAGAATAAGAACCATTGGCAATAGTTATACTAGAGGGGTTGGTATAAGGTGCATACAAGGACAACAAATTTTTGTTACTTGTCATATGATCAGTGGCACCGGAATTGATAATCCACTTTGAAGAACAAGTGGCATGGCTAGAAGCAATGTTACCTGTAGCAAGAGCACCTGAAGATCTAGACTTAGATTCAGCCATCATCAAACAAGAAGATGTACCAAACAGCAATGATGCAATTACAACAAACCCTCAGAGTAAGAATAAGAGAATCACACAATCATAAATTGCAGCAACAATAAAAAAAATATCCTAAATGATGAATAGTAGCAGCCGAATGAACAGTAGCCATCAGTGAACAGTAATAGTGCCAAAAGAAACAGTGCCTCCAAATTTGCAAATGACAAATTGGTTATTCAATTTCAAAAGATACCAATGTAGTCCTTCAAATTTTAAAATGACAGATTTGGTCTCAGTGGATAACTGAAAATTTGTGCCACGTCCAGAAAAGTTCAAAGGACTTGTTCCAATCACCAAAGACCACTCAAACGAATTTCACAGAAGTCACATAAGTATCTCAAAATAATGTCCAATAGATGCTTGCCACAAAATGCCAAAGATACACAATCCACCAAAAAGGACAGAATGGCAATCCAAGAGCAGAAAATAGAATGATAAGCCAACAAATGTAGACATAATCCACCAAAAGACAGAATGCCAATCCAAGATTGACAAGCCAACAAATGTCACACTGTGATCAAATGAAATAATCCTAGTAAAAAGGCTTCAAAAAGATATCACGACAAAAGCAATATTGAGAAATACCCGACACTCCAAAGTCAAAACTAGAGAACACAGGCCCCAGGGATGGAACAGGCTCGAAAAACTGATCAGAAAATGCCTAGGACACTCCAGAAAAGCTCACCGGAGAACGCCACACATGCCGGCGCGTGGTTGAGTAGCCGACGGTCTGGAGGCGCGTGTGGTTGTCTTGGGTTGTAGTTTCAGGGACTAGCTGATATGAGATCAAGGAATGGGGCGGAGGGGCGCGTGTGTCTAGGAATGACTATGACGAGAGGAGATCTGAAGAGCTTGACACCGGAAACAATGGAGATCGCCAGAAAAACAAAACAAACCAGGATATATTGAAGGCTCTGGTAACATGTGAAAGTTTCCTCTCATTCAATATATCAATCATAATGTACAAGCGTGTATATATATTTATATTTACATACAAAGAAAGAAACATTCATAACAGTTTATAATTATAATTCATAACGTTCTCATGACCGTGGACGTTTCCTGACGGTGGTGGACGTTTCCTTTGACAATAGTAAAGTAATCACATTTAACCAAAGATTCATGCTCTTTTTACCACTACTCACTAGGCACATTTCCTATACACTATTATATCCTTGTATATCCATTAATCAACCAAAAAGTATGATAAATTGAGGGCAAATGTGCCAATTTGACATGAATTTCATGAGCTTAACAATAATATTCAAATTAGATTTCAAGCAATAATCAAAATATTATATTAAGAAATTAAATAATTAAAACGTTAATATTTTATTATCAGAAAAATCCTTATAACATCGCAGAATTGAGAATATGCATGCATGAACAAGATTCTCATATCAACTTAGCATTTGAACCAATAATAAACCTTGTTGCACATGAGCTACATACTTCGCAACTCATGAGGATTGCTAATAAAAGCTTCCCACCCTAAAATTCACGATCGTTCTATCGCATGCGCTGCTTTTTGATTTGGCTTAATTGACTTTTGTTGAAAGGTGACTGATGAACTAATTAATTATTAGTTCATTTGTTTTCTCTGGTACATCAACTTGACTCTTTGTTTATATGATCAGTTCTTAATTTAACAGTTCCTAGATTTTAGATGCGCAGTATTTATCAATATTTTAAGCCGTTCCTTTGTACTTTTTATGAACTGCAACTTTGGAAGTCACTGATTCCTTTCCAAGATTCTTCAGACACTGGGAATATCTCAATGCACCTTTGCGTCTTTTCTTTTGTTGTTTCTTTTGTTGAGTTAATTAAAGTATTAAAAGGAAGTGTTTATTAATAACTTAATTTATATTAGAAAAAGAAGGTACTTATTATATATTTTAGACCAACCGTATTAGTTGTATTTATTAAATAATTAATATATTGAAATTTCTTTGTTTTCCACTCTTTATATTTCATTCTTTTTAAATTTATTAATAATATTTAATAGTAGTTCATTTACTCTTAACTTGTACAAATGTAATTTAATCTTTACGGATCCACTTTAAAATTTAAAAAAAAAAATTGAAAAGGCATATAAATATAATGTTTTATTTTTTTTTTGTATGATTTTGAATTTGAATTTTTTTTATCGTTTTCCATGTACAAATTAAACAAATTAAAGATTTTATTTAAACAAGCAAGCATAAAATATGGTTTGCAGCATGATAAAGGTTTACTGGTATACTGAAAGCATAAAGGTTGAATTTTGCCTAAACTATATTGGTTCGTTTAACATCCCTTTGTATTGCAAGGGATGTATGCTAGTTAAAATTGAAAAATAAACTAGCAAATACGGTTTTAAGTTTTAACTACAATAAAAAAGATAAATGGTACACTAAGAAATAACTAATGTTATAATTAATAATTTGAGTATCTACTTAAGATCCATAATCATTACTAATATTAATTATAAATTATAATTAATTATTGTTTAAATATATTTTGCTCATGTGCAATTTAAATGAATATATAAAGTTAATGTTTGACTGGGTTGCCAACGTTAAGTGTTTTTTTTGTTAATGATACCCTACCATCTTTGGGCCTGCGCGTGCATTTTTAAATTTTGGGTCTAAACATCTTAAACTATCAACTTTGCTGCCCTTTTTGGATGGATGTTTGCTTCCTAATTAGTTCAAGCATACAAAACATAAAATTAATTATCAAATACTCCCTCCGGTCCTTAATATAAGATATATTTACCTAATTTAATTAGATTATAGAAGTTAATTAATTTAATTAGTAGAACATGTATTTTCTAAAACACCCTAATCACATTCATTAATTACCTCATTCCTTCTCTTCCTTAATTATTGTTGAGGGAGCATCAATAGGGAAAAATTAGGAAAAGATTGATAAATATGAAAACTATATCTTATATTTAGGACTAAGATCAACTCCCCGAATATATCTTATATTAAATACCGGAGGAGTATAACATTTCCATTTCGTTAGCCCAAGAACATCTCCTTTCTAATATATTTTGCATGCAAGAAGAGATTATTTATTCATCCGCAAACATGATGATGATGATGATGATACCTACTACTACTGCTACTGCTACTGCTACCGACTAGGATTACGACTACCACTACCACTACTACTACCTACTACTACTACTACGACTACGACCACGACTACCACTATCACTAGGACCACGACTATGACTACCACTACCACCACTACGACTACCACTACCATTAACTACTACCACTACTACGACTACTACTACCACTACCACTACTACTACCTCTACTACTACTACTACTACCACTAACTACTATCACTACTACCACTACTACTAATACGGCTACTATTACTACCACTACTACTACGACTACCCACTACCACTACGACTACCACTATGACTACGACTACCCACTACTACTACCACTATGACTACAACTACCACTACGACTAATACGACTACTACCCACTGCTACCACTACCACTACCATTACGACTACTACTACTACCGCCACTATTACTACTACTACTACTACCACTACTACTACTATTACCACTATGATGAGTACCACTACTGCTACTACCACTACTACCACTACTACTACTAACCACTACTACCACTACGACGACTACCACTACCACTACTATTACTACTACTACTACTCACCACCACCACCACTACTAACTACTACTAGCTACCACTACCACTACTACCACTACGACTATTGCTACTACTAACTACTACTACTACTCACCACCACCACCACTACTAACTACTATTACCACTACCACTGCGACCACCACCACCACCACTACTATTACTAACTACTACTACGACTACTACTACTCACCACCATCACTACTACCACTACCACTAATACTAACTACTACTACTACTTCGTTAGCCCATGAACATCTCCTTTCTAATATATTTTGCATGCGAGAAGAGATTATTTATTCATCCGCAAACATGATGATGATGATACCTCCTATTCTTAATATAATAATAATAATAATAATAATAATAACAACAACATGATGATGATGATACCTCCTATCCTTAATCTAATAATAATAATAATAATAATACCACTACCACTACCACTACCACTACCACTACCACTACTACTACGACGACTACTACTACAACTACCACTACCACTACGACTACTACTATGACTACTACTACTACTACTACCACTACCATGACTACGACTACCACTACCACTACTACGACCACTACTACTACGACTACCACTACTACTACTACTACTACGACTACAACAACTACCACCACCACCACCACCACGACTACCACTATCATTACTACTATCACTACCACTACTACCACGACTACGACCACTACGACTATGACTACTACGACCACTACTACCAATACTACTACGACCACTACCACCACCAGTACTACCACCACCACTACGACGACACTACCACCTAATTTGGTTCTGCACATGTCCTACCTCTCCATTGTTCTTGCTTTGATGATCATCAGCATGGCCTACCCCAGGGCTGTGACCTGGGTCTGTAGGTTTAAAATCATTTTTAGACCCTTCATCCAAAGAATATTCAACAACATCTGGTGGACTCTGAACCAATGCCACCTTTTCTTTTACATCTTCATTCTCCACTCCTGATTTTCTATGACCAACCCCGGGACTGTTTCCTGGATTTGTTGGTCGATAAGCACTTACGTCTCCATTTGTATCTCTATCAGAGATTGCATTCACAACCATCTCTGCTGATGATGTAGGAACATTACTATCCATGATAGTGCCTTTGTTGACCCAGAGATGTTGTTGGTTCAGTGCCTTTATCCTGCCTTCCCTGAGCCATATCAACTTCATGGCAAGAACAAAGATGATGAGAACTAAAGCTAAATCATCATATTTGAGAATGGCCTCACCCATCAGTAAAGAATTGAAACAAGCTAAGCTTCAAGGTTTTTGTTTCAGTACTACATAGTGGGAAGGGCTTGAGGGATAAAGGAAATAGAAGAGTACTAATCCTGATGATGTTTTGACAAGTTTCTAGGATCTTAGGGTATTTATAATCTTGGTTAAGTCCCATATCAATGCTTTATTGATATTTTTATGTTACAATTAATCATGTCATTTGACTAAATGTGTGGAGTGTATCCGCCTCCAAATTAATGTCTACCGTTTTTCAAATAAAGCTTTCACTAATACTGGTATATTTTTTTGACGAAGTTTTGCGTTTTATATAACTGTACGGGAAATCTTCCCAACGAGTGACTATTTTATGTTACATTTATATCTCTCTTTTGATCTGCACCTCATATTCTGTTGTACTAGCCTGGCTTTCTTTATTGGGCGATTCGATATGTAGGTAAGAAGTATCTGATCATTAATTAGAGATAGTCACAATAAGTACGACACAGAGAAGTGTTAATTAAGCACTGAGAGTGGAAGCTCATAATAGCTTTTCATGGTGGGGAGAAGCCATTTGAGAAACTCTGATAATATGTAAATAAAGAATAAGAAGGTCGACTAGTGCACCATTAAAATGGAGCCAAAAACATGGAGATTCTCTCTTGTACCTTCTCCACTTACAGACGTGTACTATTAATGTTATAATTAAGCACTGAGAGTGGAAGCTCATAATAGCATTTCATGGTGGGGAGAAGCCATTTGAGAAACTCTGATAATATGTAAATAAAGAATAAGAAGGTCGACTAGTGCACCATTAAAATGGAGCCAAAAACATGGAGATTCTCTCTTGTACCTTCTCCACTTACAGACGTGTACTATTAATGTTATATATATAATTGTGAATGGCCTCTGCTCAATCTCCAAAATCTTTTTCCTTGCGTAGCCGCAAACTCAAAGGTATAGGAAAATATTTCTATATAAATATTACAGGGCTTCCTGTAATGATAATTTTGACTTGCTTCAATATTTGTTACTCCTCATGATTTATGTGTTCTGGTAGGGCCATAATCTCTTGATATGATTACAGAAGGATAGCTTATATATGAAATAAGGTTTGACCTAGCTTCTTTAGCGATGATGCTATAAAGATACGCCTTTCCTTTTTCATCCGTCAAACCTACATGGGGCATACGGTTCGTTTTTAAATAAGGAAATTTAAAACCAAACACTTTTGAATTTACTGTGAACGGCTCTGTTTATAAACATGACGTTTCGAAGTTACAACCGCCCAGAAATAAAAATTTACAAAGTCGAGGTCCTTTAGATATAATTATAAAAAAATATCTGCGCGCTTTGTTTTCCCACTTTCTAATATTTTGTTCATTGTCTAGTTCTTTTGTCATTTTTGGTTTATATGTAGACATTTAGTACATCAACAGCAAAGTAGCCCTAATTGATCATCAGATAATTATATCTTTCGAGAAAAAGGATCATGTGATAATGCTGATTGGGTTAAAGTACATATATGTCTAGAAAGTTTTTATTCAGAATCAATACTACCCCAAAAGTTTTTTTTTTAAATTCAAAATTGGCTTGGAAGTGTTGAAATGAAGCAATGTTGCCCCTAACCATAAAATGTTCATTCTTAGAGTCAAATTTTAAAGGTCAACGTTATTGTTTTTATGAGTTGGGCAACATTACTACATTCTGAAACTTTCCATAACGACATTAAACCTAAAAAAAACTTTAAAGACAACAAAGCTGGTGAGTAAAATTTTCCAAGATAAATTTGCACATTAACCATAAACATACGGGTGCCTTCAATTTTGAGGCTTGAGTAACTTGACACTATTAACCTCAATAGATTACTAGGAAAAAAATGCGTGGACATGAAAAAATAATAATAGTCTGATTAAAAATTCGATCTGATTAAAAAAGGAGAAGAAATTTCACTCTTTGACATGACAACGCAAAAATGAGATGAAGAAGGGCATATCAGAGAAGCATTAGGGCATTGGACCTCAGCAAAATTACTATAGTCTGAGTAAACTATAAAAACTAAAAGCAAAACACGATTAAAACATAGGAACTTATAGAGGTATTTTTCTTAAAATTAAAATGAAACATACTAATTCTAATAAAAACTTCATATCCTGTCATTTGAGACTAATTTATTAGCTTATAATAAGGACGAAATGTAAATTGAAATTTAGGTTTTATACCCTTCGGACGTAAAATAATTAAAAAAATTCTTTATATCTTACTGAACTTACACATACTAGTTTTCACTCGTATACTTTTCATATACATGAATCTCAAAATAAAAAAAAATAAAAAATTACAACAACTCATACTTTGCGAAATAAGTGCTTGCACTCCAAGACAACACAGAATATGCCTCAATCAAAAGTCAAAGGCGACATGACCACGTGCTTAGCCTACCACTTGATGATGACCTTGTAAGAGTTGATCATGAATAATATGAATTTTAATTTCGGTAAGCCTAACCACTTCTTTCATATTTTTAATATAAGAAATATTTATCTAATTTAATTAAATTAAATAAATATAATATATTTTTTTATAAAAAAAAACTCCCAACTCATCTTTATTAATTTTCTCATTTTTTTCTCCTTTTTGATTATTATTGAGAGAGTGTCAATAAAAATAAATTAAAAAAAAGATTGACAAATATAAAAAATATGTCTTATATTTAAAACCAATATCAACTCTTAAAAAATATCTTATATCAAAAATTAGAGGGAGTAATTTGTATTGTAGCAAAGTCAAATTAATGTTGTCACTTGTCACAAGGCGCCAAGCTTCAGCTGCCACTTACTCCAAGTTGAAATTAAAATGGAGAATCTGAAAAAAGCTGTCTCCTGGGATTGCGGAACTTTCACTTCTGTGTCTCTACCTCGACAAAAGTACATAAAAAAGAGACAAAATAACACTGATAATCGCATTTTAATATGTTAAGTAATTAAAAATTCATGGAAGCACTATTGTGTACTTGCGTTTTTATGTTTTTCTGAGGGAAGGATATTTAATTATGGAAACCTTCATTATCAAGTTCTATTTGTAGGCACACATCAAGAAAGGGAATTTGTCTGAAAGATGCTTGGAGGTGGGATGTACCAGAGAAGATTAAGTCTTTTATGTGGATATTTATATATGGTAGAGCACACACAGCGCAGTTGAGAGTTCAGAGAGGTTTAGAAGAGTATGCCATATGTCCGTTTGGATATGAGTAGGAGGAGGATCTGGATTTGATGCATTTAATAAGGGATTGTAGCAATGCAAAATAACGATGGATCTCTACATTGGCTCAGACCTTATGGGAAAAGTTTACAACCCTCCAGGGCACGAAATGGCTGCAAAGGAACCTCAATCATGAAGCAGGAAGGAATTTCACCAAAAAGATTCAATGGCGGTCACTATTTGACTATATCTGTTGGGATATTTGGGCGGATCGATGCAATAAACTCTTTGTCGACCAGAATACCACAGACAACAAAAATGAGCATGATAGCCTTTCCAGGGTAAGCTGGGATAGGGAATTAAGAGCAAATTGCAAATTCCACGCTAACCAAAACAGTACAGGTGCAGGAAGGAGTAGTCAAGATCATCAACGGGGTTATATCACCCTAGCGATGGATGCTTAAGTTATAGAGTCTGGGAGATGTGGCTGTGGGGGCACTATCAATGGAGAAGATGGTCAATGGATATGTGGATTCGTGTGTAAACTTATAACAGTTTCCCCAACAATAGCATAAATCATTGCAATTATCCAAGGTCTTTAGATAAGTTGGAATAGAAATTACAAAAAACTGAAAAGAGTCATCATATTATCATATCGTATCGAGGCTGTAAATATTTTAACTAGGGGTTGTGATATTACTCACCCCTTTAGAGATATTATAGAGGATGCCAGGTTGTGGATATCTAAGAACTAGCAATTGTTAGTCAGTCATATTCTTAGGGAGCAAAATAGCATATCATTTTTTTTTTTGCCAAAAAAAGAAGAAGCTAAGTCAGCCCATAATATCGAAGGGAATTTCAATATCCTTGACCACCCACCACTTTTGTACCAGGGGTTAGTGTTTGGTGAAAGATAATAGGTTGTTATTTGTTTTCTCCTTGTATTTGTATTTGCTCTTTCAAGTTTCATTAATGTGATTCCAGTATTTATTCAAAAAAAAAAAACAGAAGCCAAGTGCGCTAGGTTAATGTGATTTACGTTTGTAACAGAAGCTGTGAGTGTGTTAGGAAGAGCGATGGGAAAAATAGAGTTTCTCAATTTAGCGTTTGGTAATTTTAGTTTTGGTAAAAGCTCGATTGTGTAATGTGATTTATGTTTGAAACAGCAATTGTATAAATGACTTTTGTAAAAATAAAACTTGTTTGGATTGACTTAAGCACAAGTGACTTTTGTGATAATAGTAAAAGAGAGTGGGTGGAAAAATATTTTAAAGGGTTAAAAACACCAAAAAATAGTTTAAAATAATTTTTGGAACTGAAAAAGTATATTAAAGATAAAATTGCAATTAGTCTGATAACACATTGGGTACAGTTGAAAAAATATTTTAAGGGTTAAAAGCACCAAATAATAGTTGAAATTAATTTTTGTAGCAAAAAAGTACATTAAAGGTAAAACTGCAATAAGTCTGATAGTACATTGGACACAACTGAAAAAATATTTTAACCATTCTCACTCTCCCCAAAAGCTAAATCAGTAAAAACTAAGAAATGGAGCTTATGGCAAAAGCTATTAAGATAGAATTAAGCTCAATTGCTCACCGATGAAACCAAACACCGCATTTTTTTTATTTGGGCTATTGAGCGTTTGAGCTCAAACGCTCAATTGGGGGGTCAAACCCCCCCCCCCCCCCCCCCCCCACAAAACACACACTTAATTGTCTTTTAGGCTAGGCGAGCCGTGCCGCTATATCAAACTAGCGGTGTGCGTTTAATCAAAATAATCAAATCTTTTATTAAAAACTTCAAATTGTAAAATATTTGAATTGAAATTAAAATATTAAGGCATGCAACATAAAGAATCTTTTGGTTCCGTTTCATATATATATATATATATATTGGGGATAAATTCGGGTTCCTTCTTTGAATCTCAACGGTATGATTGTCGAATTAACTAATTATACTTGCTACAAGCGGTAAAAAAAGAAAAAGAAAATTGTTGGAATATTGGACCATGGTTAACATCTTATCTTATTAGTTAAATAAGGTTAAACTCAATAAATATAGGGTTTAACATTGTGATTAATGTGAAGGGCTTTTGATCCCATCCAAGTGAAGATAGAGGAGTATCACTTTAGGGGAGGATAACTTTGGTCTCTCTCATGATCCCTAGAGTTTAGAGTAATTGGTTTGTCGCCCTAAAGTGAGGGATGATTAGGATTAAATCAAGTGGATTATAATACTACTGTTATATGAATATTGTTGCTCTTCCAAAAATGGATAATATCATTTTTCATCTTTCTCCAAATTTTTTTTTTCCAATCTCTTTTCTGAACAAAAAATTTTCCAAATATATTTATTTCCCTGATTATCATTTATAGTATATGATATTCTTGATTATTAAAAACTAGTCAAGTCATTACTTCTCGGATAATATAAATGATACAAAAAAAATGGCGACTCTCCACTTGAAAATGTAATAGGTTTTTTAAAAGAATTATGCGAAAATATGATATAGAGGGAAATGTTTTTTTTTTAAAAAAATTCTTCTTTCAATGGGATAAAATGATATTCAAAATTTTGTTTCTTAAAAATGGAAAAACTATCAATCACAAGTTGTCCTAGTGGTAGCACCACTTGCCAACTTGGATGAGGTCTTAAGCTCAAATTGGGTATTGACAATTTTGTGTGCGTGCATGTGTTAAAATTGCATAAAATAAACAATGGCATTTCTAATATTTTTTAGTATCTAATAAACATCGTATAATTATATGTGAATGTTTGAAGTTGATAGGTGGTTATTCAAATTAAATAAGTTATCTTCACTCTGAAAATAGTTAGGATAAAAATTATGTTTTTACAGCAAAAATACATTTTTTCACTTTGGCTTTGTGCTACCTATAGCACCTTTGAAAAGCACATATACTTGGAATATTCTCTAGGAACTTGTTTTCTCACTTGCTGATTGAACCATATTTTTTATATATGATTTTCATAATTAAATTGGGATTGATGTATTTTCTGGGACATTATTGTATGATTAAGCACTAATTTTAGTTAGGGACAATTGTATTGAATTAATTGTAATTAGGGGTAAAATGGTCACAATTTATTAATTATTTTGTGCAATTGTTTCTTAGACTTTTGATGCTACATTGTGCTTAATTTTATATTGTAGGTATCTTAGAATAAATTGGAGATTTTTGGAGGTTCAGAATTAATTATTTGGAGGACTGGGAAAAACTACAAAAAGGCCCCACAATTTCCGAAAATTACACATTTGTAAGAAAATGGCCTAGGAAAAATCACAGAGAAACCCATATTTTCAGAAAATTATATTTGGGCCCCAAAAGAGTTTCAAAACTTTTACAAGGCAGTCCCTTCTCAGAACTTTTGAACTTTTTAAAATGATCCCTAGTCAAAACTTGCGTTTTGACCAGGTCCATTAGGTCAGAGGAGGGAGCTGGTACCCGAGAGAGAAACCAGGACCCGACACGGAGCTGTGAGGGAGGCACGAGCTGAGGGAGAATATAGAGAGTTTGGGCGCAGCAAGAATGAGGGCCGTGAGCTGGAAGTGAAGAGGGCGGCGGACATGGAGAGTGAGAGAGCTTGAGGAAGAGAGAGAGGCGAGCTTCACTGTCTCTCATCCTCACCACCACACCGCTGTCACCATCATCATCCGCAATTGACGGTGAAACAGAGCTGGAACGCCACAGCTTCAGAGTATAGCTGACGCAAACTTCTTCTACCCACTGTCGGCGGAGAAGAGGACCACACCACCACCACCGTTCCCTTCCTCTGTCGCCGGTGAGACTTTCGGAGAGGAGACACAGAGCTGAGCAAGGAGTGAGAGCTGAGTCAGGGGAGTGTGTCGCTGAAAAGACCGACGGCAGACCGAAGTAAGAGCGTCACCGTCCACCACCGCAAACCACCACATCTTCAACAACCCCGACTACCACTTGCTCACCCTTCCTTATAGATAGATTTAATTATTTCTCCAATGGTGCAATTAGTAAAATCTAAGTTCATATATATGCAAGCATTTCCATAGATAGTTTTTGAGTTATGAAGTCTCACGCTAACGAGTTAAAATTTCTATCAAATGATAATGATAATACTAACGGCAATGATCATCTTCATTTACTTAAGTCTTGGGGAAAAAAAAATCAAAATGGTTATCTTCATCACGAAAACTTGAAGGTGATCTTTTAGAAGATTAAAATGAAATGATTAAACTTACACAAAGAAGTGAAGAGCCATTACATATTCATCTATCCGTGGGCAAATATTATTTGGGAAGAAAAAGGGAAAAGAAACTTCGCTTATCGTTAAGATTGTGATGTACTGTACAGTAGTTACAATTAATTAGATGAAAATACTTGCATATATAGACATATATTATCAAATCAATCTAATCTTGAAAATTGTTGGGCTAAATTATAGTGTGTCTCTTCTAACATGGATTTTTCTATTCACAAGATTTAAAGTCCAAGTGTAACACCTATCATACATATCCCTTTATTACATACACAGAAGCGTTACTCTTTAATTACTTATAGGTTGATTACTTCTTCACGACTCATTAGCCGTTATTCTTACCATGTTAATAGATTAGAGTTAGTTCTATTTCTCCGCTCATACTTTTAGTTTTGATGATCCCGATTACCGTTCAATTCTAATATGCATTTTCATACTTTCTTATTCGTACATATTCGTTAAGTGTAAATACTTTACAAACAGTAAAAATAAATACACTTGAAGATTTCAATTCTTTGACTTCTTTCTTTCTAATTCTTCTTCAAATATTCTTCTCTGTCGTATTCCCGTATCTATATGGTTGGTGGGGGAGGGTGAGATTTGGGAGAATCTCAATAGCAAACATATATATAATGCATGCAGAATGACTGCTAGTGCATGATATGCTTGCGTTACATAGGCTCGTGTTCACATAATGATATTCTGTATGCTCAATGTTTCGTGCAACATATCTATGGCCACAGTATAAACAGAAACAAAGCTTCATTCATTCATACATGCTTCAGATAATCAAGCAAAGCAATACAAAAAATCAATACACAACAGAAACATCATGTACATATATGTAAGTAAGTTTACTACCTTTTGTCTTCGAGTCCTCTTTTGTACATTTTTTCCAACCATTGAAGTTGTTTGAAAATTCTTCCATTTTTTATTCCTTGTCATCTTATGGCCCTAGATACATAACCATACATTAAAGCCATGATAAATGAATATCCAATGTGGCTACACAGGCCTTTAGGACATGTCTCTTATATTTGGGCCTATACTTGTCCCAATTTTAATAACTCAAAATACTTTGGTTGGTTAATTTTAAAGTTAACATGTTAGGCCCAATGGGTATTTAATGAGCTCACACTAACTCCAAGTGCTTAACTTAACCCTTTGAAGTTAATATTATTATCAAATGTCATTACTTTTCCATTTTCGCACTATTCCAGAAAGTTGGCAGATTTTTCACTTAACTTTGAAAAATCATAACTTTGTCTAGAAAACTCCAATTAGGGTTGTTCAAAGCCCTATGTGGCTCTTATTAAGTCTATTTTATGGGAAAAATATTTTCACCAGCCAATTCCAAGCACAAAAATCCAGAATCGCCAATAAACTCATACTATCACCGATTTTCTCTAGTTTTACAAATCCAACTTCAGAAATTCACATCTCCTAATATATTAATCCAAATGGCACAAATGGCCTATCAAATTAAAACTTATGATGTTTACTTTAAATCTGAAAAGTTTCATAGCCATTGGATATCATTTGCTCAATAAAAAATGTGTCACAGTCAGATTGCCTTGCAGAACTCAAACTAGCAGCACTTAAACTAATCTTTGGTTATCATCAAACACCATATATAATCATATATTCATTATTAAAACATCATTATATCTCAAAAACCCAGCTTGGACGAAACATATGGCAGCCTAAAGGTCCAAGAAAACTCATTAAAACCTCAAGCCAATTGGTTCAAACAAAGCTTAAGCTTACCTCTTCACGATTCTACAACAGGTTCGGAATTCTGGTAGTACTCCGGCTAGCTAGATGATACAAAACATCTTAGATTAGAAAACTGAGACCATAGAAATGAAGCTCTCAATGAGTAGAACAACTTTCCTGAACGGCTTACTAGGCAATAACGACGATTCTGGGTTAGAATCGGCTCCAGAGCTCAAAAACTTTTACTATTCCCACTCCTTCTCTCCTCTTCCAATTTCTTGTGTTTTTTTTCCTGATTTTTCCCCTTCCTTATGGCCCTTGGATGAAATTTTAATGAGGAATGGAGGGATGATATTAAATCTTGCCTTTGATTGCTCTTCTTGTTGTGCCAAGTGTCAAGTGATCAAATCACAAAGTGACATATGTCTTAAAAAGTAGGTCCCTCTCCTTCTCTCTCCTCTCAGGCATCCTTGATTGGTCAAGGGAAAGCAGAGGCCTGACAATTTCCCCAAACTCCCGTGTTTGGTGTTCAAGAAGTCAAGTACATGACCGAACTAGGCACCGGTGGATTCCCCAGACTCAAGTGCTAGGTGGCGCGTCCCAGGGATGCCAACACAAAAGGCAAAAAGTGAGGGTCATCATGAGAGACACTTGTCATCTTATTCATCCAATACAAAAGTGCTCTTGTACTTTGTCATGATGAGGGGACACTTGTCAAGTTCTTGTGGTGCCAACACAAAAGTTGTGTCATCATTAGCTATCATGATTTATTTTATTAAAGCTACTTTAATAAATTTACTTTATCGATGTCTACTCAGGACTTACTCAGGATTGCGTTACGAGTATCGGAGCCCGCAAGTGATTCCAGATCAGAGTATGTCTTCTTCAAAAACACATGGTACACATGCATTACAAAAAAATACTGAATTTTTGACAGAATGGATTCCGTCGCTGATAATAGCGTGACAAGCCAATTTCTAATGGAACTTAGATTCCGTTGGAAATTTGTGATGGAATGCAACTTTTTTTTTGCCACAGAATTCAGATTCCGTCAGAAATTTACGATGGAATTTCCAATGGAATTCAATTCCATCACAATTTTCTTTTAATTTTAAAAAAGCCCGTGCAACTTCGGTAGCCACCACCTCATCGACGGCGTCGACCCGTGGCAACTCTGATGGCCTCCACCTTATTGCCGACGCTCAGCTCCACCATGTGTCGCAACCTCACTTCGCTATAAGTCACAAACTCGCTTCACCACATGTCCGTACGCGCGCGATGCCTTACCAGTTGGGTTGGAATGTTTTGGCATTTTATTATTACACAATTATATATATAATCTTATTATATATAATCAATTATTTATAAATATATATTTTTTTTCTTATACATAAATATATATTATTATAAAAACTAAACATAAATAAAATAATAATAATAATATAAAATAATTTTATATATTCTTATAATTTTTAATATAAATTAATTTCAAATTAAAAAAGTTTACTTCTTAAATAAATTTTCATATGACTATATTTTTGTCCTATTTCTGAATTTAAATTTTATTTTTAAATAAAATTAATTAATAAATAATAATATATAAATAAATTTTTATATGACCATTTTGCCCCTACAAGGACCAAAACCTATAGTTGAAAACTTAAGAGGCTAAAACCAAAATGATGAAAAACATAAGGGAGGAAAGATGGTATTAACCCTAATTTTTAAATATTTATACAGTTAATAATATCATAATTTTAATGTTTATAAATATATTTTTTTTAAAATTAAATTAAATAATAATAATTTTAAATTTTTCCGATGGAATTAGCCACAGAATTTTTTCGTGGCAAAATTAGCTACTGAATTATTCCCTGGCTAATTCCGTGGCAAAATTATTTGCCATGGAATTTCCGATGGAGTTCCGTGGCTACCACGGAAAAAATTCCGTCGAAAACTTTTCCAATGGAATTTGCAACAGAAACAAATTCCATTGGAAATTTAATAGTTTTTTGTAGTGTTGTTTGCCCTAAAAATGCTATGTACACATCTATACCGACATATGTCGCTCGACCAATCAGTCCCATACCTTATGACATAGCTCGGTGGCATCTTTCAACCAACTCATGGCATCGCATATGCGTCCTGTGCACATCTACACCGACACTTTGATCATACTGCCTACGCATACTGGGCCCTCTGCCTGGTAGGGTTGGATCACATAATCCCTTAGAGTCTTTCTATCTCTTGACATTCTTAAGACTCTTCTCGAACTGGGCTTAATAGTCTGCCTGATATAGACTTTTCCTCAAAGTCCTAGGCCCAAAATTCGGGATATTAAACAAAGTGTATCAATTTTCTTCCATTTGATTATACTATTGGTTGATGGACGCAAGATAATGCATGCCTACATGCCACTACAAAAAAACTAACTTTCGGCAACCATTTTTAGTGGTGACAGTTTTAGTCGCCGCAGAAAGTTAGACTTTTAGCGGTGATAGTTAAAGTCGCCATTGAAAGTCTAACTTTTAGTGGCAATTAAAGTCATTGTTGAAAGTTAGACTTTCAGCGGCATCTTTAATTGTCACTGCGGAAAGTCAATTTTCAGCTGATTTTTCTTATGGATTTTTTTATTACCGAAAAATGTGTGTTTTTTTATTTAAATTTAATATTTAACATTTGAGGACACTAAATATGTTATTTATTATAAAGAAAAATAAGAAAATAATACATTTGCACTTGTGTGGAATCTCTCTACACAAGTTACCTTATCTAGGACACTTACATATTAAGATGAATGAATGAAAAGCAACTAAATCCAAATTGGAAGAATATAAATTAGTGAACAAAACTGACATAGCTAATCCCTCCTGAGGGTAAATATATATGAAAACAAGGGATTGTTAGAGAAAGTCTAAACTTTCAAACACAGAAGCAAACTTAAGTTAAGTTTAGAGAATATGTTTTTACAAGTACTATTTTACTTCAGCAAAAGGACTTTATTTACCTCCTAAAAATAATCACAATTTACTAAATGTTGTTTAACGTATAATGTGACCTATGGTCTATTAAGTTCTTCAAGATTTGTTATTCCTCACACTCCCATCAATATATCTTTATAGAATAATTACATGTAATGACACTTTTATCTAAAAAATTATATTAAGCATGTTTATATGAGGTTTAGTGATTTTTTAACACAACCTTAAAATATAAATACAAATCATATACTTTAATCTATATTTTTTTAATAAATTTATCATTAAGAATAAAAGTAATAAATACTAGAGACAGAAAACATAATGTAAAAATTATTAATAAAATTTTTTAAAAATTATATAATTAGATTAAAATAAAAATAAATTATTTCATAAATGTATCAATTAATACATATGGCCTATACTTGGTTTTCTTTTTTAATTACTTCATTTATATATATAGACATGCACTTAATAAATTAAATAAATATAAAAAATTAATAAAATTTTTAATTAATAATAGGATATTAATTATATTTTTATTTTGATTTATTCAAAAATAATTTTAAAGTATTATATCATTATATATATACACACACGTTAATCTTTTTATATTTACAAATGTTATATATATATATATATATGTGTGTGTGTGTGTGTATGTATATGTATATGTATATATTTGTTACATATATTATTATATTATAAATAATATATAGATATAATATTTAAAATAAAAAATTAATAAAATTTTTAATTAATAATAGGATATTAATTATATTTTTATTTTGATTTATTCAAAAATAATTTTAAAGTATTATATCATTATATATATATACACACACGTTAATCTTTTTATATTTACAAATGTTATATATATATATATATGTGTGTGTGTGTGTGTGTGTATGTATATGTATATGTATATATTTGTTACATATATTATTATATTATAAATAATATATAGATATAATATTTAAAATAAAAAAATAAATATAATATTTAACAATATAAGTAATATTTCATAATATATATTTATTTGTGTTTGTGTTTGTGTTGTTTAACATATATATTAATAATAGGATATACATTATATTATTTTACAATAATAATCAGCAGGTCCTTTCTAGCTTAGTGGCAACAGGCTTGGACACAAAAAGAGGTGGTCTTAGGTTCAAACCTTGAAGGGACTATAAATGAGTTGATTTTCATACAAATGTGGTGCAATGAGGTGGTGACACGTGGTGCAGGTGAGGTGGCGAGGGACAAGGCGACATGTTGCCCCCGGTGATGACGTGGAAGATAGCTGGTCAGTGATGATGTGGACGGCCAGCGATGGTTGGCTATTGAATGTCGGCGTAATTTTTTTAAAAAAAATTGACAAAGTCGCCGCTGAAAGTATAGTTTGAGAGGCAACACAAATGTCGCCACTGAAAGTCACTTTTAGCAACGACAAAAGTCACCACTGAATTTTCGCCGCTAAAACTTTCACCCACAGTCACAATAACAATGACTTGGCGATGACTTTTTGTCACCACTAAAAACCTTCAGCGGCAACTTTTAAACTTTCAGTGGTGACTTTTGTCGTTACCAAAAGTAGTGTGCACAATGTTCATACATGATTAAATTTATGATTCATATTCCCAAATGTTGAATACTAACCGTGAAGTCCAATTCTAACCGCAATATCTGTCACAAAATCACCTAAAATTGGATGCAGAATAATGCACTGCTTGTTAGAATGCGAGGGCATCTGACAACTTTAATCATATAAATTTTGAACTTTAGTCAAATGCAAGTATCACAAAGTAAACAAAAGGTTACTAGTAATATTGTATGGGTGAAGAGATAAATAATGAATTTCTGAAAGAAGGCAAAAACTTGTGTTTACTAAACAGCACGTAGTCACATACACATATAAAGTTTCAAGGCAATACTAAAATTTTGGCACATGCTGATTAGGCCATTTTGTATGTTAACCTTGGGATCCATAATCAAAAATTAATCAAAGATTACGTATAGGCAAACCTATAATCGTTCTCTCGTCTCAAAGAGCCTTTTATTGAATCCCAAGTAATCTAAATGCCATGCAATGTAATAAAACAAGGGGAAATGAGTTTTGGATTTTTGTTGAAAGTAGTTAAATGCAAAAAACCACTATTACAAAATATAGATATTACTACCCTAAAGGATGTCCATTTTTTAAAAAGGGAAGTTTAAAATAGAGGCGGTGGCATTTTTGTAATTAACACTACAAAAAAAAGACTTTGTCGCCGCTAAAAGTCTAAAAATCGACGCTGAAAAAAATAATTGTCACCTCTAAAAGTATACTTTCAGAGTCGTCGCTAAAGGTGACTTTCAGCAGCGACTTTTTGTTGCTGCTGAATGTGCCTTTCAGTGGTGACTTAATACTTATATCGCCGCTGAAAATGTCAATTTTTTTAAAAAAAATAAATTTTTTTTAAAATTTAATTTATAAATGCCACGTTTCTCCTCCTCATGCTGCCACGTGTCTCCTCATCATGCTGCCACGTGTCGCCTGCTCATAATTCCTCCAAGTGACTCTCCTCCAGTTCGAACCCGTATCATATTATTACATATTATTATATATATATATATATATAATATTATCATATATATATAAACATACATATGTATAATTAATTATTAATTAAATATAATATTATTAAAAATAATAAAAAATTTAATAAAAAAATATTTATATATTTAATTTAAACAATTTTTAATTAAAATTATTTAATAAATAATAATTTAATATTATAAATATTATTTTTAGTATAAAATTATAAATGTAATATTAATAACATATATATTATTTTTAAATAAAATAAAATAAAAATATCATAAATATTATTTTAGTTGAAAATATTAAATATAATTTTAATAAATAATAATATAATTTTAATAATTAAGGTTAAATAGAATTATTTAATAATTAATATTTTAATTTTATAAATATTATTTTTGAAAAAAATTAATAAAAAAATCTGAATTTGACTTTTAGCGGCGACTTTTGATAGTCGTCGCTAAAAGTGTTTTTTTTTAAAAATAAAATTTTGAAAAATTTCAAACAAGACTTTCAGCAACGACACTAAAGTCGTCACTGAAACACCATTTCGATATAATTAGGATTGAAATTTACAAAGTCGAGGTCCTTTAGATATAATTATAAAAAAATATCTGCGCGCTTTGTTTTCCACTACTACAAAAAGGGGCTTTAACCTCCCAAATTTGGCACTTTTAACGTCCCAAAACGGGGGGACGTAGATGCTGGGGGCGTAGTAAGTTGAAACAAAAGACGTCCCAAATGATAGGGACGCCTAATGATAGACTTTAGGCGTCCCAAATTAAGAATTGGGACGCCTAAAGTCCCCACAGGGTGGGACTTTAGGCGTCCCAAATTACAATTTGGGACGCCTAAAGTCCCTCCCTGGGGGACTTTAGGCCTCCCAAATTACAATTTGGGACGCCTAAAGTCCCACCCTGGGGGACTTTAGGCCTCCCAAATTTTAATTTGGGACGCCTAAAGTCCCACCCTGGGGGACTTTAGGCCTCCCAAATTTTAATTTGGGACGCCTAAAGTCTCACCTGGGGGACTTTAGACCTCCCAAATGTTAATTTGGGACGTCTAAAAGTTTGGTTTTTTTTTATACCATAATTTACATTCTGTATTACCCAACGAATTGAAACTGCAGAGACAGAATAAAAGATGGATTCATAAACCACACTGTCCGTTACAAACTGGTAAGGACATCCAGCACTACAATCTTTACTATATATACATACAATAACCTTTCATGCAACCTACTACTATATATATCAACAAAAAACAACCAGAAAGTGTCAAAACGCTGTCATCACACAAGTACAAACGGATATAAAATAACAAGTTTACTGCTCTATATGTTGAAGAAGATGTCCAGCCAAAAGATCTCTGATCAAATCAAGGTCTTCACGTAGGTAGGCATCTTCATTATCAAAAATCTGAAAATTAGAAAGTAATAAGCTTAGATGAAATGAATCTCAAGCAAATGAATTAATTAGCATTTCGATTAGAACACCAAAAATATTATCATTTGAGAATGAAGAAGCAATTACCTTTTCAAAATCGCTAGTAATTCCACTTTGAGTTATGTTATACATATAAAGTATAACATAATATCCGCATTCAGTGTTGCCAGGTTGCCGAGGGCACTTTTAATCAAAGGGATGCAATTGGTTGTTAAAATCAATAAAGGTATGTATAAAAGGACCGTCAATGAAACAATTATGTAGGATCGAATGTACTTACTATGGGATAAAACCACTTTGGCTTTTTAACAACTGCACCCTCGCGTGACCCACCTAGGATTCTATATGTTTGACAAGCACTATCATGAAAAGCAAAATGAACAGAAATTAGAACCATTCCTTTATTTTGTTGTCAATGAAATACAAACAGGATAACTTACGTGTCGAAGACGGATTTTGTATCTCTGTCTGGCTTGTTACTCAAGGGATCAAACCAATAGACTATGTTGCGGCGGGGACATATAACACACAAAGTCCAGTGGTTTCTTTAACAACATGTACACATTAAAATGAAGTTAGATGAGTGAGAAGACAATTATTTAGTAAACTTCTGAAATTGACAAAATGTAAATACGAACCGTTGGACAATGGGTGCTAGATAACAACGAAGTTTGTGTTGTGCCATTTGGTAGCCGACATAGTGAGTCCTATGCGCCACAGTACAAGTATCCCCTGTCGTATTCGCAGGACATAAGAATCCATACCAATTACCTCTTTCCATGTTTGCGCAGAGATCGTGCAAGGTGCTATAATAGAATTAAAATAAGGAATCAATGATTGAATGTATGAAAACAAAAAACCACTAAATGAATTCTATGGGAAAATTGAAAAAAAAAACTTACCGGACTGCAAATTTGACCCAGCCTGCATCTATCTCCTCCAACCTGATAAACTGCTTGAGATCTTTATTGTCAATCGTGTAGGGATACTCCTCTTGGCCCACAATCCCTGGAGGCATCTTCAAGTCAATCTGTTTAATGCCCTTGTAGATCTGTTGCAGCCGTGCTAAGAAGGGCCATTTGCTCGCAGCTTCGTCATCCTTTTAGAACATCAAAAAACAAATTGTTATTAGGATGCCAACAGATTTTCAGTAACAGTAAGGTAATTCCTACCATTGGAGGTGTTGCGTCTGAACCAATAAGATTGCGAGGCCAAAGGATGAAAGATCCTATCGCTTGACCTAACGTGCCAACCTCTGGATCGGGAACAGGGATGGCTGTACCTTCTTCCCCCTTTCTAACACTCGTCACATTCACCCTACGATAATCCTCCGGAATTTGCTGATTATGGTGGGTGGTAGCATATGTGTGAACGAGAGCATCAGCAACAACACGCAGCAGTGGATCATCCAAATAGAGGGTGCAAGGGTCTCCTGACACTGGATTGGGAGAAGGGTCGCCAAGTGGTCCCGACACTGGAGTGGGAGAAGGGTGGCCAAGTGGTTGCTCCAGAGGGTTGTAACTTCCTCTGGTGCTATTGAAGGCAGGGGATTCCTGAGTTCGAGCCTCGTCCCTTGCCCTTTGTGCTTCAAACATCTTTGCCATTTCAAGTTGAAGCTCTGGCAACAGCTCTTGTCGGAGCTTGTCGCGAAGGTTGGCCTCGATCTCTCGTTCGAGGTCCTCTCGAATCTTGGCCACAACGTCCTTACTAGGTCCAGCTTGTGACGAATAACGTGGCTGTCGTCCAAAATACCTCGCGGCACTAACTCCCCGTGTCTCTCCTCGAACACGACCAAGGTCATCTGCCTTCCCAATAGCCGTTGACAAGATGTCCATCCGTCTACTTGGATTGAATGAACCTTGGCTACTCTGCTCGTCCAGGTCATCCTGTAGCATGCAGTTTATTGTAAATGTATCGAAACCACTCGCGACATGTAAAAAATTAGGTACTTATGGTATAACTACTTACAATCCTCGCTGCAACCTCAGCAACAGTCGGATTTATGTACTTCCCAGCCTTAATCCTCCCTGCTTTCCATTTTTTGTGACGTGGAGGAGGTGCCGGTGGCTGGATAACAACGCTAGGATCAGATTCCGCTGCTTCCTTCATTTTCTGTAACTCTTCTGCCATCATTTGCCGCTCAAGCTTCCGATATCCACCGCGAGACATGAAATGTTGATATTTATTTTCTGCTTGCCTCTGGGCATTTGCTGCACTTAATTTCTATGAATGAAAAACAACAAAAAATGAATCAACGATATAAAGTATATGAAATCAAATATATAAGTAGTTCTATATCATGACAGAAATCTTACCAAAAACTCAGGATCTGCTCGTGATGCCGCAAACAACCTCCAGTCCTCTGGAGATAAATATGTATACTGTGCACATGGATCGTTACCCCTAAGGGCCCCTCGAATGTAATGCTTTGTTAGCTTGTTCTTGAAACCTTTCCATCGTACACGAACCTCATCCATCCAGTGCCTATGCATCTCTGTGGTGTCGGGGACATCGTATGTTTGCTGCAAGGTAAAACATAAGATTATTATATTTGAAACAATAAGAACAAAGCTACAATGCATCAAAACTTACATACCAAAAGTTGCTGCCAAATCATGTCTTTCGTTTTTGGGGGAACCAATCTCCAATTATCGTAGGTAATGCGCACTTTGCTTCGAGCCAAAAGCCCTATGTAGCTAATGAAGTGGTCTTCCTCAGGACCAACTGGATTCAGATTGTCATCGAAGTCTATATGCAGCCTCTCCTGTTGATGTTCATGACGTGCAACCAATGCTCCCATCTTTGTACAGCCTCTAACCCTCCTTCTTGCAGGGGGTTCAACTCTAGGAATTTCGTCATTGCTAGAGCTTTCGTCATCTCCACGCCTCTCGTCATCACTAACGTTGTCCATATTCCTGTTAACACAAAAAGCATCATCAGAAACGTAAGTAAATTGCAATGAAAACACATGTATATAGTAAGCGGGAAGTAAAACAGAAAAAACATAGTTCTCGTTTATAAATTAAGGTCTTACTCTAGATTGTTTCCCATAGTCCTTCACCATGGTCATTTCTTACAGCATATTCGTCATCATCTACCAATTCAACTTCATTTGTTCGAGGTGTAGTTGTTGTGAAAGGTGGTGTGTCATCAAGGTTGAAGGTCGGATCACCATACTTCTGTTTTTTACTTTTAAGGACAATGGACATATTTTTTCTGGCAGGATCGGTGACAAAAAACACTTGTTTCGCATGGCTTGCTAAAATGAAGGGCTCGTCTCTATAGCCAACTCTTCCAAGATCGACTGAGACAAAACCAAATTGTTTATCTATTACCACGGCATTGTTGCTAACCCACTTACATTTAAATAAAGCAACTTTGAACTTGTTGTACGTCATCTCCCATATTTCTTCTATAACTCCATAATAGGCCATAGACGCTAATATGGGGTTTTTGTCTCTCGAACTGGAAAAGTGCATAGATTCAGCTTCTACCATGACCCCACTATTTTGCATGGTACTTTTGTCATCTTGCTCTTTGGTATAGAAGGAATAGCCATTTATATCATAACCGGTCCAAGTAATGACCTGAAACGAAGGCCCCCAAGCTAGCCACTCGATTGTCTCAGACACACCGATCTCGTGCAAAACCTTTTCCTCGAACCACTGCATGAATGTCTTGTTTTGCTCAATAGCAATCTGCATGTCATTCTTCCTTGGATTCTTGTTCTTCAAAGTGTTTCTGTGTTCATTTATGTAAGGTTGAACTTCTTCCATATTATTCAGGATATACAAGTGGGCTTGCAACACCTCTTCACGAGGAACATTCTTCACTTTCAGTCCTCGTGTTCCCTTGCTTCTCCCTTCTTCATGCCGAGATTGTTCCTTCTTCCCTGACATATAATCTTTGCAAAACTCCATAGCCTCCTCAACTACATATCTTTCAACTATTGAGGCTTCTGGTCGATAAGGATTTTTAGAATACCCTTTTAAGATCTTCATGTATCGCTCGAAAGGGTACATCCACCTCAGGTAAACCGGACCGCATAGCCTTACCTCCCTCACCAAATGAACTACCAAATGCACCATTATATCAAAAAATGAAGGCGGAAAGTGCATCTCTAGTTGTGACAAAATAATGTAATCCTCATTTTCTAGTTCATCCAACTTTTCAGTGTCAATGACTTTGTTACAGATAGCATTGAAGAAAACGCACAATCTTGTCACTGTGTTTCGTACTTCATCTTTCATTATGCCTCTAATAGCTACTGGTAATAGTTGTTGCATCAACACATGATAATCATGGGACTTCATTCCCACTAACTTCAAATCGTCCATTGAGACACATCTTCTCACATTCGAGGAATACCCTTGCGGCACCTTCATTTCATGCAAACACCCACACAAACTTCTTTTCTCTGCTTTTGATAGTGTATGCGCTGCTGGCTCCATGTATGCCCTCCTACCATCATCTCTTAGTTGTGGATGTAATCGTTCTCTTATTCCCATATCGACAAGGTCTAATCTCGCATTAATCCCATCCTTAGTCTTCCCTGGTATGTGCAAAAGCGTACTGATAAGGCTATCACAAACATTCTTCTCCACATGCATCACATCAATACTGTGTCTCACGTCTAGCGAACGCCAATATGGAAGATCAAAGAAAATGGATCTCTTCTTCCATATGTTCTTCTCACCCGCAACCCTCTGATTCTTACCAAAAGTGACATGGATACGTTCCACTCGACTGTAGACTTCCTCTCCGGTTAGTGACTTTGGAGCCATTCCATGCTCCGGTAAGCCGTTAAACCGCTTTCTTAGCCTACGATACGGGTGGTACCGATGAAGAAACCTCCTGTGGCCAAGGTAGACAGTTTTTCTTCCATGCTTTAGTTGTTGGAAGTGTGTGTCTGCTTCACATATTGGGCATGCTTTGTGACCCTTCACGCTGTACCCTGACAAGTTTCCGTACGCAGGGAAGTCGTTTATCGTTGTGAAAATCATTGCACGTAGCTTAAAAGACTCCTTCTTATAAGCATCAAACACATCTACGCCTTCCTCCCACAACTTCTTCAAGTCCTCAATCAAAGGCGCCAAATAGACATCAATATCGTTCCCTGGCTGTTTTGGTCCAGAAATCATCATAGATAGCATCATATACTTACGTTTCATACATAGCCAGGGAGACAAGTTGTATATTACAAGGAGAACCGGCCACGCACTATGTGTGCTAGTAAGAGTTCTATACGGATTGATGCCGTCTGTACAAAGCCCAAGCCGTAGGTTTCTCGGCTCGCTGCCAAATTGAGGGAAGATTTCATCTATTTTTTTCCATTGTGGAGAGTCAGCTGGGTGCCGAAGATATTTCCCATCAGATATTCTCTCATCAGAGTGCCATCTCAACTTCTTCGCTTTTGTTGCACTCGCAAACAAACGTTTAAAACGTGGTATTATTGGAAGATACCACATAACCTTTAAAGGTTGCCTTTTACTTGTCACATCACCACAACCACCATCTTTTTTCACTTTGTATCGTGCAGTTTTACACTTAGGACACTCACTAAGACCTCCGTACTCATTTCTGTACAGTACGCAGTCATTAGGGCAAGCATGTATCTTCTTATACTCCATACCCATTGTAGACAGGATTTTCTTGGCCTCATACATACGATTTGGAAGTACATTATCTTCCGGAAACATATCACACAATAGTTCAAGCAACAATGTGAAACTACTATCGGTCCACCCACAAGTTGCCTTTAAGTTAACCAAATGTAATGTTCCTGTCAGCCGCGTGTACTTACTACCACTGTACAATGGTGTCTCTGCATCACTCCGCAGGCTATCATACTCCTGCGACTGCGCAAAGGATTCTGCCTCAACATCGTTAATCATTCTCTCCATTCTATCTTCATCTATGACATCCACAGCTCCCTTCTTGTGTGACGGACAATCAGTTATTTCCTCACCATGCCATATCCACCTTGTGTATCGCAGATTTATTCCATCACAAAGTAGGTGATCCTTTATGACATCAACATCCCGTCTACTCTCATTCAAACAATTGACACAAGGACAAAAATACTTCCCATTTCTTGCAGGAGCATTCTTTTTAGCGAATTCAATAAATTCGCCCACCCCTTTCTCATATTCCTCACTAGTTCTCAAAGCATTCATCCAACTATGATCCATTTTGTTACCACCTAAGGCATTACCAATAACATTCACACGTTTAGTACAATTCTCAAGGACATATGATGGGATTGCCTAATTAAGTTATCAACCCAATTTAGGATTTTAAAATATGGGCTTAATAACTTTATTGCCCCCTCCTAGCCTCATCTCTCCTATTAAAAGGGTTTCAGTGCTATGTAACTTATTTTTTTAATAAGTATATGTATATAAAATTAATGTATAATAAAATAAATACAATAAGATTAAATTAAAGAATTTTTTTGAGGTTTGGAAGAATTAAAAACAAAACGAGTTTCATATTAACAAAACAATTTTAAGTTGAGTTCTTCCAAAAATAAAATTGTTTTATTGAAAATATTTAGATAAAAATCATTTAATGAATATTGGGGTTATCGTTTTCTTTTTAAGTTTTGGCTTGAATTATTCTTCATAATTCAAGAATTTGGAATTAACAAAACAATTGTGTGTAATTAATACAAGAATTTCTTTAATTTAAATAAATCATATTTTATTTTATTATATATACTAATTAATGGTGCAGGATTTTAATACAACTATGAATTGTATTGGTTTCATGTGGCATACACTAATCAATGATTGAAAGAAACTTTTATGAGCCACTTTCATTATGTTACACTTGAACAAATAAATAAATAAAAGTTCAATCAATAATTAACGAGAGGCAAATTGAAACAGGGAGTAACTTTTAAACTTTACTCATATTTAACACAATGGAACGGGTGAGAACTAAGAAGACTTGTTTCTATTATACACAAGTAAATTTATATTTAAACAAGAAAATAAACCATTCCCAAATCAATGCAATTTAAACAATATAACCACACCAAACACATCAGGCTAATCTTTGATATCTCAATATAAGCAATATATATATAATAAGCACTATGTCAACCATTCGGAAATATTTTTCAAAAACAAAATAAACCATGTTCTGTTACAAAAAAAAATTGAAGAAAATAAACCAACCTGAGGGCGCCCCCTAGCTACTATGTTTGAGAGGTTGAGAAGATGTTGGAGCTCCACCCACGCACAACAATGGAGGAGAGAGCAAAACCCACTGTGGAGGAGGTGAGGTTGCAGCCGTGGAGGAGGTGAGGTTGCAGCCGTTCAAGAGGAAGAAGAAGAAGGGAGGAGGGAAGAGTTCAACAAAGCTAGGGCCGATGGTGGGGGAGGGAGCTTGAACAAGGGAGGAGGGAGGAGTTGAAGGAAAAAAATTCCTGAGGAGGAGGGCCGACGGTGTGGGTGGGAGAGGAGGAAGAAGAGTAAAGTATGTGAGGTGAGGGTGTGATGGTGATGAGAAGACCGCATGTCAGACAAGTGTCTGACATGCAGGGACGCCTTTAGGCGTCCCAAATACCATTTGGGACGCCTAAAGGTGACTTTAGGCGTCCCAAATGCCATTTGGGACGCCTAAAGTGGGACTTCTAAAGTGGGACTTCAAATTTGGGACGCCTAAAGGTTCCCCTACACAAAAATAATTACGAAAATGCCACCGCCTCCCTTTTTAACCACCCAATTCTCAATTTGGGACGTCTTTGGGGGTGGTTATATATATATATATATGTGTGTGTGTGTGTGTGTGTATGTATATGTATATGTATATATTTGTTACATATATTATTATATTATAAATAATATATAGATATAATATTTAAAATAAAAAAATAAATATAATATTTAACAATATAAGTAATATTTCATAATATATATTTATTTGTGTTTGTGTTTGTGTTGTTTAACATATATATTAATAATAGGATATACATTATATTATTTTACAATAATAATCAGCAGGTCCTTTCTAGCTTAGTGGCAACAGGCTTGGACACAAAAAGAGGTGGTCTTAGGTTCAAACCTTGAAGGGACTATAAATGAGTTGATTTTCATACAAATGTGGTGCAATGAGGTGGTGACACGTGGTGCAGGTGAGGTGGCGAGGGACAAGGCGACATGTTGCCCCCGGTGATGACGTGGAAGATAGCTGGTCAGTGATGATGTGGACGGCCAGCGATGGTTGGCTATTGAATGTCGGCGTAATTTTTTTAAAAAAAATTGACAAAGTCGCCGCTGAAAGTATAGTTTGAGAGGCAACACAAATGTCGCCACTGAAAGTCACTTTTAGCAACGACAAAAGTCACCACTGAATTTTCGCCGCTAAAACTTTCACCCACAGTCACAATAACAATGACTTGGCGATGACTTTTTGTCACCACTAAAAACCTTCAGCGGCAACTTTTAAACTTTCAGTGGTGACTTTTGTCGTTACCAAAAGTAGTGTGCACAATGTTCATACATGATTAAATTTATGATTCATATTCCCAAATGTTGAATACTAACCGTGAAGTCCAATTCTAACCGCAATATCTGTCACAAAATCACCTAAAATTGGATGCAGAATAATGCACTGCTTGTTAGAATGCGAGGGCATCTGACAACTTTAATCATATAAATTTTGAACTTTAGTCAAATGCAAGTATCACAAAGTAAACAAAAGGTTACTAGTAATATTGTATGGGTGAAGAGATAAATAATGAATTTCTGAAAGAAGGCAAAAACTTGTGTTTACTAAACAGCACGTAGTCACATACACATATAAAGTTTCAAGGCAATACTAAAATTTTGGCACATGCTGATTAGGCCATTTTGTATGTTAACCTTGGGATCCATAATCAAAAATTAATCAAAGATTACGTATAGGCAAACCTATAATCGTTCTCTCGTCTCAAAGAGCCTTTTATTGAATCCCAAGTAATCTAAATGCCATGCAATGTAATAAAACAAGGGGAAATGAGTTTTGGATTTTTGTTGAAAGTAGTTAAATGCAAAAAACCACTATTACAAAATATAGATATTACTACCCTAAAGGATGTCCATTTTTTAAAAAGGGAAGTTAAAAATAGAGGCGGTGGCATTTTTGTAATTAACACTACAAAAAAAAGACTTTGTCGCCGCTAAAAGTCTAAAAATCGACGCTGAAAAAAATAATTGTCACCTCTAAAAGTATACTTTCAGAGTCGTCGCTAAAGGTGACTTTCAGCGGCGACTTTTTGTTGCTGCTGAATGTGCCTTTCAGTGGTGACTTAATACTTATATCGCCGCTGAAAATGTCAATTTTTTTAAAAAAAATAAATTTTTTTTAAAATTTAATTTATAAATGCCACGTTTCTCCTCCTCATGCTGCCACGTGTCTCCTCATCATGCTGCCACGTGTCGCCTGCTCATAATTCCTCCAAGTGACTCTCCTCCAGTTCGAACCCGTATCATATTATTACATATTATTATATATATATATATATATAATATTATCATATATATATAAACATACATATGTATAATTAATTATTAATTAAATATAATATTATTAAAAATAATAAAAAATTTAATAAAAAAATATTTATATATTTAATTTAAACAATTTTTAATTAAAATTATTTAATAAATAATAATTTAATATTATAAATATTATTTTTAGTATAAAATTATAAATGTAATATTAATAACATATATATTATTTTTAAATAAAATAAAATAAAAATATCATAAATATTATTTTAGTTGAAAATATTAAATATAATTTTAATAAATAATAATATAATTTTAATAATTAAGGTTAAATAGAATTATTTAATAATTAATATTTTAATTTTATAAATATTATTTTTGAAAAAAATTAATAAAAAAATCTGAATTTGACTTTTAGCGGCGACTTTTGATAGTCGTCGCTAAAAGTGTTTTTTTTTAAAAATAAAATTTTGAAAAATTTCAAACAAGACTTTCAGCAACGACACTAAAGTCGTCACTGAAACACCATTTCGATATAATTAGGATTGAAATTTACAAAGTCGAGGTCCTTTAGATATAATTATAAAAAAATATCTGCGCGCTTTGTTTTCCCACTTTCTAATATTTTGTTCATTGTCTAGTTCTTTTGTCATTTTTGGTTTATATGTAGACATTTAGTACATCAACAGCAAAGTAGCCCTAATTGATCATCAGATAATTATATCTTTCGAGAAAAAGGATCATGTGATAATGCTGATTGGGTTAAAGTACATATATGTCTAGAAAGTTTTTATTCAGAATCAATACTACCCCAAAAGTTTTTTTTTTAAATTCAAAATTGGCTTGGAAGTGTTGAAATGAAGCAATGTTGCCCCTAACCATAAAATGTTCATTCTTAGAGTCAAATTTTAAAGGTCAACGTTATTGTTTTTATGAGTTGGGCAACATTACTACATTCTGAAACTTTCCATAACGACATTAAACCTAAAAAAAACTTTAAAGACAACAAAGCTGGTGAGTAAAATTTTCCAAGATAAATTTGCACATTAACCATAAACATACGGGTGCCTTCAATTTTGAGGCTTGAGTAACTTGACACTATTAACCTCAATAGATTACTAGGAAAAAAATACGTGGACATGAAAAAATAATAATAGTCTGATTAAAAATTCGATCTGATTAAAAAAGGAGAAGAAATTTCACTCTTTGACATGACAACGCAAAAATGAGATGAAGAAGGGCATATCAGAGAAGCATTAGGGCATTGGACCTCAGCAAAATTACTATAGTCTGAGTAAACTATAAAAACTAAAAGCAAAACACGATTAAAACATAGGAACTTATAGAGGTATTTTTCTTAAAATTAAAATGAAACATACTAATTCTAATAAAAACTTCATATCCTGTCATTTGAGACTAATTTATTAGCTTATAATAAGGACGAAATGTAAATTGAAATTTAGGTTTTATACCCTTCGGACGTAAAATAATTAAAAAAATTCTTTATATCTTACTGAACTTACACATACTAGTTTTCACTCGTATACTTTTCATATACATGAATCTCAAAATAAAAAAAAATAAAAAATTACAACAACTCATACTTTGCGAAATAAGTGCTTGCACTCCAAGACAACACAGAATATGCCTCAATCAAAAGTCAAAGGCGACATGACCACGTGCTTAGCCTACCACTTGATGATGACCTTGTAAGAGTTGATCATGAATAATATGAATTTTAATTTCGGTAAGCCTAACCACTTCTTTCATATTTTTAATATAAGAAATATTTATCTAATTTAATTAAATTAAATAAATATAATATATTTTTTTATAAAAAAAAACTCCCAACTCATCTTTATTAATTTTCTCATTTTTTTCTCCTTTTTGATTATTATTGAGAGAGTGTCAATAAAAATAAATTAAAAAAAAGATTGACAAATATAAAAAATATGTCTTATATTTAAAACCAATATCAACTCTTAAAAAATATCTTATATCAAAAATTAGAGGGAGTAATTTGTATTGTAGCAAAGTCAAATTAATGTTGTCACTTGTCACAAGGCGCCAAGCTTCAGCTGCCACTTACTCCAAGTTGAAATTAAAATGGAGAATCTGAAAAAAGCTGTCTCCTGGGATTGCGGAACTTTCACTTCTGTGTCTCTACCTCGACAAAAGTACATAAAAAAGAGACAAAATAACACTGATAATCGCATTTTAATATGTTAAGTAATTAAAAATTAATGGAAGCACTATTGTGTACTTGCGTTTTTATGTTTTTCTGAGGGAAGGATATTTAATTATGGAAACCTTCATTATCAAGTTCTATTTGTAGGCACACATCAAGAAAGGGAATTTGTCTGAAAGATGCTTGGAGGTGGGATGTACCAGAGAAGATTAAGTCTTTTATGTGGATATTTATATATGGTAGAGCACACACAGCGCAGTTGAGAGTTCAGAGAGGTTTAGAAGAGTATGCCATATGTCCGTTTGGATATGAGTAGGAGGAGGATCTGGATTTGATGCATTTAATAAGGGATTGTAGCAATGCAAAATAACGATGGATCTCTACATTGGCTCAGACCTTATGGGAAAAGTTTACAACCCTCCAGGGCACGAAATGGCTGCAAAGGAACCTCAATCATGAAGCAGGAAGGAATTTCACCAAAAAGATTCAATGGCGGTCACTATTTGACTATATCTGTTGGGATATTTGGGCGGATCGATGCAATAAACTCTTTGTCGACCAGAATACCACAGACAACAAAAATGAGCATGATAGCCTTTACAGGGTAAGCTGGGATAGGGAATTAAGAGCAAATTGCAAATTCCACGCTAACCAAAACAGTACAGGTGCAGGAAGGAGTAGTCAAGATCATCAACGGGGTTATATCACCCTAGCGATGGATGCTTAAGTTATAGAGTCTGGGAGATGTGGCTGTGGGGGCACTATCAATGGAGAAGATGGTCAATGGATATGTGGATTCGTGTGTAAACTTATAACAGTTTCCCCAACAATAGCATAAATCATTGCAATTATCCAAGGTCTTTAGATAAGTTGGAATAGAAATTACAAAAAACTGAAAAGAGTCATCATATTATCATATCGTATCGAGGCTGTAAATATTTTAACTAGGGGTTGTGATATTACTCACCCCTTTAGAGATATTATAGAGGATGCCAGGTTGTGGATATCTAAGAACTAGCAATTGTTAGTCAGTCATATTCTTAGGGAGCAAAATAGCATATCATTTTTTTTTTTGCCAAAAAAAGAAGAAGCTAAGTCAGCCCATAATATCGAAGGGAATTTCAATATCCTTGACCACCCACCACTTTTGTACCAGGGGTTAGTGTTTGGTGAAAGATAATAGGTTGTTATTTGTTTTCTCCTTGTATTTGTATTTGCTCTTTCAAGTTTCATTAATGTGATTCCAGTATTTATTCAAAAAAAAAAAACAGAAGCCAAGTGCGCTAGGTTAATGTGATTTACGTTTGTAACAGAAGCTGTGAGTGTGTTAGGAAGAGCGATGGGAAAAATAGAGTTTCTCAATTTAGCGTTTGGTAATTTTAGTTTTGGTAAAAGCTCGATTGTGTAATGTGATTTATGTTTGAAACAGCAATTGTATAAATGACTTTTGTAAAAATAAAACTTGTTTGGATTGACTTAAGCACAAGTGACTTTTGTGATAATAGTAAAAGAGAGTGGGTGGAAAAATATTTTAAAGGGTTAAAAACACCAAAAAATAGTTTAAAATAATTTTTGGAACTGAAAAAGTATATTAAAGATAAAATTGCAATTAGTCTGATAACACATTGGGTACAGTTGAAAAAATATTTTAAGGGTTAAAAGCACCAAATAATAGTTGAAATTAATTTTTGTAGCAAAAAAGTACATTAAAGGTAAAACTGCAATAAGTCTGATAGTACATTGGACACAACTGAAAAAATATTTTAACCATTCTCACTCTCCCCAAAAGCTAAATCAGTAAAAACTAAGAAATGGAGCTTATGGCAAAAGCTATTAAGATAGAATTAAGCTCAATTGCTCACCGATGAAACCAAACACCGCATTTTTTTTATTTGGGCTATTGAGCGTTTGAGCTCAAACGCTCAATTGGGGGGTCAAACCCCCCCCCCCCCCCACAAAACACACACTTAATTGTCTTTTAGGCTAGGCGAGCCGTGCCGCTATATCAAACTAGCGGTGTGCGTTTAATCAAAATAATCAAATCTTTTATTAAAAACTTCAAATTGTAAAATATTTGAATTGAAATTAAAATATTAAGGCATGCAACATAAAGAATCTTTTGGTTCCGTTTCATATATATATATATATATATTGGGGATAAATTCGGGTTCCTTCTTTGAATCTCAACGGTATGATTGTCGAATTAACTAATTATACTTGCTACAAGCGGTAAAAAAAGAAAAAGAAAATTGTTGGAATATTGGACCATGGTTAACATCTTATCTTATTAGTTAAATAAGGTTAAACTCAATAAATATAGGGTTTAACATTGTGATTAATGTGAAGGGCTTTTGATCCCATCCAAGTGAAGATAGAGGAGTATCACTTTAGGGGAGGATAACTTTGGTCTCTCTCATGATCCCTAGAGTTTAGAGTAATTGGTTTGTCGCCCTAAAGTGAGGGATGATTAGGATTAAATCAAGTGGATTATAATACTACTGTTATATGAATATTGTTGCTCTTCCAAAAATGGATAATATCATTTTTCATCTTTCTCCAAATTTTTTTTTTCCAATCTCTTTTCTGAACAAAAAATTTTCCAAATATATTTATTTCCCTGATTATCATTTATAGTATATGATATTCTTGATTATTAAAAACTAGTCAAGTCATTACTTCTCGGATAATATAAATGATACAAAAAAAATGGCGACTCTCCACTTGAAAATGTAATAGGTTTTTTAAAAGAATTATGCGAAAATATGATATAGAGGGAAATGTTTTTTTTTTAAAAAAATTCTTCTTTCAATGGGATAAAATGATATTCAAAATTTTGTTTCTTAAAAATGGAAAAACTATCAATCACAAGTTGTCCTAGTGGTAGCACCACTTGCCAACTTGGATGAGGTCTTAAGCTCAAATTGGGTATTGACAATTTTGTGTGCGTGCATGTGTTAAAATTGCATAAAATAAACAATGGCATTTCTAATATTTTTTAGTATCTAATAAACATCGTATAATTATATGTGAATGTTTGAAGTTGATAGGTGGTTATTCAAATTAAATAAGTTATCTTCACTCTGAAAATAGTTAGGATAAAAATTATGTTTTTACAGCAAAAATACATTTTTTCACTTTGGCTTTGTGCTACCTATAGCACCTTTGAAAAGCACATATACTTGGAATATTCTCTAGGAACTTGTTTTCTCACTTGCTGATTGAACCATATTTTTTATATATGATTTTCATAATTAAATTGGGATTGATGTATTTTCTGGGACATTATTGTATGATTAAGCACTAATTTTAGTTAGGGACAATTGTATTGAATTAATTGTAATTAGGGGTAAAATGGTCACAATTTATTAATTATTTTGTGCAATTGTTTCTTAGACTTTTGATGCTACATTGTGCTTAATTTTATATTGTAGGTATCTTAGAATAAATTGGAGATTTTTGGAGGTTCAGAATTAATTATTTGGAGGACTGGGAAAAACTACAAAAAGGCCCCACAATTTCCGAAAATTACACATTTGTAAGAAAATGGCCTAGGAAAAATCACAGAGAAACCCATATTTTCAGAAAATTATATTTGGGCCCCAAAAGAGTTTCAAAACTTTTACAAGGCAGTCCCTTCTCAGAACTTTTGAACTTTTTAAAATGATCCCTAGTCAAAACTTGCGTTTTGACCAGGTCCATTAGGTCAGAGGAGGGAGCTGGTACCCGAGAGAGAAACCAGGACCCGACACGGAGCTGTGAGGGAGGCACGAGCTGAGGGAGAATATAGAGAGTTTGGGCGCAGCAAGAATGAGGGCCGTGAGCTGGAAGTGAAGAGGGCGGCGGACATGGAGAGTGAGAGAGCTTGAGGAAGAGAGAGAGGCGAGCTTCACTGTCTCTCATCCTCACCACCACACCGCTGTCACCATCATCATCCGCAATTGACGGTGAAACAGAGCTGGAACGCCACAGCTTCAGAGTATAGCTGACGCAAACTTCTTCTACCCACTGTCGGCGGAGAAGAGGACCACACCACCACCACCGTTCCCTTCCTCTGTCGCCGGTGAGACTTTCGGAGAGGAGACACAGAGCTGAGCAAGGAGTGAGAGCTGAGTCAGGGGAGTGTGTCGCTGAAAAGACCGACGGCAGACCGAAGTAAGAGCGTCACCGTCCACCACCGCAAACCACCACATCTTCAACAACCCCGACTACCACTTGCTCACCCTTCCTTATAGATAGATTTAATTATTTCTCCAATGGTGCAATTAGTAAAATCTAAGTTCATATATATGCAAGCATTTCCATAGATAGTTTTTGAGTTATGAAGTCTCACGCTAACGAGTTAAAATTTCTATCAAATGATAATGATAATACTAACGGCAATGATCATCTTCATTTACTTAAGTCTTGGGGAAAAAAAAATCAAAATGGTTATCTTCATCACGAAAACTTGAAGGTGATCTTTTAGAAGATTAAAATGAAATGATTAAACTTACACAAAGAAGTGAAGAGCCATTACATATTCATCTATCCGTGGGCAAATATTATTTGGGAAGAAAAAGGGAAAAGAAACTTCGCTTATCGTTAAGATTGTGATGTACTGTACAGTAGTTACAATTAATTAGATGAAAATACTTGCATATATAGACATATATTATCAAATCAATCTAATCTTGAAAATTGTTGGGCTAAATTATAGTGTGTCTCTTCTAACATGGATTTTTCTATTCACAAGATTTAAAGTCCAAGTGTAACACCTATCATACATATCCCTTTATTACATACACAGAAGCGTTACTCTTTAATTACTTATAGGTTGATTACTTCTTCACGACTCATTAGCCGTTATTCTTACCATGTTAATAGATTAGAGTTAGTTCTATTTCTCCGCTCATACTTTTAGTTTTGATGATCCCGATTACCGTTCAATTCTAATATGCATTTTCATACTTTCTTATTCGTACATATTCGTTAAGTGTAAATACTTTACAAACAGTAAAAATAAATACACTTGAAGATTTCAATTCTTTGACTTCTTTCTTTCTAATTCTTCTTCAAATATTCTTCTCTGTCGTATTCCCGTATCTATATGGTTGGTGGGGGAGGGTGAGATTTGGGAGAATCTCAATAGCAAACATATATATAATGCATGCAGAATGACTGCTAGTGCATGATATGCTTGCGTTACATAGGCTCGTGTTCACATAATGATATTCTGTATGCTCAATGTTTCGTGCAACATATCTATGGCCACAGTATAAACAGAAACAAAGCTTCATTCATTCATACATGCTTCAGATAATCAAGCAAAGCAATACAAAAAATCAATACACAACAGAAACATCATGTACATATATGTAAGTAAGTTTACTACCTTTTGTCTTCGAGTCCTCTTTTGTACATTTTTTCCAACCATTGAAGTTGTTTGAAAATTCTTCCATTTTTTATTCCTTGTCATCTTATGGCCCTAGATACATAACCATACATTAAAGCCATGATAAATGAATATCCAATGTGGCTACACAGGCCTTTAGGACATGTCTCTTATATTTGGGCCTATACTTGTCCCAATTTTAATAACTCAAAATACTTTGGTTGGTTAATTTTAAAGTTAACATGTTAGGCCCAATGGGTATTTAATGAGCTCACACTAACTCCAAGTGCTTAACTTAACCCTTTGAAGTTAATATTATTATCAAATGTCATTACTTTTCCATTTTCGCACTATTCCAGAAAGTTGGCAGATTTTTCACTTAACTTTGAAAAATCATAACTTTGTCTAGAAAACTCCAATTAGGGTTGTTCAAAGCCCTATGTGGCTCTTATTAAGTCTATTTTATGGGAAAAATATTTTCACCAGCCAATTCCAAGCACAAAAATCCAGAATCGCCAATAAACTCATACTATCACCGATTTTCTCTAGTTTTACAAATCCAACTTCAGAAATTCACATCTCCTAATATATTAATCCAAATGGCATAAATGGCCTATCAAATTAAAACTTATGATGTTTACTTTAAATCTGAAAAGTTTCATAGCCATTGGATATCATTTGCTCAATAAAAAATGTGTCACAGTCAGATTGCCTTGCAGAACTCAAACTAGCAGCACTTAAACTAATCTTTGGTTATCATCAAACACCATATATAATCATATATTCATTATTAAAACATCATTATATCTCAAAAACCCAGCTTGGACGAAACATATGGCAGCCTAAAGGTCCAAGAAAACTCATTAAAACCTCAAGCCAATTGGTTCAAACAAAGCTTAAGCTTACCTCTTCACGATTCTACAACAGGTTCGGAATTCTGGTAGTACTCCGGCTAGCTAGATGATACAAAACATCTTAGATTAGAAAACTGAGACCATAGAAATGAAGCTCTCAATGAGTAGAACAACTTTCCTGAACGGCTTACTAGGCAATAACGACGATTCTGGGTTAGAATCGGCTCCAGAGCTCAAAAACTTTTACTATTCCCACTCCTTCTCTCCTCTTCCAATTTCTTGTGTTTTTTTTCCTGATTTTTCCCCTTCCTTATGGCCCTTGGATGAAATTTTAATGAGGAATGGAGGGATGATATTAAATCTTGCCTTTGATTGCTCTTCTTGTTGTGCCAAGTGTCAAGTGATCAAATCACAAAGTGACATATGTCTTAAAAAGTAGGTCCCTCTCCTTCTCTCTCCTCTCAGGCATCCTTGATTGGTCAAGGGAAAGCAGAGGCCTGACAATTTCCCCAAACTCCCGTGTTTGGTGTTCAAGAAGTCAAGTACATGACCGAACTAGGCACCGGTGGATTCCCCAGACTCAAGTGCTAGGTGGCGCGTCCCAGGGATGCCAACACAAAAGGCAAAAAGTGAGGGTCATCATGAGAGACACTTGTCATCTTATTCATCCAATACAAAAGTGCTCTTGTACTTTGTCATGATGAGGGGACACTTGTCAAGTTCTTGTGGTGCCAACACAAAAGTTGTGTCATCATTAGCTATCATGATTTATTTTATTAAAGCTACTTTAATAAATTTACTTTATCGATGTCTACTCAGGACTTACTCAGGATTGCGTTACGAGTATCGGAGCCCGCAAGTGATTCCAGATCAGAGTATGTCTTCTTCAAAAACACATGGTACACATGCATTACAAAAAAATACTGAATTTTTGACAGAATGGATTCCGTCGCTGATAATAGCGTGACAAGCCAATTTCTAATGGAACTTAGATTCCGTTGGAAATTTGTGATGGAATGCAACTTTTTTTTTGCCACAGAATTCAGATTCCGTCAGAAATTTACGATGGAATTTCCAATGGAATTCAATTCCATCACAATTTTCTTTTAATTTTAAAAAAGCCCGTGCAACTTCGGTAGCCACCACCTCATCGACGGCGTCGACCCGTGGCAACTCTGATGGCCTCCACCTTATTGCCGACGCTCAGCTCCACCATGTGTCGCAACCTCACTTCGCTATAAGTCACAAACTCGCTTCACCACATGTCCGTACGCGCGCGATGCCTTACCAGTTGGGTTGGAATGTTTTGGCATTTTATTATTACACAATTATATATATAATCTTATTATATATAATCAATTATTTATAAATATATATTTTTTTTCTTATACATAAATATATATTATTATAAAAACTAAACATAAATAAAATAATAATAATAATATAAAATAATTTTATATATTCTTATAATTTTTAATATAAATTAATTTCAAATTAAAAAAGTTTACTTCTTAAATAAATTTTCATATGACTATATTTTTGTCCTATTTCTGAATTTAAATTTTATTTTTAAATAAAATTAATTAATAAATAATAATATATAAATAAATTTTTATATGACCATTTTGCCCCTACAAGGACCAAAACCTATAGTTGAAAACTTAAGAGGCTAAAACCAAAATGATGAAAAACATAAGGGAGGAAAGATGGTATTAACCCTAATTTTTAAATATTTATACAGTTAATAATATCATAATTTTAATGTTTATAAATATATTTTTTTTAAAATTAAATTAAATAATAATAATTTTAAATTTTTCCGATGGAATTAGCCACAGAATTTTTTCGTGGCAAAATTAGCTACTGAATTATTCCCTGGCTAATTCCGTGGCAAAATTATTTGCCATGGAATTTCCGATGGAGTTCCGTGGCTACCACGGAAAAAATTCCGTCGAAAACTTTTCCAATGGAATTTGCAACAGAAACAAATTCCATTGGAAATTTAATAGTTTTTTGTAGTGTTGTTTGCCCTAAAAATGCTATGTACACATCTATACCGACATATGTCGCTCGACCAATCAGTCCCATACCTTATGACATAGCTCGGTGGCATCTTTCAACCAACTCATGGCATCGCATATGCGTCCTGTGCACATCTACACCGACACTTTGATCATACTGCCTACGCATACTGGGCCCTCTGCCTGGTAGGGTTGGATCACATAATCCCTTAGAGTCTTTCTATCTCTTGACATTCTTAAGACTCTTCTCGAACTGGGCTTAATAGTCTGCCTGATATAGACTTTTCCTCAAAGTCCTAGGCCCAAAATTCGGGATATTAAACAAAGTGTATCAATTTTCTTCCATTTGATTATACTATTGGTTGATGGACGCAAGATAATGCATGCCTACATGCCACTACAAAAAAACTAACTTTCGGCAACCATTTTTAGTGGTGACAGTTTTAGTCGCCGCAGAAAGTTAGACTTTTAGCGGTGATAGTTAAAGTCGCCATTGAAAGTCTAACTTTTAGTGGCAATTAAAGTCATTGTTGAAAGTTAGACTTTCAGCGGCATCTTTAATTGTCACTGCGGAAAGTCAATTTTCAGCTGATTTTTCTTATGGATTTTTTTATTACCGAAAAATGTGTGTTTTTTTATTTAAATTTAATATTTAACATTTGAGGACACTAAATATGTTATTTATTATAAAGAAAAATAAGAAAATAATACATTTGCACTTGTGTGGAATCTCTCTACACAAGTTACCTTATCTAGGACACTTACATATTAAGATGAATGAATGAAAAGCAACTAAATCCAAATTGGAAGAATATAAATTAGTGAACAAAACTGACATAGCTAATCCCTCCTGAGGGTAAATATATATGAAAACAAGGGATTGTTAGAGAAAGTCTAAACTTTCAAACACAGAAGCAAACTTAAGTTAAGTTTAGAGAATATGTTTTTACAAGTACTATTTTACTTCAGCAAAAGGACTTTATTTACCTCCTAAAAATAATCACAATTTACTAAATGTTGTTTAACGTATAATGTGACCTATGGTCTATTAAGTTCTTCAAGATTTGTTATTCCTCACACTCCCATCAATATATCTTTATAGAATAATTACATGTAATGACACTTTTATCTAAAAAATTATATTAAGCATGTTTATATGAGGTTTAGTGATTTTTTAACACAACCTTAAAATATAAATACAAATCATATACTTTAATCTATATTTTTTTAATAAATTTATCATTAAGAATAAAAGTAATAAATACTAGAGACAGAAAACATAATGTAAAAATTATTAATAAAATTTTTTAAAAATTATATAATTAGATTAAAATAAAAATAAATTATTTCATAAATGTATCAATTAATACATATGGCCTATACTTGGTTTTCTTTTTTAATTACTTCATTTATATATATAGACATGCACTTAATAAATTAAATAAATATAAAAAATTAATAAAATTTTTAATTAATAATAGGATATTAATTATATTTTTATTTTGATTTATTCAAAAATAATTTTAAAGTATTATATCATTATATATACACACACACGTTAATCTTTTTATATTTACAAATGTTATATATATATATATATGTGTGTGTGTGTGTGTATGTATATGTATATGTATATATTTGTTACATATATTATTATATTATAAATAATATATAGATATAATATTTAAAATAAAAAATTAATAAAATTTTTAATTAATAATAGGATATTAATTATATTTTTATTTTGATTTATTCAAAAATAATTTTAAAGTATTATATCATTATATATATATACACACACGTTAATCTTTTTATATTTACAAATGTTATATATATATATATATGTGTGTGTGTGTGTGTGTATGTATATGTATATGTATATATTTGTTACATATATTATTATATTATAAATAATATATAGATATAATATTTAAAATAAAAAAATAAATATAATATTTAACAATATAAGTAATATTTCATAATATATATTTATTTGTGTTTGTGTTTGTGTTGTTTAACATATATATTAATAATAGGATATACATTATATTATTTTACAATAATAATCAGCAGGTCCTTTCTAGCTTAGTGGCAACAGGCTTGGACACAAAAAGAGGTGGTCTTAGGTTCAAACCTTGAAGGGACTATAAATGAGTTGATTTTCATACAAATGTGGTGCAATGAGGTGGTGACACGTGGTGCAGGTGAGGTGGCGAGGGACAAGGCGACATGTTGCCCCCGGTGATGACGTGGAAGATAGCTGGTCAGTGATGATGTGGACGGCCAGCGATGGTTGGCTATTGAATGTCGGCGTAATTTTTTTAAAAAAAATTGACAAAGTCGCCGCTGAAAGTATAGTTTGAGAGGCAACACAAATGTCGCCACTGAAAGTCACTTTTAGCAACGACAAAAGTCACCACTGAATTTTCGCCGCTAAAACTTTCACCCACAGTCACAATAACAATGACTTGGCGATGACTTTTTGTCACCACTAAAAACCTTCAGCGGCAACTTTTAAACTTTCAGTGGTGACTTTTGTCGTTACCAAAAGTAGTGTGCACAATGTTCATACATGATTAAATTTATGATTCATATTCCCAAATGTTGAATACTAACCGTGAAGTCCAATTCTAACCGCAATATCTGTCACAAAATCACCTAAAATTGGATGCAGAATAATGCACTGCTTGTTAGAATGCGAGGGCATCTGACAACTTTAATCATATAAATTTTGAACTTTAGTCAAATGCAAGTATCACAAAGTAAACAAAAGGTTACTAGTAATATTGTATGGGTGAAGAGATAAATAATGAATTTCTGAAAGAAGGCAAAAACTTGTGTTTACTAAACAGCACGTAGTCACATACACATATAAAGTTTCAAGGCAATACTAAAATTTTGGCACATGCTGATTAGGCCATTTTGTATGTTAACCTTGGGATCCATAATCAAAAATTAATCAAAGATTACGTATAGGCAAACCTATAATCGTTCTCTCGTCTCAAAGAGCCTTTTATTGAATCCCAAGTAATCTAAATGCCATGCAATGTAATAAAACAAGGGGAAATGAGTTTTGGATTTTTGTTGAAAGTAGTTAAATGCAAAAAACCACTATTACAAAATATAGATATTACTACCCTAAAGGATGTCCATTTTTTAAAAAGGGAAGTTAAAAATAGAGGCGGTGGCATTTTTGTAATTAACACTACAAAAAAAAGACTTTGTCGCCGCTAAAAGTCTAAAAATCGACGCTGAAAAAAATAATTGTCACCTCTAAAAGTATACTTTCAGAGTCGTCGCTAAAGGTGACTTTCAGCGGCGACTTTTTGTTGCTGCTGAATGTGCCTTTCAGTGGTGACTTAATACTTATATCGCCGCTGAAAATGTCAATTTTTTTAAAAAAAATAAATTTTTTTTAAAATTTAATTTATAAATGCCACGTTTCTCCTCCTCATGCTGCCACGTGTCTCCTCATCATGCTGCCACGTGTCGCCTGCTCATAATTCCTCCAAGTGACTCTCCTCCAGTTCGAACCCGTATCATATTATTACATATTATTATATATATATATATATAATATTATCATATATATATAAACATACATATGTATAATTAATTATTAATTAAATATAATATTATTAAAAATAATAAAAAATTTAATAAAAAAATATTTATATATTTAATTTAAACAATTTTTAATTAAAATTATTTAATAAATAATAATTTAATATTATAAATATTATTTTTAGTATAAAATTATAAATGTAATATTAATAACATATATATTATTTTTAAATAAAATAAAATAAAAATATCATAAATATTATTTTAGTTGAAAATATTAAATATAATTTTAATAAATAATAATATAATTTTAATAATTAAGGTTAAATAGAATTATTTAATAATTAATATTTTAATTTTATAAATATTATTTTTGAAAAAAATTAATAAAAAAATCTGAATTTGACTTTTAGCGGCGACTTTTGATAGTCGTCGCTAAAAGTGTTTTTTTTTAAAAATAAAATTTTGAAAAATTTCAAACAAGACTTTCAGCAACGACACTAAAGTCGTCACTGAAACACCATTTCGATGGCGACAATACAATGTCATCGCTGAAAATGTTTTAAAAAAAATAAAATTTTAAAAAATTTCAAACAAGACTTTCAGTGCGCGACACTAAAGTCGCCACTGAAACACACTTTCAGTGTCGACAACACAATGTCGCCACGGAAAGTTAGACTTTCGATGGCGACAAAAGTGTCGCCGCTGAAAGTTACACCTTTGGCGGTGACATTGAAAGTTAGACTTTTAGTGGTGACATTGTGTTGTCGCCGCCGAAGGTGTAACTTTCAGCAGCGACTTTCAAATGTCACCGCTAAAAGTCATTTTTTTTGTAGTGTAAAGGGGGGATTGTGTATCTTTAGACATCCCAAATTTGAATTGGGATGCCTAAAGTCCATTTTAGCCGTCCCAAATATAAATTGGGATGTCTAAGGTTTTGAATTTTGCCTCCCACGCCAAAATATGAAACTTTAGGCATCCCTATTTTGAATGGGGATGCCTAAAGTATACTTAAGGTGGGACTTTACAAACTGGGGACGTCTAAACACTACTACAAAAAAGTAAAGTTGTGGCGCTTATAATTGCATTAGTTGTGACGCTAGAGAAGTACCACATATCTGGACGCCACTAAAAAAAGATGTGGTGCTTGGAAGCGCCACAACATTTAAAATTTTTTTTTAAAAACAAAAACACCCTCTTGTGGCGCTTGGTGGAGGAAGTGCCACAGGAAGGGGTCTTCTGTGGCGCTTGCGTCAGCAAGGCCACAGGAGGGGTTCTGCTGTGGCGCTTGCGTCAGCAAGGGCCATAGGAGGGGGGATCTATTGTAGTGCTTACGTCAGCAAGCGCCACAGGAGATCCCCCTCCTGTGGCACTTCCTCTAACAAGCGCTACAGGAGGGTCCTTTTTTTTTTAAATCTTTCTTTCTTTCCTGTGGCCCTTTTTTATGCTTCCTGATTGTGAAGCTTTATATAAAATGAGTGGCTTTCGCCCGTGTTGATCATCTCCACAAATTGTCAATCTTTCTATTTTATATTTTAACCTATTATATATATATATATATATATATATAATTTTCACATTTAAAATTCAAGTTCCCCAACAAAAATGTTCTTATAAAATAATATATTTATTGTCATTTCCCCAACAATAATGTTCTTACATTAATACTCTCCAAAGCTAACATAAAAAATATCACAATACAAGAACTTGATATGTGAACACAGTACATCAACAACTAATTAAGTAAATTAAAAGATTACTAAAAAACGCAAGCTTGTCGGCCAAAAAATTTAAACAAAGCAAAAAGGCAAACAAAACAAACTAGGTTTTCACTCTTTCCTATTAAATTAGGAACAAAAAGGCAAACGTTATATGACAGTTTATCTTGACTAAAAAAAAATTTAAACAAAGCAAGCTAGAATGAAACATTCTTCTTCTTACAAATCTATTAATTGACCAGCGCAGGGAGTGGGGGACCATGTTAGTGACACTATCTTGAGTGACGAGGATGAGAAAATGTGAGCTGTGGAGTGGAGTGGGGATCAAATGGAGTGGGGTTCAAAAGAGGAAGAGAGACAAAGAGTATGAAGAAAAGGAAACAACTAGGGCGAAGAGTAGGGACGGATGAAAAAAAATGGAAAAAGGGACAAGAGAATTTAATGAAGAAGACGAGTGTGTGTGTTTGTTGTGTAAGAGAAAGTGATATCTTTTACAGGGGGAGGGGCGTCAACGCGAGCTGAGGAAGAGGGAATAAAAAGAAAAAGGGAGGGAAAAGATAAAAAAGTAAAGTTAAATGAGGGAAATCTGATTAGCAGGAGAGTTGAAAATTCACATCCAGCCAATTGTGGCACTTCTTTAAAGAAGTGCCACAGCTGCCTTTTTTTTATTTTTCTATTTTTTTTTAAATTTTGGGGACCAAGGGTGGCCCCTGCCAAGGCAGGTGCCACCCTTGGGTAGAGACCAGCTATGGCGCCTGGTGGACCAGGCGCCACAACTAGGTCAGTTGGGCCAACTATGGCACCTACCCTAACAGGTGCCACAGTTGGCCCCACCAGCTGTGGCCCTGGTCCACCAGGCGCCACAGCTGATCCCCAAAATTTTAAAAAAATTAAATAGAAAAAGAAAAAAAAAAGGGGCAGTTATGGCACTTCTTTAAAGAAGTGTCAATAATTGTGCGCCACCTTTCAACCATTTTGTAGTAGTGAAAGTCAACTTTAGACTACCTCAGGCTGACTAGGGAAGCCTAAAGTGACGAACTTTAGGCGTCCCTAGTCAGGCTAGAGACGTCTAAAGTCCACTTTAGACTACCCCAAGCTAACTGGGGAAGCCTAAAGCCCACTTTAGACTATCCAGGCTAGCTGGGGAAGCCTAAAGGCCTGACCAACGTTCCATCAGTCAACTCCACCCTACTTTAACTTCATTCTTTCTCTTGTTCAAAGTATTTTCTCTTCTTTATCCGTGTTTCCCTCTCTCTTCTTTCTCTGTGTTTCCCTCTGCTCCAACGATGCTCTTCTTGTTTGTCCGGTGGAGCTATAGGCGACCAAGGAAGGGACAAGTGCGCTATCATTTCTCTCTCCCTCTCACAACCATTGTCTAGCTGGTGCTACCATGGGTCGTCTCCTTCTCCTTCATCCACAGGTTTGTGTCTCACCCTCACAACTTTGCTTTCTTTAACAAAAAAATGGTTGGAATCACTGTCTCCCTATACACCGTGATAGCTAGTTTCCTTGACATCGTCAGCCACCGTCCTTATTGTTTTATTTATTAAGAATTTAAAAATAATAAATGCCCTTTAGTTATTTAAAAAACAAAATTAAAGATACAACCACATTGTTTGCACACTACATAGAGGTCCTAACATGGGAAATTTATGGGAGGCGTTTGTAATAATCTAATGGAGATAACTATACTGAATTTATAATTATTTTAATTTAATAGTACCCATGATTTATTGGAGACCTCTGATAAATAAGATTTAATTGGAGTATTATGAAACACCAACAAAATCGTTATTATGAATCCCCCTCGACTTGCTTTTTTAAACGTATAGAAGGATACTTATAAAAAAATGTGGGGAAGGATTTGCTTTTTAAATGTATAGAAGAATACTTATAAAAGAATGTAGCTAAGGGGCATGGGTGTTATTTGGGCCAATTTTTAAATCCTTAATTGTGTCATATAACTTAATTTAAAATTTGTTAAGTTAATCGACTCTAATTAGAATATGATTAATTCAGTTGTCTTTAATAGGATTTTCCCTTATCTTTTTCAATTAAAAACACAAATTTAATTAGATAGTGCTGGATGTTTCCTTAGAATGTAGGGGACATTGTGGTTTATTATGAATTATTCGTCGATCTTGTTTCTACAATTTTAATTTTTTGAGCAGTGAAGAATATAAATAGTCATTTAAAAAAAATAAAAATTTTAATGTTCGTAAAGAAAAAGAGACGCTTAAAGTAGATACACTGACATTTTAGACTTCCCTAATTTGAAATAGGGAAGTCTAAAGTCTGGACTTTAGACTTCCTCATTTTAAAAACAGACATCTAAAGTCCAGTGTAACACTTTAAACGTCCTTATTTTAAAATGGGGAAGTCTAACAGAGATGTCTAAAGTCCAAACTTTAGGCGTCCCCTTTTTTTATGGACGTTATTGCCATATATTTTCTATGTCACTTACATAGACATCTCTCTGTTTTCAAACATTAAAAAGCCTAAAAAGGGGACGTTAAAAGTGTTTTTTTATAGTTGTGAACTTAATTAAAGTCCTAAAACTACTATTTTTTGTCTTTTCTTTATAAATGGAATGATTAATGAAATATGAATGAAGTGAATTCTCTTGAGAAATTGGTTCAATGACTATCCTAGCTCATTAAATGATATGGGAGTTGAAATTCATCAAGTCTTAATTAAAAACCCCAAGTAATCACAATGGATCTAATACTCCAAATCAATAGCTACTCCTATGATCGATCGCATTCATAGCTATTGTTTAAAAGTATTATTTAAGAACCACTTGATGTGTGAAATAGATTAAATTAATACAATTGTTTTCTCTAATATATATGCACAAACGTGACACTTAAATGAACTCAAATCAATTACACAGACTAGTAATCACATAGCAAGCATAATCTCATTGAATTAATAGGAAGTACCTAACTAAGAATCATCTAATCACAATAACTCCAATTCAAACACAATATAAGTAATCTTAGTTCAACAATATGGAGTCCAAATAGCTCACAACAAAATCCTACTGCAACTACCTTGGAACATAGCTAGGAATTATAATAACAATAGGAAATTCATAAAAGAACTAAGAAAAACTCTACTTTGAAACTCTTTGAACACAAGACCAATTCCCAAGCCTAAAGAGTTGAAAGTTTAGCCACTCATTGGAGCTTCACAATAATCACAGCTTCTTTAAAAACACTCATCGGGAAACACAGAACCTCGCCAGAATCTAGAAGTGGAAGAACTATTCCAGCGAAGGTCGGAATAGGGGCAGAGAGAGTAACAGTGGATCTTTTGGTTCTCTATTCCAGGTTCAAGATACTACCTCCTTTGTTTTATGACAATGTTGGCCTCTTTGGTAAAGGTGAAGAGAGTGCAATGGAGTGAAGGAAATGGTGATGATGATTGTCAAAGTGGAGGTCCAAAGGTGGTATGTGGTTTCAGCGAGTAGCTATGGTGCTTCCTATCGCCGTTGAAACTCCAGAAGGTGAAGGTCACAAGTGGAAGGGAAGGAAAGTGAAGTTGACGATGGTGGTGAGGTGATAAAGGGGAAGGCAAAGGTTGTGGCAATTGAAAGGTGTGCCAAGAGCATCGGAGGAAAAGGGTCTTCGGTTCCAAGGTCAGTCTACTGAACTCTCCCGTTTTTAGCTCCCCAATCTGTCCATTCCCAGCTCGCGTCCCCATCACCTCTTTTGATTCAGCTTCAAACTGCAGCTCTTTCCAAAATTGACAACGGCAGTGGCAGTCATGCAGTGGATAGGAGGAGACACAGGTGGTGGCAATGGTGGTCTCCTCCTCCTCTCCCTCTCCTCTAATCTCATGCTCTCCTGAAGTTGAAGCTCATGGCGCTATATTGTTTTTTGTAACCAGCTCCCTCCTAGCTCATAGGTATCTCTTTATGTCTCTCGAATGTTCGACGGTAGTGGCTATATATGGTAAAGGGGAGGAGCTCACCGACGATGGTGAAGATGGAAGTTATCGCCGGCAAGGAAGAAGAGAGATAAAGGGTAGGAGTGAAGGTCCCCCCATGTGGCGCTAAAACTGTCCCTTTTTCTCTCTCAGGTCACTGTCTTGCAGAAAGTCCTTGTTCAAAACCTATTTAACTAGGGACCTATCTACAAACTTCAAAAGTTCTAAGGAGGGACTAAAGTGAAAAGTTTTGAAATATTGGTAGGTAGAATTGTAATTTTTGAGACGTATGGGCCCTTTTCTATGATTTTCCCTTGTCATTTTCTTCATTCACTTGTAACTTCCATAAATTCTAGGGATTTTTCCTGTAATTTTCCCCAGTCCTCAAAAATATTAATTCTGACCCTCCAAAATCTCAAATTTTCTTCTTAAACACCTACAATACAAGATTAAGTACAAGGTAGTATCAAAAGTCCAAATCATTTGTATGACAAATTAACAAATTATGACCATTTTACCCCTAATTACACTTAATTCAATACAAATGTCCCTAGTTAAAATTATTGCTTAATCATGCAATAATGTCCCAGAAAATACATTAAAAATCCCAACTTAGTTATGAAAAATTATATAAAAATATGGTTCAATTAATTCCCTCACACTAAAACTTTTATAGTCCTGAACAAGGGCAGGTAATTGCAATTTTCTAAGTTCCAATCATTAATGCAATTGAAAGATGAGTGATTTCATAATTAGAATGCAATAGATCAATTAATCAAAATCCTTTAAGCCAACACTAGTCATAGTCAAGCAATGTAAAGAAATTAGCTAACTACACAAGCCAAAATATTATAATGAAGTACCAAAGACTCTCAAGGTATTAGTGTTTCACTCATCTCAGCTCATTGGGATAATTTCACTCTAGTTCACTTAATCAACATCTTACTATAGGCTTGTAACAACTCTAACATCTCCACTACTAATAGCAATAAGTTATATAAATCAAGAAGACTGAAAAGGCTTGTAATGTTGAATGAATGCTAGATTGAATGAATTAATAAGAAAAAGGAAATAGTTGACGTGCAAGTCAAAATTAATGGGTAAGTTCATAGCAACTAAATAACTTAACAAACTATTGCCAATTCTTTTCCTAATTCATGAACAATTGCCTTCTTTATATTCCTTTTGCTTTTCTTCATATCTACAAAATACTTTTCTTATCTTGTTTTTTCTTCTTCTTTTTAATACCTTTCTCCTTTTTTTTTTCAATTCTTCTCTTCTTTTTTTTTTCAAGCTATACTCTCTTTTCTTTCAAGCTATATACATTTTTTTATATACACCTAGCATTTCAATGTACACATTGTTCAATTTTTATTGGCAAATCATTTTGATTTTAGAATAATATGAACATTATGAGTAAATGATATGCAAACAACTTAGGAATGGTTTAAAGGGGTAAGCAAAGGTAAATAAATGTAGGTCTGTGTTTGGGTGAAAGGGTTTAAAATTTGAATGCCTCTTTTATTTCCATCACACTAATGCAAATGTCATTTTGAAAAAGAGTGGAAACAAGTTTTAGAAGATGAACATGCACACATGAAAAGAATTTAAGGCCTAAATAATCTTCTAACAATGTTTTTCTCCAATACTCAGTCCAATACAATCAATTGCAAAGGAAGCTAATCATAAAACATCTTCTTAACTATTCCTAATGTTAACCTTACAAACACAATCAATCAAAACATTGCAATCAATTATAAAAATGCTCAACTCTTAAAAGCATTAATGATGTAGAAACTTTCTTTTCTCAAAAACAAGAAGTAAGCAAAAATCTAATTGTGGGTTCATTTCTCTTCCCATTCACTTGAAAAGCAAAACATGGTTTTAAAAAGTTGTCAAAACACTAGATCTCATGAAAGTTCAAAGAATTTCTCACAAATCACATTTTCAAAGTGGCAAATACGACCTTTTATCACTTACGGCATGCATCAAAGCAAGTCATTCTTGAAAAAAAAAATTGAAAAATTTTCTAGTTTAAGGCATTTTCTCATTTAAAAACAACCAATTAATGGGATTCAAGAATGTATTCCCCTCCCCCACACTTATTCAACACATTTTCCTCAATGTCTGTAAAGCAACTTGACAAATCCCTATTTTTATTATATATTTTTATACTTTAATTGGGGATTTTGTCATAATTATTGAGCTTAAAATACCTTTCTTGAGATAAATTAAGATTAAGAGTAAATACATTAAATTAGGACTAAAAAGGGCAAAATTGTCAAAATAATTCTAATTACTCTTAATCATTGATTTTTCTACGAATATTTGATGTTGGTTTAATTGTTTTAATTATAGGTGCTGGAAAAATTGGATTAAAATTGAAAATGGCAGTTTTGGGCTGAAATTTTAGAAATGACAATTTAGCCCCGCAAATTTGGAAACTGTCAGAATGGTCTACAAGCTGAGTTGAAGCTAATGTGTTTTTGGCAGATTCAATTAGGTTTTAGATGAAGCTTAGGTGAGAACAAAAGGAGAGGCGGGGAGACTAAACCATCAACTCTATAGCTTGATCTTCACCTTCCTTCTCCCTCATACACTCTCCCAAGGTCGTTGGTGCTCTTCCATCCTCCACTAACACCGGTGACCTTCCATTTCATCGTAAAAGGCAGAAGGAGAGACCCAATGGCTAGATAGAGACGAGGTCAAGAGGAAAGAGCACCGGTGAACCTTCTTCATTCCACCACCGCCCAATCACCTTCGTCTTTACTTCCTAACCTACAGAAATCACATTCGCCCCCTCCAGCATTGTTATTGGCATCATCGTCAGCCATAACCTCCGACAATCTCTATTATGTTTGGTCAGCTTGTTCACAGAAGCTTTCCAACCCTTTTTCATCATTATTATTCATCCATGCCATTAATCATTTACTAATCACTTCATTCTTTAATTAATCGATTATGGCTGAAGATTTAATACTGTTTGGTAGAGCTTTATTGATGAATTGCAATAGCTAAATCACTCTTCCCTTAGAGCAAAGAATTGATTCTTGAGCTTGGAGCTTCATAGGGGAGTATTTTACTATATAATTTCTCTCTATAATCTTTTGTATTAGTTAAATTCTAGAGAGTTTAATTAATTATTGGACTGAGATTTTGCATTGGGGTTCCATGCAATCTATGAGATCAAATGTGTATTTGGATTTAATTGTGTGCATTTGGATTTCATTAGCATCAATTTCATAAAATTGACTTGGTATAGTTCTTACTTGAAGTTGTGATGAACATTTAATTTTGATTGCAATGCAAGGGTTCTTGGTTACTTGTGTCATTGTATTTCATTGATTTAAATTGTTAGTGTTTAAATTGGGTTTTGGTTAGAGGGATTAATTTTTACCCAGTATGAAGAAATTAATTCATTAAAGAGAATGTTAAGCAAGTTGAAATTCAAGTCACAATGGTTATTAAGTAGGGTTGTGGGTAAAAATGCAAAGCATAGATAGGGGATACTTATTTTACTTACTAAGCTACACAACTTCTACCTTTTTCTATTGAATTGTGGCCCTCCCCCACACTTATCGTACTCATACAACAATTAAGCTGAAAGAATCATAGGAATTAGGAAGAAAATAAGTAAGGAAAGAGACAACTTGTATTAGAGTATCTTGAGTTGCTTGAAGGAGAAGCTCTCATCCTTGATGAGAATCATGCATTTGTCTTGTGAAACAAATTCTTCCACATTGAATTTCCTTGGTGGAGGTAGCTAAGGATTAATCAGAAGAAGTCCAAGAATGTATGGTAGATGTTGGTTCCTCTAACAACCTTCTAAGAATGTGCCTGCAAAGTAGACAAACAAATAGCAGTATCCTATCCAAAAATAGAAATATGGAGAGATGTCAAGTGAAGTTAAGGCATTTTAGGAACTACACTCTCCAAGTAATTAATTATCACATCCAAGGAAATCAATGGTATTCCCATCAGTAGGAGTGAGACAATTAGTCAATTTTTGAAAATTCTCTTGTTTTTGCAAAGTGGAAGGTGTGGAATCCAACTTAGTGTTGGGGTACACCACATCATCATTGCAATCACAAGAGGTGGAAGAAAGAAAAGAATTTTTCAAATTGTCACCACCCAAGGGTTTCAAAATTTCAAAGCAATCATGTTTCTTTTTTAAATTGGGTGGCAAATCACAAGAAAGAATCATATGAAAAGATTCATTTTCATTTGCAAACTCATCAATCAAAACATTTGAATCTTCCATTATTAAATTATCATGCAATTCATTAAAATCAAGAGAAACAACTTTTTCTAGGCTATGGTCCTTCATACTCACATCAACTACGTTAGCGTCCATACAAGATTCAACATTTCCGCAATTGTTATACTTATAATCATCAATAGTACAAGGAGGTGCACCAAGATTAATAGTCGAATCAACTACTTCACTAAATGTTTTCTTCCAAAAATCAACATGTAAGTGGCATTTGTCATGATAACAATCTACACATGTTTGATCTTTCAAACAAGAATATGAAACTATATGATCCAATATATCACATTCATCCCTAGTACTATGAAGAGAAGCATTTTCAATAGTTAAAGCATCACGCAAAGAAGTAGGAGCATACTCAACAACAAGTACAATCAAATCACTACTACTAGAACCAATGGGTTAAGCAATTACATTTTCAAACATTTGAGGATATTTAACAGTGATTTCCTCATCCACTTCATCATCACTCAAATCATTAATTGCTTCAATAGTTAAAGTAGTAGGAGAGTCTACTTCTACAAGGATAGGATCATTATCAAATGGTAGGGAAGACTCTTTAATGCTCTTTTGTACTTGCTTGTTCTTGATATCTTATGTGGGAATAGGCACTGAATGATTGGAATCTTCCACTTATGATGTGGCATGTGGCTTTTTAGCTTGGACTCCTTGTTCCTCTTCCATAGGGAAGGAAGACTCCTTTGGAAGTTGAAAATAGACCTTCTTGACTTTCTTGGCTTGAGTAGTTGGCTCGCATGTAGGAAATAGAAGATAAGTCTCTTGTGGAATGTTGCACTTAGAAGCCTTTTGTGCAAGCCACTCCATTACTTTCTCCAACGTCTCATTTTCTATCTTCAATTACTCTACTTCTTGCACATGTGTGAATATGGGAGGAGGATTTTCTTAGAAATTCGTCTTCAACACTTGTTATTGCTGATTAAGATGCTCAATTTCCTTGTCTAATCTCTTATTCTCTTTATCTTGTTGTTCCATTTGTCTCATTATAGAGGCCATGTAATGAATAAAGGTATCCTTGTGTGACTACTCTTCATTTATAATTTGAGTTATTGGATTTTGGAATTTTCTAATTACTTCACCAATGGTAGGTTCTTGGTTTGACACATATGGTTGGAAATGAGGTCTATAAGATGGTTGAAATGAAGGGTAAAGAGACTCAGGATGTGAATGACATGGTCGAGAAGTAGGGTGGAATGAAGAAGGATATTCATGATATGACTGATGAATCCCTATTTTATCAATTATTTTGATACTTTATTTGGGGATTTTATCATGTTATTTGGGCCAAAAATGTATTTATTGTGATTAATTGGGATTAATAATGATTGCATGAAAATAGAGTTTAAAAGGGTAAAAAAGTCATATTTTTGTGATTGCTCTTAATTAATTTTTAGAATGAAAGATATTACATTTTGTTGTTGATTTTTGTTTCAGATGACTTGGGAGATATTAGAGTTAAAAGCAGGAAAAATATTGCAGAAATGATAGTTGAGGACCTCAAAGTTGTTAATGACATAAAGGACCCGAATTTTAGAAATGCCGAATTAGTACCTTCAGCATTGTTGCGTTTTTGGGCAATCTGATTCATATTTGAAGGGTTTCTTTTCTCATCATTAAAGGGGGCCGAACATAGAGAGATCCACCTTGCTTGCCTCACCATAAACTCCGCCTTGTTCCCTCCACCTCTGTCCTTACCGGCGACCGTTGCTTCACCTTCACCATCTTATTTCATCACCGGCGAGGTCCCGAATCACATAATACGAAAGCTCACGGAGGCTTGAGAGAAGCCGACACACTCACACCCGACTCCATTTATATTCAGCTTCAACCACACCATTCTTCCTTTCATCGCTAATCTCTCCATCAATTTTTATCTCAGTTTTCCTCCATTGTCATCTACATATCTGATTTGCGATTTCACCCCATTTTGATCATGCGTCATTGTTCGATGGCCAAAGGAGAGCTAAGGCTCGATGTAGCTGTTCTCCAGTCATGAGAACGTGATTCTCTCCACTCCTTGATGATTGATGAAGCTTATCTGAGTTCTTGATGCTGACAGGGGAGTTTAATTGTTTCTATTTTCAGTTTTTGCTCTTTATGCACTTTGATCGTAGTTAGCTAGGTGTCTAGGACTTTGATTAATGTATATATTAAGGATTATTACTGGTATGTGTAATATGGATTCTGTTACTTGTATTGGATTTCGCTTAATGGATTGTTGACTGCCTATTGTGATTAATTCTCCATGTTATTGAGCTCTTGATTAAATGACTAGGTGTCTAGGTTTGGTTGAGAGTAAGAGGGCCGATTGCAAGTCTAATATAAGCTAAGTCATTTAAGACATCTCTAATTAACTAAAGGAACCTAGGGTCTAGGTGAATTTAGGGAGTTATTGGTGTTGGCTAGGGAAGATGTCTTTGCTAGTCCTTTGGCTTAGATAGGCAATTAAACTCATTGAGAGTGGAACTAGGAAGGTTAGCTAAGTCACCCATCAAGGAAGTTTGCTTCTTCCATTGCATAATCCACTCCATCACTAAAATTGGAAAATCATAAAAAGTATATTAGTTTAGCTTAGTTTAGAATAGTTAATTAATTTTATTACATTCTTTGGTTAATTTGTTAATTAATACTTAGTTACCTAGGGACTAAATAATCGACTCCTCGAAGAGATCGACCTAGGTTAGCATCACTATAGTGCATAGTTAGTCTAGTTTTATTTGATAGCCCCCATGACATGGCTTGTCGATATGACATGCCGTTATATGGTGGAGGAGTGGAATGAGGCTCATAATATAGGTTATATAGTGGCAGAGAAGGCTCATGGTATGATCTATGGGGTGGGGATTGGTAGGTGATGAAGCTGGAATAAAGTTTGTTGGTAGGGTTCATGATATGGAGGGTGAAATGGACTATGACATTCTTGACCAATCGAACTTCTATCTTGAATCCAACTTGGCATAAAGAAGCCGAAATGTTTGTTGAATGGAATCAATGCTTTGAGAGATAGACTCTTTCTTTCTAGTCAAATCTCCTACAAACGAGTGAGATTGAAAGGGTGAATCTTGATTACCATTAAACCAAGCCATTAGAAATTCAATCTAATAAATTCCTAATAAATCACAAGATGACTATCTAACTATAAACTACAAAAACTAATAAAGAGAATATAAGAAATATAAATGCAAATGAAAAAGAAAGAGAAGTCTCAAAATGACAAAAGATGCAAGTATGCTATGAATTAACTTGGAGACATGGTGAATTCAAACAAATGAGCTCAAAATCATATCAAATTTAATGCAACAATACCACACTAAAGCTACGAAGTCAAAACAATACAAGAATGTAATGAATGTTATGTAAGCTACTTAAATGCAAAAATCCTAAACTTTATGCAAAGAAAAAATCAAAATGCAAAACATTTAAGCTTCACATGAGAAACCTCTCATCAAAAAATGAATTTGACAATTAGATTACCTAGGGAGCCAATTACTTAGTTCCCCAGCAATGGTGTTATTTGATTAGGCTATTTTGTACGTTAGCCTTAGGGTCCATAATCAAAAATTAACCAAGGATTGTGTATAGGCAAACCTAGGATCGTTCTCTCTTCTCAAAGAGCCTTTTATTGAATCCTAACTAACATAAATGCCATGCAAATGCAATAAAACAAGGGGAAATGGGTTTTGGATTGTTGTTGGAAGTAGTTAAATGCAAAAACTTAATTAAAGTCCTAAAACTACTTTTTCTTTTTCGTTTTTGTCTTTTCTTTATACATGGAATGATTGATAAAATACGAATGAAGTGAATTCTCTTGAGAAATTGGTTCAATGGCTATCCTAACTCATTAAATATGGGAGTTGAAATTCATCAAGTCTTAATTAAAAACCCCAAGTAATTATTTTGAGTCTAACACTCCTAATCAATTGCTACTCCTACGATCGCATTCATAGATATTGCTTAAAAATATTATTCAAGAACCACTTGATGTATAAAATAGATTAAATTAGTGCAATTGTTTCCTCTAATATGAATGCACAAATGCAATACTCAAATTAATTCAAATCAATTACACAAACTAGTAATCACATTCCAAGCATAATCTCATTGATTAATAGGAAGTACCTAACTAAAAATCATCAAATCACAATAATTCCAAACCAAACACAATATAAGTAATCTTATTTCAACAATATGGAGTCCAAATAGCTCACAATAAAATCCTACTACAACTACCTTGAACGGTGAGCTGAGAGCATCAGACGAAAATGGTCTTCGGTTCCAAGGTCAGTTCGTGTAACACACCAAATTTCGAGACTCGAGGCTAGAGAATAAGCCTGAGATTAGTGGATTGCTAAGCCCCGGTTTAGCAAGATCCAAAATTGTGATTAGGGGTTAATTACTACAAAAGTGGACGTGGTTAGTGATTAATGAACCCTTTTAGAGAATATAAAGTGGATTGTAGTCACTTGTGTTATGAACAACGCCAAAACCCTGTATTTGAGTTCAATTGTGGATTAACATCCAAATTGACTTAGAATAGAGGGAATAATTGAATGGGGTATTGTGATGGAAATGGTGTCATGTTGTGGTATTTAATCATTGGAATTGATTTAAATTGGATTGGACACATTGGTTGCAAAACTAGAAATGTTGTCCAGTGTGAATTCTGTCTAGGCAGTCTTCTCGTATGGACGTTTTTAATAGGCAAATGATGTCAGAAAATTATGAAACTTTCCAGTCTTAAAGTTCACATCCCAAGCTTCAAAATGGACATATAACTTGTGCCATTTCGTTTTGGGAACTGGGAGTTATAGCTGTCCAAAGTTTGAGGTCGAAAATGGACTCTGTTTTGGGGCAGTGATGAAATTTGTGTAATTCTGGAATCGTGTGGTGATTTCTAGTAATGGATCATATTTTTCCAATGAAGAGGACTTAAATACCTTTCATTTGGCTTTGGGATCACCTCATTTCGATTTTTCTAGAATTAGTTATGATTTTTCAAAGTTGGGCAGAAAATCTGCCAGAAAATCCGAAAATGGGAATTATGACATCATCTCATTAAAAGATGATGTCAGCATGGATTATTAATCACATTGATCATCTTCTTCAGCCATTCACGCCATTTTCAGCTGAAGATAGTGAGAGAAAGTTGAGAGCTCTTAGAGAGAGAAAGAGAAGAAAAATCACAAGGTAAGCCGATTTCTCCGACGATTTCGCTCCTAACGCGTATAACTCCGATCCTAAGCTACTCCTTTATGTTCTTTAAGGTTTGGAAGCTCTTCTTTTGGTGTTTTGAAGTTAGGGTTTTCAGCCAAGTCAAGGAAAATCAAGTGGGAGCTTGAGGTAACTTCCAAACTCTTGTATATTGACTATTCTGGCTGCTGTGGGCAATTTAATCGGTGAAATTTCACCGGATTGCCATTGGTTTTAATTTTTGGAAATGGGTATGTGGGGCTGTTATGCTGCCCAAATTGATACTAAATGGTAGTTGTAACCTAATGGAATAGTCAATAAAGTGGTTAGGAGTAGAAAGGAACGCGTTTACGGAGCCGAAACCGACAAACCCCAATTTTCCCCGGAGTACTTGTATATTTCGGTCTGGGCTATAAATGGGTCTTAGAGTTGGATTTTTAATGATTTGATGATTCCATTGAGTTCAGGAGCGAAAATTAGGTGGGGTTACAGTTGGGCACTTTTTCGGAAAAGGCCGAGAAAGCATAATTACGGAAACGCCCCTAAAACCCTAAAAGTAGGGCTGCCAAGGGCAATTTCGTAATTTGACATTGAATTTGATAATTCCGAGTCCGGAAATGGATTCCTTGGGCGAAAATATGTCAGAATAGCCCATGTCAAAATTTCAAGAAAAGTACAGTCGGACCGGGTACGGCGGGGCCGGGCCGGGTCGCCGGGGGTATTTTAGTAAATTTTCAATATAGCCTTATATAACCCCCAGAAACACTATGGAAGTGTCTAAATGGTACACTTGACATTGTAGGATCGAATGTGAAGCCCCGAGTTGCTGGCACGCAAATTGAGGAGAAAAGACTGGAGGTAGGGAACTTACCTCTCCTGCATGTATTGATAATTGTATTTGTGTATTGATGCATGTTATTGCCTTGCGTGAATTATGTGAAACATATGAGAATGATTGTAGCTCTGTTTCTATTATACTATGGCCATGAGTATGTTGTTGAAACATTGAGCATGCGGATATATCATGATGTGAACATGTGTTATTGTGATGCAAGCATGTCGTGCATTAAATACTTATCTTGCATGCATATTGGTATGTGTTTCCTACTGAGATTCCCTAGAATATCACCCTCCCCTATCAACATTTTAGACAGGGAAGGAAGATTGAGGATGAAGCAAGCATCCAAGGACGAAGAGGACTCGTTTCTGGGTGAGAGCTTAGTGTTGGTTATCAAGAAGTAATTGGGATAATATATGTGTATATTTGGATAAATATTTGGTTATGTATATGAGTAGTTTGTGTAATCCCTAATCGATGAGTTGTATGGGCTAATGTGCCCTATGATTATCGAGCGAAGATATGATTCCGGGATTGCCGGAAATTTATATTACGTACTCTGATAATTGTGTAAATGTAATTTATCTTCGCATAGTAATTATATTCGGAGTGAAAATATGAGACCGTGTTGTAAATGATTTCGAAATGTAATTGTGAAAATCCCGTCTGGGTCGATGGGTTTATAAATGATGTTTTGTCTTATTGGTCTCTATTTCACGTTAATTGCATAATCCGGATATTAATTACGGCAGGGGGTTACATTTTGGTATCAGAGCTACAGTTCCTGGCAAACTTGGGAATTTGCTAGGATAGCTCTCTTAGATCTCTACCTTGGTGGTAGATGATGTTTTGTGATAGTGATTGTGTATACACAAGTGTGATTTGTCATTGTGGACATAAGAGATTTGAGGAATATGTGTATACATTGTTGGTTATTCTAGAGTGGAGGATCATTGTGTAATCGAAAGACATAGTGATTCGTCCTAGAATTTGAGCTGTAAACCCAGAGGTGGTTGTAATCAAACCCATCATCTGATTTGAAACCGAGGAAGATGGTTTCCAAGGTGGTTGATATTGATGCTCTAGGTATCAGGACTAACCTAGATGTTGGGTATGTAACCCAAAGTGGTATGATGTTACATGTAGTAATGTCATACTGATCTTATGTGTGTAAAAGCCTTAAGACCTAGGGGACTTGTGTGCCTTCGGCTGGCTGAGATATTTGACTGTGTGTTAGGGCAGATGGTGCTCTATGGAAATGGGGGAAGTGATTTCCCAGTTCAACTAAGGTTGAGGTTTGGACAGATGGGTTGTGTTCTAAGGATTAGACTCAATAACTGGGTTGATTCTTAGAGATTGGATTTGACCTCAATCGTCTGTGGTACCAGGGTATGGTACAGGAAGTGAATTGAAATGTGTATCAGTTATTCTGAGAGTGTTGGGTGTTAATCCAGCATAGAGAGAAAGTTATCTACAGAGGATTCGGATCGGAGAACGCTATCTACGGGGACTTTTGATAGGAAAGGGCTACCTACGGTGAGATCTGATCGGAAAGGGCTACCTACGGTGAGATCCGATTGGAAAGGGCTACCTACGGAAAACTCTGACCGGAGGGGCTGACCAGTCAGTGGACTGAGTGAAGCACCGAGTGCAGTAGCGTAGTGTGGAGCCACCATGACGATGAACCCTAGAGTGGAGCCACTGTGACGATGAACCCTAGAGTGCAGCCACCTTGATAATGAACCGTCGAGAGCAATCGCCGTGACGTTGAATCGTAGAATAGAGCTCTGGGAACGTTGGGAGTATGGGATCTCAACGATGTGTTGATAATGGCTTTCAATGATTCGAGTTGAATCGAGCCAAGATTTGGTACAGATTGTGAATGTTGTCAGTTGTAGTAGGAGATTCCTATGGGACTCCTGTTACATCAACTTGATATTGTTATAGCACAGATGAGGAGATAGACCTCAGAGTGTGCAGCGGAAGCGTGGGAATGTAATAGGTTTGAGAATCGTGTTGAGCAGAGGCTCGAGGTTGATGTGAGAATGATATGATAACTATGGCTTCGGGAGGAAAAAACTTCGGGGTCAAGTCGTATTGTAAAGAGAGGTCTTGAAGGATCTCAGTATGTGAAAAGAATTTGAGATGTTGAAGGTGAAGTGGTTAAGACGCCCGGTTCCAGCTTGTTACAATTGTGCATTATGAGTCCTGGGTCGACGTAGTGTACCCAGCCTCTCCGCACCCGATTGGTGGGAGAGGGCACTAACCGTTGTGGCCCGGTGGGGTGAGACGGCGGTGGGGTGTGACGGCTATTTGTGAGTCTCTTACCTGCGGCCGCATAGGGTGATTCCTATGGCGGAGGACCGTGCCTTCGGGGCGGTAATTTACGGGGGACAGGCTATTTGTGAAGGCCGACGGGCCGTTTGTGAAAGCCGGTTAGCTGTATGAGCTATAAGGCTATTTGTATGCACTGCCACGCCAATAGTCCCTGAGTAGCTAACAACAGTTCGGGTAAGACTGTGTGTTTTCCCGGCGGAGAAAGGGGATGAGGGTGGAGTGTGATGTGGAAGCCGAAAGGCTATGTGTGAGCATCGCTACGCCAATAGTCCCTGAGTAGCTAGCAACGGTTCGGGTAAGACTGTGTGTTTTCCCGGCGGAGAAAGGGGATGAGGGTAGGGTGTGATTATGGATCTACTATTGTGAGCCTGAATGGCTATGTGTGTGCACTGCCACGTCGATAGTCCCTGAGTAGCTAACAACGGTTCGGGTCAAGACTGTGTGTCTTCTCGGCGGAGAAAGGGGATGAGAGTGGAGTGTGATTGTGAATCTGTGAACATTGTGGATAAGCTGGGACTGAGGTATTATTGTGTAGTAGAGCAGAACTAATTCAGCTGATGGCTAATTCGACTATATGTTCGGGGATTCTTGTTGTGAGGACAATTACCCCGGCATGGCCAGCCTGGCTAGCCACCACGTTGGTTGCACTGGTGTTGACCCAAGGCCGAAAGGCGGTGCGTAAAATTAGAATCTGCAATGTACGTTTGATAAGGAAGTGGATTTTCTTGTGAGTCCTGGGTGAAAGGTGAGTAACCCAGCCACCGTCGCGGGGCATCCCCAGTGGGGGGTAAAACCGGGGTGGGCACCACTGGCACGGGGCATCCCTAGAGGGGGTAAAACCGGGGTGGGTGTGACAATAAAAGTCGCCTGGATAGAAGAGACTGAGACTCTAGGTGGGCCATTACGATCGGGTACTTTGGATAGAAGTAATTGAGATTCTGGAGTGACCAGATGATGTGATATTGTTGTGAATACCCAAAAGTCCCGGTTACCACTAGTGGAGTTGCTGGTGGGTGTACGGGTGAGGGTAAAGCTGTGAAAGTGGATATAGCAGAAGCTGAATGTTTGTGTATACAGCTGAGGCTGTCGTTTGATGTATTGAGGTTGTAGGGTTACTCCCGAAAGGGGTAACTAGATTGAGTTGAGCAGAGTGGTGGCCTATGCTGCCTAACTACCGAGATCTTATGATATGGCTCCTGATTTAGAGCCTCCGGACATCGAGATGCACTAGCCACTCATGAATTGGGGGGCTTGCGATGATTGTGATTATGTGATGATGGTTTTGTGGCAATCGTGCGTGGAGGCGATTGTATTTGTTTGACACCATGTGGTGATTATGTTTGTGCGGCAATCGTGAAATGGGCCGATTGCAATTTGTGGCAACTGAGTTGCATTCATTGTTTGAGATTCTTGCGAGAATCGGATTTGTGGAGTATCATTTGTGTGTGGGTGGTCTAGAGGAGACCGTCCCAATATGAAATGAATTGTGAAATGGAAGCTGTCGTGAAGAAGCATCCGTAGTTTTTGGATTAAGTGGTATGACAAATTTCGAGGACGAAATTTATTGAACGGGGGGAGAAATGTAACACCCCAAATTTCGAGACTCGAGGCTAGAGAATAAGCCTGAGATTAGTGGATTGCTAAGCCCCGGTTTAGCAAGATCCAAAATTGTGATTAGGGGTTAATTACTACAAAAGTGGACGTGGTTAGTGATTAATGAACCCTTTTAGAGAATATAAAGTGGATTGTAGTCACTTGTGTTATGAACAACGCCAAAACCCTGTATTTGAGTTCAATTGTGGATTAACATCCAAATTGACTTAGAATAGAGGGAATAATTGAATGGGGTATTGTGATGGAAATGGTGTCATGTTGTGGTATTTAATCATTGGAATTGATTTAAATTGGATTGGACACATTGGTTGCAAAACTAGAAATGTTGTCCAGTGTGAATTCTGTCTAGGCAGTCTTCTCGTATGGACGTTTTTAATAGGCAAATGATGTCAGAAAATTATGAAACTTTCCAGTCTTAAAGTTCACATCCCAAGCTTCAAAATGGACATATAACTTGTGCCATTTCGTTTTGGGAACTGGGAGTTATAGCTGTCCAAAGTTTGAGGTCGAAAATGGACTCTGTTTTGGGGCAGTGATGAAATTTGTGTAATTCTGGAATCGTGTGGTGATTTCTAGTAATGGATCATATTTTTCCAATGAAGAGGACTTAAATACCTTTCATTTGGCTTTGGGATCACCTCATTTCGATTTTTCTAGAATTAGTTATGATTTTTCAAAGTTGGGCAGAAAATCTGCCAGAAAATCCGAAAATGGGAATTATGACATCATCTCATTAAAAGATGATGTCAGCATGGATTATTAATCACATTGATCATCTTCTTCAGCCATTCACGCCATTTTCAGCTGAAGATAGTGAGAGAAAGTTGAGAGCTCTTAGAGAGAGAAAGAGAAGAAAAATCACAAGGTAAGCCGATTTCTCCGACGATTTCGCTCCTAACGCGTATAACTCCGATCCTAAGCTACTCCTTTATGTTCTTTAAGGTTTGGAAGCTCTTCTTTTGGTGTTTTGAAGTTAGGGTTTTCAGCCAAGTCAAGGAAAATCAAGTGGGAGCTTGAGGTAACTTCCAAACTCTTGTATATTGACTATTCTGGCTGCTGTGGGCAATTTAATCGGTGAAATTTCACCGGATTGCCATTGGTTTTAATTTTTGGAAATGGGTATGTGGGGCTGTTATGCTGCCCAAATTGATACTAAATGGTAGTTGTAACCTAATGGAATAGTCAATAAAGTGGTTAGGAGTAGAAAGGAACGCGTTTACGGAGCCGAAACCGACAAACCCCAATTTTCCCCGGAGTACTTGTATATTTCGGTCTGGGCTATAAATGGGTCTTAGAGTTGGATTTTTAATGATTTGATGATTCCATTGAGTTCAGGAGCGAAAATTAGGTGGGGTTACAGTTGGGCACTTTTTCGGAAAAGGCCGAGAAAGCATAATTACGGAAACGCCCCTAAAACCCTAAAAGTAGGGCTGCCAAGGGCAATTTCGTAATTTGACATTGAATTTGATAATTCCGAGTCCGGAAATGGATTCCTTGGGCGAAAATATGTCAGAATAGCCCATGTCAAAATTTCAAGAAAAGTACAGTCGGACCGGGTACGGCGGGGCCGGGCCGGGTCGCCGGGGGTATTTTAGTAAATTTTCAATATAGCCTTATATAACCCCCAGAAACACTATGGAAGTGTCTAAATGGTACACTTGACATTGTAGGATCGAATGTGAAGCCCCGAGTTGCTGGCACGCAAATTGAGGAGAAAAGACTGGAGGTAGGGAACTTACCTCTCCTGCATGTATTGATAATTGTATTTGTGTATTGATGCATGTTATTGCCTTGCGTGAATTATGTGAAACATATGAGAATGATTGTAGCTCTGTTTCTATTATACTATGGCCATGAGTATGTTGTTGAAACATTGAGCATGCGGATATATCATGATGTGAACATGTGTTATTGTGATGCAAGCATGTCGTGCATTAAATACTTATCTTGCATGCATATTGGTATGTGTTTCCTACTGAGATTCCCTAGAATCTCACCCTCCCCTATCAACATTTTAGACAGGGAAGGAAGATTGAGGATGAAGCAAGCATCCAAGGACGAAGAGGACTCGTTTCTGGGTGAGAGCTTAGTGTTGGTTATCAAGAAGTAATTGGGATAATATATGTGTATATTTGGATAAATATTTGGTTATGTATATGAGTAGTTTGTGTAATCCCTAATCGATGAGTTGTATGGGCTAATGTGCCCTATGATTATCGAGCGAAGATATGATTCCGGGATTGCCGGAAATTTATATTGCGTACTCTGATAATTGTGTAAATGTAATTTATCTTCGCATAGTAATTATATTCGGAGTGAAAATATGAGATCGTGTTGTAAATGATTTCGAAATGTAATTGTGAAAATCCCGTCTGGGTCGATGGGTTTATAAATGATGTTTTGTCTTATTGGTCTCTATTTCACGTTAATTGCATAATCCGGATATTAATTACGGCAGGGGGTTACAGTTCGCGGCACTCTCCTGTTCTCAGCTCCCTAATTTGTCCACTCCCAACTCACGTCCTCGTCACTTCTTCTAATTCAACTTCAAACCGCAACTCTATCCGAAATTAATGGTGGCAGTGGCAGTCATTTGGTGGAGAGTAGGAGATATAGGTGGTGTTGGTGGTGGTCTCCTCCTCCTCTCTCTCTCCTCCAATGTCAAGCTCTCCTGAAGGTGAAGCTCATGGCGCTATCTCACTCTCTATCACTACAAAAAAAATGGTGTTCTGTAGCGGTGGTATTGTAGCGGTTATATCAAATTGCTATAAATTATAGTATTTGTAGCGGTTATATCAAGCTACGCGCCAAGTGGCGCGACAGATTAACAGTGTTTTTTCTAGCAGTTAGGTAGAACAAATTGCTACAAAAATGGCGCGAAATTCCCACCAAAACTTGTAGTGGTTTAATTGTAGAGGTTAATAAACAAAAATCGCTACAATATTCTCGCCACTTGGCGCGACCAAGACCCGCCAACAGTGTAGCGGTTATAGCAACAAAACCGCAACAAAATGCCAAACATAAGCTATTTGTAGCGGTTATATCCCTATAATCGCTATAGAATTTCAAGATTCTCTAAGTTTGTAGCGGTTCTATGCCATAACCGCTACAAAATTTCAAAGGTTCTTGTAATTTGTTGCGGTTATTATTAAACAGCTACAAATTTAAGGCGCCCTGGGTGATTTGTAACGGTTAACGTAGCGGTTATTGGAATAACCACTACAAATTGCTGCCCTATTTAAGGAGGCCGCCTCCCTCCTTTTTTTTCGCTTGCTCATTTTTTTTCCTGGAGTTTCTCTGAGTGATTTCTTTTAGATTTGAGCTTTCAGACGTCCGTGAAGGAGTTTTTGCTACAGTATTTCTCAGTATTTGCACTTAAGGTACATATATAACATGTATTTTATTTGTATTTTTATTTTTATTAGATTTTTGCATAATAATATGACTAAAATATTTTTTTTTATTTTTACAGTTGATATGGCTTCAAGAGAGGATAAGGGGAAGGCCCCTGAGGTCCTCACACTACTACAAAAAAGGGGTTTAGTGGCGCAGCTCTTATGACACTTTTTAAAAAAGCGCCAAAGATAATTATTTATTTAAAATTATTTTGATGCTTTGGCGCTTACAATTATAAGCGTCATAGTAGACGTTAACCTTATATGACGCTTTCATGTACAAGCGCCAAACAATGTCTTCAATTTGTTTTTTAAAAAAAACAATAAGAAGCTTTGGCGCTTTATGTGGAAGCGCCAAAGCTTCTTATATTTTCAAAAAAATAAAAAATAAAAAAATAATAGGAAGCTTTGGCGCTTCCTAAGGAAGCGCCAAAGCTTCCTATATATTTTAAAAAAAAAAAATTTGATCAACGCTAGTTTCATATATGACATAGTAAAGGAAACTAATACTTAAGAGTACATGTTTCCCATCAAAATCACTTTAATGTGTTTAGCTTTTCTTAATATATTATTTATTCTATAATAATTCTTATTATTATAGAATAAATAATATGATTACTATTTTGTAGGGAAAATTACTCATAAGTGTCAGGTAAAAAAATTAAACCATAAAGATCCAAAAAAATGTAATGTTTTTACAAATTTAACTTGTAAACGTGCAAGTTCAACTTGTACGTGTAGACATAAATTGTTAAATTTAACTTGTAAATATAAAAGTGTGAGTTGTAAATATATAATTTTGAAAGTATTTCTATATTGTATTTTTTTTAACAATTTTAACTTGTTATAACATTTGTTTTAACAAAATTATATACAATTTTATCCTCATTTCTATATAATTTTTTAAATATACGTACAATTTTGGAAGCAGTTGCAGGAGAATAAAGAGAATTAATTAGGATAAAATTATGAATAAGACTCACTACTATCAAAAGCTTCCTATGTATTTTTTTTAAAACAAATTTTAAAAAGACCACATTCCAAAAGAAAAAATTAAAAATATATATTTATATATATATTATAATAGGAAGCTTTGGCGCTTCCTAAGGAAGCCCCAAAGCTTCCTATATATTTTTAATTTCTTTTTTTTTAAAAGGCCACATTCCAAAAGACAAAACCAAAAAAAAATTTATAATAGGAAGCTTTGGCGCTTCCTAAGGAAGCGCCAAAGCTTCCTATGTATTTTTTTTTTAAAAAAAATTGATCCATGTTTTTAAACACCCAGCCATTATCATCCCGCCATTATCGTCTTATAAAATTTAAACATCCCGCCATTATCGTCCTCCTGCTTCCCATTTCTCATAAATTCCGATCCATTGCTCCTCTACTCCATTAGTCCACCAGCTTTTTAGGTACTTATTTGAAGTTTCAGCAATTGCACTCTTTTATGAAGCGTCAAAGCTTCCCTTGTTTACAAAATTTAAACACCCCGCTATTGTCATCCCGCCATTATCGCTCTCCTGTTTATCATTTCCCATAACTTCAATCCATTGCTCTCTCACTTTATTGGTCTACTAGCTTTTCTTATTCGTTATCTCCACTCCTTCCTTTCTTTGATGGCAACAAGTAGAAAAGTAGGAGATCCCTAGCTTGTAAGCATTGTTTTTTAAACATTTGATCCATGTTTTCTTTTTTTTTTTCTTTTTGGTTAAGATCTATAATGACTCTTATATGTTTGCTTATATTTTTTATTTTTCAGGTATTGATTTGAAGTTTCAACTTTGTCAGCTTAAACTTCCTATACATTATTAGTTTTTTAATTTTTAAGCTTACAAATATAATAATATTGTAGTGATTTTATTGTAATACAAATCATTGTTTTATCAAGAAAAGAAAATAATTCAAAAAAAAATGACTAACATTGTTTTGTATTGTAATTGGCCTATTAGATGAAGTATATGATTATTTATTTGCTAAAATTTATATATGATCATCAGACATTTATTTTTACATTACATCGTACAGGAAAAAAAATATTTAAACCAATTATTAAAAAAAAGCAAAAAAAATATTTAAAAAAATTATTAAAAAAAAGCCAAAAAAGAACCCTCCTTTGGCGTTTATATGTATAAACGCCAAAGGAGCCTCCTTTGGCATTTATATGATAAATGCCAAAAGAGGTTAACGCCAAAGGTGGGTTCCCACCCTCCTTTGGCACTAGATTTTTAAGCGCTAAAGGAGGGCACCTCTTCCTTTGACGCTTGTTACATAAAACGCCATATGTAATTTATTTATTTATTTAATTTGATAAGGTAATGTATGGCATTTTTGTAAATTGAAAAACGCCATAGGTATTTTTAATGGCGTCAAAAGCTTTGGCGTTTCTTAAACGCCAAAGTATTTTTTAAAATAAGCGTCATTATATCGCTTTTTTGTAGTAGTGCCAGACCGATTTTGCGGGGTGGCAGCAGCCGAGCAGGGGGCAGAGTGAGGGGCAGTGCGGAGGTAGGGCGACCGCGGCATTTCAGCCCATCCCCCCACAGGAGTCGGCCCTACCACAGGCACCGCAGACGATCCCACAGGAGATGACCACACCAGAGGTGCCTGAGTTTGGGGGGGCAGATATCAGTGTCGAGGACTACGACGAGGAGGACTTTGAGATCCCAATTGGGATCAGGGAGATTAAGCAGTTCCTCAATGAAGAGGAGGCTCAGGAGCAGAACAACCCACGAGGGTCGTCTTCGCGGTCCACTGGGTTTAAGGTGCAGGTCCAAGGTAAATAAATTTTTTAATTCAGTAAATTATTTATTTAAATTCGAAATGTTAACTTTGAATTACAATTTATCTAACGTGCGGTAAACTGTGCAGACGAGCAGGGGAATGTGTCGATGAGGAGGCTGGATGTGGCCAGTATGAACAGCATGGACTGGACCCTGTGAGTTATAGTGTCGTGGAATGAGGGCATTGACTAGCCCATCGACAATGGGGGTCACCTGTTTAACCGCTTCCTGAACGACCTGGGAGCGAATTGGATGAGGTTCTCCCTTCACTTCAGGACGTAGAGGCACATTCCGAAGGGGGCCGGAGGACTAGGCTTAGGAGGAGGTGGTTCAGGTAATTAATAGTAATTAATTAATACTTTTTGTAATTAATTCTATTTAATTAATATTTTTTAATAGGATTTTTGTAATTAATGATATTTAAATAATTTTTTTGCAGCTGCGGTTTGCCGTCTGGGACAACCGGAAGAGGTACACCCTCGTGAAGATGGGTGATGGCTGGAGGAACAGGAGGAACTGTCTCTTCCGCAGGGTGGATAAGGATGGGACAATGCCTCTAGAGCAGCTGATCGAGAGCGTCCCGGACGGTGTGCCGCCGAATGACTGGGCGGGTTTCGTCCAGTTCAAGAGGATCGCCGAGGGGCAGGTAATGTATTTATTAGATTATTTATATACTTTTTTTAATTGTTAATTATTAAATTATAATTTCAATTTAATTATTTTTAATTTGAAATTTATTAATTTTAAATGTTTTTATTGTTTTAATATATTTAATATTGTTTTTTTTCAGGAGTTTTCTCAGAGGAACACCAAGATCCATGCGCAGCAGACGATCCACCACACAGCAGGATCGAAGACCTTTGCTGTTACTTACAGCGAGCTGGTAACTTTTCAAAATATCAGTGACTTTTACTTGGTTATTTCATAATAGTAATTGAATTATGTAATTGTTTTAGGAGAGGAAGGCACAGCAGGAGAACCATCAGACGGACTATGGGGAGTTGTACGCCGTCACACACAGACACCGTGACGGGACTGCGACCCCTCAGTAGGTAGAGGCGGCCATTGTAAGTAATTTTATTATTATAATTTTTATAAAACCAACTTATTAATGAAATTTGCTAATTAGTAATTGTTTCATAAAATGGCAGGAGCGGATGCAGCAGTCACAGGCTGAGCTGCGACAGACCCAGGCCGAGGAGTCACAGGGGTCAGTGGACCCGACGGCTCCTTTGAAGGTGGGTTTGGGTTAGGCTGAGCATCCCGGACGTGTGTGGGGGATAGGGATAAGCGCCAGACCTAGCATGGTCTACGGCCAGAGCACCGCCTCTGAGGCTGGCAGCTCTAGAGGGGTCAGACGTCCGAGGGACGAGTCTATTAACCACTGCAGTCAGACTTGGAGCAGCAGATGGCACAACAGCAGCAGCAGTTGCACCAGCTACAGGTTGATATGATCTACGCTCAGCAGATGTAGTGGCGTGGTATCGCAAACAACATGCTCGAGCGGTCATGGAGTCACCTGTTCCAGGATGAGGCGCATCCACAGGTTCCCCCTATCCCTCGGTACGTCGTCCAGACTACTCTTCCTCCTCCTCCTCCTCCTGCTAATGATGATGGTGCGGTTCACTCTGCCCAACGGCCTGATTCAGCAGCACCTGAGGGAGCCCCACCTGAGGGAGCACCAGATGATCAACCCCCAGCTACTTAGTTTAGGAAATCTTTTTTTTTATTTGTTGTTGAAACATTTGTAAATATATATATATATATATATATAAGTTTGTATTTCAGAACTTAAATTCTTATTGTGTTTACCATAATTATATTTATATTATTAGACCGCGTTGTTGAATTTATGAATTAATTGCAACAATATTGTTTATATTTCTAAAAAAAATAAAGCATATATATATTTGTAGCGGTTTTATAATAAAAACCGCTACAAATATATATGGTTGTAGCGGTTGCACAATAAAAACCGCTACAACCATAAAAATTTTGTAGCGTTCTACAATATAAACCATTACAACCATATATACATTTGTAGCGGTTCTACAATAGAAACCACTACAAATATATATGGTTGTAGCGGTTTTAAAATAAAAACCGCTACAAATACTCATCATTTGAATTTTAAAATTTGCCACCTTTGTGCACATTTGTAGCGGTTATGTTATGTATAATCGCTATAAATTAAAAATAATTTTTTAATTTACTATCCAACGTTTAAATTTTGAATTTCCCACCAATGTGTGCAAAATTCCAACGGCTTGAAAATTAATAGCGGTTTTATACATATAACCGCTACAAATATTTAAGAATTGTAGCGGTTAGTGTAGCGGCTTTAGAACCGCTACAAAATTAGAAACATTAGAATTTCAGAATATAAGGTTCTTGGCATTCGTCATTCTCTACTCACTCATCTTCTTCTCTATACTTTCTTCTCTCTCACTAGTAGCTATGGATAAATCATGGATCAGGTTGCCGCGCAATTCTCCAGAATATTTGTACGGATTAAATAGTTTCTTGGATTTCGCATTCACTCACGCCAGCTGTAACGGCAAGATCGTCTGTCCGTGTCGAAGATGCAAGTTCAAGAAGTGGCATGTACGGAATGTTGTGAAGGAACATTTGCTTGTGAAGCCTTTCCCTGAGGACTATACATTCTGGGCAGTTCATAGTGAGAAGGCTGGCATTAGATATGATGATGCTCTTCCTCGAAGTTCTCAAGTAGGCGTTCAAGTAGATGAAGATGATCCTGTGAATGATGCTGTGCGTGATGCGTTTGGATTTTAAGGCGATAACTTCAACGAAGAAGTGCACGATTCTGAGTCGGTTTTTATGAGGAATGAAGCATCTCAGGATTTTTTCAGCTCGATGGATGAAGCAGATCGTCCTTTATATCAAAGTTGTTGCAAATATTCTAAATTATCTTTCTTGATCAAATTGTATCATATCAAGTGCTTGTGTGGAATCACAGATAAGGGAATGTCAATGTTGCTTGAATTATTACAAGATGCATTCCCCGACGCTGAGATTCCCACAACGTTCTACAAGGCCAAGAAGATTATCAATAGGTTGGGGTTGAACTATCAAAAGATTGATGCATGCCCAAACGATTGTATGCTGTATTGGGGAAGAAGAAACCTGCAAAGATTCTCAGGCACTTCCCTTTGAAACCTCACCTACAAAGATTATTTATGTCGTCTAAAACTACGGAGCACATGAGGTGGCATGCCGTTAATAACAATAAAGACAGTAAATTAAGACATCCCCAGGATGCAGTTGCTTGGAAAATGTTTGACAACGACTTTCCAGATTTCGCCACTGACCCCATAAATGTTTGGCTTGTGTTGGCGACCGACGGTTTCAATCCTTTCGGGGATCTTAGCACAAGTTATAGTATTTGGCCGGTAGTCTTAGTTCTCTACAATTTACCCCCTGGATGTGTATGAAACAAAGCTCTTTCATTATGTCTATGATCATTCCAGGAAAAAAGGCACCGGGCAATGACATCGATGTATATCTCCAATCGCTTATTGCGGAATTGCTTGACCTATGGAATGTTGGCTTGGAGACGTATGACGCTTACGGCAAGACTTTATTCAACTTGCGTGTAGCCTTGATGTGGACGATTAGTGACTTTCCTGGCCTTGGCACATTATCTGGTTAAAATGTGCATACTGGGTCGGCGTGTCCAGCTTGCAATTTTGACTCTGACGTAGTGCGCCTCCCCACAGCCGAAAGTGGTGCTTTATGGGGCATCAGAGGTTTCTCTATGGAACGTATAAGTTCAGATTGCAACGGAATCGGTTCAATGGGAAGCCAGAAAAAAGAGGACCACCTCAGACTTTGTCTGGTACAGATATCTTACAGCAGCTTGAGTATGTTGACTTCGAGTTTGGAAAAAGCGACGATTCAGCACAAACTCGCCAAAAGACGCACAGGACTTCGGCGCCTCAGCAATGGAAGAAGATAAGTATTTTATTCACTCTTCCATATTAGAGATCTAATTTACGTCGCCACAGTCTTGATGTAATGCACATTGAAAAGAATGTCTGCGACAATGTGCTGTATACGCTGCTTAACGAACCCGGCAAGACAAAAGATCACCTTCAAGCAAGGAAAGATTTAAGCAACATGGGAGTTTGTGAAGACGCTTGGCTAGATGAGCATGACAGATTTCAACCGACAAAGTTTACCCTCATAAAACCGAACAAGGAAGTCTTCCTCGCGACGTTGAAGAAATTGAAAGTTCCTGATGGGTATTCAAGCAACATTTCTTGATGTGTTGACTTGCAGGCTCGAAAGGTTGCTGGCCTGAAGAGTCATGACTCACATGTTCTTATGCAGCAGTTACCCCTTTGGCTATAAAGAATAAACTTCCTCCCGATGTTTCCATCATTTTGGTGGAACTTTGTTCTTTCTTTTGGAAGTTGTGTTCTATGGTTTTGATCGTTGGGGAGCTCGATCAGCTGCAGTCCAAAATTATTCTTACGCTTTGTCATTTGGAGATGATCTTTCCTCCATCCATTTTTACTGTGATGGTTCACCTTACAATCCACCTTGTTCATGAAACAAAGCTTACTGGACCAGTACAATATCGTTGGATGTATCTGATTAAGAGGAACTCATTTTAAATATGTGCTTTATTCTCCGTATTTAATGTTTGCTAGTCATCCTTTTCAGCATTTTATATCAATTTTCTCATCTATACTTCATAGGTTCCTTGGGAAATTAAAATCTTACGTAAGGAATAAGGCATGGCCAGAAGGTTCTATAGCTGAAGGCTATATAAGGGATGATGTGCTATATTTTTTCTCAAGTTATTTTGATGATCTTGAGACGGCTTTCAATTGCCCACCTCGTGTTGACGATTGTCCTGAACCTGCGCAGACATTAGGAGAATTTATCCCTCGTGTTGGTAAACCAGTTGGAGAAACTGAGAACTTCAAACTAACGGCAACTGAGAAGTTGCAAGCATATAGACATGTCTTGATTAATTGCACTCAAGTTGAACCTTTCATACAGTAAGAATTGTACACTCACATGTTATTCGATCTATATCTTCTGTAACATTTCTCACTTTCATTTCACTATCGCCTTTCCATTATTAATTGCAGGGAATTCAGAAGTCATGTTAATCGTCAACTCAGGATCCATACACAGACATCCTCGGAAGTTGATAGGAGGGTCCACAGAGAATTCCCGAGCTGGTTTGCATGCAGAATACTAAATGACCACAACCCACACTCACCAGATTTCAGAGCTCTCGCAATCCGCCCTCTTGATCATGCAAAAAGGTTTACAGCTTACAATGTCAATGGTTTTAAGTTTTGCACGGTTTCACAGGATCAAGGATTGCAAACTTAGAATTCGGGTATTTATGGCACATTTGGGACAAGGAGTTATGTGAGAAGCAGTGATGCTAACATGCAGTTCGGAGCCGTCCCTTACTATGGCAAGCTTCTTGACGTGGTCGAACTTAATTATCAAGGCCGTTTCACCATGACGTTGTTCAAGTGTTTGTGGGCAAATACCATTACTTCTCGGGGACTGACTACTGACAACTTAGGGATCACATCAGTCAATTTCTCATGGCCGATTCATACTGGTATTTCTCAAGATGATGAGCCATATATTCTAGCTTCAGAGGCACATCAGGTTTATTATGTCGAGGATGAGAGGCACAGGGATTGGCATATAGTCGTTCATCTAAAGCCACGAGACCTTTACAACATGGGTGAAGACGCTAACATCGCCTACAAGAGTGAGCCATTTTAGCCATCCGATTTTGAAAACTACTTCCCTGAAGGCGATAACAATTTACCTCTACTGCAGTGAGTTTTTTTAAGTCCACGTCATTTGAATTAAATTTTTGAAATTTAATAAAACATCCCTAATAATAATTTTTCTACATAATTTCTGTAGGGATGGCGACGATGTGTGATCAAATTCAAATTATGCTTTTCTCTTTAAAAAAACTGGAAAAAAATTTTAAAATAAAATTTAAAAAACAAAATTTAAAAAAAATAAAATAAAATTTGTAGCGGTTTAATAACCGCTACAAAAGTAAAAATAACCGCTACAAATAGTACGTGGATTCCTATAAATACCTTTACCACAACTCATTTCAAACACTCTCCAATTTCTTTTCACCTTACCTTTCTTTCATTTTCTCTCATTTACAACTTCTTTTGTATGAGTAGAGGAGCTGAATAATACGATCACATATGGTAACAAGTTTTTTTTTTTATTTTTTTTACAATACTTCTTTCCTTTATATAAAATTTATTCTCACCATTTTTCTTTTCAGATATTTTACAGCTGTATCTCATTTTCATCTATTTTTCATACACAATTACATTATATTAGACAACATAATAATTCCTTATTACCTATGTATCCTTAATAATATTATTAATATAATTTTTATACTAATCCAATTAAATTAAATTTATCCTTTTAATTTATTAATAAGCTAACTAAATTAGATAAACTAATAAAAAAATAAACTAATTAATTTAATATTAAAATAACAGAAACAAATGATCGTATTTTATTAAAAAAAATTTTAAATATTTCTAGCGGTTATTAAACCGCTACTAACAAACGCGCCTTTTTAAACTCAAATTAAATTTGTTGGCGCCAAATTTGAATTTCATGAAATTAGTAGCGGTTTTATAACCACTACAAAATTGAAAAAAAAATGTCATTTTTCTTTTTTGCCTTCAAAATTTCAAGTTTTTTATCTTTGTAGCCGTTATATAACCGCTACAAATATCTCTGAAAAAAAATTTTGTTCATGGGTATGTTGTAGCAGTTTTTTGTAACCGCTACAAAGGATGTAGCGGTTATTTTTCTTGAGTAGCGGTTTTGTATAACTGCTACAAAACCGCTTGCAACATACGATTTAGTAGCGGTTTTGCTAACCGCTACTAATGTTGTTTGTAGCGGTTAAAACCGCTACTAATACCCATTTTTAACCGCTACTAAATCACATATTTTTTGTAGTGTATATCCAGCTTCCTCCAAGCTTACTGGTCTCTTTTTTTGTCTCTCCCATGTCTGACAATGGTGGTCATGGTGAAGTTGAGGAGCTCGTCGGCGAAGGTAAAGATGGAAGTTGTCGCCTGTGAGGAAGAAGAGAGATAAAGGGAAGGAGTGAAGGTCCCCCCGCACGGTGCTGAAACTATCCCTTTTTTCTCTTAGGTTTGTGTCTTGCAGAAGGTACCTGGTGAAAACCTATTTGATCAAGGACCTGTCTACAAACTTCAAAAGTTTTGAGGAGGGACTATAAAGTGAAAAGTTTTGAAATATTGGTAGGTAGAACTATAATTTTTGAGACATCTGGGCCCTTTTCGTGAATTTCCCCAGTCCTTTTCTTCATTCACTTGTAAGTTCCATAAATTCTAGGGACCTTTTCTGTAATTGTCCCCAATCCTCAAAAATATTAATTTTGACCCTTTTAAATCTCAAATTTTCTTCTTAAACACTTACAATGCAAGATTAAGGACAATGTAGCATCAAAAGTCTAAGAAATTATTTGTATGAATAATTAACAAATTACAACCATTTTGCCTCTAATTACACTTAATTCAATACAAATGTCCATAATTAAAATTAGTGATTAATCATACAATAATGCCCCAGAAAATAGATTAAAAATCCCAAATTAGTTATGAAAAATGATACTCCCTCCAGTCCTAAATATAGGACATAGTTTGTAGTGCAAATTACACTACAAACTATGTCCTATATTTAGGACCGGAGGTAGTATAAAAATATGGTTTAATCACATGCATGCATGATGCCAAGATTATCATGATGTCAACATCGAATATAAACCAAAAATAGTGCACCAAGGTCAAAACTAATTAATTACTGATCTAAACACAAATCTGAAATCAGGCATGCACACGCCTACAGATTCTAGCTAGGAATATCAAAGAGATAATAAGCTTGTACATGAACACAAGAAACTTGTGGTTTGGTTTTAAAGAGAATGAACTAATTCAAAAGGAAGAAGCTTAATTATAAGGATATGAACTTAAGTGTCTATGCAAGCGAGAGAGGAGATGCCTCAATGAACAAAGGAGCTTGCAATAGACAATTAGAGTTTCCTAGAAACTTCCCTTGTGGCCTATATGTTTCTTAAGAATTAATATGAAAAAATAATAATAATTCAGGGAATAAGTGGTGATGAGATGATATTTTTATAAACATGTAAGGTATTCAAGATTACAATATAAAGGGACACAGCTGGAATAGTACATATGGCTAGCATTGCAACATGGGGGAGATTATAGGTATGCTTTTTCAGTTTCTAATGACATGATATTTTTATTGTGCCAAGGCTCTTATATGATATATTAAATAGCAACTTGGGAGACAATTTGATCCTAGTGATATAGAGTACAACAGGAATGTGCAAGGCAACTTAAGGGCTCTCGAATTTATTTCCAACTAGAAAGCTACGCACTTTGGCATGTGTGACAGATGATTTATCAAATATGTAAATTTATTATATTTATTGGCAGAATCGCATAACGGTCACGGTGGATAGAAACTCTTCCTATACTTTGTTCCATGTAATTCTAAAATCGAGCTTATGGATGCCCCGGATTCTTGGAATAACGCTTATGTTGATATATACAGCCAATGAATTCAACAATAATAGAATGTTAAATGACACAAAAGCAGAAGAAATTTTAAAACTCTAGAAATTCTACATTCAACTTTGAGGTAAATATTGCACAACCTAGGATTCCTTGTATTTTTTATTTTCTTTAATTGTGGCATGTAAAATGTTGAGAGCGATAAAGTTGATAAAATCTGCATGTGGCAAGGTCCTTAATTAATTTAATTTCCAACCTCTTCCCTCAAGGCTGCTTACTTTTATCAATGTATAGATTTTATAAACCTTAATTATTTTTTCTCCATGACCGTGCGCAATTTGAAGTTCAAAAGCATATTTGTAACGGAATCTTCTTTGATTCCATTGGTTATTAATTGGTTAATTCTTATTCTATTGCCCTTCCTGATGGAACCCCAGCTCACTCTTAGAGTCTTGTTTGCCTATAAATAGCACCGATGCATGTAGCTGCTTCTTCAGTGTCTAAGTCTTACTCTAATTCCTTTATAGGCACTCACTTGTTCTTGTTCCAAGCTTCTCTCCTTCCACAATCTCTAGCCATGGCATATTCCACTCGTACTTGCTTCCTATTTATAGTAGTGTTGGTTTTGTCCCATGAACTAGTCTTCATAGAGGGAAGGAACTTGAGACAGAACATTAATCATCACTCTCCCAAATCTGCAATAGACACAACAAAATCGAACAATGCGAGCCCAAGCCTATTCGACCGTCCCATTAGAAATCTGGAGGAACACGTCGACGCCTTTCGCCCCACGACTCCAGGCCACAGTCCTGGTGTTGGCCATTCCATCCAAAATTGAGTAATCCGTCTTCCTTCTAGCATTTTATTGATTTCATGTTCTCTTAGGTAAGTTCTATGTTTGTTCGCATCCATTTGCGTCTTTATTATTAATTTTTTTGCCTTCAGTGTAGGTTTACTATTCGTGCATGCAAGTAATAAGCTTCAATGTAGTTTGTAACAAGCTTTCCGTATTGTATCAGTATTTATGTTTATTTACCACAAATCTCTCATCTTTTTCCTCTCAATACTTCTTTATATATGCACTCTCTTGCACCACCACACTCGACGTCCTGTCAGTATATAAACTAAATGTGTATATATATACACACACACACCATTATGACTTAATATATGATAAGGCAATATGATCGAGTTAAACTGAAAAATAAAATCAGTGACCAATTAAAATGGCGTTTGGTGGTACTTGCAGAACTAGATCATTAAACAAAACAAGGCGCAGATTAATGACCAAGTAAAATGAAAAAGGAAGAATAAAATGGGTGGAAGTTGGAACTTTAAAATCAAACCCGTTCTCTCTTAGCTATAGCACGTAACCATGGCAGTTTTTCTTTCCAACATATTTCCAACATATTTAAAGATGTTATAGCCCTGAATAGCTGTGTACATTTGCAAATTTTCTAGACACATCTTCTCAATATTTTTGCTTTTTATTTTTTTTTTACCGAAATCATAAAGCAAGCCAGTAAAGTTTTAGATGATGTAAATTTGATATATAAAAAAAACAACTATAGGATTATAATGTGTTTGCAACATACATAGGGGGAAGGGGGAAAAAACTATATTGGTATATAACTCGGAGAATCGAATCGTTATAGCGAATCCATATCTACAGAAATATAATGTATATAATTGACATAGGTATAGTCTCAATCACGTGGTTGCATGTAACTAGGGTGGGTCATCAAGGAAAATAAGCCAGACACACAGCCATGTTGGAAACCATTCTTTAACAGAGAAGTCTGCAAGGGAATATATGTTGTTACATAATACTACCTCTTGTCCTTAATTAATATAAAAGCTAGTTGACTAATTTGAGTATGTAAGTTAAGAAAATTAACTATATTAGTTTTTTGTAATAAATATGCATTAGTTTAATTTTCCTAAAATATTATCTTTCATCATGACTACTTAGGATAGAAACCCTTAATGTGGGCATTTAATAGGGATATTTTGAGAAAATTTATAAATTTAGGAACCAAAGTAGATTGAGGTCTTATATTTAAGATCAAATCTAACCCCCAACTAACTCTTATATTAAGGACCGGGGTAGTAATTATTAATGCATCCAAGTTCCAACATTCATCATCATTTATGTGTGCACGTGCGCACGTGTTTACATTATCGTGGATTCCTAGTTACAAGTAGTAATCCAGATTGCAGAACATATCAATGCTCAAGCTATACCTAGCTAAGCATTTTGCTGGGTGCACTTTGACAAAGAAATGGATATATTAATGAATCAGTGATGCAATTGTGTCACCATCCCATCACATTAAGTTCAGGAAACGCGTGTAATAAACAAACGAGCTAAGAAAAAATATTTCTATCGAACGGGATACAAATAATGAGCTATCACTGCCACAAAAACGAGGATCGAGCCTGACTTAATTAACGCTGTAAACAAGTTTCATTTATTTAAAAAGCATGCGGGTCGACGCCTAATTAATTAATGATCGATCGCCCCAGGCTGAGGGAAAGTGAAAACTTTAAATCTTCCGTGGAGGCCCAACGGAATCTTCCATTTTTCTTCGTTATGTTCAAGTATATTCCTAATTTATGTACTTCTTGGAGGCCGTTCATTGTATATTTCTAGCATCTAAAAATTGTTTGCATGAAATTGCTAATTATTGTTATCTATCAATTGCAAATTCAGCCCAACATAAAGTCCATTTTCCATTAGTACATACTCCTCCAGTCCTTAATATAAGATATATTTGGAGAGTTGATATCAGTTCTAAATATAAGACAGAGTTTTCATATTTGTCACTTTATTCCTAATTTGCCCACATTGATGCTTGAAGAAGCATGTGCTTTGTACCTTGATAACCTCTTCAAAAATCAAACCAAGGATTGCAATATAGGGTGCAACCCCAGATCGTCTCTCAATGAGCATTTTATTAATTACCTAGAAACTAAGTGTGATAATTGGCATAAAACAAGTTAAAAATGATTTTTGAGCTTTTTATCTAACAACTAAATTGCAATTAAACCAAAATACTTTAAAAAATAATATTTTTGGATTCTTTTGGAATAAAAGTGGAAAGGAATTGAAATTGGTTTTGAAAAGTATGATTTAGCCTCCTAGTAACAATGAATTTCATCAATCCTTACTTCAAAAGATAATGAGAATGTGCTAGTTGACAAATTTGTTTAAAAGACCCTTTGAGCTAGCTTGAATTAGGTGAATTAATTCCTCCACATCGGTAGATATTAATCCCTCTAACTGAAACTCAATTTAAACACTAGCAATTAAAATTAATAATATGTAAGACACAAATAACCAAGAAGCCTTGCATTACAAGCATAATATATTTATAGCAATTTCAAACACAAGCTTAACCAAGTCATTACACTAGAAATTGCTACAATTAAGCTCAAAGTTACAAGTGCACGAATTTAAAACCAAATACAGATATAGTCTCAAGAATTGTATGGAACCCAATACAAAACTCCAATCCAATATACTAATTAAACTCTAAACCTATAATTTAACTAATACAAAATATTAAATATAGACATTAGATAGTAGAACGCTCTCCATTGAAGCTCCAAACTCAAGAATCAACTCATTGCTCTGGGAAAAGGGGGAATTAGCTACTGCCCCTCATGAAATTAGCTTCAGCAAACAAAATCATCTTCAATTTCAAAACAGCAGCCATGATTAAACAACCACATAGGAGACAGAATCAATGGGCAATTAAATTAAAACTCCATGGTGAACTGAAAATGGAAATATAAACATTCAGGGGAGCCACGGTCTGAACAGGATCTTGCCGGCAGTGAAGTTGAGGCTCGCCGGAGATGGGGAAAGGAACGGTGATGCTGGAAGAAAATGATGAAATGAACGTGAAGTTTCACCGCTGGAAATGGGATCTGGAAGCTCTGTTGTGTCTTTCGCTGAAGCTTGATAAGACGAAAGTGCTGGTGGTCGATGAATGTCGGAGGGAAAGAGCCGGTGAAGATGTTGAGATGATAACGAAGGTGAAGGAAGAGAGTAAGCTCCGATCCTCCAGTTCTTTCGCCCCCCACCGCCCTCTGGTTCTGGTCTGAAGTATCTTCTGAGGTGTGGAACGTCGCCCGGCGATGATGGTGGTGGAGGTGAACGTCACCTTGCCACAAAGATGAAAGTGGAGAAGATGAAGGTTGATCTGGTGAGCTCTCGTCGGCGCTTTCTGGTTCTGTATATGTCGAGCTGCTCCCCTGAATCAGACGTAAGTTTTTGCTGCAAAAACGCTGTAGTTTCAATGGGACTAAACTGTCATTTTTCAAATTCATGGTACTAAACTGTTATTTCTGAAATTCGAGTCCCAAACTGTCATTTTCAATTTTAATCCAATTTTTCAGGCACTTACAATTAAAAACCAATTAAACCAACATCAAATATTCTCAAAAATCAATGATTAAGAGTATTACAATTATTTTGACAATTTTGCCCTTTTTAGTCATAATTTAAAATATTTACTCTTAACTCAATTAAGCACAAATAAGGCATTTTAAGCTCAATTATTATGCAAAATCCCTAAATAACATGAAAATATAAATAAAAATAGAGATTTGTCAATGCTCCCTTAACAACAATGAAGAAGGAGAGGGAATGAGAGAATTGAGGAAAATAACTAATGTGTTTTAGAAAATACATACCATATTAACTAACACAACTAACTTCCTTAATCTAATCAAATTAGGTAAATATGTCTTATATTAAAGACCAGGGGAGTATAATTGAACGTGTCTGATATACTTTACGGCCTGTGGTTATAACAACAAATCTTTGATCCAAAACACATAGCCTACTGTTTTGTCGGTCACATTTTCATATATAATTTTCTATCATGGCGAAAACTATAAGCTTCACACTTATAGCAAATAGCAAACAAAAATGGAGCCTGAAGAGTAAAGGAAAAAGAATGCTAGTGATGCATGATTCATGAGCTTGAAGGTACATGAAGATATGGGCCACATTGTGGTAGATTGATACCTTTTCCTTTAGGCAAAATATGATGGCGTTTATGCTTGTTTAAGATGAAGCCGAACTCTTTTGATCAAGCTGCAAGATAAGTTAATTAAATTGTAATACTAAATAATAAAGTGCAAAGCCAGATTGATTGGCAGGTTCCGTCTTATTTAAAACGCAACTAATTTTCCTATCACTTGTAAAATTCACAAGTTATAGCATGCATGCACTGTGTTATGATTTGATTTAATTGATTTATTAAAAAAGTGACTGTGCTAATTAAATAGTAGCTTCAGTCTTAAATGTTAGACCTTTAATTAGTTTGTACTGTAAATTACACTACCAACTAGGTGGAGGAGTATCATTTATTAGTGTTTCTCGTAAATATAACTAATAGTTAGTTTATCAGTTCTTTACAGTGCCTTTTAGTCGTCTAAGAAGATACCAATATTATAAGTAGCTACTCCCTTCAATTTTATTTATAAGCAACTTTCCTTTTGATTTTGTAAAACGAACTGATAGTTAAAAGTAATAAGTGTATAAAAAATATCATGTTTTTTTTTTTCCATTTATGCTCCTATTTATGAAAAAAGTATAGGAGATAAAATGAATAAAAAGTATGAGAAATAACTCTTGGTATGTGATAATTAATTATAAATATATGTATTTAATAAGGGTAAAATAAGAAAAAAAAACTTATATTTTTAGACATAAAATAAAAATTGTTTATAAAAAGAATCAAACTCATAAAAGAAAAAATTATTTATAAATAAGAACGAAAGAAGTCCTATATATCGTGCTCTTAATGAACTGAAACTTTGGAACTCACTGACCTCCTTTCTAAGATTCTTCAAACAGTGGGAATATGTCAAATCACCTTTGCGGCTTTTCTTTCCCTGTTTCTTTTTCCAATAATGTATTAACAAGATGTCTTTATGAATAACTTACATATTTAAATTGGGGAAGAAAAGGTGGTACATGTATTTTATTTGGGAAATGGACTAGTGGTTGACTAATTAACAACTTGACAGCTATACAAGTAAATAATATAATAACAATAGCTAAATATTTGTCTATGGCTTGAAATTCAACCATAACTAAAGAAAGGAAAATAAGCTTCATGTTTTTTAGTAGAGAGGGAGTGGCAGCAGCTAGATTTAAGGAAATAGAGTAAAGGCATGTTTGGGAGAGCTTATTTTGAGAAAATAAGCCCAATTTTCGCAAACCGAGAAAAAACTCCTCTCACATACTTACCTTGTATACCGTGAATCACGAATTATAAGCACTTATTGCCCAAAAATAAGCTCTTCCAAACGAGCACTAAAATGGAATGCAAGCGATTTGACAAGTTCACGGCATGTTAGGAGTATACTATCTTAGGTTTTTAGTATAAGAGCTCATTGACTTTTTTTTTAGAGGTTAAAAAAACTAAATAAACTACTTAATTATAGTATATGTTGTGTATCACTAGATTATATATTTGTTTATAAGTCAAGCAAATTAGTTTGAAAAGAACAATAAATATAAATACTTTAATGTACCTTAATTAACTTATTTGGTGAATTTATTTTAATCGTAGCTAGAAGTGATCAGAATCAATATTCGAAACTAGTTAATAGAGAATCAAGTCATTCTGATCATGCATGTCTAGATATGTTGTAAAGTTATAGTTCCTTTTTCCGTTTGTAGAAGCTAGGTCGCTTTTTCTTTTGTCTCTTTTCTAGGTCACCACATATGCATCGGGCATAAAGTGCAAAAAATGAAAATCTTAAACTTATTGGGAAGTTCTTATGCTATTTGTCCCATCAGTTTTAATGATTGATTATAACCCTTAAACTAGACCTTTTAATTCTCCCCCTCAAATTATTAAAAAAAAATTTTTATTGTTAACGCTGGGAACAAAAGTAGGAAATGCTTTTTAAAAAATTAAGATATATAGTGTATAAAAGCATTTATTTAGTTTAGTAAATGAAAAAGATGAATATATATATATAAATATATATATATGCGCGCGCGCGCTCATCTACACTATTAATTAAATGAAAACAAAAACTGCAAATAACTTAATGCCTTACGGGGGCATATATATGCATCTACGCAATATATAGCTATATTATAACTCATTATAATAACAAATAACTGGTGCGGATATGCGTTATATATATGAAATGCAAGAAATGAGTTGCATTATCTATAATTTATTTATAGTGTAACTCGTTATAACTTTTACATTATATAACAACAACGACAATAAAAGATATTTTAAATACTAACAGCAGCCATTTTATTTTGCATATATATATATATATATATATATCACAGAATCAGAAGTCTAAGAAAGAGCCTTGTATGTTTTTCATGGAAGAATACAGCATAACGAAATTCAAAACACCAACCATGCACACGTTAATTAAATTACAAACATCATTGATAAATTAATTAACCAGATTAGTTTCTTAATTGATTCTGTACACGTCCTACCTCTCCATTATGCTCAGAGTGCCCTACCCCAGGGCTGTGACCTGGGTCTGTAGGTCGCAAATCAGTTTTGGACCCTTCATTCAAAGAATATTCAACTTCTGGAGGACTCTGAACTCCCACGTTTTCTTTCATATCTTTATCTTCCACTCCAAATTTTCGATGACCGACCCCGGGACTGTTTCCTGGTGTTGTTGGTCGATAAGCACTTACATCTCCATTCGTATTTTTATTAGAAGTTGCGTTCACAGCCATCTCTGCTGATGATGTTGGAACATTACTCTCAAAGGTGGTGGCTTTGTTGATCCAGGAATGTTGTTGGTTCAATGCCTTTATCTGCCTTCCCTGAGTTATGACAACTTCATGGAAAGCAATTAGTATGGTAAGAACAGCTACATAATTGTGTATGGCTTGAAGTTCACCCATATATACTTTGAGAATGGAAAAAAAAGCTTCAGGTTTTTTGAGTAGAGAAATGGAATGCAGGTGATTTGACAAGTTCGCAGGATGTTGGGGGTATTTATAATCTCGGTTGAGTATCATATCTTAATAGTTATGCCTTGTTAAGATTCCAATTATTAAGTTATACTCCCTCCGTCCTTTATTACAAGCTTTACATTTGTGAATTAGTATGTCCCAAAATATAAGCTTCATTTTAGGGTAGTCTAAACATTTATTACGTGTTTTTTTTTTCAACTTTACCCCTTATTCTTTGTATTTACTGCATTTATTCTCTCTCACTTATCTTCTTTACACATAAGGGCGTAGTTGGTAGAATAATATCCCTCCGGTTCTTTTTATAAGAGCCCAAAATTTGAATTGGCTTGATTCTTTTTATAAGAGCTCGACAAAAATTGTTTGAACATTTAATGACTTTTTTCCATCTTTGCCCCTCATAAATAATTTTTATGGCATTAATTAAAAGGTGGACTTTTTCCATTCTCTCTCCCTTTTTTTATATTCTTACTATTCTACATTCTCTTTCCTACTTTCTCACATTTATTACCCATATTCTCTCTCTTACTTGCCTCATCATAAATAAGGGCATATTTGAAAAAATAATGTTTATTTTAGATATACTCATTGCTTTTAATCAATTTTAACTATTTTCTTAAACCACGTAATACGGTTATTGAGCTCTTATAAAAAGGACCAGAGGGATTACATATTTATTTCCTTTAAATAAATTTAACTTTTTTCTTGATTAACCCAAATCGATTATTTAAAACTTACAATAAAAGGATGGAGGTATTAGCTAAAAATCATGCCATTTGACTTAAATGTGGACCGTTGATATGTAAATTATAGCTACATATCTTTTACTTAAAGGTCTCTCATCATGCGGGAATATGTTCTTGTTGCGTTTATATAACTATATACATGTCTTCTGAATGTTTGATTAGTTTATATATTATTGTGTGTGTGTGCGTGCGCGCGCGCGCGCGCGTGTCATTATTTTCCCAGCACCTCTTCAGCCTCATTTGGTTGTATTTCTTTATTCGTACGGATACTCTCAAGTGTATGCAAATGGCTTAGTGAAATCGTGATCGTGAAGCTTGAAGCTTATATCATACTTGACTTCATAATGACCTTACATGGTGGGGGAAAAGACCTTGATATGATTTTGTTTGAAATCTTATTAGCTGTGATAATACCTAATAAAGAATGGTAGGTCGGCTGGCGCACTATGAAAAACGTCAACAGGGACTATTAGTTTTATGCGTAAGTGAATGGTCTCTGTTCAATCTCACAAATCTCTATAACTTCCTCTCGTGGACAAACTCAAGTGAAGAAATACACAAGTCTTAATAACTCTGCACTATCAATTATGTTTTGTTTGTATACTTTAAAAAATTGATGGGTCGCATGATCATTGTCACTTCTAGCCGCAAGCTCAAAGGTAAAGAAAAGATTCTCAAATCTAAATAAGGCTTCCCGTAATCATATAGTTGATTTGCTTTGAGTTAGGTTCTTCACTGCATTTATTGCTTAATTATTTTACTGGGTAATGCAGAATACCAATAATTATTCTCTTGTATAATTATCCGAGACTTCTTCTGGCTGGACTCAAATCTCAAATTTGATGGTTCACTGTTTTCTTTACATCTTAACTTCACCACCGTCCAAAGTATAAACCCATGTGTATATATATAACATAGATTTCAGCCCTTGATCAGATATCTTCAATTGAATAGTCTCCTATATATGTGAAGTTTAACTTTCCCTTCGAGTTACAACTTATGTTAAGTCTCCTATATATGTAGAATATGCATTCGATTTTATCAATATATAATAATTATGCTTACCAAATCGAGCTACATTTCACTCTATTTTAATTTTTTTATGGACCAAAATGTTCTGGAAAATATATAATAAATTAAACGTTACAGGTGAAGCACCATTCGCGCCCGCGCTCGCGCGCGCGCGAGAGCACAAAGGGAAATGTTATTACTTATATTATGGTTACAAAAGGATGGCTTATATGAGAGAAGAGATTCAATTCTTTATAGTCATGATGAGAAAGATACGCCTTTCTTTTTTGATGCATCAATCATACATACATACATTCATATATGGGACCATGGAATTTAAAAATATCATGCAGCTGAACTTGACCATTTTCTAGAGTCTGCTAAATGAACTATTGTCTGACATTTATTCAGTTCAACAAAGCAACCAGGAATTCATATATCAACTGTAATTTCCTTTAACCCGGCCCTCATATATCACTAAAAAGTTGAAAAAGGGGGAAAACAGCACAACTTAAGCAGGTTCAAATACGCAAGTTTTGTATATATGTGAAGTGTAAAGTTGAAAAAGATTTTTTTTTTTTTGGAGCCAAGAAAAAGAATCACTTGCATGCTCACTGTGCGAAGTTGATCTGTTGGTACTTGTATAATAACTTCAACTTTTGAACATTAGCTTTTATCTCAACGCATTGCACCAAAGTGGCCCCAACACAAGGGAAGAATATGCCCTAATTAATTAACTAATTAATTAAATTAACAAAATAATGATGAGGGAGAATACAAAAGTCAAGTCAAAAGCGACAAGACCACATGTGCTCCTGTGTAGGATATCCCGTGCCCTACCACTATAGAACTTTCTGAGAGTCAGTCATAAACACAGTATTAATTAATTTCCATTAAACATTAATGAAGCAAATAATGAGCCATAACATATTCAATAATGAGCCATAATGAGCCATAACATATAGCAAATAATGAGCCATAACATAAACACCATCATATTCATTAGGCTAGTTGTGTTTGGTGACTAGCTAGCTAGGCTGCGCCGCTGTATGTATAGAACAAGTGGGTATTCGTTTAAGTAGAAAATCAGAGCTTTCACTGAAAGCTTCAAAACTTAATAAATTAGAGCCGCACGGTACATGTAGAAGAATCTTTTGTGGTCCCTTTCATTGAATCTCAACCTCATGATTATCAAATTAATTAATCATATAAAGTCATCAGGGAAAAATTCACAAGCTGTAGAATAAGGCATGGGTGGTGTTATGGTTTGGCCTATTTGATTTTTCTTATGAAGTGATGGTGCTAGTTAAATATTTTTTTTTTTGGTTGTATATAAATTTACTGATTGCTTTAACGGTTCTTGACAGTGTCTTTTAGTCGTTTAAGCACTTGAAGAAGCGTATCAAGCTTATGCCTTTGTAACTTCTTCAAAAATAATCAAGAATTGTGATATAGGGTACAATTCTCTTGATGGTCTTTTATTAATTACCTAGCAACTAAGTGCAATAATTGGCATGAAACAAGTAAAATGTTTTGAGCTTTTTATTTATCAACTAGGTTGTAATTAAACTAAAATGCTTTAAAACAAATATTTTTGGATTTTTAGAATAAAAACGGATGAAATTGAAATTATTTTAGAAAAAAAATAATGGAGACTGTTAACCTCATGGAATTCTTGTCAGAATTGCACATTTCCTCCTAGTTCTCCCACACTTTGGATGTATTAATGGGCATTGGAGAGTGCTAAAGTGGAGGAAATGTGTTCTTTTCATGTTTGGCACAAAAAGAGTATAAATATGGGGGAAATATGTTACTAATTGTCAAGATTACTCAACTAATGATCTTTTGTGAGTTCTTTGTGTTGAAAGGATACAGAGTCAATCATAGCTGGACTAGAGAAAGACAAATTCAAGGAGAAGGAAGTGAAATGAAGCTGAAGCCATCAACCGTGCTAGGGAAATGCAAGAAGGGATGAGGACATATAGCAGAAAGAGAAGAAACTGAACTTCAAAGATGACTGGCCGCGGCCAACCATTCCATGGGCCGCAGCCAACTTGAGGTCAGAAAGTTACTAGCCGCGGCCAAGCATCTATAGGCCACAGTCCAAAACTGGACAGAAGCTCACTGGCCACGGCCCATAGATCTCCTGGCCACGGCCAATTCCCGAAACTGCTGTTGTGCGTTTTATCACCCGGGATCTATAAAAGCAAAAAAAAAATGAGAGGTTAAAAAGGGGGGCGCAGATTAGGAAATACCTAGGGGAGGCGGCTGTGACACTCCTCTAAGCTTGGGATCGCTATAAAACAAAGGAAATCAAGTGGGGATTGAAGATTTGCAGAGATTTGAGCTGGTTTTCCTTGGTTATACAGATTTCTTTCCCTTTCTTCTTCCTTGTGCTGATATGGTAGTTCTAGCTTTGTATTTCTGTATCTACTTTGTGAACATGATTAGCTAAACTTTCATTCTAGGATTGTTTATGAACCTTTGTATGGATTAAACTTGACTCTTATTCTCTTTAAGTATCTAATGGCATATGTATGTTGATTTTACTCTATTTTCACTGCCATTTGTGACTGGCCATCATTGTGGATGATTTGTTCAACTAAGTTAAGCTTGAGAGAGTTAACTTACTTGTAGAACTTTGGTAAAATTATGCTAGACTTGAAGTTTGGAAGCTAAATGGATGATTTGTTAGTAACATAGAGATATAGTTACTAGCCTAGCATTGTCATGTTAAGGTTGGCGCTTAATGCTTATTTTCTCCTAACGGTAGCAAGAGATTGTACATGTTAAAAGAAGATAAGGAGTTGATTATGACTTGAGAGAGCTTAATCAAACTCTTGTGAGCCTTAGACGAACATACATATTTCCCATTGAACGATTCTTAAAGAAGAAATAAATCAAGTTTAGGAACTACAAAGGGGATGAACAATCCTAGGTTTATTACAACTGTTAAAATCACAAAGGATCACGTTCTTGTTCAGTAATTTATAGTTTTTACACACATATATTTTGAACTCCTTTTACCACACAACAACATGTTTTTGGTTCAACTTAATTGAACTCACCAAACCTATTGCTTGACTAAGTTGTTACTCAAATAACCTATTGCTTGACTAAGTTGTTACTCAAATCCTCGAGGGAACGATCTTACTTATCACTTTATTACTTGACACGATCCGTGCACTTGCGGTAGTGAACAAGTTTTTGGCGCCGTTGCCGAGGATTAGTTTAACAAATCTTTTGGTTGACCTTAGGTTTGTGATAGTAGATTTTGCTTGAGTCCTTAGTTAGATTTAAAATTTTTCTTTCCTTATTTTCTCTGTAAATTTTGTTTCTTTTAGTTTGATACTTGCTGGTTTATGCCTCTTGTAGGTACCACTTTGGTACATGCAACATCTACACCTGGACGGATTGATAGTGGTACTTGACGGATTACCGCACATCGAAGAAGAAATGAGTAAGAGGTGACTGAATCTAAATCAGAATCTGAGTCTGAAGCTGAAACTGAAGCTGAAACAATGGCGGATGAATATGATAGAGCTACCGTCAATGACTTTGCCAGCCGGAATATGCGAGGTACTCAATCTTGCATTCGAATGCCGGAGATGCAAGCACATACTTTTGAGATCAAACCGGTCATTATCACAATGCTGCAAATGCATGGTTTATACCATGGTCTCTACAATGAAGATGCCAACAAGCATTTGATGTACTTCTTGGAGGTGTGTGATTCCTTCAAGTAGAATGGGGTACCCCAAGATGTGCTGAGGTTGCGGCTATTCCCTCTCTCTCTCTCTCTCTATAAGGGAAAGCTAGAGATTGGTTCAACAATCTCCTGGAAGGATCCATAACTTCTTGGGCTGATCTTGAAGCTAAATTTAGAGCTCGGTTTTTCTCCGACGATAAATCTGTGGAAGCAAGGGACGAATTTCTAAGCTTTAGACAACAGCCGGATGAGCATCTGTATGCCGCCTGGGAAAGATACAAGATGCTAATGAAGCAATGCCCTAATCATGGGGTGGATAAGTAGGTAGTGATCCAGATTTTCTGTACTCACCTTAATCCTCAATCGAAGGTGATGGTGGACTCTATGACTAATGGAGGGTACCAGAGTGTGCCTGTCAATAAAGTGTTTAGACTTTTAGATCAATTATCTGTGAACAACACCCAAGGTAATGATAGAAAGACCACTCCAGCCCTGCCCAATACAAAAAAAGACTCTTCATCACACATTGCCACAATCTTATTCGCTTTGAACAAGCGTTTTGATGTACTAGAGTCTCAAATATAGAAGGGCACTTCTCATGGTGTGCATTCAGTGCAAGCTACTCTGATTGTATGTGAGCAATGCAATGATGTTCACATGCCCGACAATTGCCCTCTCTACATGGGTACTGAATCTATCAATTATATGGGCAAATTTCAACCTCCTCAAGGTAATCCATACTTACAAACTTACAACAGTGTTTGGAGAGCTCATCCCAATTTTTCTTGGAGTCAAGGTAATACCTTGAACCCTACACACAAGTCTACTTTTGGCTCCAAGCCAGTTCCTCCATCGGGTTTTCCACTGCCATCAAGGCAAGTTCCTGCAAAAGAAGATGAATCTAAGATAGAAAAGATGTTGGCCCGGATCTTATCAGAGGTGGAATCTTCAAGGGTCGAGAGTAAGGCTACCTTTTTTCTTTATGAATCTGTAATTAAGAACCTTAAAGTTCAAGCGGGATAATTAGCAATACAAGTAAATGCTATGGCACGGAATGGTCTCCCAAGTGAAACCATCCCTAATCTAAAGTGAGGTGGAAAAGAAGAATGCAATGCCATTCACTTGAGAAGTGGCAAGGTACTTTCGGATATGCCTAGCTCGAGCAAGACTGGACCAAAGCAAGATGAGCAAGAGGACATTGAGATTGATGAGGAAGAAGCCATGACTCAAGAAAATATGGTGGAAGAGGATGAAACTAAAAAAAGAAAGCAGACTGAAGGAGGGTTGGATGATGTTGGCAAGAGTAAGAAGGGGGAACAAGAGTTGAATAATGAGAAAAAGAGAAAGCCAACCAACTGTCATGCCTCCACTACCCTTCCCTCAAAGATTCAAGAAGAAGGAGGAAGATGCACAATTCAGAAAGTTTGTGAACATGTTTAAGCAACTACAGGTAAACATTCCATTTGCCGAAGCTTTAGAGGGTATGCCTAAATATGCCAAGTTCCTCAAGGATGTGTTGTCCAAGAAAAGGTGATTTAATGAATTTGAAACTGTGGCATTAATTGAAGAATGTAGTGCGGTGATCCAAAAAAAGTTACCCACCAAGCTGAAGGATCCAGGAAGTTTCTATATTCCTTGCAATATTGGGATGAACTTTAATGGTAAAGCCCTATGTGACTTAGGTGCTAGCATCAACTTGATGCCTCTAGCCGTTTTTAACCAACTGGGGTTGGGAGAGCCAAGACCTACTACAGTAACCCTTCTATTTGCTGATTGGAGTATTTCTAAGCCTAGAGGAATCATTGAAGATGTCCTAGTGAAAGTAGACAAGTTCATCTTCCCAGCAGACTTTGTGGTGCTGGATTGTGAGGTTGATTGGAAGATACCACTCATTCTAGGCCGTTTATTCCTAGCCACAGCAAGGACTCTTATTGATGTGGAAAAGGGCGAAATCACTTTGAGGGTGGACAATGAAAAAGTAATCTTTAACATGCCAAAAGCGTTGAAGTTCTATGATGATTCAACCCAATGCTCATTTGTTGATATATTGGACTTGCTCATTCCTCAAGAGTCATATGCTTCTATGATAAAAGATCCTTTAAAGGCATTTCTAATTGGGGAGAAAAGCTTGGATGAATTTGATGAAGAAGCTATTGAAAACCTTTTTCGAATAGAAGCATTCCCTCACTCAAGACCGAGGAATTTTGAGCCACTTGAGGTGGTTGAGGCTTTGAGTACTCCTTTGAAGCCCTCTATTGAAGTTCCACCAGCTCTCGAATTGAAACCTTTACCGTCTCATCTAAAGTATGCCTACCTGGGGAATTCTAACACTTTACCGGTTATTGTCTCTTCCGTTCTCTCTGATCTGTAAGAAGAGAAGCTCCTACGAGTCTTGAGAGAGCACAAGCGGGCCATAGGATGGACAATAGCTGATATTAAGGGAATAAGTCTTTCGATATGTATGCACAAAATTCTGCTAGAAGATGATCATAAAACTTCTATTGAGCATCAAAGGTGCTTGAATCCAATCATGAAAGAAGTGGTCAAGAAAGAAATCGTCAAATGGCTCTCAACTGGAATTGTGTACCCTATTTCTGATAGTTCATGGGTGAGCCCAGTCCAATATGTCCCTAAGAAGGTTGGCATGACTGTAGTGGCTAACACTCAAAATGAACTGATCCCCACTCGCACAGTGACTAGATGGCGGGTGTGTATGGATTATCGGAAGCTCAACACTGCTACAAGAAAGGATCATTTTTCTTTGCTGTTCATCGATCAAATGTTGGATAAGCTAGTGGGTCAGGAGTTCTTTTGTTTCCTTGATGGTTATTCCAGTTACAACCAAATTGCCATAGCTCCAGAAAACCAAGAGAAGACTACCTTTACTTGCCCCTATGGCACTTTTGCTTTTAGAAGAATGCCCTTTAAACCATGCAATGCGCCGGCCACATTTCAAAGGTGCATGATATCCATTTTTTCTGATATGATTGAAAAGACTATTGAAGTATTCATGGACGATTTCTCTGTCTTTGGTCCATCTTTTGACTCGTGCTTGGAGAATTTGGATGTGGTGCTTAAAAGATGTGAAGAGACAAACTTGATTCTCAATTGGGAGAAATGTCACTTCATGGTGCAAGAAGGCATTGTACTTGGCCATAAGGTATCCAAGAAAGGGTTGGAAGTAGATAGAGCTAAAATTGCTATTATTGAGCAATTACCACTACCTACTAATGTGAAAGGTATCCAAAGATTTCTTGGATATGCCGGGTTCTACCAGAGATTTATCAAGGATTTCTCAAAAATTTCCAAGCCCCTTTCTAAGCTATTGGAGAAAGATGTGGAATTCAAGTTTGATCATGAGTGCCTACAAGCTTTTGAGGAGTTAAAGAAGCGTCTCATTTCAGCCCCTATCTTAGTAGCTCTAGATTGGGTCTTTCCTTTTATTATCATGGCCGATGCGAGTGATTACGACGTTGGTGTTGTTCTTGGGCAAAAGGCAGAGAAACTCTTCCACCCCATATACTATGCTAGCAAAACTCTTGATTGTGCCCAACTCAATTATACCACCACTGAAAAGGATTTACTTTCCATAATCTATGCATGTGAGAAATTTTGACCTTATATTGTGGGTACTAAGGTTATTATTCATACTGATCATTTAACTCTAAAGTACCTACTCACCAAGAAGGATTCTAAGACTAGATTGATTTGCTGGGTGCTCTTACTTCAGGAGTTTGACTTAAACATCATTAACAAAAAAGGTACAGAGAATCAAGTAGCAGACTACTTGTCAAGTTTGAGTACTAAGGCTCAACTTGATAATTTTGACATGATCCATGCATCATTCCCGGATGAGCAACTGTTCTTCGTCGATCATTCATCCACACTATGGTTTGCCGACTTTGTAAATTACTTGATCTGTGGAGTGTTACCTCTAGATTTCAACTTGAAAGGGGCAAGCTTCACCCAAGAGGGGGGTGAATTGGGTGATGTTATAAATTTTTCGTTTGAGATGATAATATGTAAATAGAGTAGAGTAGAGAAGATTTAAACACAGAGATTTATACTGGTTCGGCTTAACAACAATGCCTACGTCCAGTCCTCAGAGATCAAGACCTACTGAGCTTTTCACTATACTTCCAAGATTCAATGGGCTCTTAGAACGCCACAAAACAACAATCGTCCTTGAATGGACTATGAGCAGAAATATTCTCTCAACAAGAAACTTCTCTCCCCCTTACGACAAGTCTTATGTGCAGAGAAACAACCTATGAACCTTCTCACTTGCTTATGTTTACAAGACTCATGAGTGGAAGATAATATAAGGAATTCTCTCAACTGCTTCTCTCGTAAGGAATAACTACCCTCTCAAGGTCCCAATACCTTGAGATCACATAAACACAGAATTTTGAGTTTGTATGAGGACTCTCTTATAGAGCAAATGAATAAACACTGAAGATCAAAGTGTATACAGAGAAAACAGATGAATAGCAGAGAATTGGTATAAGCTTGTGAATTCTTGTGCTTCGTTGCATTTTGATTATCCTTGAATCTCTGTATATATAGTTGCTTCAGTTTTTGCCCGTTTGAGAAATCATCATTGGAGGAGCTGGACATTTGCAACTGTAGAAGAACACGCGCATGTTTGAATAATCTGAATGTGGTTGGTGCGAACGTGTCTGTAATTATGCTGTCTGCCAATGTTTGACTTTTCTCTATAACAACAAATTTGAAAAGTTCATCTTCCTGTATTATACTTTTAAAATAATCAAAACAATGTTAGATAAGAATAATAAGTAATGATGATATGAATTAATAACAATAAACCATATTCGTAATGAACGTTATGAGACTTATCATATTCTGTGGTCAACAGGGCATCACTTCGAGCATGAAAGGCTCACCTCGAGTGATCTCCTATTTTTCTTCATATACCTCTGTTATCGGGTTGTGCTTGCATGGAATATCAGAGAGAAAAGATCTTCACTCGCGAGTGAAGAGAGGTCTCACTCGAGCACAATATCTCTGCTCGAGTGATCTTGGCATTTTACACTGGGAGTGTCTTCTTGGGTTATCACTCGCATACCATTTTGACAAGAGTGAGAATTTGCACTCGCGGGTGATATGGACCCTCACTCGAGCACACTTACCTCTGCTCGAGTGAGAAGCATATTCTTAGGGAATATGCTCTCTAAACCATCACTCGCATCAGAATTTCAGAGGGATAGAATTTTCACTCGCGAGTGATTTTGGCCCTCACTCGAGCACACTTACCTCTGCTCGAGTGAGAAGCATATTCTCAGGGAATATGCTCTCTTGAACAGGCACTCGCAACTGATCTTGAGAGGGATGGAAATATTACTCGTAAGCATGGACGTGTCACTCCAAGCATGGATGGGTGTGCTCGAGCACACTTGCACATTTCTGAAATTCAAGACTCTCGGCCAAGTGCTCGCGTCTCTTGCTCGAGTGAATATAGGAAGCATGCCATCACTTTTGCTCTCGGCCAAGTACTCGCAGTGCCTTTCTCGAGTGAAAGATGGAAGCATGCTATAACTTGCTCTCGGGCAAGCACTCGCATGCCTCTTCTCGAGTGAATGGAGGAAGCATCCCATTACTTGCTCTCGGCCAAGCACTCGCATGCCCTCACTCGCATACGTGCTCGAGTGAGAATGACTTCTCTGCTCGAGTGTATACTTGTGCTTCGAGTGATCCATTGAATACAAAGGGAGAAAGCCTCTCGGGTACTCACTTCCTGGCTTTCTCTCACACCTGCTCGAGTACAGAAGAGATTTGTGCTCGAGTGCAGATTCATGCTCGAGCACTCAAGTGCATTTTCACAGCAGATATCAGCAAACTCAAAACATGCATTTGGTAACTTGGAATCTTTTCTAAATCTTCTGAAAGCATATCTTACACACAATTGAATTATTGTTATCATCAAAACTTGGGATCTAACATTCTCCCCCTTTTTGATGATGACAAAACTCTTTGTGATGAAGATTTATTAGAAATTGATTGTGATTGAAAATTTTTGAAATTTCTTCAATGTTTCCAAATACATATCAAGTTTAAGTTTCAAATTCAATTTTTCCTGCAATGGTTCCTCTGGACACTTTAACAGCCAAGGTAAGTATAGTAAACTTAATAACTTGAAACATTATTGAAAGAAAAACTTGAACAACATTTCATAACATAATAACTTGAAACCCAAAATGACATACATTTCAATTCCTATCCATTACAGAAATCTACCCATACACCCATATACACCCTACAGCTCAGAAAACATCACACATCCTTCTCCCCCGTTTTGTCAACATCAGGAGGGGGTTCTGGAGGTGGAACAAAAGATATCATTGCAGAGAGAGGGTCAATGGGCTGGTCAGGAGATGGTGGTTGAGGGACAAATGTAACATCTACATTAGACTCAGGATCAGTGAAAAGCACATGAGTCTGTGGATGAGGGGGTGAGGTATGAGTGGTCTCTGGAGGCACCCCGGAAGATGAGGAGGGAAAATGTGAATGCAAGAAGGTCTCCATATTAGTGATCCTCTGTGACATCTCATCTTGTGTTTTGAACATCAGTTCAAAATTAAGATTGGCCTGGTCTACCAATTTAATGACTTGTGTTTCCATCTTCTCCACAAGCTTCTCATACTCAGTCACTAACTCCTTCTTCAAACTTGATACAGCTTGATTAATTACCTCAGACAGATGATTGGACAGAGAGGCATTGAGAAATGAAGGAGGGGGAATAGGGCCTTGTGCAGATGATTGTGCCTCATCTCCTCTAGATGGAGTGGCTTCCCTCTTTGATGTGGCTTTGGTCCGACTCACTGGAAGATTGATACCCATGTGAGTTAATTGAGTCTTTCCAAACCTTGAGATAAGAACCCTTTCTTTTCCTTCCAAATACCAGATTTTGTTTTTCATCAAAATAAAGGAAACTAGTTGAGGGTAAGGTATGGTTGTGGATCTTGTTGAAGAAAAACGAAACCTTCTCATCTCACTAAAAATGATCTCCCCTACATTCCTTTGTTGCCCAGCAACCAATGAAGCCAATAGATAGTAATCCCTTTGTGCAAAGTGAGTAAAGTTTCTGGATTTATTAACTATGCTCCGTGAATAAATGTAATGAAGGACTCTGTGTTTATCAGGCATATCAATAGGCTTGAAAGTGAGGGGGCCAATTGGATCTTTTGGTCTCAAAATGTTAAAGGTTTCATTGACAGAAAATGAAGGTGGGTCAGTAGGAGGTGCCACATAACCAAGTAAATCATTTATGATTTTGGCAGAAATCATAATGAATTTCCCTCTAATGGTTGTAGACACAGCTTCTTCAATCAAATCCCCGGATCTAGACATGATATTATGAGTTTTCATGTTGGAATAAAATGTCTTTACAACAGTGGGGGAATATGGCAAATGAATTTCTAACCAAGGAGCATAGTATTGAAGATAAGGGTATAAGTCCAAATGACAATTCTCTTTCAGATAATCCAAATCAACATATACTACAGGGCAGAAATGTCTATGCTTAAATTCATCATCATATACCTTCTGTGGTAAAGCCTTAAGCTCTGTCACATTGAATCCCTCAGGAGGACTAGTGAGTTGGTCATCCACTGGTGCTTGAGAGGCAGAAGGTGCTCCTGAAGCAGAAGCACTTGGGTGCTTAACTTGATGTGAACTTGAGACACCAGCCTGAGATGTGATCTTCCCAACTATCTTGTCCAATTTGGATTTTTCTATTGCTTCCCTGAGTTGATTACTGAGAATATCCCCAGAAGAAGAGGATGATTGGGATTGCTCTAAATCCTTCTTCTTTCCCTTTCCTTGTACCTCTTTGGATTGAGACCGAGTGATTATGGGTTCCTTGAAGACCACACCTTTTGATTTCTTTGGAGGTGGTTGGTCTTTCTTGGAAACTTGAGGCTTTGGGTGATGTTTCTTAGCAGGGGTTCTCTTTTTGGTCTTAGGCTTTGGAGGCGGTGAAGGTGAGGGAGAGTTTTTGGGAGATGGAGGAGTAAGTTCAGGGGTTGCAGATTCACTGGCAGCAGAGTGAGTGGAAGAAGGAGAATGAGATTTTTGAGGAACAGAAGGTAACTTTGTTCTTGCCATTTGAAAAATGGAAGAGAAACAAGAAATCTTGTTTTTGAAAAAAAATATAGACACACGAAGAGGAAATTAGGGCACAAGTGAAGAATGCAGAAAACAAGAATCACCTCTTATAGAAGATTGAGAGGTTGTAACATCGATTTGAAGCAGAAGGATGTGATTAAATGATGAGAGAGCGGTTGAAGATGAAAGGTTGTGACTTTCGAGTGAGAGAGCACTTCGAGTGAGAGGAGGAAGTGCGACGTTCTGAGCTCCCCAGTAATTGATATAAGTGACAGTGCTCGAGCATGATCCCTAGTGCTCGAGTGATGTTCATACTGTGCTTGCGAGTGTTCTATCTGTGCTCGAGTGATGTTCTGGAAAAATAAAGAAACAAGTAGAACGTACCTGGATTGTTGATTCCCTGACATATTTTTGCACCTTTGTACTCAAATCCTCCAAGATCATTTGAGTAACCATGAGTTTGATCATTTTTGCAAATAAATTCTTCTTCCTCACTCGAGTAGGCATTCCTCACTTCAAGCATGTTCATACCATGCTTCGAGTGAAAATTCCTCACTCGCGAGTGAGCTCAATTTTCACTGTAGTTTATGATATATTCCCTTGGTATTAATAACTCCTCTGTTAACCTCTGTTTTCCATGTTAGGAAGCAGAGTATCAAAAATAGTGCTGTGCTCGAGCAGAGCTTTTTGTGCTTCGAGTGACACAGCTCCTCACTCGAGCAGCACCTCCTGTGCTTCGAGTGAGACTCCTGCAAAAACAAATTTTGGCCACTCCGATGCCAAAGTTAATATGGTTATCATCAAAACAAACATTTAATTAAGCTTTTCAACAAGGAATCTTACAACTCATTGGGATTAACCATTCCCAATTCTCTTCGAATATAGAGAAATTGCTCTTTTGCAATTGGTTTTGTGAAAATATCCGCAAGTTGAAGATGAGTTGGTATGAATTCCACTTTGACATCTTTCTTTTGAACATGATCTCGAATGAAATGATGTCGAATGTCTATATGCTTGGTTCTTGAATGTTGTACAGGATTCTTTGCCAAGCTTATCGTGCTAGTATTATCACAATAGATTGGGATTTCTTTTAAATAAATTCCCAAATCTTGAAGTTGTTGTTTTAACCACAGCACTTGAGAACAACAACTTGCCACAGCTATATATTCAGCTTCAGTCGAAGATAATGAGACTGTGTTCTGCTTCTTGCTGAAACATGACACTAGAGAACCTCCGAGAAATTGACATTGTCCACTAGTACTCTTTCTGTCAGTTTTATATCCACCGTGATCTGAATCTGAATAAGCCATTAAGTACTCGTTCCCTCTCTTTGGATACCAAAGTCCAAGCTCTGAAGTATCTCCTAGATATTTGAAAATTCTTTTTACTGTCTCTGCATGAGATACTTTAGGATTGGATTGATACCTTGCACACATTCCTACGCTGAACTGAATATCTGGCCTGCTTGCTGTAAGATAGAGTAATGAACCAATCATTCCTCTATACTTTGTGATGTTGAAGCTAGGTCCCTTTACATCAGCATCCAGCAATGTTGTAGAACTCATTGGAGTATCAGCTCCATTAGCATTATCTAGTCCATATTTCTTTAACAACTCTTTCAAATATTTTGTCTGAGATATAAATATTCCATTCTTCTTTTGTTTGATCTGAAGTCCAAGGAAGAAGTTCAATTCTCCCATCATAGACATTTCAAATTCTCCCTGCATAATCTTAGAGAAATCTTGACACATAGATTCGTTAGTGGCACCGAAAATAATATCATCAACATAAATTTGAACTATTAGAATATCATTTTTGTTATGTTTGATGAATAAAGTTGTATCAACTTTCCCTCTGACAAAACCTTGATCAAGAAGAAATTTGCTTAGTCTTTCATACCAAGCTCTGGGTGCTTGTTTCAAACCATATAATGCTTTCTTAAGTTTGAAGACATAATCAGGTTTTGTTTCATCTTCAAAACCAGGAGGTTGTTCGACATAAACTTCCTCCATAATATAACCATTTAGAAAAGCGCTTTTTACATCCATTTGATAAAGTTTAAAACTTTTGATGCAAGCAAAGGCTAAGAGTACTCGTATTGCTTCCAATCTTGCTACTGGAGCATATGTTTCCTCATAATCAATACCTTCTTCTTGATTATAGCCTTTGGCAACCAATCTTGCTTTATTTCTCACAATGATTGCAGATTCATCAAGTTTGTTTTTGAAAACCCATTTGGTCCCTATAACCGTATGGTCTTTAGGTCGAGGAACCAAATCCCAAACTTGATTTCTTTGAAATTGATTTAGTTCTTCTTGCATAGCAATCACCCAATCATTGTCAGATAAAGCTTCATCTATATTAGAAGGTTCAATCTCAGAAATAAAAGCAGAAAATGTTACCTCATTGAGGATTCTATTTCTGGTTTTGACACCTTCATGAATATCTCCTATAACTTGATCAATTGGATGATCCTTCATATGTCTCCATGCTTTAGGTTGATCATGATCATCAACATCTTCTAAATTTTGAAAATCATTTGTTTCAAAATCATCCTGCTTTGAAATAGATTTGTTTTTCTTGATTGAATCCATTTCTTCTTCATCATTAAGTTTTGTCTGAGATTCAATTTCATCAAACACAACATGAATAGATTCTTCAATAGTACATGTTCTTTTATTGAAAACTCTATAAGCTTTACTTCTATTAGAATATCCTAGAAAAATACCTTCATCAGACTTTGAATCAAATTTTCCTAAATTTTCCTTACCATTGTTGTGAATGAAACACTTACACCCGAAGATATGAAGATGAGCAATATTTGGCTTTCTTCCTTTGTAGAGTTCATATGGTGTCTTTCCAAGAGATTTGCGAATATATGCTCTGTTTGAGATATAGCATGCAGTACTCATTGCATCTGCCCAGAACACTTGTGACATTTCTTTTTCATTAAGTAAAGCTCTTGCCATTTCTGTAAGCACTCTGTTCTTCCTTTCCACTACTCCATTTTGTTGAGGTGTTCTAGGAGCTGAGAAGTTGTGATCTATCCCCTCGTTGTTGCAGTACTCTTCAAACAATTGGTTATCAAATTCTCCTCCATGATCTGTTCTAATAGAGACAATAGAAATACCTTTCTCATTTTGAACCTTTTTGGCAAACATAATAAATTCAGCAAAAGTTTCATCTTTTGAGGCAATGAATATAGTCCAAGCAAATCTTGTAAAATCATCTACAATTACTAACGTATATAAATTTCCTCCAAAACTTTTTACTCTTGCAGGTCCTACCAAATCCATATGAAGTAATTGTAAAGGTTTTGAAGTAGAAATTTCATATTTTGTTTTAAAAGAAGATTTAGTTTGTTTGCCTTTTTGACATGCATCACAAATCATGTTATCTTTGAATTTAAGTTTGGGAAGGCCAACAACTAAATCTTTTCTGATCAATTTGTCAAGTTGATTCATATTGACATGAGCCAAACGCTTATGCCATAACCAACTTTCCTCTGATCGACTAAGAAAACAGTTTTCAGAAGAGTTTGAATTTAAATCAATTGTATAACAATTACCGTCCCTTTGAGCTCGGATTTTTGCCTTGATAGTTTCTTTGTTTAGAAGTAGATCTTTCTTACTTACTATCAAGCATTCTTTTGAATCGAAAATCACCCAGTTATCTTTGTCAGTGCTTTGGCTTACGCTTAAGAGATTGTGGCATAAACCTTCAACATAATATACTCCGTTGATTTGAAAGCCATCTGTTCTTCCCACTTCTCCAATTCCAGCAATACGTCCGGATTGATTTCCTCCAAAAGTCACCTTTCCTCCTTCTCTAGGTTCAAACATGGTGAACTTATTTTTGTCACCAGTCATGTGTCTCGAACATCCACTATCAATATACCATTTGTTCGCTCGAGATGCTTTGAGACATACCTAGAATAAGATGATCAAGTTTTAGGTACCCACACTTTCTTGGGTCCTTTGTGGTTAGTATTTGGAATATGTGTCCCTTTCGGAACCCATTTATATGTTCCACCGACCTTTCCCTTTTTGAAATAACACGATGAAGTATAATGTCCTTTTCTATTACAAAAATTGCATGATACAAATGGATTTGATATATGCACAGAATTCCTGAAATAATTAAGATAGTTTCTACTATTCTTCTTATTCTTATCATGCACAGCATTATATCCAATTCCAGTTTTATCAAAAGAAACTTTCTGAGAGCTTAAGATAACCTTGAGAGTTTCACTTCCTTTAGTAAATTTTTCAACAATCTTTGTTAAGTCCTCTATTTTCTTATCTTTCTCTTTACACATTTCATATGATGATATGACATTACTTTCTAATTCTTTTACTTTCTTCTTATAACTAACCATTTCTTTAGCAACTTTAATGAACTCTGTATGCAATGCATTATATTCAGATAATAATTCATTATAAGAGGGTTCAGAGTCACTTACCTCAGAGTCTGATTCTTCTTCCTTAGCTACCAAGCATAGATTGGCTACTTCGTCATTGTCATTTTCTTCGTCTGACGAACTATCACCCCAAATAGATGATATATATGCTTTCTTTTTCTGTTTCTTTTTGTCTTTGTTTTTGAAGCATTCAGATTTGATGTGTCCTGGTTTTCCACATTCATAGCATACTATTTGGTGTTCCTTGTTTTCTTTCTTGCTTGGTCCACCTTGATAATTCTTGAAATTCCTTTGTCCTCTTCTGTAGAATTTCTTGAACTTTCTCACGATCATTCCCATTTCATCATCACTAGGAACATTTTCATTTTCGGAAGTTCCTTCTTCTTCTTGAATAACTTTAAATGCAACTCCCTTTTTCTTTTTATCATCGAATTCTTCAAGTTCCTTTTTGAATTTCAACTTACCTTCATATTCAGAAAGACTTCCAAAGAGAGCAGCTACGGATCTCATAGACTCTCCTTTGGCTTCTTCGATGGCTGTCACCTTTGCTTCCCATTCTTTCGTAAGAATATTAAGAATCTTTCTTACCTGGGAATTTTGATCAAACGACTTTCCAAGAGCAGATAATTGATTAACAAGATGAGTATACCTTAGTTCAAATTCTGATATACTCTCTCCAGATTTCATACGAAATAAATCATACTCTGTAATTAAAGTATTGATCCTATTCTCTTTGATTCCAGATGTACCTTCGTGAGCAATTTCAAGGGCATCCCACATATCTTTGGCAGTAGGTAGAGTACATATACGAAAATATTCTTTTTGACTAAGAGCACTCTGTATCATTAAAATGGCTTTGCTATTTAACGTTACTAACCTCTTGTCATTTTCGTCAAACTCATCTGGAGTCTTTTTGACTGCTCTATCTTCGATTTTCTTCACTGGAACATAGTCACCATCTTGTATAACATTCCATAACCCATACTCGTTGGCCATCACGAACACTCTGAATTTGGCTTTCCAGAACGAAAAATGTTCTCCAGCAAATCCAGGAGGTCTAGTGATTGAAGCACCATCTGGAAGGATATTTTCACCCATTGTTGCCATTGATAGGATCCTTCTCAAGCTGTTAGGCTCTTCGGAGAAGACGAGGCTCTGATACCAAATGAAAGGGGCAAGCTTCACCCAAGAGGGGGGTGAATTGGGTGATGTTATAAATTTTTCGTTTGAGATGATAATATGTAAATAGAGTAGAGTAGAGAAGATTTAAACACAGAGATTTATACTGGTTCGGCTTAACAACAATGCCTACGTCCAGTCCTCAGAGATCAAGACCTACTGAGCTTTTCACTATACTTCCAAGATTCAATGGGCTCTTAGAACGCCACAAAACAACAATCGTCCTTGAATGGACTATGAGCAGAAATATTCTCTCAACAAGAAACTTCTCTCCCCCTTACGACAAGTCTTATGTGCAGAGAAACAACCTATGAACCTTCTCACTTGCTTATGTTTACAAGACTCATGAGTGGAAGATAATATAAGGAATTCTCTCAACTGCTTCTCTCGTAAGGAATAACTACCCTCTCAAGGTCCCAATACCTTGAGATCACATAAACACAGAATTTTGAGTTTGTATGAGGACTCTCTTATAGAGCAAATGAATAAACACTGAAGATCAAAGTGTATACAGAGAAAACAGATGAATAGCAGAGAATTGGTATAAGCTTGTGAATTCTTGTGCTTCGTTGCATTTTGATTATCCTTGAATCTCTGTATATATAGTTGCTTCAGTTTTTGCCCGTTTGAGAAATCATCATTGGAGGAGCTGGACATTTGCAACTGTAGAAGAACACGCGCATGTTTGAATAATCTGAATGTGGTTGGTGCGAACGTGTCTGTAATTATGCTGTCTGCCAATGTTTGACTTTTCTCTATAACAACAAATTTGAAAAGTTCATCTTCCTGTATTATACTTTTAAAATAATCAAAACAATGTTAGATAAGAATAATAAGTAATGATGATATGAATTAATAACAATAAACCATATTCGTAATGAACGTTATGAGACTTATCATATTCTGTGGTCAACAGGGCATCACTTCGAGCATGAAAGGCTCACCTCGAGTGATCTCCTATTTTTCTTCATATACCTCTGTTATCGGGTTGTGCTTGCATGGAATATCAGAGAGAAAAGATCTTCACTCGCGAGTGAAGAGAGGTCTCACTCGAGCACAATATCTCTGCTCGAGTGATCTTGGCATTTTACACTGGGAGTGTCTTCTTGGGTTATCACTCGCATACCATTTTGACAAGAGTGAGAATTTGCACTCGCGGGTGATATGGACCCTCACTCGAGCACACTTACCTCTGCTCGAGTGAGAAGCATATTCTTAGGGAATATGCTCTCTAAACCATCACTCGCATCAGAATTTCAGAGGGATAGAATTTTCACTCGCGAGTGATTTTGGCCCTCACTCGAGCACACTTACCTCTGCTCGAGTGAGAAGCATATTCTCAGGGAATATGCTCTCTTGAACAGGCACTCGCAACTGATCTTGAGAGGGATGGAAATATTACTCGTAAGCATGGACGTGTCACTCCAAGCATGGATGGGTGTGCTCGAGCACACTTGCACATTTCTGAAATTCAAGACTCTCGGCCAAGTGCTCGCGTCTCTTGCTCGAGTGAATATAGGAAGCATGCCATCACTTTTGCTCTCGGCCAAGTACTCGCAGTGCCTTTCTCGAGTGAAAGATGGAAGCATGCTATAACTTGCTCTCGGGCAAGCACTCGCATGCCTCTTCTCGAGTGAATGGAGGAAGCATCCCATTACTTGCTCTCGGCCAAGCACTCGCATGCCCTCACTCGCATACGTGCTCGAGTGAGAATGACTTCTCTGCTCGAGTGTATACTTGTGCTTCGAGTGATCCATTGAATACAAAGGGAGAAAGCCTCTCGGGTACTCACTTCCTGGCTTTCTCTCACACCTGCTCGAGTACAGAAGAGATTTGTGCTCGAGTGCAGATTCATGCTCGAGCACTCAAGTGCATTTTCACAGCAGATATCAGCAAACTCAAAACATGCATTTGGTAACTTGGAATCTTTTCTAAATCTTCTGAAAGCATATCTTACACACAATTGAATTATTGTTATCATCAAAACTTGGGATCTAACACAACTCTCATCAAAGGCATAAGTTCTTGAATGAAGTGAAGAGGTACTTTTGGGATGAACCTTACTTATTCAAGAGGTGCCCCGACCAACTCATTTGAAGGTGTGTTCCTAAAAATGAACAAGAGTGCATTCTGCATTGTTGTCATTCATCTGAGTATGGTGGCCATTTTGGAGGAGAGAAAACCACTGTGAAGGTCATTCAGAGTGGGTTCTATTGGCCTTTTCTATTCAAAGATGCATATGCATTTGTCCTCCAGTGTGATAGGTGCCAAAGAGTAGGGAATATATCTGAAGGAATGAGATGCCACTAAACAGCATGCTCGAAGTCGAACTCTTTGATGTTTGGGGGATTGACTTTATAGGTCTATTTCCTAAGTCTTTCAACAATGAATATATTTTAGTTGGAGTGGACTATGTCTCAAAATGGATCGAAGCTACTGCATGTGTGACTAATGATGCTAAGATAGTACTAAAAATCCTCAAAAAGCATATCTTCACAAGATTTGGCACACCAAGAGCAATTATCAGTGATGGTGGTTCACACTTCTGCAATCACCAATTTCAAGCTTTGATGAAGAAATATGGTGTTAGACACAAAGTAGCATTGCCCTACCACCCCCAAACAAATGGCCAAGCTGAGATTTCCAATCGGGAGATCAAGAACATCCTGGAGAAGATGGTGAATACTACTAGGAAGGACTGGTCTTCCAAGTTGGATTATGCTCTATGGGCTTCCTAAACAGCTTACAAAATGCCTATTGGTATGTCTCTATATCATTGGTGTTTGGGAAAGCATGCCATTTTGATTTAACCATAATTTTATATATTTTTAATTAATTAAATAGGGACTCTTAATGTATTTTCCAGGGCATTATCGCATGATTAAGCACTTATTTTAATTAGAGGCATTTGTATTGAATTAATTGTAATAAAAGGGTAAAATTGCCATAATTATTAAATATTTATACATATGATCTCTTGAACTTTTAATACTACCTTATGCTTAATTTTTGCATTGCAGGTGCTTTGGGTCACAATTGGTGATTTTTGGAGTCTGAATACAAGGAAAATTACAGAAAAGGACCAGAGCAAATTACAGAAAAGTACCCATCAGCTTTTTCATGAGGAAAATTTATTGGAGAAAATTACAGAACAATACCCAAGCCACAAATTCAACATTCAAACCGACAGAAAAGCAAAATCTGGGGGGGTTTTCATTGAACTTCTGGAAGACGTAGAAATTATATGCACGCGCATATCACGGAAAGATTTGTGTTGCAGCTTGCTTTCAGACTGCACCTAATATGGTTGGTGAAGGGAAATGGACAACAGCAATCTCTCTATATATACCTTCATCTTCACCACCAGTAAGCATCCCGACTGCAACCGCAACTCTTCCTTCTTCAATTTTCTTCTTTCATTTGCCGAGGTGCTACAGAATGGGGAGTTGAAGTAAGAAAGAGGTCACCACTTACACCACTGACCTCTTCCCTTCATCACCACCATTCACCTTTACCAGCCTCTGCACCTTCCTTACCACCACGTTCTTCATTTTCATCACCACACCATCATCTTGTTCACAGTCCAGCAGCTCCTTCATCCCAACCACCATCACTTTTGTTTTTCTCCACCAAAAGCCATCAAAAACTACAAGTGCAGCACCCTCATCTCCTCTCTGTGATATTTTAGAAAGTTTTGCATTTTCCAGCGAACTATTCCAGTTTTCCGGCCCCCACTTCCGGCGAAGCTTGATTTTTTGTGAAACATTTTCTCCTCCGTTGTGTCTTATTTTCTTCCTACCATTGTCCTTCCATCATGCAAATACCACATCATCATTTTCCATCAGTTTTTCTGTGACTCCCGTGTTGTTTCCAATTTTCCAGTGAAGTTTTGTAGTTTTCCGGCCCCCATTTCCGGCGACCTCCCATCACTCTCTTCCTCAATTCCGGCGATCTCTTCATCATCAACCACCAGTCCGAGTTGCAGAAATTGAGGCAGCTGAAATTTTGAGTTACACCACCTGGAGCCACGAGTTTGAGGATCTGCGAATGAGAAATGCTTTAGTTCGTGTTGCAGTTGGTTCATTAGCTTAATGCATGATGACATCATCATACATGTATGCTGACATCATCATGCATGTTTCAACTTTTGTCTTGCGTGAACGTAAAAACTGAATCAGGGGAGTTTTGTTTTTTATTTTTTTCCTATTCCAATATTTTGTTTGAATAATGTGTGATTAAATTTGTGTTGTGAGGTTTATATATAGACTTTGCCTATAATTTAAATTAATTTGAGTGGTGTGTTTATTTATATATTTAATTAAATTGTATTTTTATTAATTTATTTATTTTTATTTTTATTTTTTAACAAGAAAAACCCAAAAATCAATTTTCCCTTGTTTTATTGAATTTGCTTTTGCATGACATTTAGTATTACCTAGGATTCAATTAAAGGCTCCTTGAGAAAAGAGAGACGACCTGAGTATTGCATTATACTGCAATTCTTGGATTAAAAATCTTGTATTTGACCCCAAGACGCAAAGATACGGTCAAATCAATGGCGCCGTTGCCGGGGAGTCATTTTTGACTCCATGGTTAACTAAGTGTCAATTGAGAAATTGATTTGGGGTTGCCTGTGTGAGCTTCTTGATTTTTACAATAGTTTCATACCATTTCCATATTTTTCATTAAAAAAAAAAAATTCTGTCTATTTTATTTTTTTTTTCCCCACAAATAGGTGCATTTAGATCCTTACCACTACATTCATACTCATCATTGCATTTTCACTCTATTTCGTTAAGTTCATTCTGTGTCTTGCATTTAGCTGTGTTGAGTGGTTTGAATTTAATTAGTAGTTTAATTCAAAAAAAAAAAAAACTTTCATTCCCTTTTAGTGGCTTCATTGTGAATAACTTGTTTTTATTGTAATTCTCGTTCATTAGTGATATGATTTTGGCATTTAAATATTTACATAAACTTGCATTTTTTTTTCTTTGTAGTTTTTCCCCCTTAAAATTTGTGTGCAAAATAGTTTTGGTATTTCATTAATCCATTGTTTTCTTAATTTGTTTCTTTTGTATGTCCGATCAATCTGAAAAGACATTAGATCATTCTTCTAATTTTGAATTGTTCATTGACTTAAGTGATTGTGCTTCTCAAGGTACCACTATGGCAAATAATGGTGAAGGACAAAGGAGAAGAACTATTAGGGATGTGACAAGATCAGACGTCACTATTGATCCTTTTAGTGCCGCATGCCCTAACCTTAATGTCAATTTTGAGCTTAAGGGACCTTTGCTTGCTTCACTACCTCGTTTTCATGGACTTGAGAAGGAAAATCCTTACAACCATCTCAATGCATTACACGTGGCTTGCTCAAATATGAAGCCTGTCGGTGCTCGCCTAGAAGATGTACAACTGAAGGTGTTCTACTTCACCTTGGAAGGGAAGGCGAAAGAGTGGTATATGATGCTACCAAGGCAGGTTAATGACGCTCTTCATTCATGGGGAAATCTGAAAAAAGCCTTCTTGGAAAAACACTTTCCCGCTGCAAGGATTGCTGAGCTCAAGAAGGAGATTTACTCTATCAAACAAGACCCCTCAGAGTCTTTTTATGAGTATTGGAGCCGCTTCCAGGAGCTTTTGGCTAAGTGCCCACACCATCAAATCAGCAATGAGCAATTAATCCAATACTTTCATGATGGTCTTTTACCTAATGAAAAGGGTATTCTAGATGCTTCAGCTGGGGGTTCCTTAGAAGATTGTACTGCAGAGGAAGCATGGGCTCAAATTAAAATGAGAGCTCAAAACACTCAACAATACAATGTAAGAGAGATCAGAAGTGTCTGTGATATCGGATCTAACCAAAGGATGATCGCACTTGAGTCTAAAATGGATACACTCACTTCGCAGCTTTCTCTCGTCACCACTGAACTTCAACATCTGAGTACCCAACAAGCAACTCATTTTCCTACTTCACAAGCTCTTGTTGCACCCAGTTGCGATAATTGTAGTTCAGTGATGCACATTACAAGTCTATGCCCTAATCCTCATGAGGAAGTCAATGCTATGTATCAAGGAAGGCCTAATCAACAAAGATGGGACTCTAACACCACCACCTACAATGAAAACAAAAGACCTAATCCTAATTTTGGTTGGAGGAATCAAGAAGGTTCATCTTATCAAGTCCAACCATATGGGTCAAATCGTGGACAAATGGTGCCTATTCAGGAGTCCAAAGGCGATGAAACCAATCAATTACTGAAGAGCTTGGCTGCTCGAATTGCTAGCATTGATAACCGGATGATGGAAGAAAAAGCTTTGAATCAGGGTCAATTCTCCTCTATCAACGCATCTCTACAAAAGCTACACAATGATAGGGCAAGTGACAGTACTCAAATGGCTCATATGTACAAGAAGTTTGAAGAGTTGGAGTTGAAAAACAACACAGTTCAATCTCATTTAACCCAATTCTCCAATTCCTTGAGTGATGTGCATGCTAAGACTGGTGGGTCTATTCCTTCAAACACCGTCATCAATCCTAAGTCCCTAAATGCTATTGAACTGAGAAGTGGTAAAAAGGTACACTTTCCTGAAGAGATCGACAATGAAGTAGATGAGGAGATAGAAGTTGAAAGTCCACCTTTGAGCCTAATGAAGTTTCCAAATCCTGAAAGCTCCAAAGAGAAGGCTATTCTTGAAAGGAAGAAGGACAAAGCAGTTGAACAACCTCAAGTGGAACAACAACCACTTCTGAGAGAGGTTGGATCTAAGGAAAGAAGAACTTTTGAGGAAGGTAAGACAAGCGAGCATGGCACCTTATCCAACGCTAATGGTAAAGAGGTAAAAATTTCTCAACTCCCTTTCCCTAAAGCTTACTTTCAAGGCAAGAAAATGCATGATGAACAAACTGAGAAAGAAATGTATGACTTGTTTAGTAAGCTACATATCAATGTTCCTTTCTTCCAATTGGTCAAGTCTATGCCCAGTTATTGCAAATTCCTTAAAGACCTTTGTACAAATAAGAGGAAATTCAAGCCTAATGAGAGAGTTCAAGTTAGCTCTAATGTGTCTGCCCTATTCAAACCTCAAATCCCTGATAAATGCAAGGATCCTGGCTCATTCACTATACCTTGTACCATAGGTAATGTAAATGTGGCCCAAGCCTTGTTAGACTTAGGTGCAGCCATTAATGTCATGCCTAGTTCCATTTTTAAGTCTCTTGGAGTCAAGGAACTTAAGAGAACTACTGTGGTTCTCCAACTAGCTGATAAAAGCATTAGGCAACCGCAAGGTATCATTGAAGATTTACTTGTCAAAGTCAAGGATTTAGTTTTTCCAGCTGATTTCTATGTGTTAGACATGTCTCAAGAACCTAGTGAATCCACCCTTATCTTAGGGAGACCCTTTATGATGACAGCCAGTACCTTGATAGACATGAAACATGGTTCAATTACCATGGAAGTGGGTAACCATAAGCTAAGTTTCAATATGTATGAAGCTATGAAACACCCTTTTGAAGATTGCTCTTTATTAGGTGTGAATTCGATTGACTTAGCATTTGATGATATGGTTAATGAATGTGAGCTTAACTTGCACACTGATAATTGTGATCTTAATTGTGGCATTGCATTGGATTCATGTGATAATAAAATCTCTCCTCCTTCTTCTGTTGATAATTTTGATTCACAGGGGAGTGATATTTCTAACCTTAACTCATCAATGGTTGATTGTTGGTTATCTTCCCTAAGTGATTTTTCTCTTACTTCTCTTGATTCATGGGAACGTAACTCATTTGATAATTCATGCTTTAGTGATGATGCTTGTGAGGAAGGTATTCTTGCCAATGTTTTAGGTCATAAACCAGCTGAAGAGTCTGAATGTGAGGTTGGTAATCAAGACATGGACACTTTGCATGAGATAGCCCTTACGCCAATCAAGACCTCCTCTTGTGTGACTCATTTTGATGCTAAACGCAATATGGTTAAAGGGCCACTTCTTAACTCATCATCTAAGCCTCGAACAAAGATTACTCCTCATACCCTACGATTTTTGAATGAACTAATCACTTCTTGTGAAGTAGGTATGAAGGAAGCTGCTTTCCCCAAGCCTGTTGCTGCTGTAGACCAACTGAATGTTGGTTCAACACTTGGGAAGACCAATGCTCAATTGGTAGAATCTACGGAGCCTAGCACAAGTCATGCATCTCATAAGTCTGAAAAAGGGAGTATTTTCACTACCCTTAATCTTCCTACACTAATTCCCTCTATTGTTCAACCTCCTGAATTAGAGCTTAAACCTCTCCCCCCTAATTTGAAATATGCTTTCCTTGCTGCTAATGGGAAATTGCCTGTGATTATTTCAAATTCTTTGTCTGTGAGTGAGGAGGAGAGACTGCTTGATGTTTTAAGTAAAAATCGAAAAGCTCTAGGTTGGACTTTAGCTGACATTCCTGGAATCAATCCTGCTATTTGTACCCATCGGATCCTTTTGCATGAGGAATCCAAACCTCTTAGGCAGCCTCAACGGCGACTCAACCCCCTGATTCTAGATGTGGTCAAGAAAGAAGTGACAAAATTATTGAGTGCGAGTATCATCTACCCAATTTCTGATAGTGAATGGGTTAGTCCAGTACAGGTTGTACCTAAGAAGAGTGGGATCACTGTGATAAAAAATGAAAATAATGAATTGATACCTACCAGGGTGCAAAATGCTTGACGAGTATGCATAGATTACAGAAAATTGAATGAAGCCTCTAGGAAAGATCATTTTCCCTTGCCTTTCATTGATCAGATGCTTGAAAGGTTGGCAGGTAAGAGTCACTATTGCTTTTTAGATGGTTATTCAGGATATTTTCAGATCCCAGTGGCTCCGGAAGATCAAGAAAAGACCACCTTTACTTGTCCATTTGGAACCTATGCGTATAGGAGAATGCCGTTCGGATTGTGCAATGCACCTGGCACTTTCCAACGTTGTATGATGTCACTGTTCAGTGATTTCCTAGAAAATTGTATGGAAGTTTTTATGGACGATTTTACAGTGTATGGAAATTCATTTGATACTTGTTTAAATAGTTTGGACAAGGTTCTTGCTAGATGCATTGAGAAAAATTTAATTTTGAATTATGAGAAGTGCCATTTCATGGATGATCATGGAATAGTACTTGGTCACTTGATATCTAGCAAGGGCATTGAAGTTGATAGAGCTAAAATTGAGGTAATTTCCTCCTTGCCCTACCCCACTAATGTTAAAACGCTTCGTTCTTTCTTAGGGCATGTGGGTTTTTACCGACGATTCATAAAAGATTTCAGCAAGATAGCTCTACCATTATCCAAATTATTGCAAAAGAATGTTGATTTCATCTTTGATGATTTATGTAAACAAGCATTTGATGAATTAAAATCACACTTGATTTCGCCCCCTATTCTGAGTGCACCAGATTGGACCTTACCTTTTGAACTAGCATGCGATGCCTCCAATTCTGCTGTGGGGGTCATGCTAGGGCAAAAGTATAACAAGTTGTTCCATGTGATTGCTTACGCATCCAAAACCCTGGATAGTGCACAAAGGAATTATACTACCACTGAAAAAGAACTGTTTGCTGTGATATTTGCATTAGATAAGTTCAGACAATATTTAATCAATTCTAAAGTGGTTGTGTATACAGATCATGCAGCTGTGAAGTTTCTCTTCACCAAGCCTCAGTCCAAGCCAAGGCTTATTAGATGGATGTTACTGCTACAAGAGTTCGACATTAGCATTAAGGATAGGCCTGGAACTGCAAACCTTGTAGCGGATCACTTGAGTAGACTACCGGATGGCACAAGGGGAGTACTTGACCCTGATCTTGTTTGTGATAACTTTCCTGATGCATCCCTAATGTCTATATCTGTTTATGTTCCTTGGTTTGCTAGTCTTGTCAACTATATCGTGACCGGTCTCATCCCTGAGCATATGTCTTCCTTTCAGGCTCAGAAACTTAGACGAGAAGCTGAACACTACATTTGGGATGAGCCCTATTTGTGGAGACTATGCAATGATCAAGTTATTAGGAGATGTGTTCCAGAGACTGAAACTAAGGACATACTGTCCGCTTGCCACTCTATGATTTGTGGTGGACACTTTAGTGCCAAGAAGACATCTAGGAAAGTATTAGATGCTGGGTTTTACTGGCCCACCCTTTTCAAGGATTCATACTCATATTGTAAGGCATGTGATAAATGCCAAAGATTTGGGGGGCTAGGAAAACGGCACGAGATGCCACAACAACCTATGCTTTTTTGTGAGATATTTGATGTATGGGGTATAGACTTTATGGGCCCTTTTCCACCCTCATCAGGCTATAGCTATATCTTGTTAGCTGTGGATTACCTCTCTAGATGGGTCGAAGCTATTCCTACTAGGAAGGATGATGCCCAAACGGTTTCCAAGTTTCTTAAGTCTTATATCTTTTGTAGATTTGGAGTACCGCAGGCTATAGTAAGTGATAGAGGAACCCACTTTTGCAATAAGGTTATTGATAACCTACTTGCTAAGCTTGGGGTGACTCACAAAACTTCTACCCCTTACCATCCACAAACAAATGGGCAAGCAGAAGTATCCAACCGAGAGATCAAACAGATTCTAGAAAAGATAGTCAAGCCTTCAAGGAAGGATTGGAGCTTAAGGTTGGAGGAAGCACTATGGGCCTATAGAACTGCTTTTAAGACACCAATAGGAATGTCTCCTTACCGACTTATCCATGGAAAGGCTTGTCATATTCCAATGGAATTGGAGCACAAAACCTATTGGGCTGTGAAAATGTGCAACATGGATATAGAAGAGACAGGCTGGGAAAGGAAATTGCAACTACAAGAACTTGAAGAAATGCGACTAGATGCTTATGAGAGCTCTCGCATTTACAAAGAGAAGACCAAGTTGCTGCATGATAAGAAGATCTTGAGAAAAGATTTCAAAGTAGGTGACCGTGTGCTGTTGTATAAGGCCCAATTCAAGTTGTTAAGTGGGAAGCTTAAAGATAAATGGTATGGGCCTTTCACCGTCACCAAAGTGCATTCATTTGGCATGGTAGAGCTACTTGATGAGACTACTGGAAAAGAGTTCCAAGTCAATGGACACCTGCTCAAGCTCTACTGTGATTCAACATTAAAGCCTACTTGAGGCCAGGTTGCTTCTTCTCCTTTCACTATCTTTTGCTTTCAATGATCTTTCATCAGTTATTATGTATGCTTTATTGATTGCTTGAGATAAGTGTTGGGGGAGGGCATTCTAGTAGAAGTAGTGTAGTTTAAAAAAAAAAAAAATTTATGTGTGTTCTTCCTTTGTGTGTGCACTTAATTACCATTGTTCCTTGACTTTCAACCTGCTTTACACATTGAGGACAATGTGTTGATTAAGTGTGGGGGAGGGAAATACATTTTGAATCCCAATGGTTGATTTTAAATGTGAAAATGCCTTAAACTAGAAAATTTTTCAAAACTTTTTCAAGAATGACTTGCTTTGAAGCATGACATAAATGGTAAAGGGTCGCATTTACCATTTTGGACATGTAATTTGCAAGAAATTGTTTTTTGAGCTTCCATGAGATCTAGTTTTGGCAAAAAAAAAAAAAATTGTATCATTAGTATGTTTAATATTTGAGCATGATTATAATTGATTGCAATGTTTTGATTAATTGTGTTTGTAAGGTTAGCACTAGAAGTTAAGTGGATGTTTTGTGGTTAGTTTCCTATGCAATTAATTATGTTAGAAGAAGCATTAGACAAAAACCTTGTTGGAAGATTATTTGGACCTTAAATTCTTTCCATGTGTGCATGTTCACTTATTTTTCATCTTCTAGAACTTGTTTTAACTCTTCTTCAAAACGGCATTTGCATTAGTGTGATGAAAATGAAAGAGGCATTCATTTTAAACCCATTCACCAAAACACAAACCCTTATTTATCACCTTTTTGTTACCCATTTTGAGCCATTCCTATGTTGTATGCAAGTCATTTATTCATAGTGTTCATGGTATTCTGAAATCAAAGTAAATTGCCAATAGACAATTGAGCAATTTGAAATGCAAAAAAAAAAAAAAGTTAAAAAAAAAAAGAGAAGAAGGTGAATAAAAGGCATTTGTTCGTGAATTAAGAAAAGAATTGGCAATAGTTATTAAAGTTAATTAGTTACTATGAATTTGTTCAATAATTTTGACTTGCATATCAACTATTTATTTTCTTCATTCCATTCAGCCTTCATCCATCATTACAACCCTTTGAAGTCCTCTTGATTCATTACATTAATTGCTATTAGTAGTGGAGATGTTAGAGTTGTTACAAGCCTATGGTAAGTTGTTCATTGAGTGAACTAGAGTGAAATTATCCCAATGAGGTGAGATGAGTGAAACAATAATACCCTGAGAGTCTCTTGTGCTTCATCTAATATTTTGTGTAGTTGACTAATTTCTTTGCATCAATTAACAATAACTAATGTTGACTTAAAGAATGTGATTAATTGATCTATTGCTTTCTAATTATGAAATTGCTCACTTTTTAATGTGTCAATAATTTGGATTTGAAGTCTTGTACTCAATTTCCTTTGTTCAGGAGTACAAAGGTCTAAGTGTGGGGGAATTGATTTAACCATAATTTTATATATTTTTAATTAATTAAATAGGGACTCTTAATGTATTTTCCAGGGCATTATCGCATGATTAAGCACTTATTTTAATTAGAGGCATTTGTATTGAATTAATTGTAATAAAAGGGTAAAATTGCCATAATTATTAAATATTTATACATATGATCTCTTGAACTTTTAATACTACCTTATGCTTAATTTTTGCATTGCAGGTGCTTTGGGTCACAATTGGTGATTTTTGGAGTCTGAATACAAGGAAAATTACAGAAAAGGACCAGAGCAAATTACAGAAAAGTACCCATCAGCTTTTTCATGAGGAAAATTTATTGGAGAAAATTACAGAACAATACCCAAGCCACAAATTCAACATTCAAACCGACAGAAAAGCAAAATCTGGGGGGGTTTTCATTGAACTTCTGGAAGACGTAGAAATTATATGCACGCGCATATCACGGAAAGATTTGTGTTGCAGCTTGCTTTCAGACTGCACCTAATATGGTTGGTGAAGGGAAATGGACAACAGCAATCTCTCTATATATACCTTCATCTTCACCACCAGTAAGCATCCCGACTGCAACCGCAACTCTTCCTTCTTCAATTTTCTTCTTTCATTTGCCGAGGTGCTACAGAACGGGGAGTTGAAGTAAGAAAGAGGTCACCACTTACACCACTGACCTCTTCCCTTCATCACCACCATTCACCTTTACCAGCCTCTGCACCTTCCTTACCACCACGTTCTTCATTTTCATCACCACACCATCATCTTGTTCACAGTCCAGCAGCTCCTTCATCCCAACCACCATCACTTTTGTTTTTCTCCACCAAAAGCCATCAAAAACTACAAGTGCAGCACCCTCATCTCCTCTCTGTGATATTTTAGAAAGTTTTGCATTTTCCAGCGAACTATTCCAGTTTTCCGGCCCCCACTTCCGGCGAAGCTTGATTTTTTGTGAAACATTTTCTCCTCCGTTGTGTCTTATTTTCTTCCTACCATTGTCCTTCCATCATGCAAATACCACATCATCATTTTCCATCAGTTTTTCTGTGACTCCCGTGTTGTTTCCAATTTTCCAGTGAAGTTTTGTAGTTTTCCGGCCCCCATTTCCGGCGACCTCCCATCACTCTCTTCCTCAATTCCGGCGATCTCTTCATCATCAACCACCAGTCCGAGTTGCAGAAATTGAGGCAGCTGAAATTTTGAGTTACACCACCTGGAGCCACGAGTTTGAGGATCTGTGAATGAGAAATGCTTCAGTTCGTGTTGCAGTTCGTGTTGCAGTTGGTTCATTAGCTTAATGCATGATGACATCATCATACATGTATGCTGACATCATCATGCATGTTTCAACTTTTGTCTTGCGTGAACGTAAAAACTGAATCAGGGGAGTTTTGTTTTTTATTTTTTTCCTATTCCAATATTCTGTTTGAATAATGTGTGATTAAATTTGTGTTGTGAGATTTATATATAGACTTTGCCTATAATTTAAATTAATTTGAGTGGTGTGTTTATTTATATATTTAATTAAATTGTATTTTTATTAATTTATTTATTTTTATTTTTATTTTTTAACAAGAAAAACCCAAAAATCAATTTTCCCTTGTTTTATTGAATTTGCTTTTGCATGACATTTAGTATTACCTAGGATTCAATTAAAGGCTCCTTGAGAAAAGAGAGACGACCTGAGTATTGCATTATACTGCAATTCTTGGATTAAAAATCTTGTATTTGACCCCAAGACGCAAAGATACGGTCAAATCACATTTGCTGGTAGAATTGGAGCATGGAGCCTATTAGGCTATAAAAAAGTTAAATTTTGATCCACAAGCTGTGGGAGAAAAGAGGCTACTTCAACTCAATGAGTTAGATGAAATTCGCCTAAATGCTTATGAGAGTGCAAGGATTTACAAAGAGGGACCATGACAGCAAAATTGTTCCTAAGAGCTTTAAACCTAGTCAAATTGTTCTCCTTTACAACTCCAAGTTGAAGTTATTTCCAGGAAAGCTCAAGTCTTGATGGTCCGGTCCATTCAAGGTGGTTCAAGTATCAAAATTTGGTGATGTGGAGTTGGAGAATGCGAAGGGAGAGAGATTCAAGGCTAATAGTCAATGGTTAAAACATTATTGGGGAGGAAATGTGGATAGGCTGGTATCCATGATCTACCTATCTAATGAAGAGTGACCAATGTGAAGAGTCAAGCTAAAGACTATAAATTAAGCACTTCTTGGGAGGCAACCCAAGTTCTTACCTTAATCTCTTTAGTTTCATTAATTTTAGTATAATGTTGGTAGATTTACGCTTGGTCTTTCGCTTTTGTAGGACGAAAGGAACCCCAAATGGAGAGAAGAAGAAAGTAAGAGGATTTGAAGGAAGGGGAATGACATGTGGTTTAGAAAGGCATATTTCAGGAAAGTTCTTCAATTCTTATGCTCTGATTGAACCCAAAGTCTTGATGACTGTGATTTGATTTGATAACCAATAAGCACTTCTCTAACCTCTCATACAAATGCATGCATGGTTGTAGTGTAGGTTAGAGAGGCACTGTGCATTATCTTATGCTTAATCCTATCAAATTTCTATTATGCATAGTGAATTCTGAATTAGGGAGGCATCTTGATCATAAGGAATTGTATTCAAATGTGTGGTCAATAGTTCCCAATATGCGGAAAGTATGGTGAAAATGGTTCAGTTGTGGTATGTTCTATTGAGATTCATAGGGTGAAATGCGTGGCCTAACTTCTGTGTCTTCGTGTTGCAAATTGCAATTGATGAAGCTGGTTGACAGATGCTGGTTGCGGCCAAGACAATATGGGCCGCGGCCCAAAAGAGCATAGACAGTTATGGGCCGCTGCCAATAACTGATTGGCCGCGGACAACCAATACTCATAGAGATTTGGGCCACGGCCAGGGCATCTTTGGGTCAAGGCCCACTCGCGACAGCAGGGTTAAAAAACCCTATTTCTCTTTTCTCTTCTCTCATTTCCCTGCTCTTTAGAGCCGCTGTTAACTTCAGGAAATTCTTACTAGAATTTCATATTTCATCCTGTTTTACTTCACTTTGGGTGCATAAGTGGGCATTTGAAAGAATTAAAGTAATGAATTGTGTTTTTCCCACGCTATGCACAGCAGAATGAAATTGTGGAGGAAATCACTCACTAACTGCTATGAATGTTTGACCATGTGTGCAAGTTCTTTGTGTAAACTGGTACAGATTCAGTCATGGCTAACCCAGAGGAAGCTGCATGTAGTGAAAAGGAGAGAAAGGAAGTTGAAGCTAACAACCAGTGGAATGAAAGGCAAGCTGGGAGAAGAGAGCAGAAAAGCAGAGAAAGTAACTTTGGCAAAGTCCTGGGCCGCAGCCCACCATTTATTAGCCCGCGGCTCATTCAAGCCCCAGCAGAACAGATAGTCTTGGGCCGCAGCCCACCATCTAATGGGCCATGGCCCAGGAAACTCACAAGAGCACAGAAAGGAGTGGGCCGCGGCCCATTGAAGGAACAACAGCACAGAAAGTTTTAGGCCGCAGTCCACCATCTCTTGGGCCGCGGCCCATGAAAGCAACATGAGCACAGAAAGGAGTGGGCCGCGACCCACAACCTCATGGGCCGCAGCCCATAAGCCTCAACTTGAGGTCAGAAGCTCTTGGGCCGTGGCCCACAGAGTGGAGGCCCGCGGCCCAACCCCGAAAATGAAGCTGCGTGTTCTGACATCTGTGAAGATATAAAAGGCAATCCCAGGGTTTTGAAAGGGGGTTCCCACTTTTGGAAAGACCGACAGAGGCGGCTAAAGAGGTGCTGAGAGCTAGGATCTTCTAGAATCAAGGAGAATCGAGTAGGCTTGAAGATTAAAAGAGATTTCATTCCAGTTTTCTAGATCCTTCTGTATTCATTCCCTTCTCCACTGTGATTCTGTTATGACTACTTTTAATCCTGTTATTTGTAATCCGCTTTTGAACATGTGTAGCTAGTTTTTCTCATTCTAGGATTGTTCGACAATTTTGTATGGATTAAACTCGAACTCTTCTTCCTCTTCATTAGCTAAGGGTATATATGTGTTAACTCTTCTCTGTTTTCACTGATATTCATGAATAGCTAGCACTATGAATAACATGTTCAACTAGATTAAGCTTGAGAGAGTTAATCTAATTGAAGAACAAGGGTAGAGTTATGCTAGACCTAAAGTTTAAAGGGTTAAATGGAGGGTTTGTTAATAACATAGAGATAGAGTTGTTAACCTAGCATTGTCAAAGTGAGGAGGTTGTTTAATGATTATTTTCCCTTAAATGCAGCAAGAGATTGTGCATCTAATTGGAGAATATAAGTTGGTTATGACTTGAGAGAGCTTAACCAACGACTATTGAACCTTAGACTGACACATATACATCCCATAAACAGTAATATCGAAGAGGAAGTAGATTGAGTTTATGATATACAAAAGGAGAGAACAATCCTAGATTCACTCTATTGGATTAACTTCACAAGAAGCTCAATCTGTCAGTATTTTCCTTAGTGTTATTAATACATCTTTTAAATTTGTTTTTCTCACACTCAACATTTTGTCTGATTCAACTTGATCAAACACATCAAGCCATTGTTTGACTAATTGTTATTCAAATCCTCGAGGGAACGATCTCACTTATCACTGTATTACTTGACGCGATCCGTGCACTTGCGGTAGCGAATAGCCGCCAACTCCCTATTTCTCTCATTCCCTTTGTTTCGACTTCACCTCCTACAACGCCTCTCCCTTTTTTCCCCTAAAATCCCTAACCTCCCTTGTAGTTTCCCTTCTTCCATCTCCCTTGCCCGCCATTACTGTATTGTTCCTTTCCCATTCTGTACTCGTCTGTTGTAAGGGGTGACCTAGGGCATCGAAAGGACCTCTTTTATCTCTGATTTCTCAGATTCTTTGTTGGTTCTTCAACCATTTGAGGTAATAGAGTCTCATTCTCATTCTTTTACTCGCATTATGGGTCGGTGAGTAAGGTTTGGAGTTAGGTATTTGGGCGTAGGCTTGAAAACCTTGAGGATATAGTAGGATTTGCATATAATATACCATTATGGCACTTTTATATCCTTGGGCATTATTGCTTTCATATTTCCCTGCTCCTCATTGTGGTTTGTCACATGATTTTGCCCAAAAACTCTATCTTTCTGCCATTGTGGTTTTCACCCATTCTATAAAATGTTGCTTCATGAATATGATTGAACAAGGAAATGGGTTTAGTGATTAGCATTGCCTTCCTAAGTCATATTGGGCCAACATATTTCATGTACACCATGTTTTGTATAGAGCCAAATTTCCAAGCCCTTTTGAATCCATCCACATATCATTTTAAGGCATTTCTCATTAAACTTAAATCAGTTTTTCAAAGATATGAGGATTGGAGCATGACTAGACATATAACGGTAGTTTAGATATTGGCTAGAGGTCTCAGGCACAATCTTAAGGCCTACATGAAACAAGGATAGGAGTTAGGCTTGAATGATTAGGTGATGTGTAGCAGTAGTAAGAGGTTAAGTTTAAGGAGGCTATTTGTTTATATTCAAAGTTGCTTATAGGCTTATCTTCCTTGTTGTGGTGTTAATTTTGAGTCCTGTTTGTTTGCTTGCAAGTATCATTTGTTTGTTCCTCTAGCTACAATGCCTACCAAGTGTGTTGCTGAGCGAACGAATCCTAAGGCCGTCACTGAGGCCAAAGCAAAGATCATTAATCGACCCCTGCTGCAAGAGCGTAAATTCCCATTCACTGTCTCTTATGCCTTTTATGATTTGGCCACTCAGACTTATCACTTTAAAAGGCTTATAGACCCAAAATCGACGGGAATCTGCAGATTGTGCAGGAGTTCTATGCCAATGCGTGTGTGCGATCGATTTGGCGATTTCCCATTTGGGGAGTCAACATTGACTTCACCTTGGCAAGTTTCTGGCAGTTTGCATTACTCCCAGCGGTCGAGGAATGCAGATACCAGCAGATTTAGACAATGAAGATGACATTCCTGAAGATGCTATTTCTTGATTGCTGGTTTACAATGGCGAGGTAGCTTGGCAGAGTCATGGTGGGGCCCAGAATTACTTGCCCTGTACTCAGTTATCAGTTGAAGCGCATGTTTGATTACATTTTGGCAAGGATTACTTCTGGCCTTCGTCAAACCGGAACTGACTTACTCGGGACCAGGCACTTCTTATTTATCTGCTAATGAACAAGGAACCAGTAGACATAAGTGTTGTGGTTTATAAGCCTCTCAGAGACCACATCCATGAGCATACTGGTGATTTAATATTGCCACACCTTATCTCTGCTTTTTGCTCTTCTGTGGGTGTCTTTGCTGTGGCCACTGATATTCTGTTCAAACCTATCAAGAAGTTTCACTACTTGAGCATCAAGCTAAAACTGAATGAACAAGTCCCAGCATCCTAACGATCAGCTAGCGACCCTATTTTTGAATAGGAAGGACCCTCTCAGGCTCCTCTGGAACACGTGGGATACTCTCCATCTCATCTGGAGCAAGGTGAACCATCCGGTGCCCCTTCCTCTTCTCAATCTTCTACTACTTTAGATGTGATCCTCGCGGCCATCCAGCGCACTGTGGCCACTACCGCCCAATGCCTCACATATCTGCAGGAGCATGGTGTGCGCCTGACCCGTTTAGAAGAGTTATTTGCTGCTCATATACTCGCTGCGGCTTAGGCTGATGAGGGTAATGATGGCGAGGAAGATGGTGATAATGGCGAGGACGATGATGATAACAGTGAGGGCGAAGATGATAAGGATGTGGATACCAGTGATGACGGGGTGAGGAGTAGTTGTTCATTTTGTTGTTGTTGGGATTGTTACTTTTATTTTATTGATTTGCTTATTGATCATACTCTGATTCAGTGACTATTATTGAACTTTTTCTGATTAATGACTGATTCTGGATTTAGCTTGATATTGTGCCTCTCACATATACCTGTCACTATTCTGTATATGGGTTGTTTTGTCATCTTTTCCATTACAGGTGATATGTGTGCACTTTATGCCCTGTGATAGTGCGGACACTGTCAGCCTTCAGTTTGGGGGTACTTAAATATTCGTATGCATGCTTTAATCACTGACAAAGAATTTCAAATTTTGGAAACTCGTTTTATGCCTGTCCTGGAGGCAAAGTTGAGTTAGATTTAATTAATCACATCTGAAGTGAAAACTTGATTTGTATGCTTTCTACGAAAACAATAATAAATATTCATGAATGCTTGGTTCTCATTTTAAAAGCTAGTTCCTAATACTTACCTGATTAAGCATTACGCACGAGGGTTGGAAATAATTTGAATGTTTTGTCAGGGGATTTTATAGCAAATTGACGTGTATAAACCGTTTTCATTAAAGGCCTTTTGAACTCGTATTTGAATTTCTTGAAAGGAATTAACATTTCACACACTTTGAGAACATGATTGGCATTATATTTGAACTAAAAATCATGGGAATTGTTTATGCTCTTGGTTGAATTGTAAGGAATTGGTTGGTTATTGCATGTAGAGTTAGCATGTGGATCAGTTGAGTTAATGCATTTGGATTAGGCTAATGTTAAATTAGTCTTGGTAAATGTGGATGTGAGAAGAAAACCTCTGTTGGAAGGATTGCTAGCCAAAGTTTTATTCATTAGTATGTGTGTGCCACTTATTCTAGTGTACCTCTAGAACTTGTTTAAATTCTTTTTCAAAATCACATATACATGTGGATTAATGAAAATGATAGTGGCATTCATTTGTGAACCCATCGACCTAAACACAAACCTTACATACTAATCCATTGATAACCCCTTTGAGCCCTTCACATTTCAAAATCTATCATTAAACAACAAGCACTATGTATGCTTCCATGCTACATTAGAATGACACTTAAATAGCATTAAAATGTTATGTATGTTGATTTAAATAAAAAAGAAAGAGAGAAGAAGAAGAAAAGAAAAAGAAAAAAAAAGAGAGAAGAAGATGTCATTATATATACTCATGTGTGTATAGTACTTGTTCCATTGCCTTTTCCATGAGAACATTTCCAACATTACAACCCTTTTTAAAAGTCCCCTTGATTCATGAATCTAGGTGTACAAAGTGGTGGAGAGAGTAGAGTTTCTACAAGCCTATGGCAGGACCTAATATAGGTGGTACTGAGCGAAATTACCTATATTTGTGAGAGCTAAACACTTAAATCCATGAGTGTTCTCTTGTGTACATATCTTTGATTGATTGAGCATTAATCTAATTCATCTACATTACCTCATACTGAAACTTGTGTTAGCTTTATTAGTGATAATGAGCAATTCCATAAAACCCTAAAGTCCCATTGATTTTAAAGGTGTGTAGAATGATCTATAAGTGAAAAGAAAGGGGAAGGCAGAAGGATTAAGTTTGAATATTGAGGCTGTTCATACATGTTGAAGTGTTATATCTGATCTTAATAACTGTAGGAAGATTGTTATTCAACTCTCAACACACACACACACACACATTCTGAAAAATGTTGGGAAATTCATTCTTAAACTGTGAACCAGGAATCCCTTTATATTTTCTTGTTTTTCCTCTTGAGCCTTACAACGTGAGTAGCCACTTAGAAGAAAATTATCATAAATGAGCACTCCACTTAGGATTAAATTAATCTAGCTCTTGTTACTTACCTGATTTTACTCGAGGATGAGCAAAAGTTTAAGTTTGGGGGTGTGTTAACCTCATGAAATTCATGTCAAAATTGCACATTTCCTCTTAGTTCTCCCATACTTTGGATGTATTAATGGGCATTGGAGAGTGCTAAAGTGGAGGAAATGTGTTCTTTTCATGTTTGGCACAAAAAGAGTATAAATATGGGGGAAATATGTTACAGATTGTCATGATTACTCAACTAATGATCTTTTGTGAGTTCTTTGTGTTGAAAGGATACAGAGTCAGTCATAGCTGGACCAGAGAAAGGCAAATTCAAGGAGAAGGAAGTGAAATGAAGCTAAAGTCATCAACCGTGCTAGGGAAATGCAAGAAGGGATGAGAACAGATCGTAGAAAGAGTAAACTAAACTTCAAAGATGACTGGCCGCGGCCAACCATTCCATGGGCCCAGGCCAACTTGAGGTCAGAAAGTTATTGGCCGCGGCCAAGCATATATGGGCCGTGGCCAACTTGAGGTCAGAAAGTTACTGGCCGTGGCCAACCATCTATGGGCCGCGGTCCAAAACTGGACAGAAGCTCACTGGCCACGACCCATAGATCTCCTGGCCGCGGCCAACCCCCGAAACTGCTGTTGTGCGTTTTATCACCCGGGACCTATAAAAGCAAAAAAAATGAGAGGTTGAAAAGAGGGGCGCAGATTAGGAAATACCTAGGGGAGGCGGCTGTGACACTCCTCTAAGCTTGGGATCGCCATAAAGCAAGGGAAATCAAGTGGGGATTGAAGATTTACAGAGATTTGAGCTAGTTTTCCTTGGTTATACAGATTTCTTTCCCTTTCTTCTTCCTTGTGCTGATATGGTAGTTCTAGCTTTGTATTTCTGTATCTACTTTGTGAACATGAGCAGCTAAACTTTCATTCTAGGATTGTTTATGAATCTTTGTATGGATTAAACTTGATTCTTATTCTCTTTAAGTATCTAATGGCATATGTATGTTGATTTTACTCTATTTTCACTGCCATTTGTGACTGGCCATCATTGTGGATGATTTGTTCAACTAAGTTAAGCTTGAGAGAGTTAACTTACTTGTAGAACTTTGGTAAAATTATGCTAGACTTGAAGTTTGGAAGCTAAATGGATGGTTTGTTAGTAACATAGAGATATAGTTACTAGCCTAGCATTGTCATGTTAAGGTTGGCACTTAATGCTTATTTTCTCCTAACGGTAGTAAGAGATTGTACATGTTAAAAGAAGATGAGGAGTTGATTATGACTTGAGAGAGCTTAATGAAACTCTTGTGAGCCTTAGACTAACATACATATTTCCCATTGAATGATTCTTAAAGAAGAAATAAATCAAGTTTAGGAACTACAAAGGGGATGAACAATCCTAGGTTTATTACAACTGTTAAAATCGCAAAGGATCACGTCCTTGTTCAGTAATTTATAATTTTTTACACACATATCTTTTGAACTCCTTTTACCACACAACATGTTTTTTGTTCAACTTAATTGAACTCACCAAACCTATTGCTTGACTAAGTTGTTACTCAAATCCTCGAGGGAACGATCTTACTTATCACTTTATTACTTGACACGATCCGTGCACTTGCGGTAGTGAACAGAGACTTCATAAATTAATGGATTTTATCTATCCTTTGCTTAAACAAATATGGGAATGTGCTAATTTGACAAATTTGCCCAAAAGACCCTTTGATCTAGCTTGAGTTAGGTGAATCAAATCTCCCATACTGGGTAAGACTTATGACAAATCCCTAATTTTATTATATATTTATACACTTTATTTGGATATTTTGTCATATTGATTGAGTTTAAAATGATTTAATTGTGATAAATAGATATTAAGAGTAAATACATTAAATTAGGACTAAGAAGAGAAAAACTGTCAAAATAATTATAATTACTCTTAATCATTGATTCTTGAGAGGATTTGATATTGGTTTAATTGTTTTCAATTGAAAGTACTTGAAAATTTGGATTAAATCTAAAAATGGCAATTTGGGATTTGAATTTTAGAAATGATTGGTACTATGAAATTTCAAAATGCCAATTTAGTCTAGCAAAAACTCAGCGTTTTGGCAGCCTTTAGGTTATCTCTTTAATTTATTTCAGTGTGTGTTTGGAACAGTGATTGCAAAAGTGGCATTTTTTAATCTGACTTTTTGTAATCTTACTTTTGGGTAAAAATAAGATTGTGTAATATGATTTATGTTTGGATTGGCAGTTGTATAAGTAACTTTTGTAGAAGTAGAACTTGTGTGGATTGGCTTTAGCATAAGTGATTTTTGTGATAATGGTAAGAGAGAAATTAAATTAAAATTATAAAAAATTTACAAAAGTTAAAGTTGGGAAATTTGGCAATAAAAAAGTACATAATTTGATGAAATAATATTACATAACTAATTGGATCACATGTCCAATACAATTTGGTCTCTAATTGAGTCACGAATATGATTCATTTGGGAGGAAGATCGCCTACCATAATGTATCACAGTAGGCTGTTCATCTCCACTATTATTATCTACATAACCTATATTCCCAGTTTCAACTTGCCAAAAATTAACGTCAATGGTAGAATTAAAGTTTTATTAATTAAACCAAAAGAAAAGTAAAGAATCAGAAGAGGAATATGAAGCAAAGCGTTATTTCTTTATTACGTATGCACAACTATGTCTAGCGTTGCTTAAAGTCCCCCCTTAAAAGGTATTAAAAAGTCTCTCTTCTTTACCAGACCAAAATAGTAGTCCCTATTTCAATGGAAAAAAATTAACAGAATAGAGAAAAGGAAGGAAATGTGATATTGGCTTTCTATAGAAGTCAAAAGCTCCACCTAGTAGCTTAATTCCAATCGTACGAGTAAGATAAAAGCCCAATTGCCAATCACCTTCAACCAAACATGAAGCAAAATGCCATCAACTCTCAATCGCACGATTGGGCCACCAAATCATAGTGCCAAACACCCACTCAGATGGGAATTACAGTTGTGCCCAGGGGAGTGGTGAGGAGCTTTAGCCAACCTTCAATCCTTCATTACCATACACCTTATCTCCGACTCATCACATCGTATCCACCATCATCGTTACTCCTTCACTGCCGGCGACTTGCAACCATTCCTCCACCACTGTTAGCCATATTTCCTCAACCTCCGGTGGTCAGATTAAAGATTTCAGAGTTGAGTCAAGATGGGAGAGTAGAGGAGTTGAGTTGCCACGAGCTTCAATCTCTCAACATCTTCTAATACCCTGTACCTACCGTTATCTCACCATCATTGTCACTCCTCCACTACTGGTGACTTGCAATCATTCCTCCACCACCAAGTCCAAGCTTCAGCAAAGGGACACTTGAGAAGCAAAGTTGTCGCGAGTTAGAGATGAAGGAAGAGGCCACCATCAATTAACCACACAACCACCGAGTCCCTTCACTGACTACCTTCAGTTAATTCAATTCCAAGCTTATTTCATTTTCTTCTCTGGCTCTCTAATGTCTCTAACCGCAGCTTGCTTTGATTCTTTGTATGAAAATTTCAGCCCCCAAATTTCCTTGTTCAGTGCTAATTGGTTAATTAATTCAATGTGTTACATGGCTGAAATTGTGAATATATTTAGGGACTTTGTGATGACAAATTGCAGTGGCTAAAACCTCTCAATCCTTTGTAGCAAGGGCAATGGCATGAACTTGGAGCTTCAATTGGGGAGTTTTTGTTCTTCTATTTCTCTAATTCTACATTGTAATTGTGATTCATATGTCTTAGGATGAATGTTATACTATTGAATTGATTTATTTTGATGTATTTGGAGATTAGATATGACTTGAACCTTTGTTAGACACTTGACATTATGTTTAATTAGCTTAATTATCATTTCTTCACGCTGGTTAGTCATTGAATTGATGTTTTTGTGAACATTTTGTGCTAATTTCAAGATGGCTTGGTTAGTGGATCAATGGTGTCTTGTGTTTGCATTGGTTAATTGAATGTGAATTTATTAATTATATTTAGCATTGGGTTTTACCATCATTAATGTTGATTTTTCATATAGGTGGCCATTGTTAAATTAAGAATAATGAGAAAAATCAAGTGGTAATGCAAGGTAGCTCGGTTATTGGATCAAAAGCTAAATATGATTTTTAAGTTCATTTAATTGCTAAAGTGCTTAATCAACATAATTTAGAGAGATTAATATGCAAAGTGGCTTGGTATTAATCAATCTAAATTAAGCCTAGTTTAAGGAGTGGCCCTTAGAGTCCTTTTTAAACTAACATAATTAAATCTCCCATAATTATTTTAAGTGAAGATTGCTTGCGCCATTACTATGAAGGATTACTTATTCCATTGTTGATCTTCTTGTTTCTTTCATCTGATTAATTTCATCATCATTCCATTTCATTTTGTGAAGAAAAATATTAAAAAGAATTAGTTTAGAACAAGTTAATTGTGAATTGCAAAAACAAAGTTTCAAAAGATCAAAGTTTTCCTTTTTATTATTTCATGTCAATCATTACACTTAGTTCCTAGGTAATTAATAAAAGACTCCTCAACAGACGATCCGGGATTGCACCCTTTATTGCAATCCTTGGTTTAATTTTGAAGTGGTTACTAAGGCACAAAGCACACGCTTCTTCAACTTAATCCGTCTAACCAAAACCCAATTCAAAGCTCTAGCCATTGGAATTAACAATATACAAGACACAAGTAACCAAGTACGCTTGAATTACAACATATAATATATTCATAGCAATTCTAAGCATAAGCTTTACCAAGTCAATATACAAGAAATCGCTACTAATTAAATTTGAAGTGTCAAATGCACTAAATTAAAACCTAAATACACACTAATCTCATCAAGTGCATGGAACCTAACACACAATTTCAATTCAATTTATATAAATCAAAATCTAAGCCTAGAATTTAACAAATACAAAGGAAAGAAACAAGAAATTAAGTGTTAAACACTCTCCTATGAAGCTCCAAGCATCAAGACTCAACCTGTTGCTCTAGAAGAAAATAGCTCAGCCATAACTAGCCATTAAAGAAGCAATCACCTTCACCAACTGTCCAACCATGGAAAGGAAACAATTAAATGATAGATTGATATTGAATGTGGAAAAATCTGAGACAAAATGAAAAAGATTGAAAATAGAGTGAAGGTATGGTGTTGAAGAGCTACAAACACGATAAAATGGGTGAATGAGAAATGCTGGCAGTGGAGGATGAAGAAGAAGAAGGTGTAAGGCTTTTTGATCTGATTCTCCCTCTCCCTTGATCGCAATTAAAGCTCTATCTTCTTTTCTCTAGCCTAGATCTCTAGAGAAGAGAAGGACGGTGAGGTGGGAGTGGGTCACCAGCGATGAAGATGGTGAGGCATGGTAAAGATGAGGGAAGTGAAGGGCGAAGTCCTCTCTAGTTTGTGGCTGCCTCTGCTCAACTAAAACTCTACTTAAGGTAGTGATCGTGGAGTGGTGGTCGCCGGCGAAAGTAGCTGGTGATGGAGAACTGATGGTGAAGGTGGAAAGATGACAAATCTATCTTTTTATTATATATTTTCATACTTTATTTAGGGATTTTATCATATTTATTAAGCTTAAAATACTTTTATTATGATAAATTGAGATTAAGAGTAAATACATTAAATCAGAACCAAAAAGGGCAAAATTGTAATTACTCTAATCATTGATTTTTCTAAGAATATTTGATGTTGGATTAATTTTTTTTATTGATTTTAGGTGCTTAAGAAATTGGACCAAATTTGAAAATGGAAGTTTAGGCTCAAATTGCAAAAATTAAAATTTAGTCCCAAAAATATTTTAAAATTTACAGCTTAGTCCCTTCGTGAAGCTACAATGTTTTTAGGATTAAATTAGGTCAATTTTGAGTGAGAGGAGTAATGAAATCAAAGACACAGCACCATGAAGACCAGCACTTCTATCGCTCTCACCTTCACTCTCTCTCGCGTCCTCCACCTTTATTCTTCTCTATCACCAACAACGTCCCTTCCTTCAACATCATCAACGACCTTCATCATCCTAAACTAGAGCCTCAGTGTTTGGACACAGAGGTAGCCTTGAACCAGATCAAGCAGACCTTCATCTCACTGATTAAGACATTTTTTGTGCGTTAGCCTTAGAGTCCATAATAAAAAATTCACCAAGGATTGTGTATAGGCAAACCTAGGATCGTTCTCTCTTCTCGAGAAGCCTTTTATTGAATCATAAGTAATCTCCCATGCAAATATAATAAAATAAGGGGAATCAGTTTTGGTTTTTCAAATTAATAGCTAAAAGAAAAAAATGCAATTTAATTAAATGCTAAACTATTATTTTTGGTTTTTTTTATAAAAATGGGATGGATATGAAGAAATGAATCTTGGTAGCAAAGTAAATGGTTTTCCTATCTTCTTAAAATGATTTAGAAGTTAATTTATCACCAAGTCAAATTAAAAACCTCAAGCAAACACATTGAGTCCAATTTATCTAGTTAATGACTAATCCTGTTATCACATTCATAGTCGTCTCTTAGATAAATTGTTAAAAATCACTTGAAGTGTGTTTGAAAATCAATTAAATGCACTTGCTTCCTCTTTGATGAGAGCACAAACACAACACTCAATATGAATTAACTCAACTATACACCTAGTAATCACATACAATACACAATCTCATTAAAACATAAGGAGATAAATTCACTACATAACCCAAGAGCATCAAAGCAAAATCTAACATAAATGTTAACCAACAAAGACAAAAAAACACTCATCCAAATCCCATAAAATATGTATCAATATGAAATCAAACCAAACAGATCACAATTAATACATATAATGAGCTAATGGAAAACTAATAATTTCCCCTTTTGTATAACATTAAAGCTTTAGCCACATTCTTTACCACCAAAACTCAAGGAAAAATTAGCCACTCATCAGCCACTAGTTGCACCCATAATTTATTCAAAATACTAGAAATTAATAGAGAAAGAGTAACAAGCCAATTCAATGGTGAAATTAGAGAATGAGTCTGTTAGGTTCAAGCATAAAAATGTAAGGAAATGAAACTCTGGAATTACAACTCTAGATAGAGAAGCTGAAGATAGTGGTGGTGGTGGTTTTTTAGGCGAAAGTAGTGGTAAACACAAAGAAGGAATAGTAGTGGTGGCCTTTTTGGTGAAGGTGAATAGAGGAAAGTTGACGGTGTCAAGAATAAGGGAAGGCGATGGTGGTGGTGAAATCGAAGCTGACAGTAGTGATCGGCAAATGCAAGCCGGCAAGCCTCTGGTTCAAGTTCAGGTGTCAAGCTCTCGGTTTGAGCTCCTGATTTTCTTTGTCTAGTCCACAACTACTCCTAAGCTAAATCTGAGAACTTATGGGCTAGGATGAGGATGGTGAGGGTGGATGGAGGTAAATCGGTGGTCTAATGCTCTCAGGTCTTTGGTCAAGCTCCTCGCGACACTTCTGGTATCGTCTAGACGAACAAGAAGCTTTGAACTCTCCTCCAGTATTGAAGCTCTAATCCTGGTCAAAAATGGAGGTTAAAAGGGAAGCTCGCCAAAAGTGGTGTGAGGATGGAGGCTAAGGGTTGTAGTTGTAGCTCGCCGGCTACGGTGAAGAAGAGAGTTGTCGCAAGCGAGGAGGAGAGATGAAGACCAACATTTCTTCAACTCTTCGCAGTGCCACACCCTGTTTCAATGTCAGGTTGCTTGCAGCTGAAGAAGAAGTCCTGGTCAAACTAGGTTTTGACCAGGGACTTAAGTGTAAACATCCAAAGTTCTGAGAAAGGACTAAAGTATAACTTTTTGAAATATTTGTAGGGCAAAACCATAATTTCTGAAACTTCTGGGTCATTATCTGTAATTTTCCCTCATCACTTTTCTTCATTCACTTGCCATTCTTAGCAATTTTAGGGACCTTGTCTGTAATTTTTCCCAAACCTTAAAATATTAATTCTGACCCTCTCAAAATCTCCAATTTTCTTCCAAAACACCTAAAATATAAAATTAAGCGCAACATAGAATCAAAAGTCCAAGAAATAATTGCACAAAATAATTAACAAATTATTACCATTTGGCCCCTAATTGCATTTAATTCTGTACAATTGTCGCTAACTAAAGTTAGTGCTTAATCATGCAATAATGTCTGAGAAAATGCATTAAAAATTCCAATTTAATTATGAAAAATCATATAAAAATATGGTTCAATTAATTCCCCCACACTTAGACCTTTGTACTCTTGAGCAAAGGTAATTAAGTACAATTTCCTAAATTGAAATCACTAATGCATTTGAAAGATAAGCAATTTCATAATTAGAAAGCAATGGATCAATTAATCTAGTTTCTCAAGTTAACACTAGTCTTAGTCGAGCAATACAAAGAAATTAACTAAATACATAATCCAAAATATTAGAATGAAGCACAAAAGACTCTCAAGGTATTAGTGTTTTGCTCATCTCACCTCATTGGGATGATTTTACTCTAGCTCACTTAATTAACACTTTATCATAGGCTTGTAACAACTCTAATATCTCCATTACTAATGGCACTTAATGTCATGAATCAAGAGGACTTAAAAGGCTTGTAATGTTAGGTGAAGGGTAAATGGAATGAATTAATAAAACAAAATTGTTGATATACAAGTCAAAGGAAATGAGCAAGTTCAAAGCACGTGAATAAATTGAAAACTCTTGCCAATTCTTTTCCAAGTTCATGAACAAATGCCTTCTTGGTATTTCTTTTGCTTCTTTTTTTTTTAATGTACAAAATACTTTTCTATTTTTCTTGTTTCTTTTCTTTTTCTTCTTTTTTATTTTTCAAGCTATATACATGGCATTTCAATATACACATTGTTCAATTTTCTATTGGCAAATCACTTTGATTTTAGAATACCATGAACACTAGGAGTAAATGACATGTATACAACATAGGCATGGCTCAAAGAGGCAAGCAAAGGTAAGTAAATGTAGATTTGTATATAGTTGAAAGGGTTTAAAATTGAATGCTTCTTTCATTTCCATAACACTAATGCAAATGTCGTTTTGAAAAAGAGTGGAAACAAGTTCTAGAAGGTGAAAGACAAAGTGAACAAGCACACATGGAAAGAATTTAAGTCTCAAATAACCTTCCAACAAGGCTTCTCTCCAATACTCACTCCAACACAATCAATTGCATAGCTAGCTAACCACAAAATATCTTCTTAACTATTCCTAATGTTAACTTTACAAACACAACCAATCAAAACATTGCAATCAATTATAAAAATGCTCAACTCTTAAAAGCATTAATGATATAGAAACTTTCTTTTCTAAAAAAAAAGTAAAAATCTAATTGTGGGTTTATTTCTCTTCCCATTCACTTGGAAAGCAAAACATGATTTTAAAATTTTGCCAAAACACTAGATCTTATGAAAACTCAAAGAATTTCTCACAAATTACATTTACAAAGTGGCAAATGCGACCATTTACCACTTAGGACATGCATCAAAGCAAGTCATTCTTGAAATTTTTTTTGAAAAAAAAAATAGTTTTTTTTGGCATTTTCTCATTTAAAAACAACCAATTAATAGGATTCAAAAATGTATTTCCCTTCCCCACACTTAATCAACACATTGTCCTCAATGTCAAAAAACCACTCTAAAGAGAATGTTAAGCAAGTGAAAATTTAAGGCACAATAGTAATTAAGTAGGGTAATGGCAAAAAAATGTGTAGCATACATAGGGAGTTCTTATTGTACTTGCTAAACTACATGACTTCTACATTTTCTACCATATTATGTCCCTCCCCCACACTTATCTTCCTCATACAACAATTAAGCTCAAAGAATCAAAGGATTTAGGAAGAAAATAGGTGAGGAAAGAGACAACCTGTGTTAGAGTATCTTAAGTTACTTGAAGGAGAAGTTCTCATCCCTAATGAGAATCATGCATTTGTCTTGTGAAACAACTTCTCCCGTATTGAATTTACTTGGTAGAGGTGGCTCAGGATCAATCCGAAGAAGTCTAAGAATGTACGGTGGATGTGGGTTCCTCCGATGACCTTTTCAAGAATGTGCCTGCAAAGAAGACAATCAAATAGTAGTATCTCATCCAAAAATAGAAACATGGAGAGATTTCAAATGAAGTCAAGGCTTTAGAGTTCCAAATTCTCCAATTAACTATCATATCCAAAGAAATCATTGACACTCCCATCAATAGGAGTGAGACAACCAGTCAATTTTTGAAAATCCTCTTGTTTTTGCAAAGTAGAAGGTGCACAATCCAACTTAGTATTAGGGTATACAACATCATCATTGCAATCACAAGAGGTGAAAGGAAAATAAGTGGAAGAAGAAAGAGAATTTTTCACATCAATACCACCCAAAACTTTGAAATTTTCAAAAGAATCATGTCTATATTCTATATCGAGTGGCAAATCACAAGAAAGAATCATATGGAAAGATGCATTTTCATTTGCAATATCATCAATCAAAACATTTGAATCTTCCCTTATAAAACTATCATGCAATTCATTGGATTCAAGAGAAAAATCGCTTTCTAGGCTATGGTCTTTCGCACTTACATCAACCATATTAGCATCCATACAAGATTCAAAATTTTTGCAATTGTCATGCTTACAATTATCAATAGTACAAAGAGGTGCATCAAGATGAATGGTAGAATCAACCACTTCACTAAATGCTTTGTTTTGAAACTCAACAAGTAAGTGGCATTTGTCATGATAACAAATCTACACATGTTTGATCTTTTATACAAGAACATGAAAATATATCATCTAATATATCACAGTCATCCCTAGTACTATGAAGAGAAAATTTTCAACAGTTAAAGTATCACACAAAGAAGTATAAGCATAGTCATCAACAACTACAATCAAATCACTATTACTAAAGCTAATGGGTTGAGCAAATACATTTTCAAACATTTGAGGGGATTCAACAATGATTTCCTTATCCACCTTTTCATCACTCAGATCATTAATTGCTTCACTAGTTAAAGTAGTATGAGAGTTTACTTTTATAAGGATGTGATCATTACCAAATGGTAGGGAAGACTCTTCATTGCTCTTTTGTACTTGCTTCACTTCTTGTGCTTGTGTGGAAGCAGTCACAAGAGGTTTGGAATCTTCCATTTGTGAAATGGCATTTAGCTTGTGAGCTTAGACTCCTTGTTCCTCTTCCAAAGTGAAGGAAGACTCCTCTAGAAGTTGAAAGTGGACCTTCTTGACTTTCTTGGCTTGAGTAGTTGGGGCATATGTAGGAAATAGAGAGTAAGTCTCATGTAGAACGTTGCACTTAGACGACTTGTTGTTCCATTGTTCTCATTATAGAGGCCATGCGATAGGCAAAGGTGTCCATGTGTGACCGCTCCTCATTTGTAGTATGAGTCATTAGATTTTGGAATTCTCTAACGACTTCACTAATGGTAGGTTTTTGGTTTGGCACACATGGTTGGAAATAAAGTCTATAAGATGGTTGAAATAGTAGGTAGAAAGACTCAGGATATGGATGACATGGGCTAAAAGTAGGGTGGGATGAAGAAGGAAGTTCATGATATGACATTTGGTTATATGGTGGAGGATTAGAATGAGTCTCATAATATAGGTTACATAGTGGCAGAGAAGGCTCATGATATGATCTAAAGGGTGGGTGTGGTGGGTGATGAAGTTAGAATGAAGGTTGTTGGTAAGGTTTGTGGTATGGATGGTGGAATGGACCATAACATTCTTGACCAATTGGACTTCTATCTTGACATTCCAACTTAGCTTGAAGAAGCCAAAATGATTGTTGAATGGAATGGATGCTTTGAGAGATAGACTCTTTCTCTCCAATCAAGTGTCCTACAAAAGAATGAGATTGAAAAGGTGAATCTTGATTATCATTAAACCAAGCCTTAATTCAAAAAATTCCTAATGAATCACAATTATCAAATAGAAGAAAGCAACCTAGAAATCAAGAAAAATATAAGAAGAAAACTCAAAAATTAATCTAGTGAAAAATCCAGAAAAATTCAAGAAAATAAAGAAAAATTCAAAGTGGCCAAAACGATGGAATTTGGCTAAAATTCACTATACCCAATAGCAAAGATATTGGTTTTGCTTAAAATGGCCCAAAACCTTAGGAAACCAAATTTTATAATTTTCTGGTGATTGCACCATATTTTTATATGATTTTTCATAACTAAATTTGGATTTTTAATGCATTTCCTGAGACAATATTGCATAATTAAGCACTAATTTTAGTTAGGGACAATTTTTTTGAATTAATTGCAATTAGGGGCCAAAATGGTCATAATTATTTAATTATCCATACAAATAATCCCTTGAACTTTTAATGCTACATTATGTTTAATTTTGCATTGCAGGTGTTTTGAAAGAAAATTTGATATTTTGGAGGGTCAAAATTAATTATTTTGAGAATTTGGGAAAACTGCAAGAAAGGCCCTAGAAATTCTGAAAATTTCATATTTGTAAAGAGAAAAGGGCCTAGGGAAAATTATAGAAAAGATCCCAAACTTTTAGGAAATTCTAAATGAGCTCCAAAACATTTCAAAAAGTTTCACTATAGTCCCTAATCAAACGTTTTAATATTTCATTTTTGTCCCTGGTCAAAACTTGTGTTTTGACTAGGGTTACTATAGTGGGCTTGCTGCATCTGGATTCTGGAGTTAAAGGAAAGAGACAGACCTGACAGTGTGGAGGACCTGACATGGAATAAAGGAGCTAAGAGTTTCATATATAGAGCTGCGCCGTGTAGCTGAGGGCTTATCACTAAAATCACTTTTCCCTTCTTCCTTATTGGTCGCCAGCGATCCAATCACCTCTATCATCACCGGTGACCCTTCATCACCTCCACCGTCTACCATTGTTGCAGAGCTAGGAGAATCAGTTAGGGGCACCGCGGAGCTGGGAGGCAGAGACTGAAGAGAGTTTGAGAGGAGAGGCTAAGAATAAACCACCACCGAATCAAACCTTCTTCCTCGTCATCAAAACAGAGGCTGAGTGTAATACCTTGACTTTTGAGACTTCAGCTTAGAGAATAAGCATGAGATTATTGGGTTGCTAAGCCCCGGTTTAGCAAGATCCCAAATTGTGATTAAGGGTTAATGACTCCAAAAGTGGATGTGGTTAGTGATAAATAACCCTTTTGGAGAATATGATGTGATTTAGCACTCAAATATGATTTTTGTGTGTTGTGAGCAGCGCCGAAACCTTGTATTTGAGTTCAATTATGGATTAACATCAAAATTGGCTTAGAATAGAGGGAAGAATTGAATGGGGTATTTTGTTGGAAATGGTGTCATAGTGTGTTTTGATATCATTGAAATTGGTTTGGAACTTTGGAATAGAAAAGTTGCAATGTTAGATTTTGAAATGTGAATTGCATTGACATGTTGAGATTGTTGTGAAAACATGTCAATGAGATGTGAATTTGATTGATTTTTTGTTTCCAATGGATTCCTTGTGAAAATTTATGTGGGAATGATGTTTGGTATGAAAATGGAACCATTGGAAGCAAAGATGCAAAATCTGAAATTTTATCCAGTGAAACTCTATTCTGGTCAGTCAGTTTGTGTTGGCGTTTTGAATAGGAAAATGATGTCAGAAAATTATGAAAATTTTTAGTCTTAAATTTCACATCCCAAGCTTCAAAATGGACATATAATTTGTGCCATTTCGTTTTGGGAACTGGGAGAATGACTGTTCACAATTTGAGGTCGAAAATGGACTCTGTTTTGGGGCAGTGATGAAATTTTTGTAATTCTGGAATTGTGTAGTGATTTCTAGTAATGGAAAATATTTTTCTAGTAAATAGGACTAAAATAGATTTCATTTGGCTTTGGAATCACCTCATTTCGATTTTTCTTGAATTAGTTATGATTTTTCAAATTTTGGACAGAAATCTGCCAAAAATCCGAAAATTGAGAATTATGACATCATCATGTTACATTGATGACATAAGCATGGGATATGTTATTAAACGGTTTTTTCCTTCTTCCTCCTCATTTCCGACGCTGAGAACAACTGAAAAGAGAGTGAGACATTTGAGATCTTTAGAGAGAGAAAGAGGAAGAAATCTCGTAAGGTAAGCCGATTTCTCCGACGATCTAGCTCCTAACGTGTATAACTCTATTCCTAAGCTACTCTTCTATGTAATTTAAGGTTTGGAAGCTCCATTTCTTGTGTTGAAGTGAGCTAGGGTTCAGCTACTCTTGAGAAAAGCTAGTGGGAGCTTGAGGTAACTTCAAAACTCTTGTGTATTGACTATTCTGGCTGCTGTGGACAATTTAATCAGTGAAATTTCGCCGGATTGTCATTGGTTTCAAAAATGGAAAATGGGTGTGTGAGGCTGTTATGCTATCCAAATTGGTACTAAATGATAGTTGTAACCTAATGGAATAGTCAATAAAGTGGTTAGGAGTATAAAGGAACCCGTTTACGGAGCTGAAACTGAAAAACCCCAATTTTCCCCGGAATACTTGAGAATTTTGGTCAGCTCTAGAAATGGGTCTTAGAGTTGGATTTTCAATGATTTTATGATTCCATTGAGTTCAGGGGCGAAAATTAGGTGGGGTTACAGTTGGGAACTTTTTCGGAAAAGGCCAAAAAAGCATAATTACGAAAACGCCCCTGAAACCCTTAAAATGGGGCTGTCAAGGGTAATTTTGTAATTGACATTGAATTTGATAATTTTAAGTTCGGAAATGGATTCCTTGGGCAGAAATATGTTAGAATAGCCCATGTCAAAATTTCGGGAAAAGTACAGCCGGACCGGGTACGGTGGGGCCGGTCGGGTCCCCGTGGTATTTTAGTAAATTTTCAATATAGCCTCATATAACCCCCAGAAACACTATGAAAGTGTCTAAATAGTACATTTGACATTGTAGAATCGAATGTGAAGCCTTGAGTTGCTGGCACGCAAATCGAGGAGAAAATATTGGAGGTAGGGGACTTACCTTACTTGTATGTATTTGATATCTTTGCTTGTGTAGTGATGTATGTGATTGCTTTACTTGATTGTGTAGAGCATATTTAAATAAATGAAGCTCTGTTTCTGTTTTGCTCTGGCCATAGTTTTGTTACATGAAACATTGAGCATGCAGAAATGTCATTATGGGGCATGTATCTAGATAAAGCTAACATGTCATACGCATAGCATCTATCATGCATGCATTATGGTATATGTTTCCTACTGAGATTCTCTCGAATCTCACCCTCCCCTACCAACAATTTAGACAGGGCAAGTGGCTCGTAGAGGGAGTGGCTAGGACTCCTTCGAGATGAGAGTTGGTAGTTGGTTATCAATGAGTTGTGAAGACTGTATATGATTCGGTTGAATATATGGTTATGAATTTGAGATGAGATTGTGTAATCCCCATTTGAATAATTGTAATGGGCAATTGTGCCTTGTGTATCTTTAGCGAAGGTATGTACCCGGGATTGTTGGGACTATTATATTGTGTACTCTGATATTTATATGAATGTGATTTATCTTCGCGTAATAATTGTATTCGAAATGTGAATATGAGACCAAGTTAATTAGATTTTAAAAGATATTTGTGAAAACCCTATCTCAAGGAAGGGATTTTAAATGAGTTTTAATTATTATTGGTCTCTATTTCATTTTAATCGCGTATTTCAGATATAATTACGGAGGGGGTTACACTGAGAGCTGTGAACTTTGAACCAGCGACCACAAACCTTCACTGCCTCTCTGGATTGACTTTCATCGTCACCAACAAAACCACCGTAGGCGTTTCCACTGTCGTCAACACTTCCAAACAGAAAAGAGAACTCTGGCAAGCATCCTTCCTCTACGAGAATTACGCCTCTATACCACAAGCCCTTGCCACCGCCTCCGTCATCAGAAACCACTATTGCCGTTGTCTGTTGTTCACCCTTACTACTGCCTCTATGTTTTGCACCTCTTTGGGAACCACACCGCTTCCTAACCATCTTCGCCATTTGTGTCATATTTGTCTCTTGTTCTTTACACTTCACCACCATCATCTTCTTTCTTCATTCCATCATCATCTTCACAGCATCAGCACCACCATCGTCCTTCCTCTATTTTTCCTTTATCACACCACCGTCTACCACTCTCTCCACTAACCTCCACCATCATCTGAAATTTCTATTGCCAGAAGCCACTATCTGGAAATCACCACTACTGGCTTCTCATCTCAGATTCTCCATTTTCATATTTAGATTTTGCATTTCTCTATCTCATGTGTTGCTATTGCTTTGAAGAATCTTTGGCAAAGTTTATTAGAATGAGAAGCTAATTAGCTCAAGTCTTAATGGTAAAGAAAGTGGTTAGAGCTTCAATGTGCTTCAAAGGGGAGTTCTTAAGTTTTCCATTAGCTCATTATATGTATTAATTGTGCTCTATTTGATTTAATTCTAAATTGGTGCATATATGTGAGACTTGGATGAGTGTTCATTTGTCCTTGTTGATTAACATTTGTGTTGAATTTTGTGTTGATGCATTTGGACTATGGATTGAAATTATTTTCCTTTAGAATTAATGAAGTTATGCATTCTATGTGATTACTAGTGTGTGTGATGGATTTAATTTAAATTGAATGTCACGATTGTGCTTTTAATTAAGAGGAACCAAGTGCATTAAAATAATTTTCAAACACACATCAAGTTGGTTTTAACAATTTGTCTAAGAGGTGACTATGAATCTGATCGTAGTATTAGTCCTTAATTAGGTAGATTAGACCTAATGCGATTGCTTAGGGTTTTTAATTTGACTAAATGCAAAACTAACTCCTAAATTATTTCAAGAAACTAGGAAAGCCATTGACTTTGGTACCAAGATTCATTTCCTCATACCCATCCCATTTTATAAAGAAAATACTAAAAACAATAGTTTAGCTTTTAATTAAATTGAATTTTCTTTTAACTATTAATTTGAAAAATCCAAAACCGATTTCCCCTTGTTTCATTGCATTATATGACATTTAGATTACTTAGGATTTAATAAAAGGCTCCTTGAGATGAGAGAACGTTACTAGGTTTGCCTATACACAATCCTTGATTAATTTTTTATTGTGGACCCCAAGGCAAGAGACAAAAAGTCCTTCAAATCATATGGCACCGTTGCCACACCAAAAACCGACAATTGGTGAAGTCATTCAAGAGTTCCAAACCAAATCACTCAGACTTTCAATGAAGAGTAGTCAAACAAGGACACCTTTGCTCATCAAATAGAAGTGATTCAAGAGTTTCAAACTCAAATGGATGACCATACCAAAGAGCGGCGGTCACAAATGGACTTTCTTATCAGAAGAATAAAACAACAAGAGAAAGAGAAAGAGAGATTGGAAAAGGAACTTGAGCGTCTCAGTCAGCAATCACAAGTGTTGAAGAATCCCCAAGAGAATCCTCCTTCCATGTTCTTACATACATATAAAGTGGAGCATCTAAAAGAAAGCAATGAGGAGCTGGAGGAAGCATAAAAGGCTTCTAAGTGCCATACTTTACCAGAAACTCACCCACCATATACCCTTCCATATGAACCACCCTCTCCACCATGCCACGAACATTCACTCCAACCCCCTACTCCTCAAGCTTCTGGACTTGATGCATTTCTCACATTGCCATATATGGATGCCCAAACCCTTTCCTTGCGAAGAATGTATAACCAACTAAAGGTCCGGCATCTAGAATTATTCATGCTCAAGGATGCTCTTGGACTCTTTGAGGAAATGGAAAAGGAAATAGAGGATACTGAAAGCTTCATCAAGGCATTTATTGACCATGTGCTATGGATAAAGACTAAAGGCGAAGAAAGAGCTCCATGGTCTTATAATGCCAATGATGATGGGGACGGGAGAGCAGACCCACATGCCACTTTACAAGTAGAAGAATCCAATCCTTCGGTGCCTATTCCCATACAAGCACATGAAGTGGATCACTTTCAAAAGAGCATTGAAGAGTCTTCTTTACCATTTGGTAATGATCCTATCCTTATAGAAGTAGACTCTCCTACTACTTTAACTAGTGAAGCAATTCATGATTTGAGTGATGATGAGGTAGATGAGGAAATTATTGTTGAATCCCCTCAAATGTTTGAAAATGTAATTGTTCAACCCATTAGTTCAAGTAGTAGTAATTCGATTGTACTTGTTGATGAGTGTGCTCTTACTTCTTTGTGTGATACCTTAATTGTTAAAAATGCTTCTCTTCATAGTACTAGGGATGATTGTGATCAATTGGATTATATATTTTCATGTTCTTGTGTGGTAGATCAAATATGAGTAGACTGTTATCATGAAAAATACCACTTGCTTGTTGAGTTTCGAAAGAAAGCATCTAGTGAAGTGGTTGATTCTACCATTAATCATAATGCATCCTCTTGTACTATTGATGATTGTAAGCATGACACTTGTGAAAATTTTAAATCTTGCATGAATGCCACTATGGTTGTTGTGAATGAGAAAGACAATAGCCTAAGAAACGATCTTTCTTTTGAATCCAATGAATTGCATGCTAGTTTCATACGGAAATATTCAAATGCTTTGATTGACGATTTTACAAATGAAAATAATTCTTTCTATATGATTCTTTCTTGTGATTTGCCACTCGATATAGAAAAGGAAAATGATTCTTTTAAAAGTTCAAAAACTTTATGTGGTAATCATTTGAAAAATTCTCTTCTTTCTTCCATTATTTTCCCTTTCATCTCTTATGATTGCAATGATGATGTGGTGTATCCCAACACTAAGTTGGATTCCGCACCTTCCACTTTGCAAAAACAAGAAGATTTTCAAAATTTAACTGGTTGTCTCACTCCTACTAATGGGAGTGCCATTGATTTCCTTGGATATGATAGTTACTTGGAGAGTTTAGGGATTAACATGCCTTTACATCATTTGAAATCTCTCCATATTTCTATTTTTAGATGGGATATTGCTATTCGCTTGTCTACTTTACAGGCACATTCTTGGAAAGGTTGTCGGAGGAACCAACATCCACCTTACATTCTTAGACCTCTTACGATTGATCCTGAGCCACCTCCACCAAGGAAATGCAATGCGGGAGAAGTTGTTTTAAAAGACCAATTCATGCTTCTCATCAAAGATGAGAACTTCTCCTTCAAACATTTCAAAATTCTCTAATATATGTTGTCTCTTTTCTCACTTTTTTTCTTCCTAATTCTATGATTCTTTGGGTTTAATTATTGTATGAGGAAGATAAATGTGGGGGAAGGACACAATCCAATAGAAAATGTAGAAATAGTATAGTTTAGAACAAAGAATAAGAACCCCCTTTGCATGCTCTGCATTTGTGGCTACTACCCTACTTAATTACCATTGTGCCTTGAATTTCAACTTGCTAAACATTCTCTTTAGAGTGTTTTTCCATATTGAGGACAATGTGTTGATTAAGTGTGGGGGAGGGAAATACATTTTAAATCCCATTATTTGGTTGTTTTGCAATGAGAAAATGCCATAAACTAGAAAATTTTTCAAGAATAAATTGCTTTGACGCATCTCCTAAGTGGTAAAGGGTCGCAATTACCACTTTAGAAATATGATTTGTGGGAAATTCTTCGAGCTTTCATGAGATATAGTATTTTGGCAACTTTTTGAAACCATGTTTTGCTTTTAAAGTGAATGGGAAGAGAAATGAACCCACAATTAGATTTTTACTTACTTCTTGTTTTGAGAAAAGAAAGTTTCCACATCATTAGTGCATTTAATAGTTAAGCATTTTTGTTAATTGATTGCAATGTTTTGATTGATTTTTTTTAGTAAAGTTAGCACTTGGAATAGTTAAGTAAATGCATTATGGTTAGTTAGCTATACAATTGATTGTATTAGAATGTGCATTGGAGAGAAACCTTGTTGGAAGGTTATTTGAGCCTTAAATTCTTTCCATGTGAGCATGTTTATTTAATTTTTCACCTTCAAGAACTTGTTTCTACTCTTTTTCGAAGCGACATTTGCATTAGTGTAATGGAAATGAAGGAGGCATTCAATTTTAAACCCTTTTACCCAAATACAAACCCTCATTCATCACTATTTGCTTACCCCTTTGAGCCATTCTTAAGTTGTATGCATGTCATTTACTCATAATGTTCATAGTACTCTAAAATCAAAGTAATTTGCCAAATAGAAAATTAAGCAATATGTATATTGAAATGCCATGTATATAGGAAAAATGTATATTGCTTAAAAAAAGAGAAGGAAAAAAAGAAGGAAAGAAAAGAAGAAGAAAAGAATTGAATTGAAAAAAAAAACGAGAGTATTAAAAAAATATATAAATATATATATAGAGAGAAAAATGTTTTGTAAATAAAAGAAATATAAAGAAGACATTTGTTCCTGAACTTGAAAAAATAATTGGCAAAAGTATGTCAAATATTTAGATGTCATGACTTTACTCTTTAACTTGACTTGCATATCAACAATTTCTCAATTTTTTTTAAATTAATCCATTTCATCTAGCCTTTATCAATCATTACAAGCCTTTTAAGTCCTCTTGATTCATTGCATTTATTGCTATTAGTAGTGGAGATATTAGAGTTGTTACAAGCCTATGGTAAGGTGTTGATTAAGTGAACTTGTCATACCCTGATTTTATTTTCCATATTTTCAGAGTGCTTGCGCACAGTTCAATGAACAACACAAGAATAGTATAAAAATACCGATATATAGTACATGATTACATTAAGGAATTCCCTTCAGTGTTAGGTAATATATACAATTTCTCAACATATTCAAAATTAAAGACTAGATATAACCACAATCTTCATCTTGGGAAACGTGTCTGCCACTTTCCCGTATCCTTGTCTTTGCCTTTCAAGCAACTAGCACCCACTGTGATATTTTATTTAGAAAAAAGGGTGAGATTCAGAGGAGTCTCAATAGAAACATATTATCGTTCACATAACATGCGATAAGTAAATATGATATGCACTATGAATACACCAATTAATAAACATTATAATACATCGTCATGTATACATGAGTAGGGCTCCAACCCCACTACTCATACACCAATTGGATTCTTATCCAATCCCTCAGGTGTAACTGCACTTTCGGCACTAACTGACCTCTCTAGGCATACCATGTTAATTAATAAAAGCATAAACCATGGTAACCCCATATTCATATAACTAAGGCATAAAGTATGAAGGATAATATCCCTACCTCAAGTTTCTTTCACCCCATTTTGCGTGCCTCAAAAAGTGTGCCAAGCTTAAGCTTCCAACTCAGTCCTAAAATATCAAATGTATAAGAATTAGGTTTAAACTCATTCATGTACTATTTTAGACACTTTCATAGTGTTTATTGTGGTTATATTAGCCTATGGTAAAAATTTACCAAAATTCCCTCGGGACCCAACCCAGCCCAGCCCCGCCGTACCGATCTGAATGTACTTTTCCTGAAATTTTGACATGGGCTATTCTTACATTTTTTCACCCAAGGAACCCATTTCCAAACTTGGAATTATCTAATTCATTATCAAATTACAAAAATACCCTTGACAACCCTTATTTCAGGGTTTCAGGGGCATTTTCATAATTATGTTTTTTCGAGCTTTTCCGAAAAGGTGACCTACTATAACCCTACCTAATTTTTTCTCCTGAACTCAAAGAAACCATCAAATCATTGAAAATCCTATTCTAAGTCCCTCTAACAGCCCTGGCCAAAATCCTCAAGTATTCTGGGGAAAATTGGGGTTTTGTGATTTTGGCTCCATAAGCACGTTCCTTTATACTCCTAACCACTTTATTGACTATTCCATTAGGTTACAACTACCATTAAGACCCAATTTGGGCAGCATAACCCCTAGGCCATGTCATTTCCAAAAATTCTAACGAAAGACAATCCGGCAAAATTTCACCGATTAAATTGTCCACAACAGCCAGAACAAGAAATATACGAAGGTTTGGAAGCTACCTTACGCTTCCTTCTAGCTTTTCCAAGTATAGCTGAAAACCCTAGCCTTTACACACCCAAAGATGGCTTCCAAACCTTAAATCACATAGAAGAGTAGCTTAGGAACGGAGTTATACCCGTTAGGAACTGATTTACCGAAGAAATTACTTACCTTTACAAGTTTTTTCCTCTCCTTCTCTCTCTAAAAATCTTAACTCTTCTCTCTCTAAAACTGAACTTCACGTCAGTTATGGCTGAAAGAAGGAGGATGAAGTGCTTTTATGATATATTTTATTCATTTGTCCATTTTTTCCAAAATTCGGATTTTTACAAAATTTTGGCAGATTTCTGCCCAAATTTTAAAAAATCATAACTAATTCTAGAAAAATTGAATTGGAGTGATTCCAAAGGCTATAAAACCCTTGTTGACTCTAGCTTCAAGGAAAAATATGCACTTTAGCCAGTTGGAAGCAAATAATTCCCATATTTAATTTCTTTGACCACTGCTCCAAAAACTTTCCAGTTTTGCTAGGCTAACTTCAAAAATTCATATCTTTTTACATATAGCTTCAAATTATTAAAATGACCTATCAAATTAAAGCTTAAGATGTCTACTTTCACTCTGTAAAGTTTCATAATTTTTGAATATCATTTAATCAATGAAATGATTTGCACGACAACACTGCCTTACTGGAAGCAGTGCAATGGAATGCACTCGCAACTCCAACAAATTCCATTTTTAAACACAAACTTCTCATACTCTTTAATTCACTATTTTATTCCCTTTAATATCTCAAAGATATAAGAAATGTTAAGGAATAGATTTGGGACACCTACTAAACTAGGGCTTAGCAGTCCACTTAATTCAGGCTTATTCTCTAGCCTCTAATCCCAAAATTCGGGGTATTACAAAACTAGAGTGAAATGACCCCAATGAGGTGAGATGAGTTAAACACTAATACCTTGAGAATTCTCTTGTGCTTTATTCTAATATTTTGGATTGTGTGGTTAGCTAATTCCTTTGCATTGCTTGACTATGACTAGTGTTGACTTAAGGAATTTGATTAATTAATCCATTGCTTTCCAATTATGAAATTACTCGCCTTTCAAATGCATTAGTGATGTGAATTAAGAAACTTGTACTTCATTGCCTTTGTTCAGGAGTACAAAAGTCTAAGTGTGGGGGAATTGATTGCACCATATTTTTATATGATTTTTCATAACTAAATTGGGCAAAATTTTCAAAAAAATTCCAGCAGGCTTCAAAGAGAATGTGTAACCGAACTTCAACGAAACTCCAAATAGTTTTCAAGTGTGTAACAATTAGTTTCAGCCATAAATCAAGTTTATACAAAAGAAATACCAGAATTAACTTGGAGACATGGTAAACAAGTGAGCTCAAAATCATATCAAATTTGATGCAACAACACCACACAAAAGCTACCAAGTCAAAACAATGTAAGAATGTAATGAATGAATCCTATGCAAGCTACCTAAATGTAAAATTCCTAACTATATGCAAAGAAAAACCAAAAATGCAAACCTAACAAGCTTCACACAAGAAACCCCTTGTCAAAAGTGAATCTATAACAATTAGATTACCTTGGAAACGAATTACTTACCTCCCCGGCAATGGCGCCATTTAATTAAGTCATTTTTCGTGCGTTAGCCTTGGGGTACATAATCAAAAATTGACCAAGGATTATGTATAGGCAAACCTAGGATTGTTTTCTCTTCTCGATGAGCCTTTTATTGAATCCTAAGTAATCTATCATGTAAATACAATAAAACAAGGGGAAATCGGTTTTGGTTTTTCAAATTAATAGCTAAAAGAAAAAAATTCAATTTAATTAAATACTAAACTATTATTTTTGGTATTTTTTTATAAAAATGTGATGGTTATGAAGAAATGAATCTTAGTAGCAAAGTAAGTAGCTTTCCTAGCTTCTTAAAATGATTTGGGAGTTAATTTATTATCAAGTCAAATTGAAAACCTCAAGCAAACGTATTGAGCCCAATTTATCTAGTTAATAATGAATCCTACGATCGCATTCATAGTCATCTCTTAAATAAATTGTTAAAAACCACTTTAAGTGTGTTTGAAAATCAATTGAATGCACTTGCTTTCTCTTTGATGAGAATGTGACACTCAATATGAATTAACTCAACTACACATCATAGTAATCACATACAATGCATAATCTCATTAAAACATAAGGAGATAAATTCACTACATAACCCAAAAGCATCAAAGCAAAATCCAACATAAATGTTAACAAACAAGGACAAATAAACACTCATCCAAGTCCTACAAATATGTATCAATATAAAATCAAACCAAACAGATAACAATTAATACATATAATGAGCTAATGGAAAACTAATAAACTCCCCTTTTGTATAACATTGAAGCTTTAGCCACATTCTTTACCACCAAAACTCAAGGAAAAATCAACCACTCATCAGACACTAATTGCCCCTACAATTTGCTCAAAAAACTGGAAATTCATGAAGAAAGAGTGACATGCTTGTTCCATAGTGAAGTTAGAGAATGGGCCTATTGGGTTCAAGCACAAAAATGTAACGAAATTGAACTCTGGAATTATAGCTCTAGAGAGAGAAGCTGAAGATGGTGGTAGTGGTTTGCTCAGCGAAGGTGGTAGTAAACACAAAGTAGGAATAGTAGTAGTAGTTCTTTCTGGTAAAGGTGAATAGAGGAAAGTTGATAATGGTGAGAATGAAGGAAGGCGATGGTGGTGGTGGTATTTGGTGATGGTGAAACTGAAGTTAACGGTAGTGAGCAGTGAATGCAAGCCGGTAAGTCTCTAGTTCAAGTTCAGGTGTCAAGCTCTCGGTTTGAGCTTCTGATTTTCTTTGTCTAGTCCACGGCTGCTCCTAAGCTGAATCTGAGAACTCACGGGCTAGGATAAGGATGGTGAGGGTGGAGGTGCATCGATGGTCTAATGCTCTCAAGTCTTTGGTCAAGCCCCTCACTGCACTTTTGGTATCATTCAAATGAAGAAGAAGCTTGGAACTCTCCTCTGGTGTTGAAGCTCTGATGCTCGCCAGAAATTGAGGTTGAGTGGGAAGCTCACCGGTAGTGGTGTGAGGACGGAAGGGTGGTAGTTGTAAGTCATAGGAGATGGTGAAGAAAAGAGTTGTCATCGGCAAGGAAGAGAGATGAAGACCAAAGTTTCTTAGTCTCTCCTTGGATTAGGACGTTTCCATATGTTAGCCTTGGGGTCCACAATCAAAAATTAACCAAGGATTGCGTATAGGCAAACCTGGGATCATTCTCTTTCCTCAAAGAGCCTTTTATTGAATCCTAAGTAATCTAAATGTCATGTAAATGTAATGAAAACAACGGAAAATTGATTTTGGATTTTTCAAATTTAAAGCTAAAAGAAAATGCAAGACTAATATTTTTGGTATTTTTATAAAAATAGGATGATTAATGAAATATGAATGAAGTGAATTCTCTTGAGAAATTAGATCAATATCTATCCTAGCTCATTAAATAATATAGGAATTGAAATTCATCAAGTCTTAATTAAAAACCCCAAGTAATCACATTGGGTCTGACATTCCTAATCAATAGCTACACCTACGATGGCATTCATAGCTATTGCTTAGAAATATTATTCAAAAACTACTTGATGTCTGAAATGGATTAAATTAATACAATTATTTCCTCTAATATGAATGCACAATTGTGACACTCAAATTAACCAATTCAATTACACCAACTAGTAATCACATAGCAAGCATAATCTCAATGAATTAATAGCAAATATATAACCATAACTCAACCAATTACAATAATCCCAATCCAAACACAATATAAATAATCTTAGTTCAACAATATAGAGTCTAATTAACTCAACTAGATCCTACTGAAACTACCTTAGAACATAGCTAGAAATTACAATAACAATAGAAAATTCATAAAGGAACTAAGACAAAAAAACTCCCCCTTATAGCTCTTGAACTCAAGCCAAATCCTCAATTAATCAAGAGTTGAAGCCTTAGCCACACATTGAATTTAGTAGTGTCGCTACCAAACTTGAATTTGCAGTAGCCATGGTCAAGGTGAAACACACAGTTCGGCCATAGCAGAAGAGGTGAAGATGATGATGTTAATGTGAAGATTCTGGTGGTAAACGGATAAGGGGAATATGAGGGTGGACATTGGTAGAGATAGAGAAAAAGAGGCAGAATAACGGTGAGGCAATGGTAGCAGTGTGGTTCAGACGGAGGTGCAAAACAAAGAGACGATGGTAGTGGCTTCCCAGCTCAAAGTTTCTCTCCAAATCGGGTCCCTACTCCAACCTACGGTTCAGTTTCGACTCTGTCTTGCCAGCGGCGGAGGGTGTGAAGACAAGCTTGGTGTGGTTATTTTGACGGTAAAGGAGAGAGGATGACTAGCGGTTGTGTGAATAGAGCACGGTTGTGATGTGCTGCGATTCCATCGACGATGATAATGTTGTCCGTCTCTTTCCCTCTCTGCTCAAGCTCTCTCTCACTCTCTCAAGTTCTCTAGTTCGCCCTTTTCTTTGCTCCAACTTATGGCACCAAAACTGTGTGTTAAAGGGTGAAGGAAAGACGGTGGTGATGGATAAAGGTCGCTCGTCGATGACCATAGTGGGAGAGGAAGCCGCCGGCGAGGTGGATGAAGAGTGAAAGTAGAGAAGAGTCAATGGTCCAGCCCCCGTGGTGCAACTCCAAGTTCTCTGTTCTGTTAGATCCCCATTCTAAAGAAGGTTCGTGGTCAAAACCTATTTGACCAGGGACCTATCTGTAAACCTCAAAAGTTTTGAGAAGGGATTAAAGTGGAAATTTTTGAAACCTTGGTATGGTATAACTGCAATTTTGAAAACTTCTGGATTCTTTTATGTAATTTTCTCTGACCCCTTTTCTACACAAATTTGTGATTTTCAGAAATTCTGGGGCCCTTTCTGTAATTTTTTCTGGTCCTCAAAATATTAATTCTAACCCTCTAAAGTCTCCAATTTTCTTCCAAAACACCTACAATGCAAGATTAAGCACAAGGCAGCATCAAAAGACCAAGAAACAATTACACAAAATAATTAATAAATTGTTACCATTTTGGCCCTAATTGCAATTAATTTAATACAATTGTTCCTAACTAAAATTAGTGCTTAATCATGCAATAATGTACCAGAAAATACATCAAAATCCCAATTTAATTATGAAAATCATATATAAAATATGGTTCAATCAGCCACACTCTATTTCAATGGCGAGTTGCTTTCAGCCGAAGAAGTCTTGGTCAAACTAGGTTTTGACCAGGGACTTAAGTGCAAACATCCAAAGTTCTGAGAAGGGATTAAAGTGTAACTTTTTGAAATATTTGTAGGGCGAACCACAATTTCTAGAACTTTTGGGTTATTATTTGTAATTTTCCCCTGTCCCTTTTCTTCATTCACTTGTAATTTCCAGAAATTTTAAGGACTTTTCTATAATTTTTACCATATCTCAAAATATTAATTCTGACCCTTCAAAATCTCCAATTTTCTTCCAAAACACCTAGAATACAAAATTAAGCACAACGTAGCATTAAAAGTTCAAGAAATAATTGCACAAAATAATTAGCAAATTATGACCATTTTGCCCCTAATTGCAATAAATTCTATACAATCGTCCCTAACTAAAATTAGTGCCTAATCAAGCAATCATGTCCCAGAAAATGCATTAAAAATCCCAATTTAATTATGAACAATCATATAAAAATTTGGTTCAATCACTCAACATCGACCTTTACCCATTCGCCTCACATTCGCCTTTACATCCACTCCACCATTCTTCTTTGCTACCTACGACGGTGGTTCCATCCCCACACCTTCACTTTTAATTTGTACCTCTAGACTGGGGAAGAAAAAAAAAGGCTTGAGATTATAGAGGAGGGTCGATCTGGGCAGCCACTACCTTTAACCTTCATCTCCAACGAGCTCCACAGTCATCATCGTCACCTTCACTCTCATCTCTGCCAGTGAGATTTTCTCTTTACTCAGTCCATGTCTATCCTCTATTTCTCTTCCATAATCACCAATTAATCTTCATTCTTCATCATAAATCTGTTTTCTAATGGTGTTTTCTATGGCTAGCTACTTGAATCGGGAGGTGGTTTTGTTTTTTATGGTTTGTGGCTGAAGCTCTCAATCCTTTGTGGCAATGGTATGGCATGAGCTTGGAGCTTTAATAATGGAGTTTTGGCTTTTTCATTCCTCCATTTCTACATCATATTTTTTATTCTTGGGTCTTAGGATGAATTTTATAATGTTGGACTTATTTATTTTGATATATTTGGAGATTGGTTGTAGTTTGAATCTTTGTTAGATACTTGACATTGTGTTTAATTAGCTTAATTGTCGTTTATTTGTACTGGTTAGTTATTAAATTGATGGTTTTGTGAACATTTTGTGCCAATTTCAAGGTGGCTTGATTAGTGGATTAATGGTGTCATGTGTTTGCATTAGTTTATTGAATATGAATATATTAATCGTGCTTAGCATTAGGCTTTAGCATTATTAATCTTGATTTTTCATATGCTGGCCATTGTTAAATTAAGATTAATGAGAAAATCAAGTGGTAATATAATGTGGCTTGGTTATTGGATTAAAAGCTAAATAAAATTTTAAGTTCATTAATTGCTAGAGTTCTTAATCAACCTAATTTAGAGAAATTAATATTCAAAATGGCTTGGTATTAATTAATCTAAACTAGGCCTAGTCTAAGGGGTGGCCCTTAGAGTCTTTTGAAGCTAGAATATTTAATGTCCCAAAATTATTTGAAGTGAGGATTGCTTGTGCCATTGCTATGATAGATTGCTCATTCCATTATCAATCTTCTTGTTTCTCTCATTTCATTATTCCATCATCATTCCATTTCATATTTTAAAGAAAAATCCTAAAAATAATTGTTTAGAACAATTTAATTTTCAATTACAAAAAATAGTTGAAGATGAAAATTTTCCCTTTTTATTGTTTAATGCTAATCATCACACTTAGTTCCTAAGTAATTAATAAAAGGCTCCTCAAGAGATGATCGAGGATTGCACCCTATATTGCAATCCTTGGTTATTTCGTGAAGAAATTACTAAAGCATAAAATGACATGCTCCTTGATAATGGAAATCGAAAACTTCCTGTTTTGGTTTAAGTTTACCGCACTTCTGGTCCGAAATTCTTGCTTAAACTCTAATTTCTGATTCTAACCTAAGCCTATGTTAAAACACTGTAGTTTTGGCCAGGGACCACTGTTATGAGTGTAAATGGTCTATTAAAAAGTGTATGTGTACACTATCGTAACCAAGTAATATAGAGGTGAGTAAAGTATCATTCCCACAAGGATTGATCACTAAGTACCAAAATCAGTAATCCTAATTCTATTTAGTTGATCGATTAGTTGGTGAAAGAGATTGCAAAATTTAAAATGACTAAATATGAATGCAATTTATATGAAAACAACCATGAGAAAAAAGCCCTAGGGATCAAATTTCACTTGGCAAATTTCATATTGAATCACTTATTTATTCTAATCCATTTTATTCCACATGTTTGATAGTTGAGTTTCCCTAATTTAATTACTAGCCTCTTCCAAGGTCAAGCGATTCTATCATTAATTGCTAATCCAATATATCCCTATATGAATTAAAGCAATTAATCATGCATTAAGATTTATAGAACTCATTAAGACTACACAAGTCATATGAATATATTCCTATTTTATATGTAAGTTATGGTTTTAATTATAAGATCTACACACATACATCTCCTTCCGGTCTCAACATACATATTGAAATCATTCAAAAGATGGCCAATTAATTGAAAGTATTAAGAACAATAATCAAAACTCAATCATGAAGGAAAAATTAAAACTAGATTTAATAAATTAAGGTTCAATCCGTCATTAGCAAGCTACATCATCACCCTAGGAAAATGAAAATTTAGCTCATGATGAAATTAAAAACAAAACCAACATAAATTGAAAACTTCATAAACATAGCATAAGACATAATTATTAAATTCTAAAACATACAAGAAGCATGAAAATGGAAAAATCTAGCCTTCCATGTAGGAAGTAAAACCTTCCATGTAGGTGGTACCCTATATCATCCATAAAGGATGACTACCTAAGCCTTCAATGAAGGAGGCATGCAAAAACAATACATTGCATGAAATTAAACTCCAAGATGATGTGTTCTCCTTGTGTCTTCCACTTCTCTATTTATAGATGATTGGGGTATAAATATTTCAACTTGTTAGGCATGAATTTTGACCTTAAGCCACCAATGTTGACCTTGTGGCAACCATGCTTCTTGATTGCTACCTAATTTTGACATTCAAAATAGTAGCATTTCACGTTTTAATCCTCATGACAGTTGTAGCTCTAGATTAAAGACACAAGTGGAAGCTCCTTATTTCAACATTTGCAACTCAAGTTATGGTCAAATTAGTGGGCAAAGGTCAGACTGGGACAAATTCATGTTCTCAACTTCTAAGCAAAATTCGAAACCCTTAAAGACAAAACTGGATTTTGGCCTTAATAGAAAAGTAGTAGAGGTTTTTCTTAGCTTTTTATCCATATAAAGAACATCCCAATTTGGCATCTAGAGCTCCAAATATTGCCTGAAAACTAAAACAGGGTTAAAATTTAGTATTTTTTGATAAATTATATTTTATGCCAAGATCATTATTTATTTATCAATTACACCCAAATTCATTATACTAAGCTCAAATATCATCCACAAAATCATCATATAAGGGAAAATAAATATGAAAATATTTTACTTATCAACCATACTGCAATTTTTAAAAAACTTGTGGTTCTGATTGAACCATATTTTTGTATGATATTTTACAATTAAATTGGCATTTTTAATGCATTTTCTGGGATATTATTTCATGATTAAGAATTAATTTTAGTTAGGGACAATTGTATTGAATTAATTGCAATTAGGGGTAAAATAGTCATAATTTGTTAATTATTTTTGTGCAATTGTTTCGTGGACTTTTGATGCTACCTTGTGCTTAATTTTGCATTATAGGTGTTTTGGAAGAAATTGAAGATTTTGGAGGTTCAGAATTAATTATTTTGAGGATTGGGGAAAACTACAGAAAAAGCCCCAAAAATTCTGAAAATTACGTATCTATGAAGAAGGCAAGGGCTTCGGAAAAATCATAGAAAAGTAAACAAAATTTTTAGAAATTTATAGTTGAGCCCCAAAACATTTCAAAAGTGTTCACTTAAGTCCCTCCAAAAAAGTTTGTTTTCCTCTCACTTTAGGGCTAGGTCAAAATTTGACCTGTTATTAGATCTATTAAGGTAGACCCAACACTGAGCTCAGAAAGAAACAGAGACCTGACATATTAATGGAAGAAGCTAACAGTTTTAAGGGGTGGAGGCACCGCAGCTGAGGAGTCATCTTCATCTTTTTCCTTCCTGCCTCTTCTTTTGTCACTGGCGGCAACCTTCATCTTCTTTACCATAGTGGTCGATGACCACCTTCTCCCAACACCATGGAGTTTTAGTGCCACGGCAAAGAGAGCTGGAAAGGATTGGGGAAACTGAACAAAAGGCAAGAGCTGAGAGTTGGAGCCACCGGAAGGAGCTTAAACTATCAATACCAGAACCATCATTCTCCTCTATCAAGCACCATAGCCGGTGTGTTTCTATAACTTCCGGCAAGCAAATCCTAGATTTCGTTGACTCTCCTCTCTTCATTTCACCATCGTCTTCTTCCTCATTGTTGAACCACTGTCCTCCTCCACTGCCATAAGTCACCACCAGCTACGTCTTCTCACACCTTAACCACACCGCCGGTTCTTGCTCTGCTTCTACTGCCATAGTCATACGCTGTCACCACCAACACAGCCTCCTCTGTCAACCTTCTACCTTATTCACAGTCGCCAGAGTTGCTTCTCCCTCTCCAGCATCGTGCTTCCTTCTCCATACCACATCTCTGTCTCTCTTATTTCCTTCTCTATTCTAACTAACTTGATAGACCTGATAGTCTCCTCCTTACCTTCCTTACTATCACTTCCTCTATTTTCACAATGCCAGAATCTTCTTCTTTCTTCACCTTCATAGATACCACGGCCTTCCCTCTTTTCTTCCATTAAGTCCGATGCTACACCAACTTCTTTGGTGAGTTTGGGTTTTCAGATTGTGTTGGGTGTTCCAATGAATATGTGTAGCTGATTCTCTTGATTCATTGTGGCAGAGGAAGTGGCTAGAATTTCAATATACTACATAGGGGAGTTTATTAGTTTTCTATTAGATCAATTTATGCATCATATTCTGCATGGATTAATTTTGTGATAGTATATGTGTGTTTTGAGACTTAAATGAGTGATTAGATGTCTATGATGGATTTTTTTGTGTTGAATTTTGTATTGGTGCACTTGAATTTCATTGGACTTATTTCCCTTTGAATTAATGAAGTTATGCATTTTATGTGATACCTAGTGTGTGTGTGATGGATTTAATTCAAGTTGAGTGTTGCAATTCTTTTGTCATTTTGAAACTTCTCTTTCTTTTGCACTTGCATTTGTATTTTTTAGATTCTTTTTCTTAGTTTTCATAGTTTATAATTAGATAGTCCTCTTGTGATTTATTGGGAATTTATTGAATTGAATTTCTTATGGCTTGGTTCAATGCTCATAATAATTTTAATCATGATTCACCCATATCTACTTTCTCTTTTGTGGGACAAGATGTTTTTGAATCTTATGCTATTGAATTGAACCTAAAATCACTCCTTGCCATCCAAACTTTTGATGATCGAATGCATGCTTCAAGGGAAGCAAATATCAAGTTGGATACAGAACATCAACGCTTATTTGATGCTGCATTAGAGTCTGGCACTTTGAAGGAGTAAATGGCTAAGCTCAATGAAATGGTAGACCTCTCTAATGCTTAGGGAGCTCCAATCTTTCCAAAGTTGCATGTAAAGCAAGAGGGTAGTGCTGAAAATATTCCAAAGCTCACTCAACTCCAATCTGCCCAAAATTTGGAGTTTTATAAAGTGCCACCTAAAGCTGAAACCAAACTGAAGCAACATGACATTCCCTGCTCAGAAATTCAAGAGCAAGGAGCCCAAGCTCATGATCCAAATGCCATTTTACAAATAAAAGATTATAAACCTCTAGTGACTACTTCCACACATACATAAAAAGTGAAGCAAGTATAAAAGAGCATTGAAAAGTCTTCTCTATCATTTGGTAATGATCTTATTCTTATAGAAGTTGACCATCCTACTACTTTAACTAGTGAAGCAATTAATAATTTGAGTGATGATGAGATGGATGAGGAAATCATTGTTGAATCCCCTCAAATATTTGAAAATTTAATTGCTCAACCCCTTGGTTTTAGTAGTAATGATTTGATTGTACTTGTTGATGAGTGTGCTCCTACTTCTTTGTGTGATGCTTTAACTGTTGAAAATGCTTCTCTTCATAGTACTAGGGATGATTGTGATCAATTGGATGATATATTTTCATGTTCTTGTGCAAAAGATCAAATATGTGTAGATTGTTATCATGACAAATGCCACTTACTTGTTGAGTTTTGAAAGAAAGCATTTCATGAAGTGGTTGATTCTACCATTAATCTTGATGCACCTCCTTGTACTATTGATGATTGTAAGCATGACAATTATGGAAATTTTGAATCTTGTATGGATGCTAACGTGGTTTATGTGAGTGCGAAGGACCATAGCCTAGAAAAATATCTTTCTCTTAATTTCAATGAATTGCACGATAGTTTCATAAGGGAAGATTCAACTGTTTTGATTTATGCTATTGAAAATGAAAATGAATCTTTCCATATGATTCTTTCTTATGATTTGCTACCCGATATAGAAAATGAAATGATTCTTTTAAAAATTCAGAAGATTTGGGTAGTGACACTTTGAAAAATTCTTTTCTTCCTTCCACTCTTTTTTCTTCCTTCCACTCTTTTTTCTTCCACCTCTTGTGATTGCAATGATGATATGGTGTGCCCCAACATTAAATTGGATTCAGCACCTTCTACTTTGCAAAAACAAGAGGGTTTTCAAAAATTAATTGATTTCCTAACTCCTACTGATGGGAGTATCATTGATTTTCTTGGTTGTGAGACCTATTTGGAGAGTTTTGCTCCCACAATGTGTGCTTATTCCTCTAAATCTCTCTATTTATATACCTCTACATTGGGTACTCCTATTTTCTTGTCTTCTTTACAGACCCACAATTGGAAGAATCCTCTATGGTATCAATCTCCACCTTATATTCTTGAACATCTTCCAATTGATCCTGAGCCACCTCCACCAAGGAAATTCAATGTGGAAGAAGGTGCTTCAAAGGATAAATGCATGATTCTCATCGCAGATGAGAACTTCTCCTTCAAGCGACTCAAGATATTCTAACCCAAGTTGTCTCTTTCCTCACTTGTTTTCTGCCTAAATCATATGATTCTTTGAGGTTAATTGTTATATAAGGAAGATAAGTATGGGGGAGGGACACAATCCAGTAGGAAATTGTAGAAGTCATGTAGTTTAGTACAAAGAATAAGAACCCCCTTTTGTATGCTTTGCATTTGGGACCACTACCCTACATAATTACCATTGTGCCTTGAATTTCAACTTTCTAAGCATTCTCTTCAAAGTGTTTTTCCACATTGAGGACAATGTGTCGATTAAGTGTGGGGGAGGGAAATACATTTTTAAATCCCATTATTTGGTTATTTTTAAATGAGAATGCCTTAAACTATAATTTTTTTCAAAAAAAAAAAAGAATGACTTGCTTTGATACATGCCCTAATAATAAAGGGCCGCATATGCCACTTTGAAAGTGTAATTTATGGGAAATTCTTTGAGCTTTAATGAGTTCTAGTGTTTTGGCAACCTTTCAAAACCATGTTTTGTTTTTCAAGTGGATGGGAACAGAAATGAACCCACTATTGGATTTTTGCCTACTCCTTGCTTTAGGAAAAGAGAGTTTTAACATCATTAGTGCATTTAAGAGTTGAGCATTTATATAATTGATTGCAATATTTTGATTAATTGTGTTTGTAAGGTTAGCATCTGAATTGGTTAAGCAAATGCATTATGGTTCGTTTGCTATGCAATTGATTTTGTTAGAATGTGAATTGGAGAAATAAAACCTTGTTGGAAGATTATTTGGGCCTTAAATTCTTTCTATGTGCGCATGTTCACTTAGTTTTTCACCTTCTAGAACTTGTTTCTACTCTTTTTCAAAATAGCATTTGCATTAGTGTGATGAAAATGAAAGAGGCATTCAATTTTAAACCCTTTCAACCAAACACAAACCCTCATTTATCACCATTTGCTTATCCCTTTGAGCCATTCCTATGTGGTATGCATGTCATTTATTCATAGTGTTCATGGCATTCTAAAATCAAAGTAATTTGCCAATAGAAAGTGAACAATATGTATATTGAACTGCCAAGTATGAAAAAAAGAAAGAAAGAAAAAAGAAGAGAATTGTAAATGAAAACAAAAAAGGGAAAGGTATTTTTTTTAAAAAAAAGTGAGTAGAGTTTGAAAAAAAAGAAGGAAAAGAATTTGATTGAAAAAAAAAAGGAGCATTAGAAAGAAAAGAAAGAATATATATATATATATATATAAGTGTTTTGTAGATAAAAGAAAAGAAAAAGAAATACTAAGAAGGCACTTGTTTATGAAGTTGGAAAAAAAGTGGCAAGGTTATTTAGGTGCTATGAGCTTATTCATAACTGTGACTTACATATCAACTATTTCTTTTCTTTAATAAATCCATTCCACCTAGCCTTCATCCAAAATTACAAGTTTTTTAAGTTCTCTTGATTCATTGCATTTATTGCTATTAGTATTAGAGATCCTAGAGTTGTTACAAGCCTATGGTAAGGTATTGATTAAGTGAACTAGAGTGAAATTATCCCAATGAGGTGAGATAGATGAAATACTAATACCTTAAGAGTCTCTGGTGCTTCATTCTAATATTTTGGATTGTGTAGTTAGCTTTCTTTGCATTGCTTGACTATGGCTAGTGTTGGCTTGAAGGATTTGATTAATTGATCTATTGTTTTCTGATTATGAAATTACTAATCTTTCAATTGCATTGATGATTGGAACTTAAAAAAAAAATTGTAATTAATTGCCTTTATTCAAGAGTACAAAGATGTAAGTATGGGGGAGGTGCTAAACCTAATTTATGCAATTTGAGCCCAGATTTCCATTTTCAAATTTGATCCAATTTCTTCAAGCACCTATAATTAAAAACAATTAATCCAACATCAAATATTCTCAAAAATAAATTACTAAGATTAATTACAATTATCATGACAATTTTGCCCATTTAGCTCTAATTCTATGCATTTAATCTTAATCCTAATTTATCATGATAATGGCCTTTTAAACTCAATAATTATGACAAAATTCCCAAATAAAATATGAACATATATAATAAAAATAGGAATTTGTCACCAATATTTCAATGAACTCTAGTTGGTAACAGCAAGCTGCCCAATGACAACGCTACCTGCCAGGATCGGAAAATGGCCTAAGCTCAAACTTTATATTGACATTTTTGTGTGTGCTACTAGAGGTGGTAATATGGTTTTAGATCGTGGGCCAAGGCCGCCCAACCTGACAAAATGGGCAGTTTTAGTTCTACAAAACTGGGACCGTTTGGGAGCGGGTCTTTTAGGCCCGAACCCATATGAGCCCAACCCACGGTTGGTTGGACCACTGAATTGGCCCATATTTTGTTTTTAATGTAACCCAACGTCCCAACACCAAGAGTCCCAAGTCTAGAAGAAAATTATCTCACTCTCTCACAATCAGGAACTGGAAGACCCAAGGCCCATATCCATTATCCAATCAATTCTCTCACTCTCTCAACTCTCAAGACTCGAGTATCTCATTCTCAACTCAAACCTCAGAGGCTCATAGAACAGACCCAGTGCTCCGTCTCTCACTCTCTCAACACTTGACTAACACTCCACCTCTCACACCTAATCTTGGTGCTTGTCGCCTCCTCTAGATCTTCTCCTTCCAGCTCAGCGAGGACTCCCGCCATTATCGTGGTGGTGAATTTGGTGAGGGCTATAGTAAAGTCGTCACCTCCTCCAGATCTTCTCCTTCCAGCTCGGCGACGGTGAAGACGACGAATTGTGGTGGTGAATGGTGGTCAAGAGACTCAAGACGGTGGTGGTTTCAATTTGAATCACGCCTCCAAGCTCTCTCTCTCTCTCCCCCCCCCCCTCCCCCCACCGTTTCGGCCTCCAAGACTATGATGGTCAATAATTTTTTTAAAATATATATATATGGGTTGGGTGGGCTAACCTGCCAACCTAGCGGTCATGGGTTAGGTTGGCTAAATGCTCACCCATATAAATGCAGTCCTTTTAGGCCCGAACCCATATGATCTCAACCCGTGGCGAATTAGCCCAAACCCGGTGGTCCGGCCCATATTACCACCTCTGTGTGTGAGTATGCTTAAATTCATTGTATGAATTTTAAAAAAAAAAACAAATAGAGCAGCTTCAGTTGTACTTTTTTTGAATTGCAACATTGGAACTCACTGACTCCGTTCTAAGATTCTTCAAGCATTGGGGATATGTCAAAGCACTCTTTGCAGCTTTTCTTTCCCTATTTGCTTTTCTTTTTCTTTTTCTTTTTTTTTTGGCCCCTTAATGTATTCAAAAGATGTCTTTATTAATAACTCAATGTATATTGCGAAAAAAAAGGATGTACGTATATTTTATATAGAAGACGGACTAATGCTTTCTATCTGATCAGCAAAAGAAAACGCCCTAAACCTGAATCTTAAAAATGCAATTTAATGTGTTTGATGATTTCATATAGAAAACTATCAAAACCTACCTGCTTACTGAATTCATAGTTCTTAGAGAACTATTACTTATTGTTATCTCTACGTTATAGATTAAGTTTTTCTCTTAAAATCAGAATATATATATACACACACATATTATATGGTGGATTTTTTTAACAGTGGCTAGGGCTAGAAGTGATCAGAATAAATATTTCGAAACTAATTAATAGTGATTCGAATCACTCTCATCATGCATGTCTAGATATATGTTGTGAACTTATAGTTCATTTTTTCCGTTTGTAGAAGCTATAGGTCGCTTTCTTTTTGTCTCTTTTCTTGATCCCCACAACATATGCATTGGGCATAAAGTACCAAAATGAAAATCTTAAACTTAGGTTCATACCCCTTAAATGTAGGCTCTTCCCCTACTCAAATTATTTGTAAGAAAATCTTATTGTTATTGCTGGGAACAAAAATAGGATTTTTTCCCCAAAAAATTAAGATATATAGTGTGCGCCCGCGCATCAACATATATCTTTTACACACTCACATATTTATAACTCATTATAATAACTAATAACTATAGTGGATCCTATGCGTTATATGAAATGGAAGAAATTAAATGAGTTGCAATATTTATAATTTATTCATAGTGTAACTTACTTAGTTTGTTATAACTTTTACAGTAAACAACAACAAGAAGAAGATCTTTTAAATTAAATACCAACAACAACCATTTTAATTTGCGTATGTATATATATATATATATATAACAGAATCACAAGAAAGTCTAAGAAAGTGCCTTGCACGTTTTTCATGCAAGAATACATGCATGGAGTACTAATGCATAAAGAAATTCAAAGCATCATACACACGTTAATTGAATTACATACAGCTATTAGAAACTTAACTTGTTTCCTAATTAATTATGTACACGTCCTACGACTCCATTATTCTCAGAGTGCCTTATCCCAGGGCTGTGACCTGGGTCTGTAGGTCGAAAATCAGTTTTGGACCCTTCATCCAAAGAATATTCAACTTCTGGAGGAGTCTGAACAACTGCCACCTTTGCTTTTACATCTTTAGTTTCTTCTCCAGATTTTCGATGACCAACCCCAGGACTGTTTCCTGGTGTTGTTGGTCGATAAGCACTTACGTGATCTCCATTTGAATCTTGAGAGACAGCGTTCATCATGTTGTGATTCGGTGATGTTGATGAGTCAACAGCCTTCTCTGCTGACGTGGGAACGTTAGCATCTAACATGGTTGTATCTGTAACCCCCTACCTTAATAACCATATTTATAGTTCGAGAATGCGTCATTAAGTTGAAATAGAGACCAGTGGTTAACTTAAAATTTTTCCAAAACTTGTTTAGTGCGGTCTCACATTCACATCTCGAATATAATTGGTCTGACCAGTTCGGTTTCATTCATACATATCAGAGTGCAACCAAAAATTCCCGACAACGCTCAGGTTTCGTTACTTAATAAAGGGTTTACAACGCTTAGTTTCCCATACAGGGGATTACACAACACTATTCAATATATACAACATGTGCAACTAATCCTCAACAAAATGACAACCAACTATCAAAATTAAAACTCCTAGCTAGAAGCTCTAACCGCCCTTCATTACTTGCTTTTCCTTTGAACCGCTTGCCCTTGCTGTAGGTTAGACATTGGAAAGAATGAGATTCAAAAGAATCTCAGTAGTAACAATTCACTTATGACATGTACAATCACAAAGCATGTAAGCAAATCATAACAACAACAACACAACGGCATTTCTACAACAGCTTTCGCTACATTCACAACGGCATATTTCACAACAGCATGTTTCACAACAGCACAACAACGACATTTCACAACAGCAATGTTACATCACGGCATATTCAATGAAATGACATACATGCAAGGCATCATACACATAATAAGAGAAAGAGTCACTACCTTGTTCTTTCCGCTCGTGCACTGGCACTGGTTTATCACGTGCAGGGCAAATGTCAAATCCTATAATTAGAATTACGGGCGACAGGTTATTACTTAATCCAATTCTTTAATTCAAATACTCAAGTTGGTTATCATTAGGGACATTTAATCAAATCAACTAAAGAGTTAAAGTGGTCAATTAACCTAAAAGACCAATTCCTAACCCCAAAGTTCAACAATACTACATTAAGCCATTACATTTTCAATTTTCGCATAAGAGACCAAATCTGCCAGAATTTTCTCCAGACTTTGAAAAATCATAACTAATTCTACAAAAATTGAAATGAGGTGATCCCAAGTCCTATGGAAAGCTATTGAAGTCCTCTTCATATGAAAAATATGAATCATTACTGTAAATCACCACACAATTCCAGAATTACACAAAATCCCACACTGCTCCAGAATTAAGTCCAGTTTCGACATCAAACTTTGGGCAACCAGAACTCACAGCTCAAAAAACGAAATGACACAAAGTATATGTCCATTTTGAATCTTGGAATGTGAACTTTAAGACTGGAAAGTTTCATAATTTTTAGAGATCATTTGGTTATCCAAAAACACCACACAAGTAGAGTACCTCGCTGGAATCCTGTTCAGGCTGAAAACTCAAATTTACACTTTAAGTTCCAATGACCCAAAATTCACAACCTAGGGCTATTCCCACATAATTTTTCGTGTAGAACACAATGGTAACATCAAAATCAACAAATTCCCACTCATTCTCCATGTCCTGTTTTGGCAGAAAAATCAAAATAAATCCCAACAATTACCAACTTCTAATTTCAGCATCAAACTTATGTCAAATGGTTTCCAATCATCATAAACCACCAATAACATAACCAAAACATCATGAATTACCCAAACCCTTGTTTAGCCAAAATCAGGGCAGATTTACACATGCCAAAATACTCATCCAACCAACACAACCAATAGCTCAAATTGATGCTAATACTCACCTCTTGCTTCTCCTTAAGTTCTTTCTTTGATTCTTCAGCTTTTGTTCTTGCAAGGTGGCTGAAAACTCCTCTTCTTCAAAAACAAAAACCATAGAAATGAAGCTAAGGAAGAGAGGAACAAGTTTCATGAAGGACTCTTGAGCCATAGATGAGGTTAAGGAGGTGAAAATCAAGGTGGAAAGTCTCACCTTTTCCTTGCTCTTCTTTCTCTTTCGTTGGAGCTGCAGCAAACCGACTTGAAGATGGAGAGAGAGAGTGATAAATGATCAGATTTTTCCCTTCCCTTATCACTTAAAAAAACTGACCGAAAAGTTGGGCATAAAGGAGAGAAAAAATGTGAGGTCCATATTTGTTCTTTCTTGCTAAAATCCCATGGTAATTTCAATTGTATAATTTATCCAATTTGGTCAACCTTTCTCTTTCCTACCTCTCTTGCCTTTGGAATTCTTGGACGGACGGAAAGTTTGAGAAAGATGAGGAAATATATATGGATAATACTATCTCTCTTTTTCTCTTATATCCCTAGCCACTTTTGTTGACTTTTCATATGGAAAAGATGAAGTATACATTATATTAATTCTCTTTCCCTCATGTCATGCGAATTGTAGCCTAGGAAAAGAGATGATGATCTTTGGTAATGTCTCCTTGAATAATAAAGTTAATTCCCCAATTAGCATGAGATTGTTGACCAAGTCCTCATCTTTTTATAACTTGGTCCAATTGCTTCCATATGTCATATTTAATAGCCAATAGGTATTTTTCTCTTGGTTTTCCCCCTTGTCATACGTGAATCATGGCCTTTTGAAGAAGAAGATGATCTTGTAAAATATCATCTTGCAATATAATATTTAGTTGCCAATTTTGCATGTGAAATTTAACTAAATTTATAACAAAATTTCCAGAGGTAATTCTGTCTTTAATCCCATCATCTATTCTGTACATTTAGTCCTTGAGTACATTTTGGGATATTACAGTATCTTTGTTCATCAAATGTTGGTTCAGTGCCTTTATCTGCTTTCCCTCAGTTATAAGTGTAATATCCCAGATTTTGGGATTAGAGGCTTGAGAATAAGCCTAAATCAAGTGGACTGCTAAGCCTCAATTTAGCAAGAGTCTCAGGAATGAGGATTTGCTGCCAATGTATTTTTCCAGCGTGGCAGTCTTCTTGTAGCAGATTTTTAAATAGGAAAATGATGTCTAAAAATTGTGAAATTTTACAAGATGAAAATGGACATCCTAAGCTTTAATTTGATAGGTAATATGTGATTTTTGGACTTGAAGATAGAGAGATATGATTTTTCAAAGTTAGACCCTATTTCCAGAACCAAGTCTGGAACAGGTAAGGTTTAACAAATTTCTAGGAATTGTGACCTTCTAGTTGGCTAAAAGCTATATTTTTCCTTGAAACTAGACTCAATAAGGGTTTCATAGCCTTTGGAATCACTCCAATTGAATTTCTACAAATAAAGTTAAAAGTTTTCAAAGTTGGTCAGAAAATCTGCCAAATTGCCAACTATTGCGAAATTGGGAGGAAAATGTAATGGCAATTATGTAAATTGTGGAATAAAATAAAAGCCCATATTTTCCCTTTATTGGTGGATATTGCTACCAAAATATTAGAGGAGAAGGAAAATATTTACTTGGATACAAATTGTGCCAAGTGTCATCATCTTAGGCAAGGGATTAAATAATAATTGATTAAGTATGAGCACATGTTCAATTAAGGATAAAATATTATATCTTATGCATTTGGATAGGCTAATTGGAAGGAAGCCCAATTTGGTGTAACAAGGACCCTAAGTGGCGTCTTTGGGCCAAGGGAAGATGAAGCAAGATTGGTTCAAATGTAATGGTGGTGTATGACACAAATTGTGAAGAGATAAGGCTTAGTGCAAAAGCTATGTCATAAATCCAATTTAGCAATAAAATTAATTAAGGAAATATGAAGATATTTTAAAGCTCTTGGTCATCTTTTCTCTTCCCATTTTCACGCCAAGAACAAGAATAGAGAGAGAAAGAGAGCGAGAGAGAGAAGCTATGGAAACTAGAGAGAAGGAGGAACTCAAGAGGCAAAAATCAAAGGTAAGCTTTGTGTTTTTAAAAGATTAAGCTTCCTAACTTGTGTAATAGCTTCTCTAAGCTCTTGATCTCCACGGAAATCATGTGTAGCCAAGAAAAATCCCAAGGGAAGAGAGAGAAAGGATGATGCCTAGAGAGAGAAAGTGTGAAGGTCAAAAGGTAACTTCAAGAACTTCCACTCCTTTGGTGTATTATTGTTGTTGTGGTGGTTTTTGTCATGATTTGTAGTTTGGTTGTTGATTTTGTAAAGTTGGGATGTTAAAACTCTAAGAGGTTATGCTGCCAAATTTCCTCAAATCATGTCTAATAAGTGTTTAAAAGGTTTAATAAATGGTTAGGAGTGAAAAAGAGCAAGCTTTAAGAGTTGAAACACAAAATCACATTTTCCCGTTTCCTTAGAGCATGTTTCGGCCAGACCATGCTAGAGTGGTTAGGGCTGGAATTTCTTTAATTTGATGGTTCCATGGTGTTCAAAAGGGAAAATTGTCTAGGGTTGATGTTGATCACTTTGTGAGAAAAGCCCTAGAAAGTGAAATTACGAAAATACCCCTAAAACCGTAAGTAGGGGCTGTCATGGGCAAAACTGTCATTTGCAATGATTTTATGAAAACCGAGGTCAAAAATGGATTCTACACAAAAAACTGTGTAGGAACATCCTGGGTCAAAATTTCTGGAAAAGAATAGTCGGACCGGATAAAAATGGGACTTAAACCAAGTCCCCAGGGGTATTTTGATAATTTGGCAGATTTAAACTGATATAACCAACAAAAGTAATTTAGAAGAGTCTAGAGTGATACATGAATGGGTATTAACCTAACTCTAATGATCGGACTGTTGTGGCTGAGCCAGATCAAGTCAGTTAGACATTTAGGCAGGAAAGGGCTATTTCAGGTAATAACTCTATTTTTCATACATTAAACCAATGTTTATATGTTTGTGTGTGCTAGTACTGGTAAAACGGGCTAGCCCACGAGTTGCGGGCTGGCAATATGCGAGCCCGAGCCCGCCTGTATTTTTTTTTATATATTTTCACTCGTTTTTTTTATTTTCACCCTCTTTCTCTTTCACTCACTTACATCACACTTCTTTTCTTTTAGACATTTATCTTAGGAAGCCAATTTCATTCTTACTTTCCCTTTTTTTTCCACATACTTACATAACAAAAACATATAAACACATCTCTTTTAAATTTAATAATAATAGAATAAATAAATATAATATGAAAATAAAAGTATCAAATAAAAAGTATGAGGAATTAATTAAGTACAGTATCAAAAAAAAGGCGATAAGGATATTTAGATTTATTTTATTTAAAAAACTAAAAAAAAAAAAAGCGGCCCAGCCCTCCAGCCCAACGGGGCGGGCTAGCAAAAGTACACCATTTTTTGGTGGGCTGGCGGCGGACCCAACCCATTTTACCACCTCTAGTGTATGCCATCTTCTGTGATATAATTAATGAACATGGTTTTGCCAAGAAGGGCAATTTGTATGTGGAGGCACACTTATCTAGTTGTTGAGCAAGAACCCAACCAAGGTGTACCTAGTTGTTGAGTAAGAACCCAACTGAGGTTTTATAAGTAGTGGGGGATTGAGCCCCCAACTCATGTATACATGTCATGGTATTGTTATTAATTTGTTGCATAACATGGAGCATGACATATTTAATTTTCACATTTTATATAATCGATTGTATGTTACCGTTGAGATTCGTTTGAATCTCACCTGGCCTTTCCATAAATATATAAAGTTTGTAGCAGCGGAAAACTTACCGGTGATTGAAGGTTCCAGTCAAGTTCAAGAGAGGATGTTGGTTATCTAAAGACCTTTTAGTAAGTTTAAGGTCTGTAATTTATTGTACAAGCCCTATATGGGAATTCTTGAATGTAATCAAGTACAATATATCATTAATATCAGTATATCTATGTTATTCCTGTATAACCGCTAAACCGCGCATTATTACTCTAATTAATATCAATGACAAGTGGTATGTAAGATGGGGTCTTATAATAACTACTTTGTGGAAAGCAACTAGTACGAAAATAACAGCTACATATTTGTGTATGGCTTGAAGTCCACCCATAACCAGAGAATGGAGAACAAGCTTCAGATTTATAAGTAGATGGAATGGCTTTTAGCAAGATTGGAAGTAGAGGAAAATGTGGACCGTTGATATGTAAATTATAGTTACAGCTTTTACTTAGAGGTATCTCATCATGTGGGAATATGTTCTTGTTGCGTTTATATATATAAGTATATATAAGCCTTCTGAATGTTTGAGTAGTTTATATATTTCATCGTATATATATCATTATTTTCCCAGCATCCCCTCTTCAGTCGCGCTTGGTTGTATTTCTTTATTCGTACGGATACTCACAAATATGCAAATTACTTGGTCACTGAAGGTTGAAGATTGAAGCTTAAATCACACTTGACATCATAATGACCTTACATGGTGGGGTAAAAGACCTTGATATAATTTTGTTTGAAATCTTAGCTGTGATAATATCTAATAAAGAATCGTAGGTCGACGGGCGCACTATGGAAAATAATAAAGGTCAACCCAGAAACATGGGAATTCTCTCCTATATGCCTTCTCCACTTATGTTTGCTACTTACTTATGTTCTTAATATAAGAATTAGTTGGTTAATTTGGGGATATTAAGTTAAGCAAATTACTTAATTATCATATATATTATATGATTTTTCTAAAATATTTGTGTGTATCATTAAATTATATGTCAGTTTATAAGTCAGGCAAATTAGTTTAAAGAAAAATGATAAATATAAGAGATAAAATGAAAAAAGATATTATATTTGAGACCAAAATTCACTTCTAAACTAGCTCTTATACAAAGTATCAAAGGTAATATTAATTTTATGTAAAAGTGAATGGCCTGAGTTCAATCTCACAAATCTTTATAATTTCCTTGTCGACAAACTCAACTGATACCAAGTCTCTACTCTGCACTATCAAATATGTTTTGTCTGTATACTTGACAAATCCTTATTTTGTGACATATTTTCATACTTTATTTGAGAATGTTGTGATAGTTATTGGATTTAAAATGCTTTTATTGTGATAAATTGATATTAAGCGTAAATACATTAAATTAGAACTAAAAAGGGCAAAATTGTCAAAATAATTGTAATTACTCTTAATCATTGATTTAACCGTGTCTTTTATGCCTTGGGGTCAAATGCAAAATATTTTTTTATCCAAGAATTGCAGTACAATGCAAAATTCGGGTCGTCTCACTTGAGGAGCCTTTTATTGAATCCTAAGTAATCTATATGCCATGCGAATACAATAAAACCAAGGGAAAAATAGTTTTTGGATTTTTCAAATTAATAACTAAAAGAAAGATGCAATTTAATTAAATGCTAAGTTACTATTTTTGGTCTTTTTATAAAAAATGGAGAATGAGTAAATGGAATGGTATGAAATGGAAAATATGAATAAAGAATGCTCTTGATAATGAAGTGACAATCCTTGCTCAAAAAGATTATGGGAATTAAAACTCATTAAGTCTCAAGAACAATCTTAAGATAACACTTGAGTCCAATATTCCCAATTAATAGTAGCTCCTACAAACATAACTAACTACTACCTCTTGAGATATTGTTTAGAACCACTTAATGTACAATTGAAATTGGAATAATGCAACATGAATCTTCTTGGATTTGAGTGCTAAACAGCCCCTCAAGGATACAAATCAACCACATTAACTACACAATAACACGCTAATTAACATAATCTCATTGCAACCACACAGAAATTCAAACATATATAATCTTCACATTACAAAATTCAATTCAACTACAATTATCAAACCAAAAGAGACAATTAACATTAATCCCAATTCCATAATCACATATATAAAAATTCCTAAAACTAGACAATCCAAATATATATAATTCTAGACTAATGGAATGATAGCAAAACTCCCCTTTATAGTCCAATAAGCTCAAGCACAATTCATCGTCACCAAGAAGCACAAATGAATCAGCCTCTCATTGCCTCAAAATAATTTCAACTTGTAATTTGAGCACTGGCCGGAAAATTTATGAGCTCGCCGGAATCTGGAAAATCTTGCCTGAAAATTCAGAACAATCGCTAGAACATGGAGATAAGCTTCAGCAAGCTCAAAGAGAGGCAAGGGTGATGTCAGGAAGTTGGAGGTTGGAGAAGAAAAGAGTGATGTTAAGGACGAAGAAACAGAGGAGGAGACTGCCGGAATCTGGGAATGAGCCACTGGAGTCAACAAAATGTCCCCAAAGGCAATGGGTGGTGGTGTTGTAGGTAGTTTAAGCTCCCTCTGGTTTTGATTTTGAGCTCTGACGTTGCAGAAGCTATCTCAGCTAAGTTCTGTGGTGCTGTGATGGTGAGGAAGAAAGACAGTGGTGGTCTGTCGATGGCTCTCTCCTCTCGTTCAAGCAGGTCGCCGGCGGCAATGGTGGAGAGGAGGAGATTCGCTGCCAGCGACACAAGAAAGGGAAGGGAGGAAGAAGAAGATGATCGTGCGATGATGGAGATGATTATTGGCAGTGGATGAAGAAAGGAACAGAGGAGTGGCGAAGAGGTTCTCGCCGACGACAATGAAGATGGTAAGCTGTGCCACCGGCGAGAGTGGAAGGAGAAGGAGGTGATGAGATGGTGGAAGATGATATGCGATGGCTTGCGGCGCTGCACACTGCGATTCAGGTCTCTGTTTTAGCGTGTGTTCGGGAATGAAGTAAAAAAGCGCTTTTTGACCCAAACCATGGTTTTGGGTGAATATCTGCCGAACACCACATAATATTACAGAATCCCGTTTTTTACCCAAACCATGGTTTTGGGCGAAAAAAGCTATTCTGGGCTGAAGCTATTTTTGAATGCTTTTGGGTCAGAAATTTCAGACCGTTGGGAGTTGTCCTTTTCTCTTTCCCCTTTCCTGTCTTCTCTTCGTTATTCCTGTGATCTCCATTTTTCTTCCTTCTCGTCTCCTGCGTCTCTGCATCTCTTTCTCGTGAAGGTAGTGATCTGCGTCGGAGAAAGAAGGATAGAATGGGTATATATTCCATTGTCAATAACCCCAATTATGACGCCTTCACCAAAGTTAGAATCTTTCGATTGTCTTGATCCCTTTCTCAGCCCCATGAAGCTTTGACTGTAATATGAGTCGATTTTTTTGTCTTGGGTGGCGGGAGCAAGAGAGAATTTGCACATGGGTGCGAGTGATACTGCGCCCCAAGAAGCTTTATCGTGAAAGAGAAATCCCAACATTCCCAATCGATTTTTTTCCCTTCTCCCAACAATCCAGATTTCAAGGAAAAAGAACAAATCAAAAGTACAAATTTCGACACTCAGAAAAGATGAAGCTTAGCATCCAATCCCACGGTGGTTGCCTATCTTCATCATCGATCGGTGGCGAAGAAGATACAAAATAATCCTTGCTCTTCTGGTGAACTCTGACCACCTTTTCGTTCATTTTCGTCGGACCTTTGTCGGCGATCTCTGTTACATGTTGGTGCTTGTGACAGATCTATATTGGATTGGGAAAAGGATGAAGATGAAGACAAGAAATTGATGGAGGTGAAGATGGGGCAGAGGTGACGGAAGCAGGAGGAGGGAAGGGGAGGAGTCGCGGTTGAGGAAGAAAGGGAGGAAGTGAGGTGGCGATGAGGTGGTGTGCCGTGTATTCTTTCTAGTCAAATAAAAATAATTAACTGTTAAAATCACTTGCAAAAATCAAAATCATTCCTAAGAATTTAATGAAGAATAATACAGTGGATTTGGCAAGAGATAACCCAGGTTGTCAAAGGAGATGAAAATTAATATAGTGTACGCCTTCAATATGTACGTTTGATCTAATTTTGTAATTTACTACATAATTGACTAATGTTATAATTTTATAATTTTTGCATCTATTTTTTTATATTACATAATTGACTAATGTTATAATTTTATAATTTTTGGACAAATTTATTTCATTTATTGTAATTATTATGCAATTTAATGTCAAATAATACTTAAAATATAATCTTATCTTTTATATGTAATTATCATAAAACTTAATGTCCTTTTTAGTCATTTGACCATGAAAAAAGCTATTCTGATAAAATCATCCAAACACTCTCATTTTATCAAAATCACTTTTTCCCATAATCTATTTTCCTATAATCTATTCTCCAAAAGCTATTCTCTCCAGAATCTATTCTCCCCAGAATCTATTCTCCAAAAGCTAATAAGAACACACCCTTATTTCCCATTTCTCAGGTCTGTCTCGGGTCTCCCGAATGTCCAGATTTCCATGTCCACCGAGTCCTCCATTTCTGTTCCCAGATCACTCTCAGTCCTTGGGCTGCGTCACTGCTTCTTGGGCTAATCAGGTCTGTTTCTTTTTTTATTTCTTAGTTCATTTTTTTTCTTTTCGTTTGGGTCTGGTCTGCCCAATTCTCAATACCAGGCCTGACTTCTTCTTTTTTTTTTGTTTAAGTTCCAAATTATATCCAGCCCAATAAAAAGCCCAGCTGCATTTTTTTTTTCTTTTCCTTGTCTTTCTTTCCACTTGGCTCAATAATTAGAACCTTCAAAATCTCAAATTTCCTTTTTGAGCCCCCACAATGTAAAAATTAAATACAAAATAATATCACAGTTATAAGAAAATATTTATATGAATAATTAATAAATTTATAACCATTGTGCCCCTATTTACGATTAATTCAATACAAATATCTCTAATTAAAAATAATGCTTAATCATGTAATTATATTCTAGAAAATACATTAAAAATCCCAAATTAACCATGAAAAATCATATAAAATTATGGTTCAATCAATCATAGATTCTTGAGAAAATTTAATATTGGTTTAATTTTTTTAAATTATAGGTGTTTGAAAAATTGGATTAAATCTAAAAATGGGAGTTTGGGGCTCGAAGTTTAGAAATAACAGTTGAGCCCACGAATTTTGAAAATGCCAGAATGGTTCATGTGAAACTGCAGCGTTTTATTGCATGGAGTTAGGTCAGTTTCAGCGAGCTTGAGCAGAAAAGACACAGAACAGAGCAGCTGCACTTCAGAACCTGGAGAACGAGACCTTCGACCATCTCTTCTTTATCATCACCGTCGCCTTTTTCTTCTTCCTCGCCAGCGAGATTCATCCACCGCCACCATAGCCTTCACCTCACCACAGACCCGAGTTTCAGATCAGAACATGGAACAGAGGAGGGTCGTGAACCAGAACGCAAGGGACCTTCATCGTTGACAACTTAGCTTCATCATCTTCAACAACTCCATTCCACCATGATCTTTTTCATTTCCATTCCAAGCTCGCGATTTGACACAGGGGAAGCAACCTTCACTCTCGACCTTGAGGCTTCCATCCGTTCTCCATTAATTCTATCTCCTTCCTGGTTTAACCAAGGTGGGTTGTTCGAATCAAAATGTGTTTTTGCCTCTTGATGCTGTTTCCATGAGTTGCAGTGGCTGAGCTTCTTTTCCCTAGGGCAATGACGTTGAAGCTTTAAAGAGGAGTATTGTTTATCCAATTTCTTTCTCTTTCCAATGTAATAGTTGAATTCTAAGTTTAAGTTTGCTTATTATGATGGTTTGATATTTTGTATTGAGGTTTCATACAATTTAGAAGATGAGATATATTTGGATTTGATTTTATGAATTTGACACTTTGAATTTTATTAATAACAAACTCTTGTATTTGACTTGACATAGCTTATGCTTGATATTGTTATAAAAATATTATGTTTGTAGTCTAAGGGTTCTTAATTATTTGTGTTAATGCACTTAATTGATTTCAATTGCTACAGTTTCGATTGGATTTTAGTTGGAGGAGTTAAACCTTACCCGGTGTGAAGGTGTGTAATTAACTTAACTCAAGCTAGTCCAAAGAATCTTTTAGACATATTTAATTGAGCTAGCTAACTCTTTAAATTGAAGCAATGATAGGCTAAGTCATTGCATTAGAGAATTATGCATTCTCATATCCACTCAGTTCCATTCACCATCGATCATTAAAAGAAAAATACCGAAAATAGTAGTTTTGGTTTCATTTAATCATTTTTGTGAAGTAGTTGTAGAAAGAAAACCTCAAACTTTCTCCCTTATCAATTTCATGTTTTTATCACTTAGTTAGCTATTAGGAATCCAAATAAAGGCTCTTCAAAATGAAGTGACCCGAGCTGTACTATATTACATTGTTTGGATTTAATTGTTGATTATGACCCAAGGCGTTGTGATAAAGGTCTTTATCAATACTTTAAAAATTGAGGGATTTCATCATGCTCGTCACGCCTAGCCTCAAGCATAAAGGTAAAGAGAAAAAGATTCTCAAATCTAAATAAGGCTTCCCGTAATCATATGTTTGATTCGCTTTAGATGCTTCACTGCATTTATGGTTTATTTGACTGGGTAATGCATAAAACAAAAGATTACTGTCACGGATAATCATCACCAAGCCTTCTTCTGGTAGGACCCAAATCCCAAATTTGATGGTCAGTGTTTTCTAAAAATCTTCACCACCATCCAAACTAAAAACCCATATGTATATATTGTATTATTATATATGTTTTGCCCGTGACCAGATCTTTTCAATTGAACAGTCTCCTACATGAAGTTTAACTTTAATTTCCCTTAGAGATACAACTTACTCTAAGTCTTATATATGTAGAATATGCTTTCGCTTTTATCAATATATAATGGTTATGCATGGCCAAATTGAGAAACATTTCATTAATTCTATTCTAATTTTTGAATAGACCAAAAAGTTATGGAAAATATATAATAAATTAAACGTTACAGGTGAAGCACCATATATATACGGACGTGCACAAAAAGGAAAAGGTTATTACTTTTATGGTTACAAAAGAATGGCTTATATGAGAGAAGAGATTCGATTCTTTATAGTCATGATGAGAAAGATACGCCTTTATTTTTATTGATGCATTGATCATACATAAATACATATATGGGGCATGGATTGTAAAAATATAATGCAGCTTTATTTGACGATTTTCTAGAGTCTCCTAAATTAACTATTGTCTGATATTTATTAAATTCATCAACCGCAATCAGTAATTCATATATTATCATAAAATGCCAATAGTTGTCTCCTTTAACTCAGTCCTCATATATCTTAAATAGTTAGAAGAGGGGCAAAAACAGCGCAACTTAGTTCAGTTTAACCAAAAATATTTGATAAGAACTCCATTCACATATGCTAATTAAGCAGGTTCAAGTACGCAGGTTTTGTATATATGCGAAGTGTAAATTTAAAGTTGAAAAAGAATTTTTTTTTTCCCGGACCAAGAAAAAGAGAATCACATGCATTCTCATAGTACGTTGATCTGTTGGTACTTGTATAGTAACAAACTTTTTTTAACATTAACTTTTATATATCTCAAAGCTTTACATCAAATTGCCCCCAAGAAAAAGGAAGAATATGCCTCAATTAATTAATTAAATTAACGAGATAATTGTGAAGGAACATATATGAAAAAAGGCAAGTCAAAAGCGACAACACCACATGTGCTTGTGTAGGATATCCCATGCCCTACCACTAGAACTTGTTAGAGTCAGTCTCACACACACATATATACTCATACATACACACAATATTAATTAATTGATTTTCCATTAAGAATCAATGAAGCAAATAATGAGCTATAACATAATCAGAAGTGGCACAGTCAAATGGTGTGATACATTATTTGGTACTAAGCTTCACTACCACACTCTTTCCAAGGGGGGATTAATGTGGCGAATCAGGCTAAAGGTACCTCCAGGGGTTGTGGAACCCTCTCTTCTGTGCTGCCTCCACAAAAGTACATAATTTTAATGGACAAAGTAATACATGGGATATATTAATTAATGGAAGCACTATTGTGTTGTTATTAAATTATATGTAAAACAAAAGCAAAGTGCTTTAGGTTAGTTGTGTTTGGTGACTAGCTAGCTAGGCTGTGCCGCTGTAAAGAACAAGTGGGTATTCGTTTAATTCGAAAAATCAGAGCTTTCATTGAAAACTTCAAAACTTAATAAATTAGTGTCTCAAGGTACATGTAGAAGAATCTTTCGGGTCCCTTTCATTGAATCTCAACCTCATGATTATCAAATTAACTAACTGTATAAAGTCTCTTGGGGGAAAAATAAGTATCATCAATATTCTCTCCTAATGTATATGTTTTTCAGACTATCAACTAATCAAACACTTCTTTTACGTTGTATAAAAATTAAATGAAGTCTTACAGTTCATAATTTAGGAACAGAACTGCAATTGTTATAAATTTTACAACTTATATTAATTTAAGATCATATCACTTAAATTCTCGTTCATTAAAACACCCCCACGATGAACAGAAGAGCACAAGGTGCTGTTGGAGCCAGAAGGAAACGTACAGTAGACTCTAGTTGTGTGGGGCCAACCAAATTGGATCTACTGGGTCATGTCAGTGCTTATTTGGGAAACAACCAAATTGTAGTGGTTTCAGGAGTCTTTTTTTACAAACCAAGATAAAACTCACGTCACATACTTATCTCTTAAATAGTAAAAAAACTTTTAAAAAGTTAAAACAAACTTACACTTAGAGAGTCATATGAAGGGGTAAGAGATGGCAACTTGCAATAGACTCATTCTTCTTGGGAAAAGGAAGAAGAAGAAGAAGAAGAAGAAGCACTGCAAATATATTTGAAGTATATTCATGAATGAACTGAAAAATTGATGATTCTTGCTTTGCTATGTTTGAGAAAGTACACTTTACACAATGAGGAAAAGGTACACGGATTTTGATGACATTTTTCCTATGCTCTTTTTTTTTTCTGAGACATTGGAAATCCCATGCTCTCTACTCAACGGTTGAGGAAATCATAATACTATACTCGAAATTATATCTTTTGTCACGCATCTTCATTTCATGGCCAAAAATGTATATTTAGGATAACATCCTGAAGGAGAAAATCCAACAGAATTAGAATATGATACATATAAATGAATTTGACTACCACATCTTAACTGTAGAGTAGTAAGTTTCTCGTTCTTTTCGCTTATATACCCTTTTTCAGGTAAAAACTCTATCCAACATAAAACTTCTTCACTTGTCACTTTGAGACAAATCTGCTAACCCTGACATCTATCTCAAAATCCCTCCGTAAGTATGAGTCCATCGTTGAATAGACAGATATATATACTCCCCTTTTCTAAAGATTCAAACTTTTTTTTTTTTTTTGCGCAATAAAGATTCAAACGTGCTATTCAATAACTCAGCCCAAAAACCTAACTACCACTATCTAGAGGTTGTCACAGACAGATGGGCTTTCAATGAGGAATTTCAAGGTTTTTATACAAGCATCTGTCATGACAAGTCTATGTTCAAAACTACCTCCCAAAGTGAATTCCACTATCACCAAAAAGATTACAATATATGTTCAAATAATGCTTTATCTAGTATCAATCTCACTCACAAGATGACAACTTTCACGTTCCTCCCAAAAGATTATATGATATTGTGTGTGTATAAAAAAACAAGAAGAAGAAGAGTAAATATAACTATAGAGAACAAGCATCTCTAGGCAAGAGACGGCCAATCCAAGTATGATATAGACCGTTAAATGCTAGTCACTTCATACGTAATTGAAGATTGACTAGTGCAAGACTCGTATCCAAAATCTCAACCAAAACAAAGAAAAAATTCTTACTGGAATCGATTATCTCTCTTATCAATTGGTATATTTGCTGAAAGATAAACAACAACAAAATATTGTATGCACTTTTTATAAAGGTGCTGGTATCCTTCTATTGAAGTCAATCTTGCTCAAAGCACTATCAAGAACTAAATGATGCCACCTCACCCTATCAAGCTTCAAACCTCGATTCAGGTCTCCTTTTCCCTTCTCATCCTCTTCCCTTTCTAATTATAAGATCAACATTTTAATGGTCCAAATTTGATTTTAGATAAAATATTTTTTCTTTATTGTAATATTAAATTATCATATCAAAATTTAGCAATTTCACTTTAAGTAATTATTTTTCTTTTTATAACTTAACAATTTTTTAAAAAATTAATGTAAACCATTCAATTATTGATCTCGCATGTGTGGTTAACCTCTCCTATTACGGTCTCTTTCTTTTTCTCTCCATTTTTGTTTTCTTCCCTTTTTACATTAATTATAAAATAAAATCTAAATTACGCATTTAAAAGTTAGGTCATTCTCCACATAGAGGTGAAGCCCAGCACAAAACACTATTCTATCAATTTTGAATTATGGGCCAAATATATTCAACACAAAAACTACCGTTGATCAATTGGATGTGTGGCGTGCATTCACAATTTGTTCCATCAATGCACCCATATAATCATTAGTCCTGAGTTAGATCCACGATGACACTTTTGTTTACACACAAGCACGTCTTACTGCATAATCATAGAATTATGGAACTGCCATCAAACGCCTTCCACGACAAAACAAAATGTGATCGATACTTATTGAAAAGAGATATACAAATTAAATCATTCATAAGAAAAGAAAAGGAAAGAAAATGTGTTTATTTGATAGGACGTAGATGTTGTACAGTTACGACAATCAAATCTAGACACAAGCATCACGGTACACAGATTACAATCCTTAAATCGAACACAAACCACACACACAGTACGAGAATCTCATTATTCTTTCATGCTGCCCACCCCATTCCTCTCTCTTCCGATATCTTATACAAAGCACAGCTAGAAATCAAAGGATCTACTATCCTAGGCTAATTGGGGATCTTTTACAGTTGGAGAAAGAAAAGAAAGATGGGATGACACGTAGGTCCAAAGGAAGAGAAATAATCACAAACAAGTTCTTGAAATCATCAACTTGCATTGAAATCCCATAAGACCTGTGTTAGATTAATTCTCAATGTGAAAAGTCTACTTTACCCTCGTTCCTTGAAAGAGACAACGAATCAGAAGGAACAGATGGAGGGTAAGTGGTCATTTCACATTTAAAATTAATCTAACCCAAGTCCCTTAGGACTTTAATGCAATTTGATGATTTTAATGGACGTTCTTGTAATTATTTTTCTTCCTTAGAACCTATATGTCGTACCCCCAAAAAAGAAATGATTTCATGTAAACAGGAAAAAAGAAAAGAAAAGAAAAGAATCTCATACACTGCCTGACGCTTTTATAGCCCTATCTTCAGGATGTATGATTACAACACGGTAAACAATCTAATTTAGGACAAGAGTGCCCTAGTTGTGAGTGGAATGTCCTACGCCGGGACTGTGACCGGGGGAAGTGGGCCTAAAATCGTTGAGGTGGTGACCTAGAGCCGGCTCACTTGGTGGAGCTGGCGGTGGAGACATGTTGGCATTGGCAGTGATCACTAGGTCACCATTGTTGTTTTGGAGGCCTTGGGACTTCATGAGGTTCCTAATTCCATGAATGGATTGAAATGCCTGGCTGAAAATTAGCGCAAGGATTATGAAAGAGATAATGAACTTGTTTTGGGCCATGACCACAGTAGACTTGGTTTGGTTTATAAAGAGGGAAACTAAAAATTAAGAAGCTTGTATATATGTTGAACTCAGATAGTGTCTATGATATAGCAAGAGGTAAGGCCTCTCTAACTTAACAAAGAAACACAAAATAGACAAATGAGTTTGAGTTGCTTAGACAGTTCTCATATGTTGCCTTTATATAGAGGCCAAGAATCATATCCATGGGGCCTGCGTATATTTGTTGGGAAATCTTTGTTGGATTCTTTGTCTCGCTTTCTAACCAGTGCGCTCTGCCTTTGCCCCAGCATTTAGCCGTATGCTAATACTGTTCTTTTTTTTTTTTAATAAAATTTTAAAGAACATTTTTTTTTCTTTTATCAATAACAGACAGTTTTGGTCAAAAAAAAGTCTAACAGACCGTTTAATTAACAAGGTCTTAAGTATGATTTTTAACCCCAATTAAATACGATCGACTTGGCTTGATTATATGAAGATCCACTTCTAACAAAAGAGTATCAAGGCCTTTTAAATTAATATTATAATCCGTGTATTAATATTGTAATTTTATATTGGTGCATGAGCATTGGATAATAGATTTACATATTAATAAAGCCCAAATATATTAGATATTTCATTAAACCTAATTAGGTATGTATGGAGGCAAATTTACATTTTTTTTTTTTTTAATGTCACTTGCATGAAGAAAAAAAATAACTCTCTTGGGACTAAAATAACTTGATGTTTGAGAGAAATAAGAATCTCAACTACACTACCTCTAGTCCTATATATATGAGCTAGTTAGACAAGAGGTTTATTTTGATCCAAATATTTTTTTTCTCAAATTTATAATTTTTTTTAAATATCCTTATTGATTGTACATATTAAGAGAATTTCCATTAAAAGAAGTTCCTTTGCATGCCAAAAAAAAAAAGAAGAATAAATGATAACAAGATATTTCCCTAAAAACATTAACTTATTTTCAAAGTTAATAGAATGTAATTGTACATTCGGCTTTTTCATATTAGAAGCAAGCAAGCCATTCAAGATGTTGATGATTGCATGATAGGTTGAGGGCTAACATTAGAAGGTGGTGGGAGATTTGCGTGCATATATAGTTGTCAGGTGTTACATGATATAAAAAAGAAAGTTGGGAGACAATTTGGTAGTATTTGTTGAGTATAGGCCTATGAATATATATTTATATATATATATATATATATAGGCAAATTGAACTGCTCCCTTATTGATCGGTTTTAGAAATTAAATGCAGGTGCGCTTCTCATCATCTGATTTTGTTGTTTATGTAGAATTTCATTCTGAGATTGAGAAAAAGCTGCTTGGCGTTCCACAGAGTTTCATAACAAAACCACATGTGCTGGGCATCTAATATATTGGATCTTACTTAAATTTTGTTTTGGATTTATTAAATAGTGAAGCTGATCATCAAGCCAAACAAAAATTGCAATTATGTATATAACAATTCCTCATGAGAATTATAAGGTATGTTTTACTTCCTCCTGGCTTAATTTGAAAAGATTAAAAATATTAGTTAAGTTAGTCAATATGATATGTTTTTCTAAAATATCTCAATCATCTTCCTTAATTCTCTCCTCCTATCTCCTACTTGATTATTGTTGAGTGAATGTTAATAGGGCTAACTTGGAAAAAAATTGATAAACATATGAAATAGTTCATACATATAAAACCAACTACATTAACTCCCCAATAAGTACCTACATTAAGGACCAAAGAGATTTTTTTTTTTTTAAGAAAAGGGTTATAATTATGAAAAGAATAATGATTAGTAATGTGATTATTGAAATTTTATAAACACCGATCACAGTGAAAGATGATGAAATTGTGGGTGAGGCTAGCTAGCATCTCATGAGAAGATCAAAGGAGGGTGGCGCATGGCTTTGAGAATCTATGTGACGTTAAATATATCGGGAGTTGGGGGGACAAGTTGATGCAATTCACACACAAAGATATCCACTTTTGTTCATTTTGAGGGACAAGTGGAAAGTGGAAGCAACTTCAAGTGTTTCTTTCTTAATTTGTAATACCTACCCCTTCCCGCTAGCCTTGCATTTGCATATTCTTGTTTTGTTCACACATCTTTGTTGTTTGCTGGCTGCTGCATTCGTCAGATAATACTCCATTCAGTTATTAGAGGATTTTAGTTAATTAATTAGAAAGTTTAATTTACAATTAGTTAGGGATATTAGGCAAAAATAATAATGTTTAAAATAAAACATATTATATTATGAAACATGCCAGAGATCCTTATAATAAGGACCCAATGGAGTAATATTTAAATTATATAGTGTTAATTTAAATTATATATATTATTTTGTAAAAATGTTAATTTAAATTATGAGCTTGAAAAATTATAACAAGGACCCGATTGAAATAGAAATGATGTAGAATTGAATGTGGTGGAGGCTTTGTGTAGTCACAAGAGTTGGGGAATGAAAGCCGCATCATGTATGATCCCAATGAATAATATGACTAATATTCACTAATTTGGACACACACTTGTGTGTTTGCGCGCTCCTCCGATCCTTAATGTAAAATGCATTTAACTAATTTGATTAGATTGAGAAAGTTAATTATAATTAACATGACATATATATATATTCTAAAACACTCTATTCATCCCCCTTATTTCCCTCATGTGTTGTCCTCCTTAATTATTGATGAAGGAAAACCAATAAAGAAAAATTAAAAAAAGATTGATAAATATAAAAATTTTGTCTTATATTTAGGATTAAAATCAACTCCAAATATGCCTTATATTAAAAACCAAAGGAGTATTATCATATCTCATTCATTTGCTTTCTCAAAACTGTTTGGGTAGAGCATACGTGGGGGCAGATAAAAGAGAGAGCTTTCCGTTTAAGAGACCGTTGTACGAGTTTTTAGTGCCCATCATCAATTCTATAATTATGTCCTATATTAAGAAATAATTTCATTACAAGTTTTTACTGAATTTTATGTCTTATCTTCTTAATTATTAGGGTTAATGTACAAATCTATCCATGAAGCAATCTCACATATGCACACATAATACTACTAAAGTTTCTTAGGTTTAAAAGTACGTACACATCATGAAGGTTCTAAAATGACACAAATATGTCACGATGGTTAAATCAAACAAGGTGGACAATATAACAAATATACCACTCAAGAAAATGGTGTAATAATACATATGAAAGAAGAAACTTTCGGCTCATTCTCATGCATCCGTTTCTTTCACTTTTTGGTAATGGAGTCTACCGGATTCCATTTACAATCTGCAAACGGATATATTGGTATGTTTAGACTCGAAGGAGAGAAAGCCAACCCCTTATGCATTTACTTTTATTCCATTAATTAGTTAACTTTCTCAAAACAAATCCCAACCGCAGGCGAAGATGCTAGGGTGACATTTAAAAGGGAGAAAAAAAATAGTGAGGGACAGTATAGAAAAAATGCAACATTTCCAAATTCAATTATGATACATGTGGACTAATTTCACTACAAAAAAACAGGTATTACCGATGGAATTATTCACGGAATTATTCCCATCAGTAATTTCCAACGGAAAAATTCAGTCAGAAAAATTCGTCCAAAAATTCCGTCAGCAAAATAAACTTTTTGATGGCATTACCGACGGAAAAAATTCCGTCTGTAATTTAGGAAAAAGTTCCGTTGGTAAATACCGACAGATTATCCACAGAATTTTTTCTATCAGTAATTACGAATGGATTACCCATGGAATTTCGTGGGTAATTTTAAAACAGAAATTATCAACGGAATTCCGTGGATAATACGTAGGTAAAATTAATAAATTTTTTTATCATATTTTGATAATTTATATAAAATAATAAAAATAAAAAGAATCTATAAAAATTAAAATATTCAAATATCATAAAATTAATATTTAATATAATATATTAAATAAATATAATATTATTAATAAAAATTATAAATGAAATAAGAAATTAAAAAATTTTATATTTATATTATAAAAAATGAAATATATAAATATATATGTAATATCATATATATTTATATTAATATTAAATATTTAAATGATATAAGAAATTAAAAATTTTTAAATTTTATATTATAAAAAATGAAATATACCATTATATATAAATATATATGTAATATCATATATATTTATATTATTATTAAATATTTAAATGAAATAAGAAATTAAAATTTTTAAAATTTTATATTATAAAAAACGAAATATATATTTAATATTATTTATATTTATCTTAATATTATATTTGTTTTTTAATTATTAAATTATATATATTATTATGTGAAAAAATAACGTAAAGTCAAAGCAGCTCAATTGGCAAAGGCATTAGAACACACACCACAGGTCCAAGGTTCAAATCCCACCTTTGTGACAAAATGCAACAATTATCTCATAAAGACACATGGTGCAAGGTTAGAGACGCCATGTGGTTTTTTTTAAGGGCGCCACGTGGATTTTTTTAAAAAAAGTAATATTACATTACCGACGGATTACCTGTAACTCCCTACCTTAAAAGCCGTGATTATAGTTCGAGAATGCATCATTAAGTTGAAATAGAGACCAACGGTTAATTTAAAACTTTTCCAAAACCCGTTTAATGCGGTCTCACGTTCACATTTCGAATATAATTGGCCGATGCAATTCAGTTTCATTCATCCATATCATAGTGCAACCAAAAATTCCCGACAACGCTCGGGTTTCGTTTACTTAATAAAGGGTTTATAGGGCACATTTCCAATTTACAATTTCCCATACAGGGGATTACACTACACCATTCATTATACACAATATGTACAACTACTCCCTAACAAAATATGATAACCAGCTACCCAAAATTAAAACTCCTAACTATGAGCTCTAACCGCCCTTCGTCACTTGCTTTTTCTTTAAACCGCTTGCCCTGGCTGTAAATTAGTCAATGGAAAGAATGAAATTCAAAAGAATCCCAATAATAACAGTTTCACTTATAACATGTACAATCACAAAGCATATAAGTAAATCACAAGCAACAACACATCAACGACATCGATAATTCCGTGGGTAATTTGATGTTTTTTTTAAGTGTAATTTGAGATTATAAAAATTGGAGTCATTGATATGTATTTTTTATATTCCCAAGATATTTTTGTGAGATTTTTCCTATTTTTAATTTATTATTTTCATTTTTATAACTGAGAAAAAAAAATTAAATGCTGAAAAAAAAATTAAACTTGAATACTGAGGAAATCAAAGGGGAGAAACATTTTTTACCATTCAAAAAAAATATTTAATTTTATGTTTCAAATTCAAATTTGTGGGTTTTAATTATAATTAATTTTTTAAAATCTCTTCAAAGATAGCTCTACAATCAAAAAGGATGATACCACCCAATACTTATTTTAAGTCACCCCAACTTTTTCATCATAACTAATAAAAAGTGATTGAGTCATTAAATTTATGGTTGGGATACATCCAACATCCCAAACTATTTTTTAAAATGCAATTAGCACATAAAGTATTTAGGGGTGTAATTGTACTCCTAAAATAATTAAAATGGAGCAATCTCACCCATTTAAAAATGATGCAATTTTGCTCTACTCTTCTATTTCATAATGGGATGTTTTGTTTTGTAACTATTGTGAGTCCCATATCGGGAAACATCCCTTCTAATAGACAAGTACCTTTTAAAATGAGTTTTCCCTAATCTGGGGCTTTGTGCTTGCTATACTTTATTTTAAAGTTTCAAATCTTAATTGAAGTTATTTATACATGAAATAAAATTTAAGGAGGTTTTGTATTATTTAATCTAATTGAAAAGGAGGCTTAGATTTTCTCCTGGAGCCATTTTTTAGTAATAATATCTTAATAAATAAAAACTAATTACATTCAAAATATATGTTGAATGGTCGCTAAATAATACCTGCAGTTTTATAAATTATTTATTTAAAAATTTACCACTTGAAAACATGAATAATACCTTATTATAACGTGCAACTTGCAAAAACAAAAACAAACTTTTTTAATAATTGAGAAAACATATAGCAATGCTCACCAAGCACAATTATTTTAACCCAAAGGGGTTTATAAAAAAATTACAGGTTAACTGAAATATTTTTGAATTTGCATTAAAATCCAAGGTTTTCTTAATCGCATGGGAAGAGCCTTAAATAACTCATACTTGTTTACATCACTGGTGAGAATATCATAAATTTGCAGCAACGTAGTGTCTCTCAAATCTGAAACTTGAAAAAGCTCTTCAAGTATCTTCTCAGCACTAATTTTTTCTGAGTCTATTGTGTAAACCTCTGAAATAGGATGAGCCACAAGTGCATGTGCATGACCAACACTATGATTTCTCTCCCATAAAGGATTCCTGCTTTGTGGGAGAAACTTGTATGCCATGAACTGAATCATCAGAGAAAAATTTTTCTTACATTAGAAGAATTTCAGCAAATTGATGAGAATTTATTTTTACTGTTTTTCCACATTAATAATTTTGGTGTCTCTTGCTGTTGATGTTGTGCTGTTTAATTTCTGTCATATATTTATTTAATTGTTTCTTAGAGATTCTTGCAAGAGATGAGAATTAAACTCCGCAGTGTATATAAGTCATTGGCTTGAGTTGTGTTTTTCTCATCACAAATACAATGGAGTACTTGTCATTTCTTATAAATACCATACCTGAGTATTCACACTCTCGGATGGATGGCAGTTTGATGAAGAAGGCGACTGGGCGGCTGTGGATGGTGGTGCTGTGATGGCTGGATTTGCAATGAGAGGAGGAGCAAAGCCATGATGTCCAAGTCTGCAAAAGTCAATGTTGTAACATCAAAGTCACAAGTATAAAACCACAATTTCCATGACAAATATCAATTTTATTATATAATTTTATATTTTATTTGAGGATTTTGTCATACTTATAGAGCTTAAAATGTTTATTTGTGCTTAATTGAAATTGAGAGTAAATATATTAAATTAGGACTAAAAAGAACAAAATTATTATAAAAATTATAATTACTCTTAATCATTTATGTTTTAGAAGATTTGATGTTGAGTAAATTATTTTTACTTGTAGGTATTTGGAAAATGGGATTAAAACTGAAAATAGCAGTTTGGGACTTGAATTTAAAAAACGCCAGATTGGTCCCACGAATTTCAGAAATTCCATTTTAGTCCACGAGTGCAACACACCGTTTTGCCTTTAGGTTTGAAATTTTGACCAGGCTGGACACATTTTAAAGATCAGAAAAGCGAGAACCAGAGGGAGTGAGAGCCGCAATTCGACGAAACAGAGCACCAGCGCCGCAAGACCTTTCCCTTCATCACTTCACCTTCTTCTTCCTATCTCGCCGGCGGCGTCTTCATCACCACAAGCCGCCGGCGAGCTTCTTTCTTCAACACCAAACCATCCTTCACCGCCGTGAACAGAGCCGCGGTTGGGGAGCTGAGAGAGCGGCGAGGAGCTGAGAGCTGGTTGTTGGAAAAGCTGAGAGAAAAGGGAGTTGAGGGCGAAAGCTGTGAGGGAGCTGAGCAGCTAGGCGAGAATCAGATAGAGAGCGGAGAGTCGGATTCAGGAAAGGCAGCGGCAAGCTCAATCTTCATTCACCAACGCCTCTCATCACCGTCCTTCACCACATCTCCATCCACCATCTCGCATCCAGTACCATCGCCGTCCCTCCACCGCTGGCAGCCTCCTACCTCACCACCATCATCATTCTTCCACCGCCGGCGGTTGCCGGTACCATCTTGCCCTTCATCTGTGATTTCCGGCGAGCCTTTCATTCCCCAACAGTGGCCCCTCTGTTCTGTTTTTGGTTCCAATTGTAACCGCCAATCTTCCATTATTCAGTGTTAATCTGTTGCTTTAATTGGTTTTCTTCCATGGCCGGAATTTTGGAATTGATTAGTGAAGTTGTTTCCATGATTGGCGGCGTCCGAGCCTATCTACTTCTAAATAAAGGATTGAGTCTTAATGTACAAAGGGAGTTTTAGTTTTAGTTAATTAGTTTAACTTTTATTTGATTTTAGAAATTATAATTTGTAGTTAAGACAAATATGTTTGGTTTAATCTTTATTTGAATCAATTTGTGATTTGATTTAGTTTATATTGAATATTGTGCTCATCATGGTTACATATATATTTCATTGTAATTCTTTTGATTATATATTATCTTGCATAATATTGTTTGGATATTGAGTTGATTTTGGATTACTTTAGAATCAATTGCATAAATTAATTCATAATCACACACTAAAAGTGATTAATAATATCTCTAGAGTTGGGGTTCCTCTCTTTTGATGTTAAACTCATCGGTTGATGAGGTTTGGTATTTTAGAAACTTATTGATTTAATAAATTGTACGTCAAGTGGTTTCTCATAGTATTTTAAGAAGTAATTATTTTCTAGGTTTAGGAATAATCATTGATTATTACACTAGACTCAATGGTGTTTGAGATTTGATATTTTGAGGAACTTTGATTGCAATTTCTAGTGTTTTGTATTTAGTTTCGGTTAGAGGGATTAAGTCTTGCCCGGTGTGAGAGATTTAATTCACCTAACTCAAACTAACTCAAAGGGTCTTTTGAGTATTTTTGTCAAACTAGCACACTCCCATAATCTTTTGAAGTAAATGATAAATGAAATTGATTGTTCTAGGAGGCTTTATCATATCTTTCAAAACCAATCTCCATTTCATTCCACTTTTATTCTAAAAATACCTATTTTAATTACATTCAATTTATAGTTTTGAAAATCAATCATGTTATACATTTGTCAATTTTGCATTATAATTATTTAGTTTCTTAGAAATTAGTTTCATAATCGGTTCCTCAAAATGAAACGACCCGAGTTGTGCATTATATTGCATTAATTCGGTTTTATTCTTGATAACCCACAACTAAAAGGATTATTTCATTCTGACTTCTAATCATGATCCAAACTTTAAATTTATTCTTAAGAGAATATAAGATCAAATTTCATACTACCCCGATCTTTAATATAAGAGCTAGTTTAGGATTAGATTCCTCAATCAATCCACTTTGGCTCCCAAATTTATAATTTTTCCCTAAAGTATCCCTATTGATGAAACATATTAAGGGGATCTATCCAAGGGTGGTTATAGTGAAAGATGATATTTTAGATATATTTGTTAGAAATAGCTAACATAACTAATTTTCTTAATTTATCCAAATTAGTTAACTAGCTCTTATATGAAAGATTGGAAGTCAGGGAAAAAAAAGAAAAAAAAAGGACCAAATGTAGTATATTATATATACTCCCTCCGGTCCTTAATATAAGACATATTAAGGGAGTATTTGATCTTGATCTTAAATATAAGACATAGCTTTTATATTTGTCAATATTTTTCTAATTGACCCCTATTGATATTTCTTCTACAATAATCAAAGAGGAGAGAGAATTGGGAAATTAAGAAAGGTGATTAGGGTGTTTTAGAAATACAGGTTATATTAACTAACTTAATCAATTTTCTTAATCTAATCGAATTAGATAAATATATCTTATGTTAAGTAGGAGGAGGAGGAGTACCTTGCGTAGTCAGTGTTGAATTGCATCTTCTTCTCACCACCCCCGCTACCAACTTCAGACCATCCTTGCTCACAACAAACATGTATAGCATAATTACAATTTGTCTCAGCAGCAACGCTGAGCCATGAACCATACATTGGTTCTGCAGGATCCACCACTGCCATCTTCCTTCTTTCACTACAGATTCTCGAATCATGCCCTACTATTCCACACTTGCAGCAAAAACCCTCGAGTCTTTCGTACCTCACGGAGCTCCAAATCTTTGGCAGCTTTGGTCTCGGAATCCAGAACCCAGTTATTAATGGACTAGTTAGATCAACATTTACCCTTGCCCTTGCAAAACTCCTAATGATCCTTCCATTAACAATAGGACATTCCACCATTAGTACCTCACCCATCCTTTTCCCCATTTTCATGAGATTACTCACTGTCATGGCCTTTAGAGGCACATTATGAAATTGTACCCAGAAAGGTGACATGTTGAATCTTCCATCTGATAACACCATATACTCTGTCCATTCTTGGATATTCATTAGGCATCCTGAGATGTACCAAGGTCTGCCTCTTAACACCCTAATGTAATCATCCTCCTTCCCAAAGGTAAACATAAATGCATTACCTCCTAATTCCAAGATACCTACCTCCTCTATCTGTAGCATATTCCAAGCCTGTTTGATCATGCTCATCACTTTGTGCTCTTTCAAAGCTTCCTCTGTTATTAACACTCCCACTAATTGCCTCTTCGCTCCTCTGTCACCACTTCCACTTGTCCAATCCAATTCAATTGTAAGTCCTGCCTCAGCTCCTTCCTCTAACTCAACCTGCATCAACCAAAACAGTTAATAAATAAAACTATAAATGGGATAACATTAACTCTTCCTTTAAAGAGAACTCTGCATCAAATTATATATGTCAGTGAAAATGAAAAGATCTCATTGGATTCACCCAGGAAAGTTTTTCCCAGCAAGTCAAAGACAGAATCACAACTCATCAAAATCCATTATTACATTACAAGAATTTCAGCAAGCACAACCAAAAGAAAGAAATCTAGCGTGAATCAGAGGAAGATACAGAGGAGTGCTTATCAGTTGTTATAGATTCCATACCTGGCTAGTCTCACCCTCACATGTATGTCTGCATTGGCTGGAGCAGAACAATCAGTGTAACATCAAAATCACAAGCTTAAATAATAAATTTCATAATGGGACATTAAACTTTGAAATCTATTATTAAGAGATTAAGAGACATTCATCATATATATATACCTTGCATTGTCAATATTAAAATGAATCTGTGGATCATATAAATCGCCATCCTTTTCTAAGAGTAGATAAGAAGGCTCTGGAGACTTGGTTTCGCATTCATTGACTGTGGTTCGATGGCTCGCACTCACTGAATCTTCAGCTTCATAGCACCTGGTGTTTTCCTTAAAATATGAAATAAGCTGAGTATATTTTGCAATATAATGAAATAGCTTGAAAGGGTTAGAGATTGTGCCTCACTTTCCTTTAAATCTTAGTGTGCCCTATCTTCTACTGTATTCTTCTCTGATTTCTCTTTAGTTTCTAAATATTTGACCTTTTCTTCTTAAGCTCTACTTATTTTTCATTGAATCCTGACAAATAAAGAACTGAAATTTGTTCTTGTCTTATTATGTGGTTTCTCTCTTCAGTAAAAGTAGATAAAAAAATTTTTGGCAGCAATGTGACTTACTTGATCCTGGTTCTCTTGCAGAGTTGAAAGGAAATTTTCAAAATCTATTTTGTCAATGACCCGCCACGCACACTTAATGGAACTTAGTCCATCATTCTTTTGAGCTTGAAATTTCAAGAGAAGCTGGCAGTAATCTATTGATAAACAAGAACCACTTTGCTCGCCAATTTGCCCGAACAGGACCCATAAGTGAGGAGAACTTATCCCCTTCTCATGTTTTCGGTCCCTTCCATGAAGGAATACAATATCAGCGTTGGAAACTTTTGCATAAAAAGAGAGCCCAAAGGGATTTTGGTTGGACTCAGTGGAATAAAACATGTCATCTTCTAGCACAATGCATAACACAAATCCAAGCCATTCACATGGAGGAATGTCTATTGTTATTGAACTTTTAGATTCCTTACTCAGGGGAACATAGTTCTGATTCTCAAACCATGATGGTATTTCCTTTCCTGGAATAGTGACTGAAAAGGCTTTGAATAACAGTGTTGCCAACGAGTCAGCATTCAATCTATGTGATAGCCTTTTCACATATTGTCCACCCTGAAACAAATTTGGCATATCTTATGTTAAACAAAATATAGCTAACAAAAATTCTCTCTCTCTCTCTCTCACTCATATCTGGGCACTTGGATTTGATATATAGGTATATAGATGTGTACCTGGTTAAGTGAAGTGAAGAGATGTAACAATTTTACATCTGACAAAGTTGTCAGTGAAGCACAATCTCCTGCATCCATTAGATATAAACCTGGTGACCGCTGTGGCAGCAATTGAAGCCTTGAGCAAGAATTCAAATAAAGAAATTGCAGATCCAAAAGATTAGAAATGCAGCTAGTCGGTAGATTTGAAAATATGTTTCCACTTAGATCTAGTTCTATCAATGATGACAAGCCACCGATATCATAAGGAATGATTCCATCATCTATATTGCAGTAGCTTAAATCTAATTTTGTCAATGACTTAAGGTTGAAGATAGAATCAGGCAACATTAAGCTCATAGGAGAAGAACATCCAGTGGAAGAAGGTACTTCTGTTATGACAGTTTTGCTTGCATCAAGCATTTCCAAGGCTTCATTCTCATTGAGGTTTTCTGGCAGTTTAGAAAAAATTGAACAACCAGAGATATTGAGAACTTTCAAGTGCCTCAATTTTTTAATGTTATGGGGAAGGCCAACAAGATTTTTGCAACCCCTTGAATTCAGAGCTTGAAGACTAGTTAATGCTCCAAGAGATTTAGGAAGTTCGGCTATACTTGTCTCTTGAACATCAAGTGTAATCAGATTTTTCATATTTTCCCCAAATTCTGGAAGATCTCGAACTTGTGTGCATCCACAAAGAACAAATTCCTTCAAAGAGTTCATTTCCAATTTTCTTGGAAGGAATTTAAGGTTTCTGCAACTTCTTAAATTCAAAATTTCAACACTAGTTAAGGATCCAAGTGACTCAGGAACATCTACTATGCCAGTCTCTTCTAAAACAAATTCTCTTAGAGATGTCATCTCCAATTGCCTTGGAAGGGCTTTAAGGTTCACGCAACCTTTGAAATTTGCTTCAACAAGGTGTTGGAGTTGTCCGAGGGAAGGATGAATTTGAACAAGTTTTGTGCAACCTTCAAGAACTAATCTCTCTAGATTTTGAAATCCATAAAATTCTGGACTTTCAATGAGGTATTTGGAATGGCTCAAGTCCAAAATCTTCAAATTCTCCATAAACTGGTCAAATAAAAATATAGGGCAAATCAGCTATAAACAAGTAGTTATCTTAATCAATTGAGTTGTGAGTATTTAAATTTAGGTATCTTACCTGTGTACCATGAGAAAGTCGCTTTATTTTGCTATTATGCATCTTCAGATATACAAGTTCAAAAGGTTTCACATTTAGGGGAAGATCTCTTAGAGGATATTCATACCAATGAAGAACTTTCAATGCCCATGGAAAACCCATGAGACCACGGGGAAGATTAAAATTATATGATATGATGAGTAATCGAAGTCGACCCATTCTTAAGAAAGATGTAGGATTCCAATCTGCTTTATCTTTTTCAAAAGTAAAAGGTAAAACCACACCTTCAATTGCTTTAGTTCCCTATTAAGAAACATTATTATTAGTCACCTAAAAAGTATCAGGATAAGCAAACAAGGCATTTAAAAAGTCAGCTATAGATGAAATTTTGTAACAACATTGACAATATTTCTAGAAAATTTAATTACTCACCATATTTCTATTTAGTACTTGATCAATGTCATGAGAAGACCACAATCTACTGCGCCTTCCAACATCATCACGAGATTCATCAAAAACAATAAGTCTACCCATTTCTTGAACCAAATCATGGATCCCTATGCACTTGATATTGCCAATCTCAATTTCAACTAGCAATGATTTGTCAATAAGATTTTTCATGCCAATTGTTGCCTTAAGACCACAGCTTGCCAAGATTCGTGTTACTTCATCCTTGCCCCACATATTGAAAAAACATGCAATATCCAAAAATATTGTTTTTTCCATGTGGTTTAATGCATCATAACTTAATCTAAGTATCTTAAAGATATCATTGTTTGAATCCATTTTCAACATATCCAAAGCATCTTCCCATTCAATTTCCCTTTGTCCTGCCAAGAAGGAACCCAAAACGCACAGAGCCAGAGGAAGGCCATTTGCATAATTAATTACTAATTTACCCAATTCCAAGAAACTCTTTGTAGGTGGATCTCCTCTAAATGCCTTTTGACTAAAGAGTTGAAGAGATTCATCATCGTTCATTGGTTTAACCTCGTGTATTTCATCCACTTGAAGAGATCTCAGTAAGTTTGCATCCCTAGTAGTTATGATTATTCTACTACCATCACCAAACCAACCCCGGCTTCCTGCTAGATTCTCTAGTTGGCTTATATGATTTACATCATCAAGGATAAGCATAACCTTTCTATTGCGAAAAAGGTATTCCATTGTTTTCTTTCCTTCATGCTTGTCTTCAATTTCTATGTTTCTTATCTTAAGATGTGAAAGCAGTTGGTTCTGTAAGTAAAGTAGGCCATTTCTTTCAGAAACCTCCCTAACATTGGCAAGAAAGCAATGCAAGTCAAATTGGCTATGAAACCTCTCGTAAAGAGCTCTAGCAAGAGTGGTCTTGCCAACACCGCCCATTCCCCATATTCCTATAAACCGAACATCTTCCAAACCTATCCCTAACACTGAAAGCATTTCGTCTACTCTCCATTCAATTCCAATTAGTGCTTCACTTACACTGATAGGTGGCAGCAGTTCATAACGAAATTGGTTCCATAAATGATCAACCACATTCTCAATGAGTTCTGTTTCATACCTACAAACACAATTTTTCCGTGACATGAAATATATGATCTTATTATATTACTCTGTGTGTGTGTGGCTTAAACATGTCATGCTAATTACTACTAGTATTTATTTTTTCTTGGATTGTTTTCAAGGACCCTCAAAGTAAAATAGAGAGGCATGCATACAGTGGAGTTATACAGTCACAAAGCTAGGTTGACTTCAAGGGGCCAACACTCGATCTCCATTCTTGATTAATCCAAAACTAAACAATAAAATGATTCTAGTATTTGATGCTCCTCTAGTCCATATTATAAGACTCCTTCTAAAAGGTTTTTGTGGTCCAGAATATAAGACCCTGTGCAAAAAGTTAGTAGCGTTAAATTCTTCTTTTCCATAAATATCCTTATTAATTATATCGTAGAGAGAGATTGTATAAGAAAGAAATTAAAGGTAATTAAGATAGGTTAAGTTTAATTGGAAAATAATATGGGAAAGTAGTGTTGATTTTTTATCATTTTGATGATACAAACTACTTTTAACTACTTTTCTTAATCTTTGTGAACTAGTTAGAAGGTTATTATAAAATGGACAGGAGGGAATAGTATGAAGTAATTATTAAATTTTTTACTCTCAAGTAAAAATTTTATCTCTCGGAAAAGAAAATGCTGAGATAAGCAAATATATTGGATACACTTATATAATTGATACAATTATTATATGCAAGTGATTCAACTTTATTTTTAAAAGAACTTACCTATATTGACTGGAATCAAAACCAGATAAATTAGCCACTTCTGTTAGAGAATCCCTCCATTTTTGCACCTTGGGTTGGTCTTCTTGGAACTTGTGTTCAAGGTTGGCGAACGCTTCACCAAAGCTTTTTCGTTGGTTTCTTATATCAGATGGATTTACATGATAAAAGATGGGGAAAACTTTTTGACCTAGTTCATTTCTTGAGGCAAGAATATGTTGGAGCTCATCTAAACACCATGAAGAAGATGCATAATTTTTGGAGAGAACAACAATTGCAAAGTGAGATTCTTCAATTGCTTGCAGCAGTTCCTGTGAGATAACTTCTCCTCTCTCAAGTTCTTCGTCATCTCTGAAAGCTCTGAATCCACTCCTATTTAACGCATGGTACAAGTAATTTGTGAAGCCTTTACGAGTGTCTTCCCCTCTAAAACTCATGAAAATATCATACTTGCGAGTTCTTCGGGTTGACTTGGAGCTGGAAGCGTTTGAGGAAGATGCTTCTCGGTCATTGGCCATAAATTTTTGAGCCAACTTATGGAAACCAATAATATTATGACCTACCCTCAAGGAAAACAAATGAAAATAATAATAGAAACAAGGTAGGAATTAAGGAATGGTGCATGATCGTAATACACTGACCCTTAATTATCAGAATGCTAGCTAGCTATGAGTGAAGACGCTCAACTCTAATGCGTATTGGGATTTACATACATATATATAATTCTTGAAGAGTAAGAAATTAACCATACGCGGTTTGGAAGTCAAGGAAAAGGAGACATGAGAATAAGCAGAGAGGCCATTTTCTTCCTTGTTCATTCCATGCACCTTCCCTCACGTCTGCTTTCAATTAATTATAGTATATGAAAAAGATGCAATGACATAAATGCAGTTATTGACTTTGTACATAAACTGGCTCGGAGGTATTCTTTCCATGCTCCTTCTCACATGACTTAGACTTGTAACCCACAGTCAAGTCAACCTGGAAGACTCTGAACATGCTACTCCCTCCTATTCTTAATATAAGACATTTTACTTAATTTCATTAAACTAAGGATGTTAGTTAATATGACATGTGTTTTCTAAAACACCCTAATCATTTTCCTTAATTATATCATTCCCCCTCTCCTTCTAGATTATTGTTAAGGCAACATCAATAGGGGTGTATTAAGAAAATATTGATAAATATAAAAAATATGTCATATATTAAATAACGGGAGGGTACAATTTTAAACTTTTCCTCTTGTGCTGTGATTTTTTTTCCTTTTTGGCAAAGTGACTCATAGTTCTCTAACTTACAAATATGTGTGTGTTAATAATTGATCCTCAAAGCAGCAGCAAAGAACAGGGCATGAAAGAGGAGAGGTTGAGTGTGGTAAGGGAGGGAGCTATAATCTGAGAGATTTGAAAAAGATCAAGAAGTGGGAGGTGAAGATAAAAGGGTGAGGCCGAATAAGTGTAGATGATGAGAAAATGATGAGTTGAGGGAAAAGAAATTGCCAGCCAATCGGCATAAAGAGCAATTGTCAAGGAATTAGAATTAGTATGCATTTTTTAAAATCATGCTTGGCTCTTTGAAAATGGAATTTTATTTGCAAATCCGATTCAAATTTTACTGTTTGGATAAGTAATCAAAATTATACTAATAATTATGAATATATAGCATATTCCCTTTTTCTTGATTTAGATTACACATAACTCTGCATTCATCTAAACACAAACTAGATTACTATGTGTTACGGTTTACAAGATGAATTTCATCAGCATGAATATGCATCTAATTATTACAAAAATAAGTCAAATTACATTTCAGTGTATCTCCAAATCCACACACAAGATTGCAAATTAACTAGAATATCTTTTAATCTGGACTGATATCCAAAGCTTTGTCGATGAGGGAGTAGGAAGAGCCTTGAATGACTTGTTCTCTCTTTCATTTTCGCTAAGTATTATGAGTATAAATTTGCAACAACTCAGTGTCTGATAAGTCTGGAACTTTAGAAAGTTCTTTCTATACTCCAAAGCACTGGAAAAAATATTAGGCACAAGTGTGTCACCAACATCACGATTTCATTCTGCTTTTATGGACTAGGAACTTGTGTGCCAAAGGAAATCCAGCATATCAAGTATGTAAATCATAAAAGGATACAACACACTACTTTTCTCTGTGAATCATTTAGTTTTCCTTCCTTTAGGCACTGTTTCACATTTCTTGATTTGTGAGTTCTCACTTATTCCGTTATTACATTCTATCCATGTAATAGCAATAATAGAAACCAGACATTCCCTTGTCTACTAAATACTCATCCGGTCTTTAATATAAAATCTAATTGACTTTTTTTTTAGAGGTTAAGGAAGCTAAATAAACTACTTAATCATAATATATATTGTGCATCATTAGATTATATATTAGTTTATAAGTTAAAAAAATTAGTTTGAAAAGAACGATAAATGTAAATACTTTAATATACTTAAATAGCTTCTTTAATATTTCATCAAAAAAAAAAGTCAACTAACTCTTATATTAAGAACCAGAGGTAGTATTATACTATTATGTTATTGTAACATGCATAAGTCCTTGGGAGAAAGTGGGAAACCTATCATAAAAGTTAGTTGTTGAAGTTGGAGAACCAAGACTTTATAAGGCCCCTTTTCTAAGGTAACTCAAGTGAAGTGAAACTCATGACAATGCATCCCTGAGATGAAAGCACCGATGAAATAATCACATGTTCAAATAGAGAGTCTATCCTAAAAGACTAACTTATTATGAGGGAAGACCCATTGAATTTATAAACCGCATTACACTTGTGAGACTTCCTAATATGAAACTCATCATAACATAAACCTCTTTAACTTTAGGTAGGAGCTTGGATCTAAAGGTTGTATGTACATCCAAAATAAATCATTCTTTGATTAATAGAATGTTTGATCTTTATAGTTTTCCTCCATTTTAGTTTTGGTCTCTACAATTTAAACCATAAGTTTTTGTCCATCAATAACTTATATGTCATTTGGTATAAGCAGCCTAAGGCTTGTGTTGAGGCACCTGTGAGGAAACCGACCTCTGTTGCAAAAGGTGTTGTATCATCCTGAACGAAATATATGTTGTTGTCTCCATGAGGCTTCTCAACATGTTGACGCTTAACCGTATATAACTCCTTTGTTTGTCGAAAATTTATCCTAATTACTGGTTTTGCTAGCTCCACATTTTACATGTTAATTATGTTATCTATCTGTGTTTTTTTATTTATCAAGCTTTAAGGTAAACATCAGGATACAGAATTGGTACTTTTCATCTCTACATTTTTTTTAAAAAAAATTCAATTGAAATAAAAAAGCTCTTAAGATCAGTTGAAATTGTATGGCGCACATAAGGGAACCTCTCCCTCTCTCACAGTTATTTTACAATCAATAACAACTATCCATTATATCAAAAACATTAATATTTTTGTTATTTATCTAGTTATCAATTTTGCTAGATTAGCATTGCTTTTTGCTCGTGTGTATTATGGGTTGGTAATGAAAATGGATTTGGAGATATATTGAGATATATAGGTTATAGTATATATTTAGTCCTTCAAGTTTATTTTAAATTTTTTTGTGATACCTTAATTTTATAAATTAAATTACATTTTCAGTCCCTTAATATTATCATCGTCAACTCTCTTTAATGGAAAATGCTGACATGGATACTGACTAAGCAATAAAATGATGACAAAGATATTTAAAATCTAATTATTAAATATTAAGATTGTTAGCTTTCTCCATCAACCACATTCAACATGTCCTCTGTTCATGCCCTGTTCTTCACAGCTCCACTGTTTACTTTATAACATCAAGCTGTCTTTTTTCAAAGACTTTGATCATTTTTATATTATATATTAAGGTAACTTTCTAACATTCAAAAAGGTAATATTTGTGGATCAGTTATTAATACTCTCATATTTGTAAGTAAGTTATGAAAATATCAGTTACTTTCTCAAAAAGAAAATCACAAGAACAGAAGTTTGAAATTGTGTGTAACATTTATGATGTGGGGTTCGCATTCCACGCTCATTACATTGATAATCACCTAATTTCTCGTTATTGTAATGAAATCTCAACTGTTCAAATTTTAATCTGAATGGTCTAAATTTAAAATTTTTAATTTGTGATTTTTTAAATGATAAATTCATTTTTATGAGAAGCGATAATTATAATATTATCTTTATTTTTAATTCTACATATAAATAAAAATTTATTTGAAATATAAAAATTAAATTAAACCTGAACCAACTAAAATTAATATAATGGTGAAGATGGATGATGAGCACATTTTATGCTCAGCCTTATAATGTGCACACAGATATATTGTTGTGTTCAAACTCGAAGGTGAGAAAGCCAACCCTATATCTGGCAAAAAAGAAAAAGAAAAAAGAAAACCAACCCTTTATGCATTTACTATTATTTGATTAGCTATTCACTTCACTTTAGCCAATTTTACGACAACAAATCCCAGGTGCCAAGTGCTAAGATGGCATTTTTTTTTTTAAGAGAAAAAAAGTGAGAGGCAGCATCCAGCATGATAAAAATGCAACATTTCTTGTTTTTCAGAAAAAAAATGCAACATTTCCAAATTCTATTTCAGTACAAATGGAATGATTTGATATTATATAAATGGTGACAGGAGAATGAGGAAGCAAAGGGCGACGCGTGATAATGTGCAGGCAGTATCATCAGTAACAGCCAGAATTTGAAGAGTGTGATTAAGATCTATTGTTTTATTAGAGTAGCACGTTTTAAAGTGACAAATTGCATAATTACCACTGAAAATGGACGGAAATAAAAATATGAGATGAATCATTTAATGTCACCCTTTGTTAATCTGCCTTTTCTCGTCTATTCCCGTCTCGCATAAATAGAATATTTTGAACAATTTGACATCAAACTTAAAACATCCACCATCAAGCCAACAATATATAATTAAGAAATAAAAAGAACATCCGCAATATCCTCCTCTCACCCTCCACAAGCATTTTCATTAGAATCTCAATAATTTATCTCATAACAATAAAAGTCTGTAAGACGCCGTTCTTTGCGCGCTAACACGTACCGATCGTCCAGAATATTACATCTCGTTAATAAATTTTCAAACCACAATAACTATTAAAAAAAAATACAATTAACCCCTTTCTTGAATCGCTCCAATTATTATTTCATTTGATGACAACTTTCTCACGTTAAAATTAAGAGAATAAAAAAATCAAGAGATTCTTCTGTACAAATATCTTTTCATGCCAATTCAGATGTTTGAGGCATTCATTCCCTTGGCAGCTATCTGTACACGTGTTATTAAATAATAACAAATGAAATCAAATATTTAAAAAATAAAATAAATGACATTTTTGGCAAACCAGCAAACCGGACTCGCAAGGCCTTTCCACAAGACTAGGGGAATATCTGCTGAATGACAGTCTCCGCATTTCCATTGTATTGTGCGAGCAGATGAATAGCATCCGCTCTAGGCATAGCCAAAAACTCCTGCATTCATCCACACATCCAAATATCCAAAATTGAAAATATGACGTGATTGTAAAATAGTACCTCATGTCCTTAATATAAGAGCCACTTGACTAATTTGGATAGATCTCTTAAGAAAATTAGTTATGTTGGTTATTTGTAACAAATATAGGTTGTTTTTCCTAAAATACCATTTTTAATCATGACTACCCTTAAGTACAAACTTTTTAATGAGTGCAATTGTTAGAGTTCAACGTCCTCTTTTAGTTTACTCTAGGAAGGAGTTCAGTTTAGGGCTATTTTAGTCAAACAGATGTCTTTATTTTATTTATAGTTATCCTGTCTGTGTTGTTGTTAGTTTCAGGTGGTTATTATCAGTTATATTACCAGTTATGTATGTTTTATGTGTCAGTTATTAGGGATATCTATTTAAGTGTGCAAGACAATTATGACTTATGAATGAAACATTATTCAGTGAATTTATCTCTTGATCTAGAATTGCAGATACTGGTTCTAGAATATCCTCTCTTCCCTAATTTCTTCATATCTTCATCATTTGAATCTATTAGAATTCAAGAACTAACAGCAATCAATAGAGATACTTTATAAAAATTATAAATTTAGGGGACAAAATGGATTGAAATCTTATATTTAGGACCACATCCAATCTCCAACTAACCCTAATATTAAAGAGAGAAGGTAATACTTGAAAAGAAAACTCTTATAACTATTGAGGGAAAAAAAGACAGGAGATCCATTAAAAAGAAAAGAGTAAGTTGGAGAATGGAGATGGTTTCTTTTTGGGAAGAATGGATGGCATAAACAAACATGTGGTACGTTAACCCACTTAAGCCCAAGACACAATTCTGGATGGCATAAACAAACATGTTGCTACGAAATTGAAAATGGGGGAATCTGATCACAAGCATCTAGAACTTACCATTACTTTAAGTATTGCATTTTCGTCACAAATGACATCCCCAGATGACACTTGGGTCGGACTGCTTCCATCATCTGACATCCTAGTTCCAGAGGATACTGTAACTTGGGAAGAACCATGTGTGCAGCTATCAGCGTATGACTTAGCCGTGGATACAGCAGAAAGGAAAGGAGGATTAACTTCCTTCAAAGAATCAATCCTCAAAAGACCTTCAAAGCGATCTTTACACATCTGAAGTTTAAACCACTCATTATGCGTGTAAAGAGTTGCTCGCATAATTTTCATGAGTTGAGGCTCCTCAACACCAAGCCTCCTACCAACTACCACCTATATCCAATATGAAACAAGTATTTTATAACCATGCTCATGTTGTCCAACAGAATGAAAAGCTTAAACACTAATCACGAGTTTGGATGGGAAGAAAATTAGGGAGGAAAGAATATTATGAGGGAAAACTCCCAAAAAGGTAAAATTTTCTACTGTGTTGGGAAATTTTCCTTCCAAGTTCCCTTCCCCCTATTTTCCTCCCACTTTTCGCTTCATCCAAACATAAGGTAATTGATTTAAAAAACGTCTAATCATTAAATTTTGCAAAGTACCCCTTTTTATTTATCTTTTTATAGGGGGAGAATAAAACAGGTTGGAGTTGGGGAATTAACCAGGTCAATGAAGACAGGTCATAATATCCAGTCAATCCCTAAGATGCCTTTGTGTAAGATCGTCTATGGCTACTAGGAAAGTCACCACAAGTGAAAGGATACTAACTACGTAACTAAGCTGGACTACAACAATTTCATCAGATTCAATTACAAACATTGCTAGTGATGTTCATCCGCAACCCAACAAGCATCCTTCCCAACCTTTTTTAGTTAGGTTGCCCTCATAGAAATAACTAGGAAGATCATCAGAATGTATGACAACTTTTTTGGACAGTTTACAAGATGATTTCATAATGGAATCGCCTTGAGTCAAAACTGAAAGGGGCCAGTTGCAATTGTAGAAAAACTCTAATATGAGAAAGAAATGACTGCTAATATAATATCAGAGCAAGTACACATAACCTGGAGAGAAGCAGCCAAAGCATCTAAAGGTAAGGCATTTCCAAGAGCATCTTCCTTCGGGCGAAGTAAAGCCAGAAGAGTTTCCTTCAAGGGCTTCAATAGAGAAGGATCATTAGCGGCTAAAGGACCCAAATGAGAGCAAGCAACTTTTAAAGCAGCATTATAATCACCAGAGCTGACCAGCTTGAGAAATTCAACCTATAACCATCAATCCCAATAAAGGCTTACATTCTGCATGCAGTGAGTGATAAATGGCCCAGAAAAAGCTCCTCTTCCATAAAAAGGAGCAAGATATTAAAACTGTCCCTTAATTGAAATTATTAACAAATAATAAAAAGTGAATTCACTTACCTGCTTAAGTTGGAAGAGCAACACTGAATTTTGCACAAAGAAGTTTGGATCAATAGCATTAACTTCATCAACAACTTCTGCAGCCATTCCTTTGCTAGCTAATTCCTTCATTGCCAACATAATCTCGAATTTATCCTCCATGTTGTTAATTTCAAAAGCAGAAAGCTTTTCAGATCCCTGCAAAACATTACTCAGTCAATGATTGTTCCACCAAAAGAACAACACCAGAACCATCAAGCACATACCTGTTTCTCCTTTGACATAGTTGAAATAATGGTGCTTGTGCTATGCTCTTGCTTATTCTCTTCAAATGAAGTATCAGTTAAGTAACTTTTGTCATCATATCGTCCTCTCCACCGCTTACGTTTATTTCTTTCCCCATTTCCATGCAATCTGCTTTGTTGCAATACTCTTAGATTTTCCAGTTGCTGTGACCCACTGGTGCTACAGTCTTCATGATTGCTTGTGGGTTCAGAAGCATATCGTACTTCAACATCCACTTGTTGCACGCTAGTCACATCAGCATTATTTTCAGGGGAACCATCTATGTGAGCATTGGTAACAGAAGTTTCACCATCTGAATGCTTGCCAGCATTGCAATCAAGCTCAAGAGAACAATCTCTTGATGAACAATACCCGGGGTCTTGTTGACTGAATTTTACAGGTGCTGGAATACTTTGCTTGGGAAGCACTAAAGTTCATCAAGATTGAAAAGGAAAAAAACACAAATTGATCAAAATCAATATGGAGGTATATATTAACTGAAAAACGGGATTCAATTTTCAGAAACTGCACTATTTGATTATAATTCATGAAACCATCTAAGAAACATAGAAGAAAGAAACTAATTTAAATTTGAGATAAAAATACCATGGATAAAAAAATCAAAAGTTAAAGGAACTAGGCACATGAAAGAAATTCTACACACACAAAGGCGCTGGGAGAAATAGAAGAACCCTTGATCTTAGGTTCAGCATATACCAGAGTCAACAATGCCTCTGTAAACACAATATTCACGAACAAGCTGATCAAGTAGTGGGACATCCAGTCTCATCCGACATAATTCATTCTGAAAAAGAAAGATACAACTATAAAGAGTTGAAGGAAAAGCCCAAAAAGAAGTTAGATAAATCAGTTAAAAACAAACATATGTCATTTGACTTATTTCTGCAAGGACCACCCCCATTATTATCCATGTTACTAATATTCGACATATAAATATGTGCAAGTGCAAAAGCATACTAGTGTCACAGGTGCATGGCAAATCACAAACAAGATAAAAACTATAGATTAAACAGGCTTAAATGTGAAATTGTGTTAAGCATCAACCTACAGCTAACTCTGCTCTTCCCTCTCCTGCGTCTCTATCATATCACATCCCTCCCTCAGATACAGTGACAATATTGTTCCATAGGCAGAAATTGAAAGAAAGAACTGTGTTTTAATCTCGAGGAGACATGAAACTTATCTCTGAATAGACAGGACAAAACTGTAGTCCATCTGAAGATTAAACATATAGACTGATTTTAAGATGTCAACCAAATTTCAATCTAGAATTTTGTTATTAGGCATTCTAAAGAATCACGTTCTTAAAAAAACAAAACAAAAAACTACTGCCCGAATATACACATTCATGAAATATATGATATTTTTAAGTACAAAACTACATGCACTCAGCCAAGTTGGCGATTCACTATTTGATCATTAATATTAATTTTGCATGCAAACTTTAAAACAAAATAACTTTTTTTTTCCAAAATGACTGATCTAGAAACAAACACTATTCACTCTAATATATATTTTTTGGGTGAAAATTCACTCTAATAAATTAAACCACTAGAAATGGAGCAAGAAAACTAGCTTACCTAAAAGATGAATAGTAGAATTATCATGAAGATGAGAGAAAAATTAATATTATTAGTTAACTCTTATTAAGAATACAGTATTGAATCAACAAAACCTATAGCAGTAGGAGAATCGCTAGCTTCAAAGCGGTGAGAAAAAAAACTTTACAGGCTTAGATCAGAAGAGCATAAAATGAAGCCAGAGACAACCAAAAGAGAAACAGGCAACATATATTACAACCTGAAATGCCTGAAATAGATCGCCCTTAGCAAATCTCAAGCTATCAATCGCCCCTTGTCTAGTAAGCTCTACAGCATGTGCAAGAGCTTGTATGTCAACCTGGTTTCCAGAGTCAAACACATTGCGTCAGCTTACACATGGAGCAGACATCTATATATTTTCACAGAAAAATCATCTGAACAAACATGCATGTGGGAGTAGATGCATCAATGCATTTGCACAACAATGACAACAACATCTACGATAACTTACACTTAACCTGCCTATGATGTTTCAGAACCAACAACCAACAGAGGTATCTCACCTCATCAAATGGTGGCAGTTCATATAGAGTGTCCTGTGGTGTTGCAGGAGGATCACGCTCCTCTAGGAGCAATCTTTCAGTCAGATCTGAGATGGGTGATGTAACACCTTGTCGTAAGCAGTATGCCCTGTGAATGCTGCACAAGAAAAAACAACCAAAAATAAAAACCTTGCCAAAAGGAAAACAAGTACACTATCATAATTAAAAACGAGGCATGGTCTAATTGATCACTAGAATTCAATGACAAAAAAAGATGATAAATAATCTAACCTTATCAAATATCTCAGAGCCATTGAAAATATTGGATCATATGCATGCAAGTGAGCTCTTAACACAGAGGACATCAATCCAGCTAGTTCAATCCTCCTCATTTCAGACCACTGCAAATGATAAAGCAAGCATGATCATGAGTTGAACCAACTTCCTCTCCATTAAAAACTAATTAAGCATCTGATTATAGAAAAAAGGAACATGGTTCTTAAGATAACGAATGGCACTTGAATGAGTTCCTCTTAATCTCAAAAGAAAAAGGAGAAAGATCCTCCACAGTAAAGAATAAATTCAATCCTCGATTCCCACAGAGCAGCAATGTGTCTACCCTCTGCTCACCAACAGTTCAATCTTAGACTGTTCGTAGGCACACCATCTTCCTCTGGCCACATATTGACCATGCCAATTCATGGGCATGCTTCTAAGGAAAAAGGTGGTGAGCTTAAAGACCCCTATCACACCCACCAATTGTATCAAGTATCAACATATCAATATATCAATATATATAATCAAATCAATAAGAAGCCACACTATTCATAAATCATAAACAATGGAACTCATTTCAACTCTGCCCAGCATCAGCCCACAATCTAGTTTGCTAAGTGATATTAGTTGCAAAGTGTCTGTACATATTAGGATAATGTTGGACATCAAATATACGAACCCAAACAGAAAAGAGAACTTTCCAGGAACATAGCTCTATAATATTAGCAGGCTCCACAAGCACTACGCGATTACTAAGAAATTTGAAATTTATAGGCATTTGAAACAAAAGGCTACTACCAAGGGTAAAATTTTATTTTGTTGGGAATATTTACTCCAATCCTGATTTTACTTGCAGAAACCTTGACGCAATTTTGCCTTCCTACGTCCCAGGATAAGACTGCTTATTCAATGATAGCAATGCGTATAAGTCATTCAATTGTTTCACAAAAGTAAAACAGAAATCAAAAGAATGGGTTTTCATGATATTATATATTCCTATTGTTCCTCTCTGCCTGAATAAAAGTAGAATGCACACCCACCTCATTTGCTACAGGAGAACTTTGATCATCTTTGTCATATATGAAAGCGAGTAGAACATGCTTGAATTCCTCGTATGCTTCCTTAAATATACAGACAACCGTTAGAATCCGTAATGAGCGAAAATAACCATAAAAAGAAGAAACTGTTCTCGTTAATTGCCTAGATACCGGATAAGCACCAAGTGCACAAGGAGCAAGAGACGTCCTCAGACAGTCAATTGCAGAGTCACGATCTTCAGTCTTCCCCTTCCTAAGAAGCTCGATAAATTTCTACACGAAGTAAAAGAAACAAAATGTACACATAGGAGGCCAGCAAAGCAAAAAATAAAGCAGACAAAAAGCAGAAGCAAAATTGTCCGGTGCAAAAAAGGCGGGAAAAAAAATGAAGTACAGAGGATAGTTCTCCTATCATGAACCTATTTATTCTCCACAATAGGGGATTAAGCAAAATGATTTTTTTTTCCCGGGGAGCGAAAAAAGCAGGGAGGTTGACCTGCTTCTGCAAGCGGAAGAGAATCTTGTGGTCAAGGAGAATAGAAGGAGCGTGTATCTGGAGGAGATCCATGGCAGCATCAATGTCGCCGGACTCTAATGAGCGCCTGATCTGGCGTATAATCAACCTTGAATGATAAGAGGAAGACGAGGAAGGAGATGAAGAAGGAATAAACGCGGAGGAGGACGGGGAGGAGGCGGAGTCTTCGATCAAATTTTCCGATTTAGCAAAATCGATGACAAGATTGTCGAGAGTTTCCCAGTTAACAGGCAACGACTCCATTACCTTCCTAATTCAATTCTGAAGTTTCCCTAGAAAACTGTGTGATTCTGAGATCGTGATGAAGGGATTTTGATTTTTGATTTTTTCACGTTGAAGACTCGGCAGAGGATTTCCTTGCAGCAAGAAAGGCGGCGATGTATGGTAATATGTGGATCGCACCTTATATTATCTCCGCCAGGTGTCAGTTAAACTAAAAAAGTAAAAATAAAAGAAACCGCTTCTACCGCCGAGCTTTTTCCTTCTTTTTTCTTCCCCCATACATATAAAAGTTGAAGAAATTTACCCAGTTTACTTCCGACGCCTGAGTGACATCATCTTCGGAATGATGACGACTGCAAATAATCTCGCCAAAACGGTGTGTCGCTTCTCTCCTTGTAAATACGACTGGCCGTGGATTTTATTATTCTGCTGACGCCGAGAACATTCCAAACAATTTCAACAACAGGGGGAGATTTCTTCTCATGGCGGGTCCGGTTGGTGAATATGTAGGAGGAAAAACTGAACATTTGGTCCATGAGCTTCACTTTATTTTGCAATTTAGTTGTTCAAGTTCAAATATTTTTCAAATTGATCCTCAAGTTTCCCTTTTGTAGTTTTGTTCAAGTGTTCATTAAGGATTTGTTTGATACAAGGGATTTGGAAAGGAGGGGACTTAGGAAAAATTTTTATAAATTGAATTGAAAAAAATAAAGAGTCTGATTAAAAGTTTTTAATTAATTTTTCATACTTTTATATAATATATTTTCTTTTCATTGAAATTTTACAACCCCACATCTTTAATTTATTTAAATTTAATTCATAAAAATTTTATTTTCCCTCCTTTTTCCTTTTCTTCCCTCATACCAAACTAACAAATCATAGCTATAGAAGCCTTTTTCTGCAAACTAAGATTAAACTTCTCTTATATTCTTACTTTAAAAATGATAAAAACACTTTTAAAGAGTTAAAACAAACCGACACTATTTAAATGTTAGAAATTTCATCCTTAAACCCTTCTAGACGGACTGAAATAATAAGAGCGACCAGCGTACAAATAGAGATCTAACGTTTAAATCTTCTTGATATAATCTTAAGAAAAATATGAAGTTCATGAACTAAATTACAAATTGGGGTTTGTGGCAAAGTTTATAGACTAAAATGTATTACTTTTTTTTATATATTGTTCCATTTTTTTAATCATTCAATGCCATAAATCAGTGATTTAAAAGTGCAGTCTTGTTTGTTTGTTTCTTTTTTCTTTTCTTTTTTTTTTTTTTTTGTTACAAATCCTGCTTTTTTCTATTTTCAGGTGGAACAGTATTTGTTTCTGTTACAAAGTTTATAATGGGGCAGCCCAAAACCATCACAGGTCCATCTATAAGAATACGGAGAATTGTTTGTTTGGGCCGACAGTAACAATGGAGGTGTAAGAGCTACAAGCCTACAAGATTAGACGAACTTCACCATCCCATTACTGAGTATTGCCCTTTCGATTTTTATTCCATGAGTCACCAACGAACCAATTCAGATGCCCATTATATTTATAGAGAGTCTCGACACTTATGTCAGGAATTGGGTTGTTCGACTGTGGGCTGCTACAGGCATACGTTAATCCTTATTTCTATACTGAAATGGAATGGAAAAACAGGACCCAACCAAAGAAGCACTCGGGCAAGTTTGCTTTTTGTAAGTTGGAATAATTATTGAAGGCACATCACGCATTCTCAACACCAGCTGATGAAGCAGTTGAGGATATTTGGATAAATCAAAATTAATGCTTTGGTATGAGTTTAAGTTTGTTTTTCCTCCCGGTGAATGACCATAAATCTTTGGAGGATGACTATAATAATTCTTTAATACTGTAGTTCGTTCTTAATGTGAAATGTAGCCTTCGGTTCATTATCACTATCATCTTATAAATGTATTAGGTGCTTAATTACAGTTTGCAATACTTAAGATGTGGCATGGTGGAAAGATTGAGCTTCAAGTATGATGATGTCTAACTCTAACGACATGAAGCTTAAGTCATAAATTAATATTATTAGTTAAAGTTAATAAATATAGTAATATATGTTTAAAGCACATAAGTCATTTAGCTATCATGTCATTATGTTGACCACACAGAATCATACTTTTTAATGGTTGATTTCATTCTTTTATTCTATATATTATGTATTATGTATCTATGGACATTTATTGATTTTTTCTTTCCTTTTGTAGATAACCAACTTTTCCCCTGCTTACTTGCTTTACTATTGCTCTATCTGCTAACATACATTGGAGTGTCAGTGTGGTAATATTGTTCTTCCATTATCTTTGTGAAAAAAATGCTTGATTGTTTTTTTTTTTTTGGGTTTGTCATATACTGTATTAGGGAACTCTTGAGTAGTAGCTAATCTTTGACCATGTTTTAATGGAGGGATGGCTATCGTAGTATGTTAAATCCTTCATCATGCCCCCTCCTTCTACCTCTTCTGCCGAGCATTCTTATAGAACTTTACGTTGTTCATTGCAGTTCTTTGCCGAGACAAGTGCTCTGCTTTTTAGTGGTGCTCTGTTTTTTGCATCACATACGGACAAAGCTAACTTTTGGCTACAGATCTACTATATGAAAATAAGGGTTCTTCAAACATGGGAAAGTAACCAGTCAAAATTATAAAGCAAGTAAAAACTTAAGCATTGTTAAGTTCGGTTACCATGTTAAGTTATTTTGATACATATTTATCTTGACTTTTTTATTATTAGTGGGTTGCAACCAGTCTTTGCATTAATGTATCCAAATTTTCTGGTGCAAGTTGAGTTTATTTTGATGCTTATCTAAGGAGGTTGAGGATTTCAAGAGGGATGTAGTTACTAAACCTTCTAGCTGAGTAATTTTCTATTGATAGGAACATTAGAGAGGATGTTCATTTGTGATGGGGGAGTTTATATTCTCCCTTAATATTGTTGACAGACTATGACCTATATATTACTATGCCTTTAACATAGTGTTTATATATTATCTATGCGTTTTTTTTTGTTTACAAACATCACTTTGCTAATTGGTTTATCTACTCTGTACAATTTTGTAATTTATAATCATTGTTATTTGAAGTTGAATTCTTTAACACACTATGTAGAGGACTAAAGTCATTTAGTTGTACCCATTGATCAGGTGGCAAGTAGCTTTGAAGACCACATAACAATGTGCACTGTGTAGGAGTTTGTTCTGATGCAAAAGTTGAAAATTATGCAGCATTCAACGTTGGCATAAGTGTTTTTTGTTTTGCTAGCTCTGTTAAGCATTTTTAGTCAGAAAGGTATAAGCTTAAAATAGCATATGTGCAACCTTTATTTTTCCTTCTTAAACACAGCAGATTGTAAGGAATGACAATTTTAGATGGGGGTGCATATGAATAGTCATATTTGTCGCAAACTTTTTTAACCTACGTTTTGTCTTATTGTGTAAGTCTCATACAAGCAATAAATTAATAGCAAATAGCATGAAGTTAAGAATACAAATAAAACAAAGTTTTATTCACAAAAGCAACTTGATCGTTGCAATGAAAGTAGTAAAGCTTGGGAAGCTACAGTTTTCTAAGTCCAAAAAGTATGTCATCCCAATCTCCCCTAGGTAAGAGATACTACAATTTTCACAATTAAAACTTGCAATGAAACCCCCAGATTTTGACTTCATACATGACTGAACTTGAGCTTTTCCCTACTACCTATTTTAATGAACATTTACACTTTATTTATGAAGGAAACCATTTGTTTGAATCTTAGTGAAAGGTCATTATATAAAAGATAGGCTTTTCTTTTATAGTGTTCTGTAGGATTAGTAGGTGGTGTCAGTGTTTGGTTTGAAAGGAAACTGCCTATCAATTATTTGAAAAGTTTTCCTTCGCTTCCAGGTTATATAGTTCCTACTTTTGTAGTTTCGATGATTGTTGTTAATGAAAGAGAATGTGGGTGCAAGAACAAAATGAAAAATGTTGTTAAAGTTATATTATATGAATCTTTTTTAATGAAACTTATATCTTAGTTTTAGTTATTTGTACATGACATGATTATTAGTCTGCCGAAGTTCTTAAATGTAGAAAACGATTGGACATTAAAAGTTTGAAGCAAATGAAGATTGACAAGAAAAATCTCCCTGTCGCTTGCAATTACCAAACACACAACGATTGGAATTGAGCCACTTTTGTGAGTAATTTTCTATCTATAGAACATTAGAGAGGAAAGGGATGCCATCAGAGTTTAGTCAAATCATGCAATGCTCACTTCCTGAAGGCAATGTTCTTTGCTTAACTAAATCTAATGCATCAATGATGAATGCCCTAGGAAATAGGAAATAGGAAATAGTCTGTAATTATCCTTTATTATAATTTTTAACATAATATTATCTATTTCACTTAGATGCGTTTCATTCTTAAAAATGAAGTTGACGATGTAATTTGGAAATAATCAAGATGATGAGATTAAATTACCTTTTCTACATGCCAATATTTTTAAAACTATTGAATCAGCGAAAGTGCCTCAAGCTTGATGTTAATTTATTACTAACATTTTTTTTCTACCAACCAAATAAGGTTGAAATAATAAGCAATTTTCTTACCTTCTTTCTCCTACTTAAAAAGAGAGCAAATATCCAGTTGGAGGTTAATTTATAAAAAGATAGAATGATTAGCTATAAATTTATTGCTTGGAGAATAGTGAAATAATTATACATATATTCATCTTGCTTTCTACCTTTACTTTTATGAAATGACTTTGGTTCTGTAAAGCACACTACTCATAATTGTGGACACAATTTTTTACTCAATAATATCATGATGCTTTTGTTATTTGTTTGTTGTTGTAGGAGATAGTGGAAGTGGATACAAGAAGATCACAACCAATATTGTTTATACAATATTTAGGAATATGCGTGCATCATTAAATTTTAATGTATCATGTAATAAAAGCATGTAACAATACATTGTTGTGACTTTTGACTTACAAGCTACTGGTGTGATACTATTGTTTTTTATACAAGGAGATATTTAGGAATTGTTATTCATCATCCTACTGAGTTGTGTCAATTTAAATGTTTTATAAAGAAAATTTTATCATTGTTATTATGATATAATTGTGATTATATATGATTTAAATAATATTATATTATATCAAATTCATTGTATATAAAAAATAATATGACTTTTAAAGTATCAAATAAAGAAAAATAACACTAAATTGGACAAGCTCTCCGTGCAACGCACGGGAAGTATATGCTTGTTATATTTATAGAGAGTCGAACTCGCAATTTCACATTTAAAAAAATTTAAGAAAATGCTTGATTTCAATTGGGCCTAATGGCATGGTCTTTTATAATTTAGATTTTGATATATAATTAAATATTGAATTAGTTCCAACGGGATTTAAATCTAGTGGAAGAAACTAATCCCTTTTAATATGACGAAACAAGATTTAAATTTCTGTTGGAAAATATGCTCACATTTAGTGCCTGATATTGCCTTTAACAAAAAGATATATATCTACTTATCAAAAAAATATTGAGTTGAAATATGTTACCTGTATATGGACTCAAAGAAGAGAGAGAAGCTGTCACTTGGTTACTGTGCCACGGACTGCTGCCCACTGCGGCAATCCTAATTGATAAGCCTGCCAACAAAGCTTTCCTGGAAGATGAGAGAAAGAGAACGGAGCAAAGAAAGGACAAATGATAGCGGTGGCACAGGGGCCTCCTCAAGCATGATGGTCAATGCAAACACTGAAGAAGTGGAATACTCCATTCCACTCAAGCTCGTGGAGAAAGAGGCACCTCTAACCCTACTAAAGGATGACCGCAACATCAAGAAAGTTAAGACACAACCATTAAAGCAAGTGCTTACTAACACTGTAATGGCCGTTTCAGACCATATGGAATAATGCGACAACGACACAGGGATGGAAGAAGCTCCCAAGAACCCGAAACCCACCCCAATTTTCAACAAGCTAAACCAGAGAAAACAGAGATTGCTGCTGAAGGACAACGGCTATCATTCCTCGACATGCTGTTCAACAGAGAAAAGGTGGTAGATAGTGAGGATGACTTCGTTTTAGATTAAGAGGATTTTATAGTTGGTAAAGAAGGCATGTTTCCGTCCATCAGGTTTGCACTACGAGTTCATAAGGCACTAGAGGAAAGCATGAAATTCTTGGTGGTACTCAAACTATTAGGTCGACCAGTAGGCTATAAAAGGCTATGAATACATCTAGCGAATCTATGGAAGTTCACCACTGTGTTTAAGCTAACGGACCTTGAAAATGGTTACTTTATCGTAAGCTTCTACACAAAGGAAGATTACACCCGTAGATGCCGGATTTCTCACCCACTAACCATGCTATCTCGCAGGTAGTAGCTTGGATTCGCATCCCAGGATTACCTACAAAATAGGTTTTGCTCACTTTCATCGAGTGGAAGCCTCTGACTTCTCAGGCGACATTTGGGTGCTGTGGTCGAGTAAGATTGATGTAGAAATCCTCCACAATTATTGGCAATTTATTCATACTAGAATCAGCATCCCTTCAGAAAGAAAATCATTTCTCTTAACAACTATATATGCTAGCCCCTCAAGCCAAATCCACAGAGGCTAATACTTACTACCATAGGGCAGACTATCATGGAGCCATGGATGGCCATCGGTGACTTTAATGCAGTATTAAAGGCAAAGGATCGAAGATCAAGATTGGGGAGGATGAGGCAAGGTTGTCAGTTATTCAACCAATTTGTACAAGATTGCTCTTTTATTGACATTGGCTTTTCCGGGCCAAAATTTACTTGGAGACGAGGTCTTGCCTTAACCAAATTAGACCGAGCGTTAATTAACAATACTTGGGTTCAACATTTTCCCAGTACTGCTATTCAACATATGGCCTGAATTCAATCAGACCACAACCCTCTGAAGGTCTCAGTAAGCCCAAGCCCAAATACGCCTAGACGCAAACCAACCTTTAAGTTCTTGGCTTCGTGGCTTACCCACCCCTCATTCAAGCAGCTTGTGTGTGAGACTTGGAATAATGAACAAACGATTATTAAAAATATCTCAGCCTTCACAGAAGCTGCAACACATTGGAATCGTGATACTTTTGGCGAGATTGGGAAAAAGAAACACCGATTGTTAGCCCGAATCTCTGGAGCACAAAAGGCACTAGACGAGCATCCAGCCTCTTTATTCCTCCTCAATCTCCACAAAGAGCTTTGTCGAGATTATGAAACGGTGTGTCTCCAAGAGGAATTGCTATGGGTCCATAAATCCAGAACAGACTAGATCAACCTAGGGGATAGGAACATGAATTAATACCACACTAAGGCTTGTATTAGGAAGTCACGCAACCGAATCCTATCCCTTAAGAATGACAAAGGTGAATGGATTACAGATGAAGTTGCTTTGGAACAAATGGTGAAAGAATTTTACGCAGCTCTCTATTCGGCTCCAACAACTCCAACCGCACAATATCGCCATCGAGGTAAATTCCTCTCCCTTCCTGCTTCTGCATTATCTTCATTATAGGCCAGTATCACCCTTAAGGAAGTCCGACAAGCCCTGTTTGATATGAAGCCCCTCAAGGCCCCAAGGATAGATGGGCTCTATGCACTCTTTTTCCAAAGTCAGTGGGATGTTGTAGGGTAGTCTTTATTTCAGATGGTTCGCTCTCTATTTAATGGAGCCGAGTTGGATTCATCCTTTAATCAAACACTTATAGCACTGGTTCCGAAAGTTAATTGTCCTGTTACAATCAAAGAGTTTAGACCAATTAGCTTATGCTCTATCCTCTATAAGCTGGTTACGAAGGTACTAGCCAACCAGATAAAACCATTAATGCCTCAACTCATCTCCCTTTATCAGTCAAGCTTCATCAAAGGGAGAAATATTACTGACAACATCATCATTGCTCAAGAGGTAATACATTCAATGAGGCGGAAACAAGGGAAAAAAGGATGGTTAGCAATTAAAGTTGATTTAGAAAAGGCCTTTGACAAGCTAGATTGGTCCTTTATTGAAGATACATTGAACGACGCAGGTTTCCCATCGCATATTAACTCATTAATCATGCAATGCATTTCCTCCAGCCATATGCAGATCATATGGAATGGGCAACCAACGGACCCATTCAAACTATCCAGAGGTATAAGACAAGGTGATCCCCTCTCCCCATACCTCTTTGTGCTCTGTATGGAAAGACTATCACAAACTATCATCACAGAGGTTGAGAGCACTAGATGGGAAACTATTAAACTTGGACGGAGGGGAACCCCCCCCTCACACCTTTTCTTCACTGATGATCTCATCCTCTTCGGTACCACATCTCCTCACCAAGTCTAGTTGATTCAAGATACCTTAGCTGAGTTTTGCAGTGCTTCAGGTCAGGTAGTGAGCTAGAGCAAAACATGCATACATTTCTCCAAGAATGTCAAGAGATGTGACATCAATACCATATGCCGCACTTTGAACTTTTAAAAGACAAACCAGCTTGGCAAATACTTAGGTGTACCCCTCCCACACTCTCGGATTTCCAAAGATACATACCACTACTTAATTGAAAAGGTGCAGCTCAAGCTCACCAAATAGAAGGCAAACTCCCTCTTACTCGTAGGCCGAATAGTTCTTGTTAAATCTATCTTAAGTGCAATTCCTTACTACACCATGAAAACATCCCTCTTACCATCCCATTGTTGCAACACCATAGAAAGGATAATGAGAGGCTTTGTTTGGGGGTCATTTGGACAGGGGCACAAAACAAGCTTGATTAATTGGAAAGAAATGTGCCAACCTGTCAATCATAGAGGTTGTGGACTACGGGATCTTAGAAGACAAAACCAGGCCTTTCTCTCCAAACTAGCTTATCAACTTATCAGTACACCGGATCAATTATGGGTCCAAGTATTGCAAGAAAAATACAATTGGAGTAGAGGTACTAATTATGAATTCAAAACTAAGATCGCATCCCACACATGGAGAAGCATAGCAGCTATTTGGCCTGAAGCAGAACTATACTTCAATTGGGATGTCAGAAACGGCACCACCATTTGGTTCTGGTCAGACCATTGGATAGGTGAAGGAGGACCACTGAAGTCTAAAACTCTTGTAGATGTTCCTGAGGCAGACCTAGGAAGGAGTATTTGTGACTATATTGATACTAATGGCCAATAGGAATGGCACAAATTCCAACATCTGCTACCGGCATCGCTCAACCTGCAGATTGCTGCGACTACCCTGCCACAAAGCTCAAGCCAAACTGATTCTTGCTACTAGAACCTGTCCTCAAATGGAGCCTTCACAGTCACCTCAGCATATGAAGCGATCAAATCCTTTTCATGGGCTGAACAAGCTAACTTTTGGAATTGGATTTTGAAATGGCCAAGGCTCCCGCGAATACGCATTTTCCTATGACTCTCTATCAAGAACAGGGTACTCACTAATACTGAAAGATTAAGGAGAGGTATGACTCAAGTTAGCCAATGCGAGATCTGCCATGATGGGAGCGAAGATCTTGATCATGTACTAAGGCGCTGTACTACTGCCCAGGCATGTTGGTCAAAGGTCATTCCACATAACCAAGCCATTGAATTCTTCTCCACACCAATAAAGGAATGGCTCCTGATGAATCTACACCCCCAAAGGTGCTCAAGTCAATGGCGAATCTTCTTCAGAACTCTATGTTGGAAGCTCTGGAACAATAGGAATGCTTGCCTTTTTGCAAATGAACCCATGTCTCCAGAATGTATTCTTTTATATGTACGCACATTAGCTACTCACATCTCCTTAGTAGGGGATCTTCTTAGAACTCTTCAGACCCATATCTAACTGGCTAGTTCTATTGATGTCGTAGGTGTACTTTGTAATCTGTAATTTTGTTAATACATATTCCTTTCATTCAAAAAAAAAAAATATTGAGTTGGTGCGGATGTTATAGAGTTAAAAAAGTGAATCATATTATTTATAATTTATCTGCTTATTAAGAAACCCTACCTTTTTTGGTGGAATAGTAGGCGTTGTAGATATATTGTGGATAGACGCTTCGGAGGCATGTGGGATTTTAGTGTTACCAGTTGAAATTGGGCTACGGACAAAAAAGCATGTAACCCCACTACCCATAGTACTTACTTCCAAATGGACCACTCATGTCTTTGCAATAAATACCAACTGATCCCTTTGTTCTCTTCTTATTTTTGGGCTTGTTTCATAAATTTCTTTTTCTCAATTTACCTGACCAAATTGGAAAGGTGAGACTGAGATGAAACTTATCCTCTCATTAAATAATAGCAAGGGAATTTATTAAAAGAGGCTATCGACCCCATTTGGCAAGGGTTTTTCCCTCTAAATTTTTGTCAGGTGTGATAATTTTTGTAGTCAAGGACCAACACCAATCTAGTGTTTGAGAAATAATCAATCATACTAGTACTATTTTACACTCCTCTTATGTTTTATATAAGAAATATTTATCTAGTTTAATTAAATTAAGAAAGTTAGTTAAATTAGTTAATATAATATATATTTCTTAAATACCATAGTCATCTTTCTTAATTCCCTCATTCCCTTTCCTCCTTAGTTATGGTTGAGGGAACATCAATAAGGGTAAATTAGAAAAATATTGATAAATATGAAAACTATATCTTATATTTAGGACTAAAATTAACTTCCCAAATATGTCTTATATTAAGGATCGGATGAATAATTTTTTACTAGTAAAATATTTTGTATAACATAATACTCCAGACAAGGGAAAACAAATTTTCTCATAATTAGAACTTTGTAGTCAAAGAAGTCAAAGAATAAAGTTTACATTAATTCCATATATGTGTGGCGGATGAAAGGGGTTTCAAGTAGAGATGATGAGAAAATTTACTTGGGCAACAAGGGTCACTTATGTCATTTAGCCTCTGAGTTCCATCTTTTTCTTTCTTGAGTTTTTCATGCCAAACTTTAGGAGAAGAAGAAGAAGAAAATCCAGATTTCTTCGAATGAGTTTTCTTTGACTGAACTCTTAGTTTTTTTTTTTTTTTTGGTCATGAATTTGAATTCACTTGTTTCCTCCTCTCCCAAATTTCGGCAACTCCTATATTTTACTGCTACAAACCTTAAGTCATACGGTACGTTAATTAAATGTTTTTGCAAAATAAGAGTTTTAGTGCATATGTGTCCATTTCCAGAGCAACTATGACATATACCCTTTCTCTCATAATTAACTTTTGGTTCTTTCAAATTAAACCAGCGAGGTTCGGACAAATTATAATATTTACGTGAATTTTATGAAAGCAATAGAAACATTTAGACATTTTCGTTGGGTGTTAATCTTCTGCTGGTCAGTTCTTGGCTTCTTTCACCGGAATATGTATAGTACATCTCACTATTTTGTATTATTGGGTTATGACAATAACATAAATTGCTACGGGTTACAAATATTTACTAGGGATGTTCACAAATGAACAATATCCGAGTCCTCGATCGATCTCATAATTGAAATAAAATATTACTTCTATTCTGCATTTAATTACTTTTATGCAGAGTAACGATCACAATATATATATATATATATATATAAAATTTCAAACTGTATAATCAAAATTAAGATCACTCAGAATGATCTCTAAGCTAAGTATAAAAAGTGATTAATGATGAATCCCATATAATGTGGTAGATGGGCCAGGGTTCAGCTTATATCCCTCTTCATATTAGCTAAAACTCATATAGTGAACTTAGAGAATAAATCTAATTAGGTTGGAATTGGACCATTAGTTTGAAATTATTTGTATATGGGACAGAGAGCGTGTACATCATAGCACAATGGTGGAGATATGGCTAATTGTGAGAGATGCGCATGAGGGAGGAATATGGTCTTGAAATCTAAGGTATGGAAGCTCTTCTATAAATGAGAGATTGCAACCTCATGCCATTAGTGTTAGTTTGATGCTTATGACAACAACAAAGACTTATCTTACTAGGTGGGGTCGGGTATATAATCACACAACACCATTGTACTATATTAAAATTGGATCTTTAGATAGATTATTAACCTAAAGATATTGCTCCACAACCTCATTGAGCGTTTATTTCGGTATTCCTCTATCTCTTTTTAAAGGACCCCATACCACTTGATCAACCCTCCTTATAGGTAATTCAATGGTATTTTTTGAACGTGTCCAAACCATCTAAGGTCCACCACCTTAGCCGATTTTCTAACATATTTTCCTGTATAAATGTCATTTCAACCCATTCACTTATATGATAATTATGAATCCTATCATTAACATTTACTTCTATGTAGTGATGCTGGTCTTGTGACAATGCAATAATATCTCTCTTTTACCTTATTGTATACTTTCCAACAATAAATAATTCTGATAACTTTTCTCCATTAATACCCGTCAGCTAGTGTCTGACGTTTAACTCATTAGGGGAAAAAAGGCGAGAGGGGTGCATTTGGAAAAGTCCAAAACGATGGAGAAGAAGATGGTTTGACTTGTACAACACCGACTAGAGATTCTGCACTTTGCTTTTGCATTACATAATTGATCACTTTCCTTTATATAAATCTTTCCCTCGCTTTCTCTCTCTTTTTAATTTCTCAGTCACAAAATTCAAGCCTCAAACAGAGAAGGCACCACTTTAATTGAAGTTGGTAGGGCTTGACCCATTTTTGATTGCGACCAAGCTCACTTTTCCCACTTTTATTTTGTTTTTCTGGTCACATTTCTTTTTCGCATTATTGTTGGGATCCCATCCAATCACTTTCCCAACATTTGAATTTGATGCTAACTAAAGTTGTGTTGGTTTCGCCTAAATCCAAGAGTCTCATTGATTTCCTCGAAATATTCCTCTAATCATATCATCTCCTACCATTATTGTCCCTTCTCGCCTCTAAAATCCAACTCCTCATGTTCATTCAAATTAAGCCTATTTACATACGCTTGCCTCATGAACATATGATACGCCTTAATTTTCCAACTTATTCACATCATTGGCTCAATTGGCTTCTCATGTTCATAAGCACTCCTTCCAGTCGATCTTGAATATAAGATAAAGTTGAATTTTTTAAAAATATAAAAAAAGCTAATTAAATTAATTGACTTTTTTGGAGATATTAAGGAAGTTAATTAAATTATTTTAAAATATTTATATTTATCATTTTTTCTCTAAACTATTTTGCCTAACTTATAAACTAATATATAATATAAAGATACACAACATATGATATGATTAAGTAACTTATTTATCTTCTTTAATCTCTTAAAAAAAATCAACTTTGTCTTATATTTAGAACTGAAGGGAGTAATTAATAAGTAAAAGACTATTATGATACAAAAATTTTTTATACATTAATATAATATTCATTGTACAAATATTATAATCCATTCCAAACTCCGTGCAAGGTGCAAGGTGCATCCACTACTGTAAAAAAACGTTATTAACGTCCCTTATTTAGGCCTTTTAACATCTGAAAATAAGGGGACGTCTATATGAGCGACGTAGTAAAAAATGGCAATAACGTCCGTAAATAAAAGGACGTCTAAAGTTTGGACTTTAGACGTCCCCAGTTTAAAATGGGGACGTCTAAAGTGCTTTTTTTTTTAAAAAAAAATCATTTATATTACAAATCTGAACTAAACAATATTTAAAATCAGAAATTACAGATCATCGTCAATAAAATTACAGATCTAGTATTTGAACTCCAAATCCAAAATCTACACAATAATAACTCTAGAGCTGAAATCTCATAAACAGAAGATGATAACAATAAGATAAATCAGTTGCAAAAAACTTGTCTCCTTCTATTATTAAAATTCATTTTCTTGTAATAATGAATAGAGAAGAGCAACAGGGAGAGATGAACCTCATTTTCTCAGTGGGAACGTGACCATGAAGCATGTTTTAGAGTCTTGATCTACAAACCATAACAACACGAGTTAGAAGATAAAATAGAAGGGAAATCCAAAGAAAAAAGAGAAAGAAGATAAAATAATAAAAATTAGTAAGAAACATAACAGATCTGGTGAAAAAGAGAGAGAGAAAAGAATAAGCAAGTTTAAAAACAGTATATAAAGAAGAAGAAGAAGCAAGAGTTAAATGCATGGTGGTAAGCATAATAGATATGGTGAAAAAAAGAGAGAGAAAAGAAGAAACAAGTTTAAAAACAGCATATAAAGAAGAAGAAGCAAAAGTTAAATGCGTGGTGGTAATGGTTCTTGTTGTGGTTGCGTTGATGAGAAAGATGAGTGTGGGTCTATAAAACTGACAAACAAAGACTGTCACTACTACAAAAAGGGTAAAAGGTGGCGCACATTTTGTGGCACTTCTTTAAACAAGTGCCACAGCTTCTCTCTCTCTTTTTTTTTTACGTCTATAATTTTTTTTTTTAATTTTGGGTACCAGCTGTGGCGCCTAATAGATTAAGTGCTACAATTGAGGAGGCCTAGTGTGGCGCCTACCTACGCAGGCGCCACACTTGGGGTCACGAAAGCAGCTGTGGCGCCTAACCCACCAAGCGCCACAGCTGCAGCACTGATTTTTTTTTTTTTTTTTTAAATAGTGGGCATGTGTGGCGCCTAAATAAATAGGCGCCACACATGTTAATATCCTTCTCAGCTGTGGCGCCTAATGCATTAGGCGCCACAGCTGAGAAGAGCAATTGTGGCGCCTAATGCATTAGGCGCCACAATTGCTCACTTTTTAAAAAAAAAAAAAAAAAATTGAGCAATTGTGGCGCCTAATGCATTAGGCGCCACAATTGCTCACTTTTTTTAAAAAAAAATAAAAAAAAAATTCAAATTGATAGTGTAGCTCTTAATTATTTCATTTCCCGCGTAGTGGTCCTGTGTCCGCCCCTCATTCCTTCTCTTTTTGACTACTACTCCACTTTAATTATTTAACTACTCTCTCCTCCATTAAACTACTTTCCCTTTCTCATCTTCTTAGTGGATCCGTCGGCCCCCTCCCTCCATTTTCTATCATCTTCACATTAAAAACCACACCCACACGCTCACTCGCCACTCAAGCTAGCATCACCAACATGGTCTCCCACTCTCTGCGCTTGTCAATTAATAGATTTGTAAGAAGAAGACTATTTCATTCTAGCTTGCTTTGTTTAAATTTTTTTTTAGTCAAGATAAACTGTAATATAACGTTTGCCTTTTTGTTCCTAATTTAATAGAAAAGAATGGAAACCTACCTTGTTTCTTTTGCCTTTTTGCTTTGCTTAAATTTTTTTGCCGATAAGCTTGCGTTTTTTAGTAATCTTTTAATTTACTTAATTAGTTGTTGATGTACTGTGTTCACATATCAAGTTCTTGTATTGTGATATTTTTTATGTTAGTTTTGGAGAGTATTAATGTAAGAACATTATTGTTGGGGAACTTGAATTTTAAATGTGAAAATTATATATATATATATATAATAGGTTGAAATATAAAATAGAAAGATTGATAATTTGTGGAGATGATAAACACGAAAGCCAATCATTTTATATAAAACTTCACAATCAGAAAGCATAAAAAAGGGCCACAGGAAAAAGAAGAAGAAGAAGAAGAAGAAAGGGGAAAGGGGAAAAAAAAAAAAAAAAAAAAAAGGACCCTTTTGTGGCGCTTGCTCAAGCAAGCGCCACAATAGGACCCCCCTACTGTGGCGCTTGCTTGAGCAAGCGCCACAGGAGGCCCCACTCCTGTGGCACTTCCTCAAACAAGCGCCACAGGAGGGTATTTTTTTAAAAAAAAAATTTAAAATGTTGTGGCGCTTCCAAGCGCCACAGCTTTTTTTAGTGGCATATAGATATGTGGCACTTCTCTAGCGCCACAGTTAATGCAATTATAAGCGCCACAGCTTTACTTTTTTGTAGTAGTGTGTCAGTACAAATTTGAATTATTTTTTACGTCCCCAATTTAATTTAGGAACGTCTAAAGTTGTTTAATTAATTTTTTTTTACTTTAGACGTCCCCAATTCAAAAAGGAACTTCTAAAGTTATTATTTTTTTTTTTTATAATCAGAAAGGCGTCCCTAATATTAGGGACTCCTAAAGGCATCCCTGATATTAGCCCTGATATATGTAATATCAGGGACGCCAAAAGGCGTCCCTGATTAAAAAAAAATTAACTTTAGATGTTCCCAATTAAATTGAGAACATCTACAGTGACCAAAAGGCGTCCCTAATTAAAAAAAAATTTAACTTTAGTCGTCTCCAATTAAATTGGAGACGTTTAAAGTGATTTTAGACGTCCCTATTTAAATTGGGGACGTCTAAAACTATTTAAATCTCACTCAGAATTATAAAAATATCACCGTCTTTATTTTTTATGTCCCTTTTTTTAAAGAAGGACGTCCTTTAAGATCGTAAAATCAATATTTTATAGTAGTGATCATGTCCATTAGTTCATGGCCACGTATTTCGTTTCACATTAAAAACTACTCCCTGACCGGTGCAGTGGTCACTAGAGTGGCCTTAGGCCACATAACCCCCCTCCCTACGGGTTTGATTAGTGCCAGATGTAATAAAAAATAATAATAAAAACTACTTTCTCTTATATATATAAGATATATTTATCTAATTTAATTATATTAAGGAAGTTAATTGAATTAGTTAATATGATATGTATTTTCTAAAATACCTTAATCTTTTTCATTAATTCTCTCTTCTCCTTGATTATTATTGAAGGAATATCAATAAGGGATAAATTAAAACAAATTATAAATATAAAAAATATATCTTACATTTAAAACCAAAATCAACTCCACAAATATTTTTTATATTAAGGACCAAATGGAATATTTAAATCATAATTTTAATGGAAAACAAGTACTATGTTTTCGCCAAACCTATGATTTGGATCGTCTCTAAAAAAGAAACTAATCAAGCTCATAAAAACAAGATCAAGAGGTTGAGTAGTTTGGGATTAATAACGAAGCGCTCTATTGTGTCAGAAGTCAGAAGAGTACGCTATTTGCCGTTGCTGCCACGCTTGGCTTGAATGTATCATGATCAGTGATGATATTATCGTTGTGTTGTTATTGTATTCAGTATTCACTCTCTTTGGGAACCTGTCAAAGATAAACAAGACACAGGCCATTTAATTAAAATGGATATTACTCAATATAATATATAATATACCCTACAATATTATTGTGAGGAGGCTAAAGAATCTTACTGTTCATCATATGCTCCATCACTTTGCCCGCCAAACAGCCGCATAAGTGGCTTTCATGTTGGACTTCGTGTCTTTTTTGTTTCTTTAATTTTTCCTTTCCTTTTGCTTTTCTTTTCTTTTCATACACAGCTCACTTGCGCCTTTTGGGATAAACCCTAGCGATCTCGGACATTATGATTATTTTAGTTACACCCAGAGAAGTAACATGTCCATTAATTTTGGGAGAATATGGTTTACGTCTCGATCAAGAAAAATAATATATTGATAAGTCCCATAACTTATTAATGATAACTCTTAATTGGTCAATGGAGACTTTTCTTATACTCCCTTTAGTCCTAATTATAAGATAAAGTTAACTTTTTTGAAGAAATTAAGGAAACTAATTAAATTACTTTAGAGTATTTTTATGTTTATTTTTTATTCAAACTAATTAGTTCAACTAATAAATTAACATATAATATAAGGATACATAACATATGATACGATTAAATAACTTATTTAACTTCCTTAGTCTCTCCAAAAAAAGTTAACTTTGTCTTATATTTAAGACCGAAGGTAGTATTTTTTTCCCCATGGTTGGAACCTTAATGATATTTTCACTTGTCAATGGGAATGTGTTAGCTTATGGATTAATTCAGATATATATGTTGTGCTACTTTAATTATTTTGACATTTCGTTATTTTATTTAAAATTGAGTCCGTCCTGACCCCTATTCATTATATATATTCATATGTTGAAGGAGATATTCTCTTGGAAGTTTGAATGGAGATAAAAGTTGAAACACTTTAAAGTTTAATTTTTTTTTAGACAAAGATTTTTTTTTCTTTTTGCCAGCAGACAAAGATATTTGATGCTATTCCTATTTAAATTTTTTGCCAGAAATTTGTATAGATAAATACAAATGAATAAATAAATGGGGAAATTGGGAAAAAGTTCCTGACTAAAAATTTTATTGGGGAAAAGTACTAGTTCTTTGTGTATATGTACAAAATTTACAGAGCACTAATACTTTATGTGTATAAAAAATTATCAGCTTCTTTTTATTAATAAGTTTTTAATTGGGGGACTTTTCTCCCATTGTCCTTAAATAAATTTTAAATTTCAAACGGTGTGTATATATATATATATGATATTCTATCTAAATTTAGAAAATCAACCATTTTGAAACTACTCTTTCATTTTTTTATAAATGAAAAAAAAAAAGTGAACTGGGGGGAAATAGAAAACAAATTCCCAGCAACACGGACACCCTAGTCTAGTTATCGCAAAAGGGACTGAAATTGTAAAGAGAAACCAGTAAATAATGCAAAAGCGCGGGACACAAAAAGCCTGCAGGAAAAATTACATTTCTTGTGCAGGAAAAATATTTATTTTTTATTTTATTAAATAAAAAAATCAATATTAAAAAATATTAATCTGTATAACTAAAAATCCCAATATTCTGATTAAAATTTTTCATTTTCTGGTCTGCTGAAATGAATATTTTGATTCTTTTTTTAATTACTTAAATCTTGGATAGTTAAGAATGTACTAACTTTTTTTTCAAAACTAAAAACAATGGGGTAATAGAAAAAAAATATAATAGTTCGGGACAAGGCTGCCTTTAATCATTCAATCCCTTTCTTTCGTAATTATAGATGCACAAGAGCTCAAATAAGTAAAGTGTACCAAAAGCATCACTTGGCCATAATTACTAAAATGGCTACCTCCTTACCGAAAACACAAGCCTCGTTCTGTGCGAATTCTAATATATATACATACATACATATATATATATAGTTTTCTGTGTCCAATCTTTTAATTATAACTAAGGTTGGTTACATGGCAGGCACGTACCCCTTTTTTAATTCATTCAATCACTTTCATCGATCCTCATGGGAATTTTTTTTTTTTTTTGGACAAATCCTCTTGGGAATATTTACTTTCTACTTTTTACACAGATTTGATTTAAAGGCTTTGTAACAACATACCCTCATGTCACCTTTAGTTTTTGAACCAAAACGTACTATAACATTCACTAAAGCTGTTATATATAAAGTTAATAATTTGTCCCCCGTTACCTAGGAATTGATCAAAGTGATGATTCCTCTTTCCCCTTTATCATCTACTACTTGTTTGGGCAATGTTTGAAATTCACTTATCCATTATTGAGTCACGAGGGATCAACCAAATACTCCTCTCTAATCCTGTATAAATAGAAGAGAGAGAAGCTTTTTTCTACTCCTATTTATAAGCTAAGACCCCTCATTAAAGTTTTGGAGTGAATGTATAATTTAACCGTTCATTTATTATTGTGTTGACTTTATTTTTATTTAGTATTTCCTCATGTCCTTTTTATAAACAACTTTTATTCTTATTACGTAAAACGAATGACGGTTAAGATTAATTAAAAATAATAAATATGTAAAACATGTTATGTTTCTTCCAAATATGCCACTATTTATGAAAAAAGCATAGAAGAGAGAATGAGTAACAAATATGAGAGAATATGAGTATAAAATGTGATAGAGAATGTGTAATAAATGAGTAAATGAAAGAGAATTAGTTATGAATAAGGGGTAATTGATATAAAGATGTGTATTTAATAGGGGTAAAAAAGAAAAAAATAGTTTAAATTTTGAGACACAAGGAGAAAATTGCTTATAAAAAATACTAACACTAAGAGAGAGAAAGTTGTTTATAAAAAAGACCTGGGGGAGTATTATGTATATTAAATAGGGGTAGAGTTGGAAACTTATTAATTTTTATGGCAGAACTAATAATATTTAAGGTTTTTCTTAGTCTCTATGAAAAATGTTAGAAGTGTCTAATAAATAGGACCAGAGGAGTAACTATTTAGCTTTTACACAAACTCCATATGATCTCTATTATAGATCACTTTCAACTAACAATTCACTCAAATCGAATAATAACAATTTACTCATTAAGTCTCTCTTAAATTAATAAAACTTTTTAACCTTACCCCTATTACTGATGTTTTGGAGGAGAAATAAAAATGCAAAGGTCATGTTTAAGCATTAATTTCATAGGTAAATGATAAGTATATATTTTATAATTAAATAAATGTAGATCCTAAGATAGATTTGATCAAATTTATTAATATTTTATACTTATTTAATTATATTTTATATATTTTTCTATCTTTTAATTAATTATAAGATAAAAGGATATTTTGATATAAAATCTACTCATATCCTAATTTATTTTGCTGGAGTTATTGCAAGATTCAAGGGAGAATAAAATATCAATATAATATATTTGTATTATATGATAATCAATAATAAAGAAAAGAAATAAACCAAGATATCATGATAAAGACACACGCAGGAAAACAATATATACCTATATATATGCTAGGAGTAGCAAGAGGGAGGTGTGTTCTATTTTCCTGATTGGAGATAGCAAGGCAAGAGCTTTAGTGGAGGGAGATTAAAGTTTAAAAATACAGAAGAGCGACATCACTTATGAAAATTTGGCATTGAGTTTTTGTTTCTCCTTTCCTTTCTCTTCTTTATTTTGTCTTTGGTTAGCTATTATTTTAATCATGACAATATTCAATTTATATAGCTAAACCCTTAGTTTTGGATTATTTAGTTTGATTATGTATTAGTGGATGATAATTTTTGTCATTAATTACTTTAATATTATATTTGTTGATTTGATTATGTGTTTAATTATCCTGAAATAAGAGGAATCTGATTAGGACTATTTTGGGACTATTACTTGATCCAATTTTACTAATAGCTAAGCGAATTTTCGGATTTAATTTGCTTGTAGGATAGACATATACCTACCGGCTCTATATAGTCTCATTAGGCTTGTACTTAAATTAATCTAATTAAGTACTAATCGCCTAAAATATTAGGGATTAACATAGTTGGAATGTCTTTTAGTGGATCGAAATACACTCTTAGGTAAATAAGAGACCTAGATTAGCAAATATAAGTTTAAATGGAATTAAAGGGATAAATTAAATACTAAGAAGTAATCAAGACTATAATAATCCAAGTCACTGCATAAGATTTAGAATCACTATTAGCCTAAAACATAGTTAGATTTGATTTCCTATTTTTTTTATTAGTTAGTTTTGTTCATATCTTAATTTAAATTGTGTTCACTCAACTTAAGTAAAAGTGTAAAGTCATTGCTTAACTGTATTATTGGTACTAAGTCCTCGTGGGAACGATAGCTTACTCACTCTTTATTACTTGATACGGCCCATGCTCTTGCGGAGTATTTGGCTCTGTATTTTGCCGCTATCACTAAAATTGGTAAATAAACAACTTTCCAAGTGCCTCATATACTCCCTTAGTCCTCATGTATAAGATCTCTTTCGAGTTTGTCTCAATAATAAATGCACTTTTACTTATTTTGCCCTCAATTAATTATTATACTACATACATTCTCTTTCATCATTTTCTCATTATTGCTCTCTCTCTCTCTCACCAATTCATAAATAGAGGCAATTTTTGGAAAAAATTAAATTTCTTACATAATTATTATATTTAACTATTTTTTAGAATCTTGTAATTCGATTGAAAATCTCTTATATATATATATATATATATATATAGGGACTAGAGGGAGTATATTCCTTTCATAAAGAAAAAGAGGGAGTATGTTCCTTATACCATCTTATTTATAAGTTACTTCTGAAATGTTTTATCATTTTTTTTTATTTTTAAAAAACTCATATTATATCCTAATAAGGCCTAAACCTTATTAATAAACTATGTCTTAAAATTTAATAACCTTTTAAATTTAACCCTATTTAATATATAAACTTTCCAACAAAATAATATATAGTTTGTTTATACATTACAATAAATTAGGGGTATCATTGTACTCCCTTTAGTCTTTAATACAAGATTCACTTTAATGAAAAACTTAAACTGCAAAGTAGATCTTATATTAATGACTGAATGAAACATATTCATACAAAAAAATTTAATGAGATGACTTATATTGAGGACAAAAAATACTTTATATTTGTCTTATAAATAGAATTGGATTGGTGTACACACACAATAGTCAAGACTAATAGCTAGGTTTCATGACTTAAGGTGCTTATAAAACTACTTTCAAGTTATCAACTAATGAAAGTGATTCCGACTCAAGATTCTTGCATACACACACAAACATATGGCTGTTTTCATTTTTACCAGCTAGATCAATATTTTTTATAGTTTCAAATACTTTTAATATCGAATTAAATAATGTTATGGTATCTTGTCTCGCTGAATAACATAACAAACAAATCTCACCCTGAAGTTGCATGCACAACATGGTAATCTCTGCGCTTGTCCTCGCATGAGAATACACACAATAAAATGCACTAAACAACTAAACAAGGTTCACGTGAAAAGCTTTGGGCACTACGTGCATTAAACACAAATAAATTACGTTAAATTATCCTTAAAATTAATGGGGATGATTAAAATTTCACATTGTGTTATAAAGAAGGAAATAAAATTACTGTCTCCTCTTAGTTAAAAATTTTAACCGCAACTCCATTGGGTGACTTTGCATGAAACGTGTAAGGAAAGTACGTGGAGGGCTTCATAAAAATAACTGAGAAAACAAACCGTGACTTTAATGGAAGTGGTCCATATATTGTCCATATGTATGGATTAATCCCAAACCCCACTTGTAATCCTCATATATATAAATGCTCGTACGTCAGATTTTGTGTAAACTTTGTTTTATACATTTATTTCCTACACTTACCTAACAGTTAATAAGTCGTTATGACCCGTTTTCAATGATCTTGTTCCCTCGCCTGCCCCTATAACCTAATAGCCAACTTAATTCTTATAATAATTATTCCGTTTAATTAATTTGATTGCTTCTAAGTTCAGACCTCCTACGTTTTCAACCAATAACAGTATTATTCCTCCAAGCACCATGCACAGAGGAAACTGGGTTCCATTTGTTTTCACCAGCAATTTTATATTTTTCAAAATTATAATTTAAGATTGTAAGGAAAGAATTCAATGAAATCTGTTGAACTGTCCTGTATATACTCTCTCAGTCCATATTATATGGCACTTCTAATAGAATAGTATGGTTTAAAATATAAGCCACTTAAAAAATAATTAACGTTTATCTTTTAGTTTTGTCCCTATAATTAATGCTTATTTCTAATTTTGCCGTTGAATAAATTTTTAACATATTTTTCAATAAGGATAAAAAAAAATTTATCAATTTATAACATATTTAATAAGTTAATTATCATTTTTTATTTTCTATGGATTAGTTAAAGTGCTTTGTAATTAGAGAATGGAAAAAGTCTTTGGCGTCCCTAAAGCGATGATGATGAAACGCCAAACCCTCGTGGGCTTCGTAGCACTTATGAAGCATGAGGGGCCGAAATGGCAATTTGCGGCTTCATTGGAGGGTATATTAGGAATTACGCAAGTTTACGTGAGACCCGTTCCTTTTTTTTTTTTTGCCCAATAAGACCCGTTCTTTCCCGAACGGAATTCCAATCAGTAAAATAAGATTCTTTCGATTATTCCACTTCCATTAAGTCGCGTTTCTTACGGCCGTAATCCCTTGGCAAATCATTTTCCGTTTGAAAATTTCTCTCCTTCTGTGTCCGAGTACTAAACCGTTTGTTTCCACACGTGGCAAGCTTCCATTGGCCAAAGTTTCGGTGCAGCTCTCAACTACCCAATCTGCATAACGGCGCCGTCAATTTCCCCGTTTTCAGATTCCCCTATCACTGTTAACGGATGCAGGACCACCACCATCCACCCTTATTACCCTATCTCAACCGTTGAAAGGTTTCGTCATCATCACAATTTCTTCGTGTCCCTTACACGCGCCCACAAAATACACGCCTTCTCTCTCTCTCTCTCTCTCTCTGGCAGTGACAAAATCAGAAGAGCACACACTGCACCTGAATCTTGAAGGAAGAGATGGTGAGAGAGTGCAGAAGAATTACAGAGGTTGTTGCAGTAGTGGAAATGGCTCAGGTTGGGGTAACGACAAGAGCTCGAGCAGCGTTGGCCATGGGAGGAGCTTCTGCTGGAACAGCTTCAGCTGAAAGAAAGCCCAAGAGAAGGAGGATCAACAACAACGAACAACTCAAATTCTCTGCATCTTCATCTTTCGTTCAGATCAAGGGAAGAAGTCGGCCTGATAATGACGTTATTCAACCGGAAGCCGACGAGCGATGCTCTACTCCTTCCTCCGATGAACTCCACTCGTCATGTTGTTCGAGCAATGGATCCATTGGACTTGATGAGGAGAGGATCGAATTCGTAGATCTGGAGGTATAATTGCGTTTACAAATTTCGTAAAAAATTCTCATACATCTCGGAAGCTCAAATCAAATATATCAATTGTCTCTCAGAGAGCTCCGGTTAAGTTTGATCTCTTTGAATATTGCTGGTCATCGTGTTTTTCTTTTTCGTTATATATTTTTTTCCACTGAATTTATGGCTCTGTGTTGAACATGTTTACAGGTAGATAGCGCGCAAGGTGAAACATCGACGTGTAATTGCGGTGACGAAAGGTTACAACTCATCCTTCCTTTTCGAATTTTCAAAATACAGAATCATTTGAATTCGAAAAAAGTATGAAATAAATGATCCGCGCCATAATTTCTTCTGTTTAAAATCCCAAGTGATTCAAAAGCATATGCGAACTCTCACTCTCTCTCGTGGTATTGATACTTTAATTTCTTAAATTCTGAACCACTGTGTCGGCTTTTGTCCCGCTGCAGAGAGATGAGCCCATCCAACGAACTTCGAGGACCAAATTCAGAAGCAGTAAAGCCAACGGAGGCTAACTCTCGTTGTATATCAACGGTGCAAAAGATGCCGACGGAGCTGGAACTCGAAGAATTTTTCGCTGCTGCGGAGAGTGACATCCAGAAACGCTTCGCAGAGAAGTAAGTAAAATCTTAATCAAGTCCTAACAAATTCACCTTGTAATTTGAAAATTAGCATGTATCGCCTATTTTCTTCTACCAGTTTCCATTTTCTGGTAATTATCTGCAGGTATAGTTACGACATTGTGAAGGACGTGCCGTTGTTGGGAGGGCGTTACGAGTGGGTTCATATAAAGCCATGAACGCCTCTTCTGCCAAGTCAATTATGCTTCAAGAATTAAAGAAGATAACGACCTGAACATCATGTGCTTCCGGTTATTAATTAATTAAGATTATCGGTAAGTTTCGCTAAGGTAATTAATTCAATTCTCATGTATTCTCTTTATGTAGGAGTCTTTTGTATGATATATAGCATTCTTTATCGTTCACAAGGTGGAGAATTCAGCAGCGTTTGTTCTTTGTACGGGTTAATATCATACCATACGGAGAAGCCAGTGGATAGATGATGTGTGTTAATTAATTAGCAAGTTGTAGAACAAACGGCTGAAATAACATAAATTTAGTGGCACCCGAAATTTCGCGTTTGTTTCTCTGTTGTTTTTTTTCTGGCTCCTTGTAGTTTTTATTTCTACCTGGACTGTGCTTTGGGTCCGAGCATTGCCTGTGATACTGATGACTGCATCTTCTTTTTCTTCTTCTGCTTTTCTTTTCTGTTTTTATTTTGTTTTGGTTATTATCGCATGACGTTAATTGCCTTTATCATTCTTGTCTTTTTCCTCCCCTCTAAACTCTGAAATGACCTTTCCTTATTTTAAGTTTTCACTGCGGAAAATCTGTTCCTTTTCTTCTCAACTTTTGTATGATAATCTGGAATTCTGGATACATGTCGATTGTGAAATGAATTTGGATGTGAGGTATCATACCAGAAGAGAAGCAAATGTGTTTTTTTAACAATATAAGGTTTGTACATATCTATAGTTAATTATCCTTTTATTTTTTAAGAAAATTATTCTCTATTTGTTTTTTAATTTTTAGATATTTCAATTATCAATTCTATTATAAAATAAATGGTCTCACGTACCATCATCATTGGGGTCGGTGGTGCACCATACCGTGTAAGTCACACGGACACGTGTAAGATGGGTCAAGAAGCTGATGTTAACACCCATGTGAGACGGGTTTTCCTGGATTGAAGCCTATTCCAATACCCGGTCAGCAAGTACAACAAATTTTTTTACTCCCATACATATTTGTCCCTTCCACACATAACAGTGCGTCATGTTTTATTTGATACACAAAAAATAAACTTCGGGAAATTTTCAAATTGGGGAACTGTTCATATGTCTAAAAATTATGTGCTTAATCATACAGTTCTTAAGCCATAATCCAGGCCCGTCCCTCCATTTCTAGAACACCTATGACACTATTAAAAAAAAACAGTGATATTTTAAGTTGATATAATTTTGTTTTATTTGATAAACATTTGATCTTCAAATTAAATAATCACTTCAAACATTTATACTGTCGTTGATGGTGATGAGGAAGATGTGTGTGATGCGAGAAGGAGAAGCAATTAGGGTCAAAACACAAACGCGCCTGTTCATTATGTTATAATCATTATTGGCAAGCAGGATGTGTGTACATATATGATTGGGAGGTGATGTATTCCATTCCTGATTTTTGGAACAACACATTTACTACCACGGGATCTATACCCCTCATTATTCCCTTAGTAACTTTGTTCGTCGTGTTTTATGCTAACCACTTAAACCATGAGAAGGAAAGAAATAATGAGGAGGCGCGCACGCACGCACACACAGACAAACATATATATATATATATATATATATTGTTCCACATGGCACATGATAGATGAATAATGCCAAATTTCATAGAGAGAATGCTTAAAACTGAGAGAAATTTTTATGGCGTTTTTCTCCCAAAGGCTGTAACACGTAAGAGCACGTCTATATACCCAAAGGGTACATATAAAATAACCAAGATTCGCATGTACGTACAAGCAGAAGCACTGTGCTTTAATTTTCAATATTATCAGAATTTCAGCCCCCTAAACTCATATTATATGTATATCCTATAATGATCGATCAAAAAGTGGCATAATGAATTAATTAATTATACTATGGGAGGACAATAAAAAATCAGAAATCATAGAATCCTATATAGATTTATTGGTTTAATCAAAATAATAATAATATGTGCGAATCAGATTGAAATATACTCTTTGGACGTGTTTGGTTTGAGGGGAGAGGAGGGATGGTGTCTTTATTCTCTCATTTGGTTTGAATTTTTGAGTAGGAGGGAAGATCAAATTTTGGCTCTCATTCCCTTATCTTCCTTTATTTTTAACTCTTATTACAAAAGATCCCTTCCCTACACCTCTAACAAACAAAATAAGGTAACATACCTCCCTCAAACCAAATACATCCTTTAGAGAAGGGGTGGTGCGGCAGGTAGGACCAGAACAGTAAATGCAAATGTCAAAAATGGTAATCGTACCTAAAAACCAATTAAGACCCACGTACAAGTGCGTCCACCATGCCATATATATATATGAGTGAAGAAAATAAAAAAGCAAATCAAACTTCAACTAATAATAATGAGAGAGCATCGCTTTGATTTTGTGGGGAAGATAATATTAGTTTGTAGTGATACACCTTTTTAGATAACAAGTGCGAGTATTAAGTAGGGGTGGTTCATGTTGATCACATCCTTTCTTTTCTTTTCAGAAAATGTTATGCTAAACGACTATCTCCACCCTTGGTAGTTATTGTACCTCCTGCTAACCAACATAATAGACCATTAATTAATGTGGGCCAAGTACCATACTTTTCTTCTTAAAAGGTTAATTTTATACCATATTTATTTTTATTCTTTTTTTTCCATTTACAGGAATAAAGATAGTTATGATATTATTATATCAAAGTTGTTAATGTTAAATATATACTTTCCAGAGTTACTTGAATAATATTTTTCTATTTTTCTTTTAATATAGTTGCTTACTTAGGTTGTGTTTGAACATTATAACGCTCAACTGAGAGCAACTTTTTTAAAAGTGTTTTTTCATTCACACTACTTAAGCTTGAGACTGAGTAGTTGAGTGGCTAAAACCTATTCTTTCTTCCATTGTCGACATCAATTGGTGAAAAATTTCTTCTGCCCGGAATCATGAGGCCAACCTTTAGTTGTATATGCTTTAGTTCATCCTTGTTTTTCCAGTAAAACGATGATGATTAAACAATTCAGCAAATTGATAAATCAATGTTGGACTTGGAAAATTTTCAGCGAGGAGGGTTGTACTTCATAAAGGAATCAAGAGTGCAATAGTCAGAATACACTCCCAATAAAAATATTATTAATCGAGGACAATTGCTTTTGAAAATCTTAAGGTTGGTCATCACTCAATTATGAGTAAATGTCAGCATCTTGTTGGGATAATTGCTGGTTTCGTGAACAGATATGTAGTGTCATGTCATTTCAACGAGACATACAGAATTGACGGCCGCTTCATAGTCTTATTCACACACACACACATCGTCGTTTGAAAATGGGTTGAATCAATCAATTACGAACAGTAGTTAGCAAGTGCTTTCTTTTCTTTATTAAAATTCGCACTTACATCATTTGCCAATCCCTTCATATTTCTTTTTCTTTTTCAAATTTCTTCACAATTCCCTCTCATCCCTTCAAATTTCTTTTCTTTATACATATTGTCTTTCTTTGTGCGAATAAATATTTTATATTTTACATAGATTATAAATATAGATTATTTCCCCTCCTGCCGTACCATTTGGTTCAGACTCCCCAAGAGTCAGATAATAAACCAGAAACGATTTTCTGAGGATACTGGGGCCTGCCGTACAATTTGACGGTGCGTATTATGTCCATATATATTATTATATATATCATAAAAAATAAATGGATTGGGTGATACTAAATCTTACCGTACTGTTCAATCACAAATCCAGATGTCAAATCAGTGAACACATCCCTAGCAAGCAGCCTTGATTAGTCAAATCCTGCGTCTTATGGTCGGATTAGTTCATATCATGCTCCTCTTTGGCGGTAGGAAATTGGCATGAAATAAGATCAAGCGAAGATGTAGTCAGAATTTTTGCTTGTTTGGTACAATGAAATCCAGTATGCGTTTGTATTAATTTTTAGAAAATAGTTTTTACGATTTATAAGATAAATATATAAGAAAAATTTTATTTCAATATGTGCAAAAGAACTTCTGAAAGCATAATTTTAGTGATTTCCAAACACTCTATCATAAGACTCTGGTTCTAGGGATGGAAATGGGTCAGGCCCCTAATAGGAGCCTACGACCTAACCTACATAAAGCCTAGCCTAGCCTATTTACTAAATAGGCCAGGCTCAGACTCAGGCATATTCTTAGGCATATTTAGATAAACAGGTCAAACATATATTCATAAGGCCTAGCCTACAAATCTACAGGCCTGATCTATTTAACTTTTTTTTAATGTATACTATTTCCTAAGTATATATAATATGATCTGAATAATTTTATAAGTTATTTATAAATTTATCAACTTAATATTAGTTCTAAGTTTCACATCCCATCGTCATTACACCCAACCATTACTTTCGCATAAATCATTCACCCTTGCCTTTCTTCTCTTTGATCGCTCGAGATGACAACACTAACTCGCTCACTCTCCCTTAATTTGCGCCCTTCACTGACGCATAATAATTTTTATGAGTTTATTTTAGTGTCAAATGAAATATTATAATTTGAGTAAGAGGAGTTAGTCCCAATTTACGTGGGAAAAGTAAAATAAGTAAAATATAGTTTTATATGTTATTTGTTATGCTTAGTCAATTTTAGAAAATATATCTTATTAGTCAACCGACGATAAAGTTTTCTTATTCCTATTTGCTCGGATAATTGTTGTCACTAGACATTCTTTTCTTTTCCTCACTAAGCCCTAATATTACCATGATAATGGATATTAGGGCTTTAAGACATAACATAGGATTGTATACAACTGTGAATGGTCATATATGGATTTGGAGGCATGAGTTTTAAAGGCTATTTAAAAGCCTAAATTATTTAAGTAGGCCTTTAAACAGGCTTTAGGCATTGTCAGGCCTTTTAAAGGTCCAGGCCCAGGCATAAAAAAAAGCCTACATATAGGCTTAAGCTAAGGTTCAGACTTTGAATCTCTGTTGCTGGCCCAGGCCTATTTAGTCAAAGTCTAATTTAGCCTAACCTATTTCCATCCCATGATGGATCCCAACAAAAACAATGATGGAATGGGGTTCCCTGTCTTATCTTATGGAGTTTGGTTTCATTAAAGAGATAATCCTTTTGCTTCTCTCTCTCTCTTCCTTAACCCTTATCTATTTACCAACCGTAACAGCGACAAGTCTCTGCCGGTGACAGCGGCCACCACAAGCGGAAATTCGGTCTTTGGGGCTAAAGATGGGCGAAAGCCCCGTAGCAATTTATTTATAAATTAGTGAACCTATAATTCAAATTACCTAAAAAAAAGAGTCAAATCATTTCATTGTTACAAAACATTTATCACATTATGAATTATTTATTGTAAAATTCAATTGGTCTAACTTGATTGGAGATAATAAAGTCTTAAGTAAGGAAATTAATGGCCAAGAAATCTTAATAACAAGTGATATATTGTCATTTCTTAATCTAAAACTTGTCATTACCTGCTTTGCAATGGTCATTATACTTATTAGTAATTAAGTCTCTTAGCTTTCTCGAAACCTCATTGTAATATCCCCTTTTTTCGGATGAAAATGATACGAAATAAGCCAATCATAGCCATGGGCCAATTATACGCCGGGGACCAGTATTTTCAAACCCAAATCCAGAGGCCCCTTTAAGATTCCTAAAACGGTTAATATTTTGTCCGTTTCCTCCATCGATGCGTATTCTTGTTACTTGAGGAAAATACTAGAATTTATGGGGTTCTTCTATATGTAATTGGCAATTTCTTTTTAGATCTTAATTTTACAAATTTGTGTGGAGCAGTTGTATGCAAAGTAGTGTTACATCTTTTGCAGGACAAAACAAAACAAGAAGGTGGATAATAAACACGAGCCTTTGAAACTCAAAGAAGAAACCGAATCATTTGGATCCTATAACTAAGAAAGTAAGATTCAGCAAAAGAAATTAAGATTAACGTTGATGGCTCATAGGACACTGGTTCAAGCATAAGTGGTTTGGGCTATATGTGTTTATGTACTCGAGTAGAATCTAACTGTTAGGGTAAAATGATTCATTTGCGTTAGATTTTGATGTTACTATCGGTCAAAATTCTGATATTGTTTGTGGTGACTTGTCTGGTTATAAACTGGGTGTCAGCTGAACCCTGTTTTTGATGAAATGAATGTTTCTTTGTTGTTGACCCAAAGAATGAAAGAAAGGAAGATTCAGCATTATTTCCTTAAATTAAAAAGATGTAAAAAGTTCAGAGAAGTTGGGCAATCTCATCCAGGGATTCAACAAGAAGGTGCACATTGGAATTATCTTGGAAACGGTTTGCTATAGCCAATGACGATGCCAAGTTAGTCATACATTGCCAAGTGGGACAAAACTCTGCTAGCCATTGAGCATTTGATCAACTGGTGCAACACCATCCAATGCAAAAGGAAATAAAGAAAATGGAGACTAAGCTGGATGAACTGAAAGGAGACTGTAAAATGGTTTTGAAGTACAAAATCATAATGCTACTTGTTAAATCCTTAGCTTTGTGATGTAAATACACATACATACATATATATATATGACGTGTACAATATTTTGGACTGTTCATTTACCATTGAAAATATCCAATCTCCCTGCAATTCTTGATATGAGGTGATTTGCTGCTAGTGATCAAACACTCATAAATGCTTAGAATACTCCCACAAAGAACAGTGAAGTGTTCATGTTAAACTATTCTTGCTTTTCATGTTGAAAGTGGAGGGGCAAGTTTTGACCCAATTGAATTAGTTCGCAGAGTTTATAGAATGAATTGACTGATTGAAGTTTGGGCTAATATTCAAAAGCATAGCTTCAAAAAATTTTCTTTCTTTTCATTCAGTTTTTTTTTTTTTGGGGTCTCTATTAATCAAGAGATAGGCGTAAATATGACTCCTACTGTATATAAGATAAACATGAGACTGAAAATTAATGTAAGATAAAGCCTTCTTCACAGGGATTTCAGGGCTGTCCAATAGATCTGATATAGGATTGTAGGCAATGTTATTCATCCATAGTCAAACCTCTTAGATCAGAATTACCTTTTTCCCAATTCAGTTTCTCTCTAATAGAGACTCTCAGTTTTTTTAATGTTAGGGGATGAGATATGAACTAAAATGCTGCACTGAAGTAATTACCAAAAAAAAAAAAAAAACAAAACAAAAGCTAAGGTGAAGCTCATCAATTGCAAATAATTTGTACAAGAAAAGAGCCAAATCCTAACAAGGAGGAAATAAATAGAGATCAGATGAGGAGAAGGAGAATAAATCAAAGTTGAAAACCAAAATGATCAGTTCTAAGTCCCAAACTCACTACCTTAAATAATAATCCCAACCTGCTAATAAAACAGACAAAGGAAGGAAAAAACAGACCCTCATCATCCCATACTGTCACTCCTTAATAAAAACAAAGGAAACTTTAAAAATTGGGTTCAACCATCTACAAATTTAACATCTTCACCATCACCAATCAACACTCTATATCCCAATCTCCACATCTCTGCGGCCAGATCCTCCTTCCTGAAACATGAAAATATATAAGTATATAGAAATCACATAGAAGATTTAGAAAGAGATATAGAACAAAAAGAGACTTGTATGATTGTATCTAACCTGTGAAGTCACAGTAACACGAGCTCCCTCATTGACTAATCTAGACCTTCTTGCTCCTTCAACTTCTTTATCAGTAGATCCTTCAGTTTTATCAGCTTTCTTGGATCCAATGTGACTTTTTCTCAGACCCAGAAATCCCTTCCAGCTTGTGGAAGAACCCTTTGGAGGCCTTAGAGAGAAATGTTGATATTCTTGATCATCATCATCTTCCATGAGAAGCTCTTCCCTCAGAGTTGTTGTGGTTCTCTGCATCTGAGTGTCCTTAAAGGGCAAGATCCTACCTTTAGAGAAAAGCTCATCGGCACTCATCATGGAATAATTTGAAACAGAGAATTCAAAGTCAGAGGAAACAGGGGCATCTCTGGGGCTTCTTTCTTGGTGAATAATGGAGGCTTGTTGGGAATCCACAAAATCATTTGAGAATGAGATCCTAGGGCTGATTGGAGGACAATGAAGATGATGATGATGATGATGACCCTTGTGCTCTGAGTTGTACATTTCTAAGCATGCCATGGGGTTTCAGAAAAACATGGGGATTAAAAGAAGAAGAAAACAATATGGATATGAAAGAAGAAGAAAAGGAGCAAGAAGAAACAAAGAGGCTAATAAATTCTAATAGGACCCCTCTAGCTTCCTATGCTACTATACAACCCACCCTCAGTAGATGTTTGTATTTATATGGCAAAAGGGATCTTCATGGGGATTTTTTTTGTTTTCACTTTCTTTCAAAATTAATATTAAAATCATGCATGGTATGCCATGACATGACTTTTTGTCATGACATGTTAATTTGGCATTCAATGATGGTCAAGAGACCCTTCAGGTTCAGGATATACTAGTACTACATACACTACACTACACTGCTGTCTCTGAGTTACTCTGTAAGAAAGTGAGGCCATGAAACTGCCAAGAAACCCTTTCAAAAATAAATAAATAAAATAAAATAAAAATTTAATGGTCTTGATTAAAAATAAAAAAGAAGCTCTCCTTTTGAGGCCAACCCCTTGTGTTTCATGTTTATTAAATGGTGAAAAAAAAGGTTTTGGGAAGATTCTAAGAACTTGCACTTTTAACTATGTCATCTCAACATCCAATACATACTCTAGCAAAACATGCATTATCCCTCTCTCTCTCTGTTTTTTTTCAAAAGAATTGAATTTCCCTCTTCCGTGTTGTTTCTGTGAAACATGGATAATCACAACAGTAAGGTGGTGAACCAAAGAATTTTACACTGTCTCAAAAGATCAAATTGGTCAAAATAGTGAGCCCAGCTAGCAGGCTTTCAAGATAGTAATAAGTTGTGCTATCTGTAACCATTTGTGGTGCAGAATGCAACAGCAGAGGACATATTAATAAGGGAAGCACATTACTTACCTAAAGTTGTAAAAGACTCAGTTTTTTTCATATTTAGCTATTTAAATATAGCTTATACAACTATTTTGATAAAAAAAAGTTAAATTTCTGAATGGGGTTTGTGTAAGAGAGTGTTACATGTATTAGAGGCAGAGATATAACAGAGGCAGAGTAACAGAGAGGGGTCTGGCATGCATGCACAGCACAGCACAGCACTGATAATTGACCAAAAAGCCTTTGAGACTTTGACCCTATAAAAGTGAAATGAGCTGGCGATACCGACGGATCAATCTGACCACGTGAATCCAAAACTAAACAAAACCCATATCACCAAAAACAAGTTTATATATATATACATAAAGTCCACAACAGTTCAATTTGGGAGAAGATGGCTTCAATAAAAATTTGCTATTTGTGACTGTGTACAGAATATGGGTGGCATTAGCATTAAGTGGTCATAATGAGGATTGAATCACTCTTCCCTCTCGAAGCAATCACGTGGCCTCTCTTTATTATGCAAATTTGCTTTTAGTTTTATAATTCTACTTTTGTTTAGTAGTCACTACTACTTATATTGTTGGCCATAATTATTCACAATTGGCCTCTGATTCACTCACTCACTTGACTTTTATTTAACTCACCTCAACAGCCTATTCCTGGCTCAGCTGGCTGTCACCTTGGAGGAGTGAGAGGAAATGTTTTGTCGTTTTGTTTTACAGAAAAGGTTAATTATTATTTGTCATTTATTATGTTATGACAACAGAGTAATTGCATACTTACATTTAATATCTAAATTCAACCAATTCCTGTCTGGCTTTGGCTGGCACCTCAGAGCATATATAGGGTGGGGAAAAGTGGGAAATGTTTTGTCATTTATGTTATGAGAAAAGTAATTTTTTTTATTGAACACATTTAGTACCATAGTTAAAACAAAATGATCATCTTTCAACAGTGATTTCTCTTAATAATACATAAAAAAAAAAGCCTTATAATAATATTGTTTTGGAGCGGTTAGAGAAGTAGGGGTAGTATGCATAAAAAATCAACCATATGCAATCATATGATATAAAGAAAAATTTGGTTGTGTTCATTCATCTCTTATAATTGTACCATTTTTCTTGGTTTTTTCTTTTTATATTTTTGTCTAAGTACAAAATATACAGTCAACTTTTAAGAACTGGTACTGGTTTAGTTGAGGGCGGAAAGATGAAGCAGGAAAGGACGAGAGAGAGAGAGAGAGTACTTGAGGCAATGGACTTGGACATGGTTGTCACTCACGTGGTGAGGCTAATGGGGTGATGACACGTGGCTGATTCCTACAAAAGAAAGCAATGTCGAACATGGACTAGTCAAAACACGAGTAATATTATCAAAGACTGCTTCTTGATTTTGGTCTCCCATCTTGTTAGCAACAACTTGTTTCCTATTGGCTCTCTTCCTCTCTAAATCCTCACTTTTTTAATTTCTTATTCATTTTATCTGTGTCTTAAGCTCGTTCTTCAATGTCAGATCACAACAAACAAACAAAGAAACAATAGTAAGGAAGAAAGAAGTCTCTAGCTTGCTACTACCAAGTAATTCTTGTGCGGTGAGCAGATTAATTAAGATAATAAATAAAAACCCCTCCATAGTTAGTTCTATATCGCTGTAATCTACTGTCATGAAATGCAAATACTGGACACTTGATCCTAAGTGTGATAGATACCTCCTTCTGGGAAGTTTACTTGTGGAAATTATTCAAATGAACATAGTTTCTATTGATGGATGACCTCAAGATCATATATTTTGGGGTTAGGGATAATTTTACCTCAAAAGCAATCAATTAAAAGTGCTAAGTATCTAAAAGTTTTCCGAAAAGAAATTTAACCCCAGTATTGTCAAAAAAAAGAAGCAAATTCGTCTTAAATATTAAAAAACAAATATTAATCGTTAAAAAATTGATGTTGATTGTAAAAAAAAACAAAATTACTACATTTTAGTTACTTTTTAAAGCAAAATTATTCTTTAAAAAACTTTTGGATATCCAGCACTCTTCTAAGTGGTTTTTCCTGAGGTAAAATTTCACCTTAACTCTAATATAGGAAGCAAACTCAGTTTTCTTTCATGTTCTAATTTATTGGCACAACTTTCAGTTGTCTAGTTTCTGCTTTCTGATAATCTGTTTGCTCATGATTTCTTGTTCCTTTGATGATTACCTACAACCTTAAGATACCAAATCCTCTGAAACGTCTTAGTTTGATTGGTTTGATGATGATGAGTTTATGTTAACTTAGTGGAATTGATCCATGGTTGAAAATAGAATAAAGGTAAGGAGATTTGGTTTTGGCATTTAATTGGGACGTCAGAAACAGCATATACCACATTGTACAGATGTGACTCAGGGTTACAGGGAAACCATTGATGAATACCACATTGTACAGGTGACTCAGGGTTACAGGGAAACCATTGATGAGGAGAATCTAGTGGCTCTAAACCAAAACCAGGCCTAGAATCCAATATCCAGTTGTTCATATGTCAGAAACACTGCAACCTAACCTAATTAGTTCACAAAATGTCAATCTAATAATAAAGGTTGTTTACAGTTCTTGGTTTCTTTCACTGCGCTCAACAAGGACACTGATACACATATATAATGTGGGAAAAAAGTTAACTTTAGATGATTTACAATCTTTTTTATTTATCTATTTTTCCCCAATAATAAAGTTCGATGTAAGCATAATATGCATTTAATGATGTAAAATCTTGTATTATGATGCTATGAAATGGCGTGATCAATAGTAATATATGTACTAGGGTTGAGTTTGAAATTGGAGAAACAGAATGAGGATCTAGTAATGAGAGAAGAGGTAATGAATTATAATTAGTATATATTAATAATATTAAGCATGATTAACTTAATTAAAAGAAGAAAATAGAGAGGAAACTAATAGGAGGAAATGAGGGAGCGTTGTGGAGGCACAGACATCAAAATCCGTATACACGGAGGAAGAGGATAAGTGCGTGGATAGAATAAAGCGCCTCAACGAGCGATGCTGCAAATAAAAGATGATGATAGTATCATTTTATATATATATATATATATATATATTATACTCTCAGAATAATACACCGTCTCTCATGATGCTGCTTCAAGCAATGTGCTGTAAGTGTGTAGTCATATTCTTAATTACTAATTAGAATATGTTATCATGTTGTGTGTGTGTTGTGGAAACTTGGGGGCCAAGCTCTCCTTTTTTCTTGTTAATTGCAGGCATCTCAACTTACTAAGGTTCTGTTTGGGTTAGTGGTGTCAGAAATTATTTTTTTTTAATCCGACTTTTATAAAAATCAGATTGTAAATATAATTTACGTTTAGATTGACGGTAATAGAAGTGATTTTTTTTAAAAAAAAGTTAGACTTTTGAGCTTTTTCTCAAAAGCTACTTTTAAAAAAAAAAGCCGAGTTGTCAAAATAACAACTCAAATACTCTATTTTTCCAAAAACCAATTCCACCATTTTTTTTTTTTCAAAAAAAGCCACGTTTGAGACGGCGGTGGCTATAATATGATATCCAGTTAGGGAGAATTTAGTCTTCACCGGGCCCAAATATATTTTAATGTTTAATACTCCTCCAAAGAAAATTTACCAGAGGCAAACCCAAATTCAAAACTGAATTTTAGGAGGGGTCAAAGACAGTATACAAGAAAATTGCAAGAGTAATGTAAACGAGTTTGGGAGAGCACAGGTGAAATCACTGTATCCGTTTCTGGTATGTCTACCAAGAAGCGTTAGAGTGAAGAAAAGGATATCAAATTATTTGAGAAATTTAGGATACAAGAAAACAAACTTCCAGGAAGAAAATAAAAATTAATAAAACCGTTGTATGTGTTATGAAAATAAAAATAGGATAAGAAAGCAATAGATAATAGAAGACAAAATTCAAGAAAAAAAGGGGGAGCAATCCTCATTCAATTTCTTATGTGTGTGATTACAATGCTTGTCTATTTACAAGTCTTCAAGAATCTTGCCTCAAAAGCCACAATTAATAAAACAACTTGGAGAGCAAGTTGGCTTGGAGAACAAGTTAGCTTGAATATGAATCAATGGATATTTATATAATTAATATTCATAACACTCCCCCTTAGATGTCCATTATGAATGTGCCTCATTAAAAATTTTAACTAGAAAAAACTCAATAGGACAAAAGCCTAACAAAAAAGAAAAGAAAAGAGTATATCATTCATTTATACATTGTCTAGTGCTGCATCATTAAAAACCTTTCCAGAAAAATCAATTGGACAAAATCTAGATAAGGGAAAAAGAGTATAATGTATATCGACTCCCCCTCTTGACAACGTTAGTTGAGATCTTTGAGTTTTCAAAGACCAATGTCATGTGCAAACTTTTCAAATATTGTACTTGGAAGTGACTTGATAAATAAATCTGTTAGATTTTTACTTAAACGAATTTGCTGGATATCTATTTCACCATCCTTTTGAAGGTTACTGTGAAAAGAATTTTGGTGAAATATGCTTCGTTCTATCATCCTTGATGTACCTTTCTTTTAATTGGGCAATACATGCAACACTATCCTCATATAGGACAGTTGGGATCATTTTGCCTGAAGATAAACTACAAGTGCTCCGTATGTGTTATATTACTGACCTCAACCATACATATTTTCGATTTGCTTTATGTATTGCTAGAATATCTGCATGGTTAGATGATGTTGCTGATATAATTCATGCTTGGATACATTTGAGTAGAATAACCCTATTTCCATAGTGCCTTTAAGGTAACGAAAAATATGCTTCACTCCGTTCCAATATTTCCGTGTTGGTGAAGAACTATATATTGCTAATAATCTAACAACAAATGATATATCAGGTCTTATGTGATTAGCAAGATACATTAATGCTTTAATTGCACTAAGATATAGTACTTCTGGATCAAGATGTTCTTCATTACCTTCTTCACTAATTACTTGAAGTTTAAATGAGTCTTTATCCACCTGCAAAGACCTTACAATTATTGGGGTAGATAATGGATGCGATTTATTCATGTAAAAATGCCCTATGGCCTTTCTTGTGTAAGCTTTTTGATATACAAAGATCCAATTTTTGAGTACTCAATCCATAATTCAAGACAGAATTTTGTTTTTCCCAAGTCCTTCATTTTAAATTCTTTCTTCAAATAATTAATTTCCGTTTGAAGTTCTTTAAGAGCCCCAATGTATGTTAATATCATCAACGTAAACAACAATTATAGCAAACTCACTTCCATATCTTTTCAAAAAGATGCATGAGTATATTAGATCATTTTTGTATCATTCTTTCAACAAATATTTATTTAGACGATTATACCACATGTGTCCTGATTACTTCAGGCCATACAGGGACTTATTTAAGTTAAACGAGTATTATTCTTGAGAATTTGCATTTGATATTTTTGGCACCTTAAGTCCTTCAGAGACTTGTACTTCTGGCACCTGGAGTCCTTCAGGGACTTGTGCGTCTGGCACCTGGAGCCTTTCAGAGACTTGTGCTTCCGGCACTTGCTTATGAATTTTAGCTCATGATCCTCATTATCATTCATGATATCAAATGCTATATTATAGGCAAATACTCCCTCCGGTTCTAGCTTTCTCTCTTATGAGGCTGATCCTTTTTATAAGCAACTTTCACTTTGTGTCTGAAAATGTAAGCTTCTGTTTTTTATTTTACCCTTATTAAATACATATATTTATAATTAATTATCACATACACCAAGAGTTATCTCTCACACTTTTAATCCATTATCTCTCCTATACTCTTTTCATATATAAGGCCATATATGGAAAAAACATAACCTTTTTGACATATTTATTTCTTTTAACTACCAATTCGTTTTACGCAATCAAGAGGAAAATTGCTTATAAATAGGATCAGGGGAAGTGTGTCATCAGCGTTGACTTCATTTTAGTCCCATTAGATTTTATTCTTAACATAATTTATTGAGATTTCATTATTTTCACACATTTCAAATACCTTAGTCTCTGGGACTACAACCTTTTCTTTTGGAGATATATCTTCTAGAGATAATAACTCTTTAAGGGATGACTCTTCTGGAGCTACTAACTTTTCTTGATTATCTTCTACTTGATCATCTATATTCTTAACTCATTTTTTCTTTCTAGGATTTTTATCTTTGGAACCGATGGGCCTTCCATGCTTTAGGTGAGCTTTAGATTCATTCGCAATAGGTTATCTTTTAAGGACATCAATTCTGATAGGAGCATTAGCAACTAGGACATGTGGCTTTGTCATTTTCTTTGGGTCAGTAAATGCTTCTGGCATTTGATTAATAAATTCTGTAAATGAATTATATTTTGAACATCCAGTTTATATTGTTTTGTACGAGGATTAAAATGAGTTAATGATAATTCATTCTAGCTAATCTTTATACCCAACTGCTTATTTTCTCCCCCTAATATTAGGAAAAGTGATTCATGAAAATGACGATCAGCAAATTGTGCCATAAATAAAACTCCTACAGATGGTTCTAAATATTTTTTTTATTAAAGGAGATTCATACCTAACATATATTCTCATCATTCTTTGAGGACTCATTTTGATGCGTTGTGGTGGTACTATTGGCATATATACTGCACACCCAAAAATTCGTAGATGGGAGACATTAGATTCCTGACCTAAAACCATTTGTAAGGATGAAACCTTTAGATAACTTGTTGACATAATGCGAATTAATATTACTGCATGTAAAATGCCACGACCCCAATCAGAAATTGGGAGATTAGATCTTATAAGTAAAGGTCTTACAATTAATTACAATTGTTTAACCAATAACTCTACAAGTTCATTTTGCATAGGAACATGAGCTACAGGATGTTCAATATTAATTCCAAAAGACAAAATATTCATTAAAAGTTTGCAAAGTAAATTCTCCAACATTATCAAAATGTTTTTTTATAAGATAATTAGGATAATATGCTCTTAATCTAATCAAATGAGCAAGCAATCTCGCAAACTCCAGGTTGCGAGAAGATAATAAGCAAGCATGTGACCATTTAGTTTATGCATCAATTAAAACCATATGGTACTAAATAGTCTACATGGTAGGTGTATTGACCTACAAATATCTTCTTGTATTTGTTCTAGAAAAGTGAGACTCACTTTCTATTTTGCTTGGTGATGGCCGAATAATAAACTTTCCCTTGGAATATGTAGCACATGAGAATTCATGAGATTATGGTATCTGTTTACACTTCAGGGTATATCTATATGAATTCCCAACTATTTTTTGCATCATGATTGAACCGGGATGGTCTAACTGGTGATGCCAAATATTAAATTCATTAGTAAACTAATGATTTACATTGGCAAACTTATGGTTTGCATTGGTAAATTTTTAGCTTGCATTATTATTTATAAACTTCTGGTTTACAATAGCATGTGCTTCAATTGAGCTTACAAATGTATAGTACAAGCCAAAAGAAAAAGTAGGAAAACTTTCTAATATGCATTTTATACTAGAAATTATATTTGTGATATGAAGACAGTCCTGATTATTTTTTAGTTGTTGTTTCTATATGATATCCATTTCTACGGATATCTTTGAAACTCAATAAGTTTTGTTTAGACCTGGTAGAATAAAATGCATTATCAATGCATGATTTTATTCCTTCAGGTAACAAAATATTAGCTCTTACGGAGCCTTCAATCAAATTTATACTATCGGATATAGTTTGAACATTGACTTCTCGCATTACCAAGGAAGAAAAATATTTATTATTTCTGAGTAAGGTTTGAGCCGTGGAGATATAAATCTTTAGGATTGATATAAATAAGACTTGTTCTTTATTAAAAGAGACATGAAAAATAAAGGAAAACATAATTAAAATGAAATACATATAATAGTAGCAATTTTAAGCATAACAGTTCAATTAGACAAAGATAACTTATGCTAAAAAATAAACATCTAAATAGGTAATATCCATGTCACCATACTCAAATTGCAGCCACAACATGATTTTTTTCAATCTTGGACTCTTTACCAAGGTCAACCAGGTGTCTAAGTGTACGACAGGCACGAGATCAATGACCCTTGCCATCACAATGATAACATGGATTTCCAACATGTTTATTGTGCCCATTAGTTTCCCTTTTTGTGGTTCTTATCAATTTTTCCCCATTTTAGGTGAGAATTTGAACTACCACGATTATGACCATGACTATGCCTATGGCTATAGCTATATCTACGTCCACATTCTTGGTTACAATTATACTCATTCATTACTACATTCATTTCTATGAATGGAGTCGAGCCTGTTAGACAGGATTCATAATTTTTTCAATAAAAGCTTATTGTTCTATTCAACCACAAGGATGCAGAAAATTAATTCAACTTATTTCTTGAAACCTTTTTCATGATAATGCTACTGCAGGAGCAAATTGGATGCATATATTTATAACGAGCTATTGGAGGAATAACCATCTTTTGGTGGTTATACATTTCTTTTAATTTTTTTCAAAGAACAAGTAGGTCTTTTATGGCCAAATATTCAATTTTGAGGCCTTTATGCAAATAGTGGCGTAAAAAAACCATGAATTGGCATTCAAAATAAGTAGTTCTTTTCGGTAATGTTGAGAGCCATAAACGTAGATTTTGCAAGGTTTGACATAATCAGACTAAATCAATAAAAGGAAATTCTTAAAAGATGAAATATAAAAACACAATATAATAACAAAAAACTCAAACGATCGAACTACCGTAATAAAAGAGAATTCGTAAAGACAATAAATAATTCATAAAGTAAGATATTACTACAAAATTAAAACTTTATGTCTTCGGGCCATTTAATTCCATGGCTTTAGGCCGATTAATTCTCATGACTTTAGGTCAATTAACCTCAAGGTGAGAAATTAAGCCCACATGGTTTCTAGCCGTTTTTTTTTTTTGCAGGACAAACAAAAATTGTATATGGCTTCTGGCTAAACAATAAGATAAAAGACGAAAAGATATGTGGCTTCTGGTTATATAATAAAATAGAAGATGAAAAAGTATATAGCTTCCTGTCATCTAACATGGAATCTGTAATATCCCAGTTTTTAATTATGGGCTAATCATGTTTATTGTGGATAATTATGAATTTAATTGGAATAATTAGGTGTTTTATGGAAATATTAATTAACATGTCATAATTAGTGGAAAAATTGGAAGAATGAAATTAATGGCCATGAGTTGGTAATTAAGGGAGAAATTAATTACTAAGAGGAAAAATGAGAAGTGTGATTAAATGGCTAATGGATGAATTAGATAAGTTAATTGGTGACTTATTGTGTGAGAGCCAATAAGAAGAGGATATGTGGTAAGATTGTATGAAAAGAGAGAAATGATGAGAAAGTCAAATGAGGGGGAGTTTTTTAATATTTCTCTCTCCTCTCTTCCCTCATTTTTGCTGGACATGGAGGGAGTGGTATCATCATCATTTTTTCATCTCTCACACTCCATCTCTCACACTCTTCTCTCTCTCTCTCTCTCTCTTTCTTCTTCCAATTCCGGCGCCATTGTTGGCCAAGAAAGAGAAAGTTAAAGCTTGTGATTTGGGTAGGTAAACGACCTCCTTTGCTCAAACACCATTCATAAATGTTGATCCTTGAGTGATAAGCTTCATTTTCATGTTATTAGTTTGGTCATTGGTGTTGGTTTGTGCCCATACGAAATTTGGAGATTTGTGAATCAAGAAGTTTCTTTGGCAAAGTGAAAGAGGTAAGTGAGACCAATCTATCTATCTAAGTTTCATGCCATTTGAAGTAGTTTGTAATTTCTGGAATTTTTGGCTTGAATCCGAAAATGAGAGCCACTATTTATTTGGTATGTTTTTTGCATGAGAATGGTATTTTGGAATAAGTTTAGAATAGATAGATTGATTGGTGATTGAAATGTGATGTTTGGATGAGATTGGTATATTGTTGATTTAGTTGCCCAAAACCTAAAGCATGATAATGGAGTAGAATTTTGATGATTCTGATGATCCCATTGAGTTTATTGGGTGTTTTTCTGTGAGAGTGGCTTTAGGCAAAGTTTTGTGTCCATTGAGTTCAATTGGGCAAGTGTTGGGAAAATGCCTTTATTTTTTGTGTTTTCTGGTTCTAATAGAATCACTCGAGTAATTTGGGATTCACTCGAGTGAGGGATGAAGTTCACTCGGGTGAGGATGAGTCTCACTCGAGCACTGTGTGTATATTCTGTTTTCTCTTCAGTTTTCGGTTGTGCTTTCTGGAAAATCCAAGAGTGTATAGTCTCACTTGTGAGTGAGGGATGAACATCACTCGAGTGAGCTCCTCATGCTCGAGTGACTGGTGTATTTGACACCAAGGACTTGCTTCTCGGGTTGTCACTCGTGGTTATAGTGCAAGAGTGTGCCTTCTTACTCGAGAGTATAGGGTATTCACTCGAGTGAGCTGTGTTGTGGTCGAGTGCAGTGAGCCATTTGGGCTACTGCCATTTCTCTTATGCTCTCGGGTTCTCACTTCTTGGACTTCACTCTGAGGTACTCGAGTAAGGCATTTGGCTTTCACTAGGGTGAGGTCCAGTGGGCTCGAGTATTGTAGTCTCTGAAAAGTCCTTGTGCTCTCGGGTGTTCACTTGCTATCCTTCACTCTCTTGTACCCGAGTGCAAACCGTACCATCACTCGAGTGAGGTCTCCTTCACTCGAGTATCCGTACAATTTCACTCGAGTGAGGCCATCTTCACTCGAGTGCCTCAGTAGAAAATGTCAGTTTGTGTTTCCAAAAAAGGGGATTATTGGAATAGTTCTTCCAACCCTTTAGGAGTTTTGTTAGGGGTATTTAATGACTCTAAAAGAGCAATAATGATAACCAATTAAGTATTAAGAAGTCATTGAGGATTGGAATAGAGAATTAACTCTTCATCCCTAATTATGAATATAGGATTTGACATTTACCCTACTCGGGAGAGACCGGCGCTAGGACACGCACGGAAGGATCAAAGTAGTGACTTTTCTCTCATGTTGTGTATGATACTTGATATGCATGTTTATCATTGTGAATGTGTTATTAGCCATAGGGCATTACAGCACGAGCAGTTCAGCGTGAGCCGTCATAGGGGGCAATGTTCATAATACCTACCCCGGCCGTTGTATCTGCCGCTGTAAGTGCCGAGGCTGCGTGTTGTATTGAGTATCCAACCCGTGGGGCTGTGTTGTGAAATGTTTTATATGGATCCCAGCTGTGGTGATATATGTGATATGTTCATGTGGATGTGCAACACAGCAAGTAATTCAGTGTGAGCCGTCGTAGGGGGCGATGCCCATGATACCTACCTCGGACATTACAACTGTTATTGGGATTGCTGTGTGTTGTATGGATGATTTACTTTCATGCTTTGATGTTGTACATATTATGAGTGATTTGTTACTACGGGGATTCTTTAGAATCTCACTCTCCCAAAATTAAACATTTTAGACAAGGCTAAAGGATCAAAAGGCAAGCGGTGACGAAGAGTGGGTAGAGCTCCGTGTTAGAAGTTCCTTTTTGGTAATTGGTTATCATTGTATACTATTGGATATTTTGTGGGAAGTATATGTATATATTGGGATTTGTGATGTAGTTTTGTGTAATCCCCGAGTAAAGGGTATGAATTAGAGGCGGTGTGCCTTTGTATAATCCCTTTATGAATTAATGGAACCCGAGTGAGTCGGGAATTTACTTTGTACTTTGATATTTGTAAATGGAATTCACCTATACAGGCTATATTTATTTAGTATTGTGAATATGAGACCATTGTGAATTAGTCTTTGAAAATTTTTTGAAAATCCGATTTTGGGTAAAAGATTACCTTAATAAGTCCCAATTTGAAATATGGTCTCTAATTCTAGCATAATTAACTGTTTAAGAACTTAATCTTGACCTAAGGTGGGAAGGGGGTTACAGAATCAATATAACATTGAATCAAAGGAATATCGCTTCTGGCCATATTATATCAAAATAAAAAAATCAAAGCAATATGATTTTTGATCATATAATTTCAGAATAGGAAATTAAAGCAACATGGCTTCTAGCCATATAATTTCATAATATGAAATTAGAGGTGCATGGCTTTTCACCATACTGAAATAGCAATAATAATATAAAAGGACTTATAAAGGAGATATAAGATATAAAAATAATAAAAACTTCTAATCTTAGCCATGGAATCCGATATTTATAACAATCGAGAAAAGCATTTCTTTAATGCCATATAGTGACTCAGATTATTCTAGATAGATCAAATAAACATAGAGTTAAAGAAGGTAGATGAACTCGTCAAGAAAATAATGGGAAAATCATATCTTCGTTAGAGCTTTTTTACTAATGATGTATTATAAAAATAAATCTAGTATAAGAAAGTAATAAATAATAGAAGAGAAAATTCAAGAGAGTGGAAAGTAATTCTCATTCAATTTCTTATGTATGTGTGATTACAATACTTACACAAGGCCTCTATTTATAGGCCTTCAAGAATTTTGCACCAAAAGCCACGATTAATAAAAGCAACTTAGAAAGCAAGTTGGCAATTGGTTTGGATATAAATCAATGGACACCCATATAATTAATATTCATAATAGTATGATTATTCTTAAATTATTTAATAATAGCACGAGGACATTATTTTCATGAACAAAATATAATTTTTACAATTTACCATGATATGATTAGATAGTTTTATTGGTTTTCCAAAAAAATATCTATAAGACTTTTTTATTGAAAAAAAACTGTTTATTAGAGAACATCCGCTGATCTTAGTTTAATCGTTCAAACTCGTTTTAAATACATCATGGTAATAGAAGAACAAACTAAAATTCTCAATAGATACAAAGACAGAGCAATCACAAAGCAAAATAAAGTATGAAGTATAAACTCATACAACTAATATAAGCTCAAGTCACAGCCATAATCACCTCCCTTCACTGATACAACATACAACTACAAAGTATAAACTCATTCATGCAACAGCGAAACCTAAGTAAAAGAACATTCCACATAGATGTAACTAGTAACCATAGCTAGTTTTCCTCATCATCCTGATGAACTCATCCGTGTTAACCTCTCCATCACCTGCATTGTTTAAACATATTCCAAATAATGAAAATATTCATACTCTCTAAGAAATGAAAACTAGAGGGACGTCAAATTAAATGCATAAAGTTTACTGCACTCTGCGAACCGTACACTTGAAATATTAAAAAATATTATGTCGATTCTTACTAGGAAACCATAATTCTAATGTCATAAATCCAATAAAGTGAAACAACACAAATATCAGAGCTAATCAACAAGCCTTTAATCATAAGTCCGACGACCATTTAAAGATAAAAGTAAGAAAATACTCCAACGTTTTGCCAAGCGGTCATTAAAAGATCAGTTGTTTAATCCTTTATTGTTTCAAGCTCAACTCACATACGTATACACCTGGTTGGTTTCAAATCATCGATCCTCAACTTTTATGGGAAAAAGCCAACAAATAGATACAATTCCATTTGAAGAGAAATACGAAGGCAGGAAGATCACTGATCCAAGGAGAAAGCATCATAACTATGAATAATGTTACTATTATTTTGGCTGTGATGTGATTTGCCCCAAGAGTGTTTCCTTCATATTATGCACATAAAGTATCAAAATGACAAATCAACTATGAGCATATATTCCTATACAAACAAATGAACAAATGGATGTTCTTTAACGCAGAAACAGCCAACAAAATTTCTAGTACTACGGCTTTCCCGGCCATGAGAAGCACCTTGTCAGCATCATCTCAAGTGCAAGAGTATGAAAGTAGCAGATGCTGGAGAAGAAGGTACTATTCATAATAAATTTATATAAGATGGATTCTCATCTTCACTTAATTCATATCACAAATGCTAAGATGATTACAATATATATAGGGAAAAATATAGAAAGAGAGTACACAAAAGTCAGAGACAAAAACGGTGGCTAGGTGAGTGATAGATGGAGGCATGTGTAAGTGTCAACTATTGCATGCTAATAAGATATTCGGTGCTGACATTTAACACTCTCCCTCAAGTTAGAGAGTATATGTCAATTACACCCAGCTTGCACAGAAACTTCTCAAATGTAGTTCTGCTTAGTGGTTTTGTCAATACATCTGCAATTTGGTCTTCAGATCTGATGTAGAACAAATTCATGATGCCTGCTTCAATTTTCTCTTTAACAAAGTGTCTGTCTATCTCAACATGTTTTGTTCTATCATGATAGACTGGGTTCTTGACCATTTCAATGCTAGCTTTGTTGTCACACCAAATTTGCATTGGTCCCTCATGTGGAATTCCCAACTCCTTCAGCAATTTGATGACTCAAAGTCCTTCACGTACTCCATTATTAACAGCTCTCAGTTCGGCTTCCGTACTACTTGGTGACACCACAGTCCGTTTCTTGCTTCTCCATGTAACCAGATTTCCCCGCACATATGTGCAATATCCTGAGACAGATCTTCTAGTCTCTCTATCCCTCGCATGGTCTGCATAAATGTAAATTTTGATATTTCTAATAGTGTTTCTTAAAGAAGATTCCTCTTCCAGGATTAAACTTTAAATAACTTAAGATTCTGTATACAGCCGTCATATGTTCTTGTGGCAGGTGCATGAATTGACTTGCCATTCTGACTGCATAGCTAATGTCTGGACGTGTGTGTCAAGTATATGAGTTTCCCGAAAAGTCTTCTGTACTATTTTAAGTTGACTGGGACCATTTGGTTTGATTTCTAAGTGACAACCTTCTTCCATTGGTGTTCCTTCAGGTTGTGCCCCTAGTATTCCAGTTTCATGTAACAGATCTAGTGTATACTTCCGCTGGGATACGTTGATGCCCTTTTTAGTTCTGCCTAAGAAATACCTCATTTGTCCAATGTCTTTCACCTGGATCTCAGTTAACAAGTCCTGTTTTAAATGAGCAATGGATTCTTCATCATTTCCTGTAATGACTATGTCATTAACATAGACGATCAATATGATGACTTTGTTGTTGACAAGTTTGATAAACAATGTGTCATCTGCTTGTCCCTGAGTATACCCAAGTCTTTTCATTGTTTTGGTGAATCTACCAAACCATGCCCGAGGAGATTGCTTAAGTCCATACAATGACTTGTTGAGTTTGCACACAGAGTTGTTAGGAGCTAAAATTCCATCTGGAATCTCCATGTAGACTTCTTCTAAGTTTCCATTCAGAAAGGAATTATTCACGTCTAGTTGATGCAATGACCATTCCAAGTTGGCTACGATTGATAGTAGCACTTGGATGGTATTAAGCTTGGCTACTGGAGCAAATGTCTCATGATAATCAATTCCATATGTCTGGGTATATCTTTTTGCAACAAGTCTTGCCTTGTATTTGTTGATACTACCATTAGGATTGAATTTTGGGTTGAAGATCCACTCGCATCCTATTGGTTTCTTTCCTTCAGGAAGAGTTGTAATCTTCCACGTTTTATTTTCCTTAAGTGCACTCAACTCTTCTTCTGCAGCTTGTTTCCAATTCGGATCAGCTATGACTTGTTAAAACGTGTTTGGGATTTTGATCTGTGCACTGTTTACAACAAAGCTTTGCATTTTTGCAGATAGGTTACCATATGAGACAAAACGTTAAATTGGATGCTGAATATAAGATCTTACCCCTTTTCGCAATGCAATAGGCCAACCTAATTCTTCAGGATTTAATCCCGAATTGGAGTCATTGTCATTCCTTTGAATGGAAGAGATAGTTCTACCAGTGTTTGGTTCATCTCGAACTTGTAGTCTGGACTCTTCATCTTGTTGTGGTTCGGTATCCATCCCTGAATTGATCTCAACATTTGTTTCCAGTTCATTAGGTGTAGGTTCAGGTTATAGTGGAAGATGTTCAGATTCATGATCAAGTTAGGTAGGACTAGATTGGCTTGTGGGAGGTAGGGAGTCAATGATGGGTATAAGATTAGGTTGTAGTGGTGATCGTTCAGGTTTGTTCAGGATTAGCCATTCAATGTCAGTGTTCTCCCCCTGAACGGGTAATTTGGGGTAATATGCTTCTTCCGAGAAGATGGTATTTTGGGAGACAATAAGTTTCTTGGAAGTAGGACAGTAGCATTTGTACCCTTTTTGAATGGAGGAGTAGCCAAGAAATAGGCATTTGTTAGCTCGAGCAGCAAATTTGTTGCCATCATTTTTGTGAACAAAGACAACACAACCAAACACCTTAGAAGGCAAGGAAGTGATTATTGAGCAATCTGAAAAGTGTTCTAGGAGTTTTTGGATAGGGGTGTCGAATTTAAAGACTTTGGATGACATGCAGTTAATGAGGTAAGCTGCAATGAGTAGGGCATCACCCCAGAAAATGGTAGGAACATTTTGTTCCATTAGTAAGGTTCGCGTTACTTCCAACAAGTGACGATTCTTTCGTTCAGCTACTCCATTTTGTTGAGGTGTGTATGGGCAGGAAGTTTGGTGATGAATTCCTTGTTGATCAAGAAATTTGGTAAAGGTGTTGCTCATATATTCCTTGGCATTATCACTTTGAAGTACCTTAATGGAAACATTAAATTGACTTCGCATGAAGGTATGGAAGTTTTGATATACTTTGACTACTTCAGATTTGTCTTTCAATTAAATAGACCCATGTGATTCTAGTGTAATCATCTATGAAAGTTACAAACTATCTAGCATTGGCGAGGGTTTTTATTCGTGCAGGATCCCAAATGTCACTATGAATTAGTGTGAATGGTGAGGAAAGTCTATAGGATTGTTTGGGATAAGAAGATCTAGTTTGTTTTGCAATTTGGTAAGTTTCACAATGAAAAGGAACAGACTTTTTATTGAATAAATTCAGAAACATATGTTTCATATAATCAAAACTAGGACGACCTAAGCGACAATACCACAAGATTACATCATTATTTTGAGAGTTGGAGCTAACCAGTGCCCTTCTTGCCTTTCCTGCATCTTCTGATTTCGAGTTTGATCCTTTAAGGTAGAACAGTCCATCTCATTCTCTAGAAGTTCCAATCATCCTCCTCGAATTTAAATCCTGAAAAGCTCACATATCATTATCAAAAATGATTTGGCACAATCGACCTCTAGTTAATTTACTCACAAATATAAGATTGACAGTGAGTGCGGGCACAAATAAAACATTGTGAATTTTCAGGGCATTAGAGAGCATGACTGTGCCAATTCCTTCAACTGTAATGTATAGGCCGTTAGCAACTTTGACTCGAAGATTCTCATGAATCAGTTTAAGAGTTGCAAACAGTGTGCGATTACCAGTCATGTGATCAGTTACTCCTGAATCGATAATCCAAGCATTCTCACTAGCTCGTACAGCATTTAGAGCTATAATAGAGTTACCTGATTGTACAAGATTAGTACTGGGCATTAAGTTAGACTCGTTCTGTTTGTCTAGCATTCTGCGAAACATCTACAGTTCTTCTTTACTCAGGGAATCACTATCTTCCGTCTTTGGCTCAGTGGCAATGATATGGCTTTGTTTGTTAATTGCTGGCTTTCTATGCAATTTCCAACATTCTTCTTTGATGTGGCCCTTCTTCTTGCAATAATTACACCATTTGTTTCATCGTTCGCCTTGTGGTCGTTTTGCTACCAGGGCTGATCTTTCAATTGAGCTTGAGCTGCCTTAATTCAAGAGTTTTCTTCCTTTTTCGAATTGTACATGGTTGACTACTTTAAACAGATGTGGCAAGGGTTTTAGTCCGATGATTAGACCTCTTGTCTCTTTGAATGAGTCGTTGAGTCCGAGGAGGAAGTCATACACTCGTCCTTCTTCTACTATCTTCTTATATAACTAAGCATCTTTGGCAGTCTCTCATGGATGTGATTCGAAGAGATCTTGTTGTTGCCACAGTTTATGCAAGACTTTGTAATAATCCGTTACTATTGAGTTACCTTGTCTCAGATCACGAAGTTGTCATTTAAGGTGGATTAATGCAGCAATGTTATCAAGAGAAGAGTAAGTTTGTTTTGCGTCAACCCAGATTTCTTTTGCAGTGGTTGCTAGGAGATAATTGATGTAGTCAGTCATGGAATTGCACAACCAACTCATAACTTGGTTGTTTTTAGCAAACCATGTATCAAAATAGGTGTCATCAGGGGCAGGTTGAAGTGCTGCTCTATTGATATACTTCTCTTTTCTCTTGCCACAAATATACCTTAGCACGGTTTGAGACCACTAGAGATAGTTTCGTCCATTAAACCTGTGGTTAATAGCCATAATCTGACTATCGGAGAGTTCTGAAGCTGTCACCATTTTGCTGGTAGTAAAGGAATGAGATGGAGAAGATGCATCCTGAGTTTTTGAATCTGTACCGTTATTAGTGCCATTCGAATGGGTCTGAGATTTGTAGGAAAGGAGCCAAAATGAGGAGGAAATTCAGAAGGATCCATTTTGGCTGAAAAAATGGTCGCCAGAGCTGTTGCAGACGACGACCCGTGGGGTCCACACTCTGGCAGAAGAGGAGGCGCGTGGGGTTCACACGCTGGTCAGTGTGTCGGCGCGTGAGGTCCTCACGCTACGCAGAACGCCGCCGTCCTTTGGGGATGCGCTGATCGACGCTTGTTGCTTCTGTCTGGGCGGGCAGTGTGCTCTAACACACCGCCATTTGGGAGATCCAAGCACACCATCCGTCCCTTGTTTCTGCACTCTCTTGCATTGCTATCTCCCTATCCGCTAGACCTTTTAAGGCTGGCTCTAATACCAAATAAGATGGAGTCTCATCTTTACTTAATTCATATCACAAATGCTAAGATCATTACAATATATATAGGGGAAAATATAGAAACAGAGTACACGAAAGTCAAAGACAAAATCAGTGGATAGGTGAGTGATAGACGGAGGTATGTGTGAGTGTCAACTATTGCATGCTAATCAGATATTCAGTGCTGACATTTAACAATTTATTTAAAACACTAGAGAAATTTTCCAGTAAGATCCCTCTCATTGCATAAACCATGCCATGGTAAGAACCGAAGAGCAATCAGATGAGACTCAAAAAGTTTCAATTAAAATAAGAAAGTAGCAACCAGTATATGATATAATTGATACAGCGTACGATCTCCATTTGCTTCATCATGGTAAGCAACCATGCAATAGATGACAATCATCAGTTTTCCAGTAAACTTCCAAAATTATAAACAAGATATTATTTATATAACTTACGATCTCGGTCAGCTTCATCAATCATTTCCTGGATATCTCTGTCATTAAAACTTTCACCTAGTTCTGCTGCAATGCGTTTTATGTCTTCTGCAGATATCTTTCCCTACATTGGTACTAAACAATGAGAATCAAGAATGTGTAACAGAGCCAAACTTCATTTTTCTTGATTGGAAAGAACTTCACATTTTTATCTTGATCAATAATCTGAAAAGCTTTCAAGAGCTCCTCCCTTGTGTCCCTTTCTCCTATTTTGGCAGTCATCATATGCTCAAATTCTTTATAATCAATGGATCCACTCCCATCCTTATCCACATCTGCTATCATTTGATTAATTTGCTGGAATGACACAACAGATCATCATTCAAACATGCTGGCATAAATCTAATAAGTAGAATTGAATCCTGAAAACCCAGATGATACTAATCAGATATATACCTCATCTGTCATCTCAAACCCAAGGGCCCTGCCACGAGAAGATGTCTGTTATAGAAATTACAGTCACTTAAGATGACAAAGCTTTAAAATCATGACATGAAAACCATACCTCATGGCAACATTTAGCTCCTTGGCATCAATAGTGCCTAAAATACATTAAAGTGTCAACAACTCAACCGAAAAGAAAAGTTCATAGACAAACTAAGACATAAAGACACTAAAATTCCCAAAACCTGAGCCATCAGTGTCAAATAATTCGAATGCTTCCTGAATTTCCTGCTTCTTCTGCTGAGTTAATCCATGACGTCCTTTGCCTTTATTCTGTCTTCCGAACTCCCCACTATATACTGACTGATAAGGAAATTGCATACCAAGAAAATAGTCATTGGCTGACTGAGCAGGGATAATCATCTTCTTTTTCATTTATGTGTGCATGATTGAAGAGTCTCCAAACACACAGCTATCTAGATAAGTAGAGATTTATGTGGCTAAAATAAGAGAAGCAGAGATTAGCAGGTATTCGTAAGGGATGTTAGAGATGCCACCGCCTTTTAACCCACCACTTTTCTTCTACCTTTTTTCTCTTTCTGTAAATGGTCAAGTATAGCAATGTGCCATTTCGAGGAATCTCAACGTATAGTAAGCTTAGAATCTATATTTATAGTATCAATTTGCCGGCAGTTAAACAGTCCAACTAAGAATTGATTAACACAAAGTTCATTTTCAAAGCTAATGAATGAGGTTAAGGCAGAAGAAAGAACAAAACCGACCCCAGAAACACGACATTGTTCGAGAAATATATTAAATCGTAAAATTCATACCCATAAGTAACCGAGCCTCAGTCTTGAAGGGGTTAGTATAGCAACTTAGCAAGTAGATTAACAGAAAACTGGCGAATTTCCAGAACGGGAGTATCAAAGAGAATAATGTAACAACATAAAACGGCAAAGATACAGATTCACCGGAATTTCAGAGGGAAAGGGTGGGAATCGGCATCCACGGGGCTCGTTAAGAGGCAAATAAACAGCTTCGCAGAGAAGGAGATGGATGAGAAGCTTACCATTGTTACGAACTACTTTGACCGGTGTCAGATTCGGAGGATGGGGACGACGATGAGAAAACTTGCCCGGTAATCTGTCGGGGAAGATTGGAAAGAAAAACCAGCCGCAAATTGTACTATATTTAAAAGACCGAAGGGAGTATAACTTGTTTTTATTTTCCTTTTGATAATTAGGAAATCTAACTTTTTTATTTTCTCTCAAAAAATTTTCTTAGTTAGATTTCATAATAAAAATTGCATCGATGAGAAAGTAAATGGATAAATATTCATGTAGCAAATAATTAGTTGTAGTACTCAAAAGAAAATTCAGAAATCACGCATAGAAGTGTGTAGAACCAAAATTTCACAATAAAGATTTCTATTGGGGGTCACTGACAACGCATAATTTAATAAAATATAGAGCAGAAACTACAGCGTGATAGAGGGGTTGATAAAAAAAGAGTAGATGACTTTCATAAAAAAAAAAAAACAGAGTAGATGACAAAACTATTTCTGATGCACCTTTGGTATGTTAGAATTGAAGTGATGCAAATGAAAATGGAATTAAAATCCATGTCAAATGTCTGTTTGGTTTGCATGAATTGGCTTCCATGTGGAAATAAATTCCATCAAAATAGGTTGAATTGAATTCCATACCCAGACCTATTGAAATGAGATGAGTTCCATGGAGGCTATATTTTTGGACCAAAATGTCCTCAAATATGGAACTTATTTACACTCCAACCCCTTACTCAATTGGTTGGCAGTAAGGCAATGGTGAAGACGGCGATGACAAGGAAGCGACGGTGACGGTGACTCCGACTTATCCTCTTCACAGATTTCCAGCTTCCTCTCACCGTCACCTTCGACTCCGACTCATCCTCTTCGACTATTCCTCCACATCCTCTTCGACTATGTCTCTAACTCATCCTCTTTTACGTGAAGCTTTTTTTGTAGCTGTTGAAAACGGTGAAGACAACTTTATCATATCTGCAAAAATTGCAAGCTTGATCAGATCTGTATAGAAATGACAAGCTTCATCAGATCTTGGTTTTCGATTTCACCTTCAAATAAGTCAAAACCTTGTTACTAGTACAACAATGGTATTAAATATGTAGAAATTACAAGCCTCATGGTGTTGCTGGTATGATCTCTTTCTCATTAACCAATGGGAGAATGATAAGGATGGGTTTTGTGATTTGGTTTCATATTTCTAAAATGAAATATTCATAATTTGTAGCTAGGGTTGAGTATGGTAGTCACTGGTGGTTAGTGTGGGTGCTGATGGCTCCAGGGATATAATCATTGAGAGGGTGGTGGCTGTGTCTATTGGCTTTTTGCCTTTTTTTAATAATAAGGGTATTTTGGACTTTTGATAATAAAGACATATAAATTTAATTAAAATTATATATGAATTCCATGAGCATACCAAACGCACTTTTAAACCCTATTTCTATATCCATTTCCATTCCCTTTAAAATCAATTCTAGCATACCAAACAGGCCCTAAGAGAGTATAGAGTAATAAGAGAAGAAGAGCATTTGGAGTGAGAGAGTCAGTAGAGTAGCTAGATCGTGCTTCTTTTCCTATGGTCATTCCTATTTTTATAGCATCATAAGGGATCAATTAGCTCTACTTTTATTGGATCTGATTGGATTTAGGAAGGATATCCTTTTATTTTAGACCTAGGAGATATTCTATTTGACTAGGTGCCTAAACGAAACAACTGGACCTCGCCATAGGGTTGTGTGGGTTGGCGTGTCCGATCGGTCCCTTTTCCTTTAACGGGTCATCTCACTTTAGGCCTAAAGTGGCAAAGAAACCTGTCTCATGTGCGGTCTGTCAAGCATTTGGGCTTAGTTTGGAGAATTTAGCCCTACATTAAGTCCCCTCTCTCCAAGTCCAATTGGTTATTGACTTGGAGAGTGTCTTGTGATCCTAGAAGTTGAATGTCTCCTGCGATCTAATGGTCAAGGTTTAGGTCTTCACTTCCCCTATTTTCTTGGCTTTCTCGTCTTTTCCTTGGTGACCTTCCAAATTCTTCTTTGTCTTTGTCGACAGTGTTAGCTCACGGTACCCATTCTTTCTTTTGGATAGAAACTCAAGAGCTCAGCTAGATTCCTGCGAGTCTTGCTTGCCTGACTGAAGGTGGTTGTCTTATGGCTCTTTGGCGGGATTTTGCTGAAACCGGTGATGAGTTCTCCTTTGCGTCAACATTCCTTAAGGTCCTTCGGCGACAAGTCGTGGTTCTAGAAGGTACTTTCATACTATCCCTGTAACTTGTCGCCAATTAATTTCATAATGGGTTGTAGTTAGGTTTTATCCTCACTCTGCTCTTGTAATTCTGTGGTAGCTTGTGCTAGGATACTTCTTGATCTGTGTCTTCAATCCCTTTCGTCATTCATCCATCAGCCTTTCTAAGTATTGGTTTAATTCATGCACCGTTGCTTGCCCTGAGTTGGATTCTTCCCTGTGCAAGTTATAGAAGGTAGCTTGCTTCAAGTTTTCAGGGCTCCTTATAATTTTGCTTTTCACACTTGCTTTCGGACTATCTTGTTTGTGGTTTGTTTCATCTTTATATTCGTGTGATGAATGTTCTCATAGTGGCATATCTCTGACATCCTATGTGTAACACCTCAAATAAGAAAACAAATACTTAACCAAATGTTTCAGATATCGCCAATAAAGATGTTCACCATCCAAACCATCAAAATACAAATCAGTTCAAATAAAACACATGTCACAATATTAAATCAAATCCTCAAAACATTTCAACAAAACAAAATACCATGTGGAAGTCTTAGGGTCATGGCAACAAAAATGATATAACACGAGCTCTAGGAGCACAAAAGAGCCTTCAAGGCTCACTCCATGGGTGCCTTCCCTTGCTCCCTACTAGAACAATCACCTAAAAATGTTAATATATAGGGATGAGATTCCATGTCTTAGTAACTACTGAAAATTTCTATCGTACACAAGCAAATCACATATGATAAAAGAAAGAATTGATTACATATATATTTGTATATACTATGATCCTCATACAAGACAAAAACTAAGTTTATCAGCATCACGTCAATCTGTATTTTCATTACAACATGTAATATACGATTATGCAATATACAATATGTAAGATGCAACATCCCTTATATCACTGCCCATCCTTATTTCACTAACTGAAGCCATAGGCTAAGACATAGTTCAACAGAAACCCATCCATTTGACTGGATTATCCCAAGCTCACTAGTTTATCCCAAGCTCACTAGTTTTTAAGATACATCCGGCCAAAGGTGTAGAGCTTAAATATGGACTATAACTCCCCTCCTTAAAAGGACACAACTAATGAGGTGTCACATGTCCCACAACTCCAATGCAATCCCGACGAAAGGAAAACATGAAAGAATGGGCCTTGACGAGTACCACCTACTATGCACCGAGTGATGGCATACCACATGGTAAAAGATCTCAATATACAAATTCCTCCTCACTCCAACCCATCACAGATGCAACCGCTATGACAGTAATAAATATAATATCATTAAAAGATAAGGAATAATAATTTATGCTTCTATTCATATCAAATATCATCACATATTCAAACATGCTAAAAAGGAAATATTAATCCAATAATACATTAATTATCATTAAATTATGAATTATATGAGTAAAATGAGTTATAGAGAAATTTACTTGTGACACTACTTATTTGAAAATTTATAATACATACACATATACATATAATTTAGTCCATTTTTCTTTTATAAAAAATATAATCATTCACAATCATACACAATTTACAAGTATATGAAAGAATATTCAGAGTTACGTGCTATTTCCTAGCTCACAGGTAATCACACAAAGAGCAACTCCAAAGCTCTCAATGATAGTTTACAAAGTCACAAACATAAATATCTATTAATATATATCTTGAAACCACTCTAGAGTTACTCTAATACTATTCTAAAGCCTAAATCTAGCCTTTCAAAAAAAATTATATTCTATAAATATATACTCATAAGTTACCACAGATTCACTCTTTTATATATATATATATATATATATAAATCATTATATAAATGCATAAGATCTAAAGGTGTGACAACAAACATAATATGTGTATATTAATCTAGACCATTGAAAATAAGAGAGGCCACACACATAAAAGAGACAAAATTACTTTGACTGGAAAAATTAGAGAACAATTTAATTACTCTCATATGCCAAGTCATAACAAAAAAAACCAACAGATTTGTCATTAAATAAACTTATAGTGAAATGAATAAAAGAAAGAGGAGCTGGTATTTAATGAGTGAGAAAATACAAAAAATTTAAAAAAAAATCACATGGGTCTGGAGGTGAAGAGATTAATAGCATGGATGGATATGTGTAAGTGTGAGTAGTACACACACATTTTGAAGAAAAAGAAAATATTGTGCCCACACAATGATTTGGTTAGGATTTTGGGGGATTATGAAAGAGAGATAAAATACATATACATGAGTGTAGCGTGTACCCACAAGAAGCGGAAATGCAGAATCTGGGTTCAAGGAAAAAAACAAGAAAAAAAGAAAAATATAAATCTCTCTCAACACACAGAATAGAAGGAGTTGGTTTAAGAATTACAAAAAATGTTCACATACAAGATGGATGAAAAGAACATGAGACAGAGTAAAGTATGCTCCTATCAGGAACAGATTAAGGGAAAAACAGAGTTCCGTAGGTGGTGAAACATTGAACTCTTAAAGACACACATCAATGGGATAAGAAATGTGGGTCATGAAGATACAAATATATAAATAAATAAATAAAAATGCCCACACACTCTCTCTGAAACAGATGAAATGGTATTCATGACAAGACAAGATGAAATATTGAAGAAATGGAAAGAGAAAAATAAAGAATGAATAGTTGAAAAGACATGATTCAGAACTTAAAAGCTATGGAAGTAAGGAATTTGAAAAGGGAAGGAGAAAAGAAAATGAACCTGGAGATTCAGCGCCTACAGTTGTGCACTGAGCACTACTACAAAAAAGTCAATTAGTAACACTTATTTTTACATATTTGTAGCACTTTTTGAGTGCTACAAAGCCTGTGCTACAATAGCTTTTTGTAGCACTTAAAAAGAGCTACAATAGATTGATTCTTTAGTAGCAATTTTTTAACAAAGCGCTACAATAGGTAATTCTTTTTTTTTTAAATTATTTTTTTAAAAAATTATTCATATATTGTAACTCTTTTTCAAGAAAGCGCTACAAAAGGAATTTTTTTCAAAAAAAAATAGTTTCAAAATTAAATGGATAACTGTTTTATATACAGATTTCTCTAGCCATTATATCAAACAAACTTATTTCAGACAACCAATACCAAAACTATAATACAATTAACTTTCAATATGAATATCAACTTAATAATTAGATTAACATGAATAAATATCTTAATTTATATAAATACCTTGATTTTCTTCCAACCATAGCTATTTCTCCCCTCACGTTGACCTATTACATGTGGGCTCATAAATGAGAATTGTACTCTCCTGGTGTCCCTTAACACGCTATGGTATAAGTATTTTCATATAAAACAAACAATTAGATTAATAGGAATGAAATTCATATTATATGATAAAGAAAAAGAATAATAAGATACCTAATCCATATATGTTGATAGCTGAAGCTTCAACCAATCCATAATTAAGTATGCCATTTAGTTCATCGAATTTAGCAAAATAAATTATTAAAAAAATTCTTTAGAAAATATTACTCTAAATCTAATCCTATCTAAATATCTAATTCAAATCCTTACATATCTAATTTAAATAATAAACTAAGTAAAATTTAAACCAAATCCTAACAATATAAATATCTAATATCCAAATCCAAGCTAATAAGATAATCTATCAAAATCATAACAAAATATTCTAAATAACATATCTCAACGATTTTTGAGAGCCCATAACAAAAGAATGTTTATTTACCAACATATCATAGCTCTTAAATAGAAGATAAGTAATTTTATTTGAGCATAGAAGAAATTAAACACAATATTTAAAAGACTCTCTTTGTTTTACCTAACAGGAAAAATCCTTTCTAAATCATACAAAGTTTAAGGTTCACCAAATTACATAAACACAAAAAATACTAGAAGTGGTAGAACTCTATATCCGGAAGATAAAAAATAGTAAAAAATGTGACCACCAAATAAAGTATGTTGGACTTCCTTAGAGAAATCTTAAGCAAATATAAAACTATATATAATATAGGGTTAAGGTGCAAAAATACACATGTGATTGTCCTCGAAGTGCACCCAACACCAAATGCTTTTTTTAGGTGCAACAGTGACTATGTGGTTACTAAATAGGTGCAAAAATACCCATTGACCGTTAGTTTGACAGTTTGACCGTTAGTTTGACTTTTTTATCATAAAAGTGATTACGTGTACGATGATATGGACGCTGGAGTGACATTCTGAAAAAAAAACGTGCTGAAAATAAAATTTTCCTAATAAATCATATAATTTAATAAAAATTAGTAATATAATATATGTATTATAATGATTTTAATTTAATAATATTGGGAATCTAGGGTTGGGAAAAAATTGAGCAATCAGTATGTTTTTTAGGGCAACAACTCTGCTGAGTGAGTTAAGCACTCTGCACTCAGATTTGAATCTACTTCAGTGAATGTGGTACTAAAATAATGAAATGTGGGTAATATTAATTGCAAAGCTTTACCAGTCAGCAAGTTTTTTTTCCCAAAATGTCACTCTAGCATCCATGTAATCATACACGTCATCACTTTTAAGGTCAAAAAGTCAAACTAACGGTCAAAGGGTATTTTTGCACCTATTTGGTAACCACATATTCACTGTTGCACCTAAAAAAAGCATTTGGTGTTGGGTGCACTTCGAGGACAATCACATGTGTATTTTTGCACCTTAACCCTATAATATAATATAACTCACATACACGGCATTCTCTTAACAAGAAAACTATTTAAACAAATCAATGAATCAGGAAATCCAATTCCCTCTAATTAATCAATAAATCAGGAAAATATTGCAAATCATCAACAGTTCTGATTACTCTAGGCTCGCTCAGCATGCTTTTTTTTGATAAATCTTTCATTCCAATTAAAATAAAAAAAAATTGGTGAACAGGGACGCACTTTGAAGAAACCAAACCAGGGAATAGTCAACAACAATTTCAAATGGAAAAGGGGGCACCTTGAAAGCTTTCTTGATTTCTAACTAAAAGATGGAGGAACAATGTAAAATAGATTTCTAACTTGAAGAGGCCAAAACCATTTAAACGGAAAAGAAATTTTACTACTAAACCTTACTAGAAATTGAGGTAAATCTTCAAAGAAAAGCTTCACAAGCTTTAGCGCTGGCAAACAAAATCAGTGCCATGAACGATAGTGAGAAACTCCAACGGCATCATTGTAGCGTTCATATTTGAGAAAATAGTAAATAGGGCGAAGAAAGATGGGAGAAATGGAGAAGGAAATGAGGAAGAAGAAAAATAGCAAAAAGATAGCTTGGGGAGCCAAAGAAGAAGATGATGAATGGGGAAAAGAGAGTTTGGTGCTGGAGTTAAAGAAAAACTGACGGTTTTTAACACTAGAGATGAAGAAAAAAGAACAGTTCTTCGTGCGGAGAAGGATTTGAAAATTTCAACCTTAGTGGGTTTAATAGGTGGGTTAAGTGGGGGGTAACATTAGGGTTTAAAATATTTTTTTTGAAAAAAAATTCTATTGTAGCTCATAACCAACCAAGTGCTACAATAGCCTAAATCCTAATGTCTGAATAAATTTTAACTAACATTTACATAACTTTTTCCTAAAAAATCGCCACAATTGTTTTTATAATTTTTTTTAAAAAAACATTATGACCAATTGTAGCGCTTTGTTAAAAAAAAGCTACACTTGGTAAAATCAATGAAACACTAGTTTGAACGAGTATTACAATAGGTTCTGCCTTCATACTTGTAGCTCTTTTTTATTCAAGTGCTACAAATGTTGTGCTACAAAAAGCATTTTTTATAGTAGTGGAGTGGGGAAAGTAGGATATTTATAGGAGAGAGAATTTAGGGTTACTCTTATTAAAATAATATATATATATATATATATTGAAATATAATAAAGAATAATATTAGTAATATTTTGACGGCATTTTTTTTTTGTTTTATATTATTTATTACAATATTAAGATATATTTACATACATAAACCCATATATTTAGATGAATTATTTCAAGAAGGTATTATTTTTTTTAACTTGATTTTTTAATTATTAATTTATTCTAACTATTTGACTAAATAAAACTTAAGCTACAACTAACCATAAGCCCAAAAATTCAAGGATGTTACACTATGCGCCACATCTTGAAATTTCCTCTATCAAATCGTCGCTTTTTATTGTATTAAAGTATTTTATAACTCCACTTGCCTTATTGAATTGTTTACCCAATATAGCCAAGCTTGTGATTTTTGGCTTTTTGTGTACATATGTATAGCCTGTTCTTCACAATACTTTCATAGGGGCCTTTTTCCTGTTTTTTATTAGGCGTTGGAGGAGCATTGTGGTGCTTACTCATGCGAGGCGTACTTTTGTTCTATTGCCACTTCCCCTATTCCTTCGGCTTGTTCATACAACTAATGGCTCTAAAAGTGCCACTAGTAACGTTGTAAGTAAGGGTGAAGAGGTAAATCAACCTGGTGAGGGAACTACTCTTGAAGGAACTAGTGTGCAGAGGAGACAGCCTATAATTGTGGGTTCCTCGAGCACGAGGGTTCTAGTGGAAAGTGTAGCTTCTAAGGTTAGCTCTAAGGATGTGAGGAAAATTCGCAGAACCTATAGTATAGCTAAGAGTGTACGTCTGAAGGGCCCTATTGGCTAAAGAGAGAAAGAGGATTGGTATTCTGACCGCTGGGTTGTAAGGTTTGTAGAGCCGTTGAGATATGGGGCTTCATTTCCATTACCCCCAATGATAGTTAGATTGTGTAGGTACTTCGACCTAGCTCCGTCCCAGTTCATGCCACATGTGTGGCAGGTAGTGTTGTTGGTAAAGGTTTTGGCCAAGTGGGTTGGGGTAGAGTTTACTGTGAACGATTTGCTCTAAACATACTATTTGGTTGGGAGGAGTCCACAGTTGTATACCTTGTTTGGAGGACGAGCAAGAAGGTGTTAGGGAAGAAGTGCCAGATCAATTACCAGAGTTGGGATGAGAAATATATGTTTGTTAATTCTTCCTCTTTGACGACTTGGGTATCCCCACCAAGTAGAACTCGGATGGTAAGTCCCTTTCTAATCTTTGGTCTTTACTAATGCATGTTGCTAAGTACTTATATGTTGGTTTTGCAGACGTTAGCAAGGTAAGGCCAGCCTCAAATAATTTTGAGGAGCATCGGACAAAGTGTAACTTGGCCCTACCAGTCATTGAGAGAGATTGTGTGTCCCTACTCAGACGAAAGAACAATCCACCAAGTATTATCCTAATTTCCCATATGGTCTGGTTTGAGATATGTTCAGGCATTACTCACCTTTATCTTTGTGCAGGGAAGTTGAACATGAAGGCCAAACCATTCAAAGTCCCAAGCTTAGAAGAATTAAGGGCAAAGAAACTTGCTAAGGCTAATTGTCAGTCAAGCGTTCCGCCTGACCAAGTAATCTTGGTCTCGGTAGCCACTATGGAGCAGAACAAGGGTAAAGGCACCATGGAGACTAGCAAGAAGCAAAAAGGCGATACTGATCTATTCAAACATGAAGGCATGGACCTCCACTTTCCTAGTATGGCCTTGTCAGTTACTGATGCACCACAAATTCTTACCATGGTTCATCGTCTCTTGTTCCAGAGTGACGTGGCGAGGTTAGAGGCTTTTAGGCTAACTCACAAGCCACAGAGAAAGACCAGACGATCTAGGACTTATAGTAGGCTACAATGCGTATGTCGAATTCTCAGGACAAGCTTGAAGCTCAGTTAAGCAAACCTCAAAGGAGCTGGCTAAAGCGAAATATGAGTTGTTAATTGCACGTACTAAGAACAGCGGGCTAAAGCAACAACTTGAAGACATTTCTGCAAAGGCAATCTTTCATACTCGAGCTCAGCTGATGAAAGAATTCAAGAAAGGTTGGTTGAACCAATGGGATCCCGACCAAGTGATAGTAGAGTATCAATCCCTTTTTGATAGTAGGCTGGAGGACGATAATTCTGTTGCTAGGGCTATTAACAAGAATCAGTAGAGGATGTGTGCGCCTTGTCAATCCAAACATGTTCTAGTCCCCGTTTTGGATGGATCCGCAAGCCTAGGTTTTTTTTTTGTTTTGACTGTGTCTTGTCAACTAGAGGTTTGGCAATGATGGTTGCACTTGGTGGCCCTGGATTTCTACTGTTGTATGTTAGCTAGAGTACTTTTCTTATTGTGTTTTATATAGCCAGTGCCTTTAGTGCGTCGGTCCGCGTATATGGTAAATTAACTGTAGTTACAGCATCTCGTATCGTGTTAGTTGCCATTTTATAACCTAATTAGTTAGTAAGTTCATATATGCTAGTACACAGTATGGTAATGTTTTAATCTTTGGCCTAACAAGAGTACTTAAGTCAGCTGGTATGTACGCCACATCTTCGTGGCTTGGTTTGTGTTCCACCACGAGACACCCCTAAAGTTGGTTATCAACATTTAAGAGTGTCGGTATAGAGCTTATGTTGCATCGTTTATGTGTCGTCCAGCTTAGTAGGTCAGTCTTACACGCCAAGCATAAGCTAGTGAGTTGCCCTATTTGTAATATATCAAGTAAAAATGGTAACCATAAAGTAACAGCTAATGTATCACATTGAAAATCTTGCAAATAATGACAATGCTTTACCAAGAAAATGGATTACAATAATAAAACAACAGCATCTTGGCATGTATGTCTTGTGAATACAGTTCCGTCCAGTCGAGTATCAATTGGAAGGTCCATCTAACTAAACAGCACTTGAATGGTCACTCTATGACATTAAGTGGTAAGGACTCATATGATCAAACACTAACTAACGAACCCAATATAGAGAAATCCTATAACAAAATGGAGGGCGTTAATGGTGGGACAATGTAATATTAGAGTACCAAATATAATTGGACCATATAGCTTAAAGCGTTGGTCACTTTTTCTTGGTCATATTTACGGTTTCTGTCATCATGTCTTACCCACGAGATTAGTAAGTGTGATCCAGAAGAAGTTTAAAAACAAACTTGAAAAGTAAAGATTTAGAAATTGTACCTTATTAAATGTATGGCGTTCTAGCTTCATTTGACGAGCTTCCCACTTCTGTAGCTTAGTTGGTATGCCCCTTAACGACTATCCCAATTACTTGGTAAGAGCCCTCATACGTCGAACCTAGCTTTCCATCTCTCGTCTCCTTAGTGTTCGGGACATCTCTTCAAAGTACGCAATCCCCAATCTTGATATGCCTTGCTAGGACGAAACAACTAGGCCTCGCCATTAGGCTGTGTGGATTGGCGCATCCAATCGATCCCCTTTCCTTTGACAAGTCGTCTCACTTTGGGCCTGGAGTGGCAATGAAACCTATCTCACGTGTGGTCCGTCGAGCATCTGGGCTTAGTTTGGAGAATTTGGCCCTACAAAGTGTTGCATGATAGTATTGAGGTTCTTTTTATGACAATGCAAAATGGTATGAGTATTTTTTTCCTAAAGACAGGTATTCTTTTGTTAAAAGTACTCCCTCCGGTCCTAATTATAGGACAATATTTGAGAGTTGATCTTGATCCTCATTATAGGACAAAGTTCTAATTTTTGTCAATTTCTTCCCAAAATACCCCCTATTAATACTTTCTCAATAATAATTAAACATATTAATAATTTAATAAGAGTAGATCGGAAGTTGTTGAGGGAGATTGACGATGCCAGATTGTGTAAGAGCTTGGAGAAGTCGTGTGTGAGGCAGGAGAGGTATAAGAAAAAACATAAAATGAACATAATTGAATGCCATTTTAAATTTTAAATAACGGTATTTTAGGAAAATAAATATGATTAACTAATTTAACCACTATTCTTAATTTCTCCAAAGTTAGATAAATATGTCCAATAATTAGGACCGGAAGGAGTAATTATGTTCGAGACACTATAGGACAGTAAATGCATGATTGTATGAGTTTATGTTATATATGACTAGAGGGGATGGAGAGTGATCATATTGGGGCATAATCCAGAGTAGCATTGGGATGTTTAGTTCTACACAATGCTGATGGGCCTACGACAACCTTGGGCTTATACGTTGTTGCCGAGTTTCTGGCCCACTAGATGACATCAAGGAGAGAACCCTTGTGGGTGCATTTGTAATTGTAGGTATAATGCCTTGTTATTTAAAATACAAGGTCACGACAAACAGTTGTGTAGAAGGACCGGATTGATGCATATGTTCACTTGAAAAAATCGCACGCACAAGACGGTGGGGAGCAACAAATTTTAGAGGAATAGCCTCTAAGGAATAAGCAAGTCAATCAGCACATTTAATTTGTTCGCTACTCAAAAGCCAAAATAAAATTTGATGGTTCAATCACGTATGATTAGATCTTTGATAATTCTTAGAAAGGGTTGATAGCTGGAGGAATTTGCAAGTATAATGTTACCATATTGGCGTTATGTGAGCAAGAGAATATGAGGAAAGAGGCATTTAACAAAGGTTTCTTGTGATTTGAGAAACAAGAAAGCAAATACAGTAGCTTAGGACTTCACATTCCATTACTATATGTTATGCTTGCCACAGCCACTCCAATATTTCAAATATTTATAACACTCTTCTGTTGGAATACATTATGCTAATTACCAATTACATCTCAATAAACATAGCACAACATATTCTACAAATTACAGCGGAAGACTTTATAAATACCTCTCGCCATAGCTTTTCTTCGAACAGAACGAGATCACGAACACTGGGAAAATGAGACTGCAAAATAGAAAGAGTCAGAAGAAAGAATTGACAGGTAACTCTTCTGACTGACCGTAAGGCACAATGATGGCAACTGGTGTGAGAGTCGTCGCCAGTCAGGGAACCTCAAAGAGCAGCTAGGGTTTTTCACTCGTACGCTCAGTTTAGACGGATGTATTCCTTAATTCATTTATTTCACCATCAGAAATAAATCAAATAGCCAATCCTGTTTACCCTAATCCTGTAGTTGTGCCTAGATCTGACTAACAGGCCACACTCAGGATATTTTAATTAACCTAATTAATAACTAATAATTATATTAATAATAATTAAAATATCTCACATTCTCCCACTTGGCCCGTATCTTAATGTCAGTCGCCCTTTCCAGATTAAACTAAGGCTATGTTGCAAGAATCATGGCGATAAGTCCTCTTAGGCTGAGTATTACCTTCCATGCATTACATGCAACACCCTTACTTAATGGGTATAACCTTATGAATAAACGCCAATGTTTATTCGGTTCCAAACTTAGTGTTTATTAGTCTCATCAACAGAATGTATACAGATAATGATAGAGATAATAAACTATAAGGCCAATTTCATTGCATACCTCTTCTATATAAATGAAGGCTTAACCCCCATTTGAGGGACGTGTAACACAAAAGCATTCGGTTTCATTCCCTTAGTCAAAGGATCAGCTAGCATGTCCTTTGTATTGATATGATCAACCGAAATTTCACCATCTGCAATTCTCTCTTTTAAACTTAGGAATTTCAGTTCGACCCACCGGCTTCGACTTCCACTCCTTTTGTTATTTGCAATGGCTATTACGGCTGTGTTATCACAGTACATCCTGATTGGCCTAGAGATTGAGTCCACAATCTTAAGACCAGCAATGAAATTCCTTATCCAGATCGCTTGTGAACTTGCCTCAAAACACGCTATGTACTCAGCATCACAAGTAGAGGGAGCTGTAAGTGTTTGTTTTGTACTTTTCCATGATATAGCTCCATCTGCTAGTAGGAAGATGTAACCAGTAGTAGACTTGTTTGTGTCTAAACATCCTCCTAGATCAGAGTCTGAGTAACCAACCACTTCCAGGTCATCTGTTCTTCTGTATGTGAGCATATAGTGCTTAGTACCTTGTAGGTATCTAAACACTTTCTTTGCAGCTGTCCAATGTGCTTCCCCTGGATCGCTTTGGTACCTTCCCAACATGCCAACAGCGAAAGCTATATCAGGTCTTGTGCATACATCAAGCTTCCCACTGCTGATGCATATGGGACCCTTTCCATTTGCTTTCTTTGGAGCTCATTTTGAGGACATTGACCTAGACTAAACTTGTCCCCTTTCTCAAGAGGAGTTACGTTAGCTGAACAGTTTTGCATCCTGAATCGTTCAAGAACGTTGTTGATATAGGTTTGTTGAGACAAGCCTAAAATGCCTTGAGCTCTATCCCTGTGGATCTTGATGCCAATGACATAAGATGCCTCACCCATATCCTTCATATCAAAGTTTTTGCACAAAAACTGTTTCACCTCATGTAATAGTCCTAGATCGCTGGTTGCAAGTAGTATGTCATCGACATATAAAACCAGAAAAATGATTTTGCTCCCACTAACCTTGTGGTATATTCATTCATCCATGATGTTCTCATCGAATCCAAATGATGTGATTACCTCATAGAACTTCAAGTACCATTGTCGTGAGGCTTGCTTCAAGCCATAGATCGATTTCTTCAATTTGCATACCAGATGTTCCTTATCCTTTGCAATAAGTCCCTCAGGTTGTTTCATGTAGACTTCTTCCTCAAGAACCCTATTGAGGAATGCAGTCTTAACATCCATTTGGTGCAACTCTAGATCAAAATGTGCAACTAATGCCATGATTATGCGGAAAGAGTCTTTCGTTGATACAGGAGAAAAGGTTTCCCTGTAGTCGACACCTTCCACTTGTGTGAAACCCTTGGCAACCAACCTAGCCTTGTATCGATCAATGTTACCTTGTGAGTCCCTTTTGGTTTTATAAACCCATTTACAGCCAATGGCTTTAGACCCACTTGGTAACTCCACAAGATCCCATACATTATTGTTTGCCATGGAGTTCATTTCTTCAGTCATAGCATCATGCCACAACTTAGAGTTCTCACCCTTAACAGCCTGAGTAAATGTTAATAGATCATCTTCAATGCTAATATCACAATCAGTCTGAACAGAGTACACCATGTAGTCACTAGGCAATGCTGGCCTTCTTTCTCTAGTTGATCTTCTTAATTCAACCTCTTGAGTTGGTTCAGATTGTTCATTCGGGACATCCTCCACCACAACTTGTCTTGGATCTCCATGTGTGGGAGGTGGATAAATCTGAACAAAACTTTCACGGCGTAAATCAGGGGTTACTTCCATATGATCATTGTTTGTTTGATCACTCCCACTAATCATGTCATTCTCAAGAAAAACAGCATTCCTAGATTCTATAAAACGTGCAGAAGGTGAAGGACAATAGAACCTATAACCCTTAGTCATACATGGATAGCCTACAAAGTAAGCTCTAATGGTTTTAGGATCTAGTTTCTTTTCTTGTGGATTGTACACTCTTACTTCCGTAGGACAGCCCCATACCCTAAGGTGTCTTAAGCTGGGTTTCCATCCTTTCCAGATTTCAAAGGGTGTTTTTGGCACTGCCTTTGTTGGAACCCTGTTTAATAAGTAAACAACTGTTTTAAGTGCCTCCTTCCACAAGGATGTTGGTAGTTTAGAGCCATTCATCATGCTCCTAACCATGTTTAGCAAGGTCATATTTCTTCTTTCTGCTACACCATTCATGTCTGGTGAGCCAGGCATGGTATATTGAGCAACTATACCATGCTCCCGAAGAAAATCAGCAAAGGGACCTGGCGCTTGTCCTTCACTAGTGTACCTGCCGTAGTACTCACCACCTCTATCGGATCTCACGATCTTTATTGGTTTCCCAACTTGTTTTTCTATTTCAGCTTTATATTCCTTAAAGGCATCTAGTGCCTCGCTTTTATTATCAAGCAAGTAGATATAAGTATATCGCGAGTAATCATCAATAAAAGTGATAAAGTATTTTTTACTGTTTGCGGATAAGTCAGGACAACAAATATCGGTATGTATAATTTCAAGTAAATCAGAACTTCTTTTAGCTCCCTTTTGTGACTTATTGATCTGCTTTCCCCTTATGCAGTCCACACAAGTATCAAATTCTGAATGGTCTAAAGATGGAAGGATTCCATCTTTAGTTAACCTTTTGATCCTGTCAACAGAGATATGTCCTAATCTCCTATGCCACAAGCTAATAGAATTCTCATCAATGATACTTTGTCTAATACCATGCGTAACAGAAAAAACTTCAGGCGGTTCAGGAATTATTTTAAACAAATCATCAATCATAACAACCCTTGCAATTGGAAAATAGTCCTTACTGAAATACATCAAGTCCTTTTGCAAATAAATACCATAATTCAAAGGAATGAGTTTTGACATAGAAATCAAGTTTCTCATATTAACTAGGAATGTAAAAACAATTCAAAAGATCCAGCACGGTTTTATTTGGGAAAACAATTCTAAAAGTTCCAATTGCTTCGACCGGATCTCCTTTACCACTTCCTGAAAGGACTCGTGCTTCATTGGGAAGTGGAGGCCTGGTGGTTAGAAACCCCTGCATGGTAGTAGAAATATGGATCATTGAACCCGTATCGATCCACCAAGTATCATTACTAGTGCCAATATGATGAGCTTCTAAAGCTAAACTTGAAATATACATACCTTTACGCTCCAACCATGCCTTCCTCTTCAGGCACTTATCCTTCATGTGCCCTTTCTTCTTGCAGAAGAAGCAAATAGCTTCAGCTTTCTTAATGGATGGCACAGCAGGAATCTTTTTCTTCTTTTTCTGCTTGTCCTTGTTGCCCCTGGCACCATTCCTGCTGGAACTTTCAGCCAAATGAGCTGCCCTAGGTGCTTCCCTACCACTCATTTGAAGCCTAGTTTCCTCCTGAACACACATGGACAGCAGTTCATCAATTGTCCATTTTTCCCTATGTGTGTTATAGGAGACCTTAAAGGCCTTATAATGAGAAGGAAGGGAGTTCAGTACCAGATGCATTAGAAATTGCTCTGTTGGTTCCATGTCAAAGGCCCTCAGTTGAGAGGACAAGTCTCTCATCTTCATGATATGTTGTCTGACTCCATTAGTACCTGTCAGCTTCATGGCACACAGCTCTGACATGATGGAACCACCCATTTGTTTGTCAGTTGGCTTAAACTGTTTGTCCACAGCTTCCAGAAGCTCCTTAGCAGTTTCACATTTGGGAATTGCTCCCCTAATGCTTCTATGGATCCTGGTCTTAATATATGACATGCACATGCGATTGTAGTGCTCCCAGCGCTCCTGATAGTTAATTTCATCCTTAGTTGACCTGTCAGTTGGTTTGGGAGGTCTAGGTTTCTCCATAACAAAATGCATGTGCAGCATATCAATCTGCAAAGTTATGTCCTCTCTCCATTCAGGGTAATTAGTACCATCCAGCACAATTTTGCCAGTAGTGTCAGCAAAAAGATTAGGGAAAGTAGTAGGTACTGCAATTTAAAAACTTAAATTAGCTCACAAGACAAATATTTGAGACAATCACGAATTCTGTGCCTTTTGTATGCATGTTATGCACCAATGTAAACATGCCATATATATAAATGCGTATCACTAAATTCTACCTGTGGGCAAAGAACCTAGCATTGCATGCATTTATCTCAAATTGGTGGGCCTAGAGTGTATAATTTACATTTCCTAATACATGTGGACAACTTAGAAAATATAAGACCAAACTATCTCACCCTAATTAAATATATAATCATAACCGTCTACCTGTGGGTAAAGAACAATTACAATTAGATATTTTATAAGTTCCATATGTGATCAAGTTGCATGCAAAACTAAAGGATGCTGTGGCTATTCCTTGAAAAGGTAGCATGCTAGTCACAAATATCATATAAGCGTATTTAAATCAAAATATGCATATCATAATGGAGAGATTAATCAATTTAATAAATACAGTAAATAATTAATTAAATCCCTCCCACTGTTTTATGTATTCAAAATTGTTTAGATAATTAATTTTGGCACCATTCAACTCAAATCTCAATTTTTGCAAAATTTTTTGAATTGTTAAATAATTGTCTAAAGTTATTTTCAAAATGTTAGACAATTAATTAACTATGAAAACAATTTTACAAATTTTTTCAGTATGTGAAAATGCCAAAATTAACTACTGTCACTAATTTAAACAATTTAAAGTCATTAATCAGAAAAATACATAAAACAGAAAAGAATTTAATTAAACAGTGAAGAAATGGTTTAAGAAAAGCCCAAAATTGTTTTCTGGAATTTCAAAAAACATAGCCCAGAAGAACAAAAACGCATAAGCCCAATAATTTGTTTCTGGTTATCTTTAAATTAATGGTCCAGAAGCAACAAAAAGGTGATAGGGCCCCAAAACGTCACTGTGTAATTAAAGAGAAATGTTTTTTTTTGTTTCGGCCCAGAACTCATTATGCCCTTAAAAAAAAAATTTTACAAAAGCCCATACAATCTGAGGTCCAGTCGAGCATCAGTGGGGGGAAAAAATACAGAAAGCCCAAAAAAAAAAAGCGTCGGCCCACTTTGCGCGTCCGGCCCGCCCACTGGATAAGTGAAACGTAGCGTTTCACTTGGGCCAAAACGGTGCCGTTTTGCGCGTGGGGGGAGGCTCGTCCGAATGAGCCAAAACGATGACGTTTTGACATTAGTCAAAACGACGTCGTCCAGCTCTTCTCCCCCACCCGATTCCCTGAACCCTACCCGACCCGCCGCCTGATTTCGACCTGGTTGGGCCGCCACGACCCGCGATTTCAGGCGATGCTTTCCGGCGATCGAAGGGCTCAAGAACGGCTCTCTCACCGACGGTTTTTCACAGAAATCCATCTCTAAACGCAATACAATCCAATATATACATCAAAAACAATGATTAGACACAAATTTTCTCTAAATGAAATTCTCAGATTTGAAACCCAAAAGGCAAAACTCAGGTCCGACGGTGCTCCCAGGCGACGAATCATGAAACCCATTCGAAACAATCATATATCTCATAATACAGCAATTAAAGCACAGGATTCAACAGTGATGCTCATCGGAATAATAACACATATAGAGATTTTGAAGGCCAAACACATCGCATATGATAAAAACCCAACATGCGATAGATTATGGAATAATAACAGAATCACATATCATAACTTTAAAACAAGACATGCTCAGATCTGAAAACCAAAAATCGGAGGGTCCGATGATGCTAAATACAGATTCCAAAACCATAATCAAAAATATAATCCCAGAAACACAGTTCCTTCGAAAACCTAATGAAGGCAATAATTGATTTAATAAATCGTGATCTCCGATTTCAAATATGGAACCCGTGTAGAAATTACTACGGTAGATTCAATAAAATTCCATATTTGAAACATCCCCGATCAAAGAAAAGAGGCAGAGAATCAGAGAACCAGGTTCTGATGCCACATGTTGGAATACATCATGCTAATTACCAATTACATCTCAATAAACATAGCACAACATATTCTACAAATTACAGCGGAAGACTTTATAAATACCTCTCGCCATAGCTTTTCTTCGAACAGAACGAGATCACAAACACTGGGAAAATGAGACTGCAAAATAGAAAGAGTCAGAAGAAAGAATTGACAGGTAACTCTTCTGATTGACCGTAAGGCACAGTGATGGCAACTGGTGTGAGAGCCGTCGCCAGTCAGGGAACCTCAAAGAGCAGCTAAGGTTTTTCACTCATACGCTCAGTTTAGACGGCTGTATTCCTTAATTCATTTATTTCACCATCAGAAATAAATCAAATAGCCAATCCTGTTTACCCCCTAATCCTGTAGTTGGGCCTAGATCTGACTAACGGGCCACACTCAGGATATTTTAATTAACCTAATTAATAACTAATAATTATATTAATAATAATTAAAATATCTCACATCTTCTCCATTACAAATCTTCCCTCTCAGCCACTACAAGAAGAGAAAATTATTGAAAGCATTTTAAAATATAGAGATGAAATTGCCCCTCCTCCTTGAATCAGAAAGTAATATGATAAAGGCGCTTTTGACTTTTCCTTTTTTATTTAATTCCATGCAAACACAAAATAACATTCCACGATCTCTTTGACTAAGGAAGGCATAAATGCATTAAAAACTAGGCAGAAAATTCTATATTCTTTTTTTCCCGCAAACCAAATTACGAAAGCATTGCTTTCCTCTCTCACCGTTCATTTCCTTTGCCTTGTCAAGAGATTGAGACGTGAATATTCCCTCCCTATGCCAAAATATTTATATTATAATATTATATTTGCCAAAAGAATAGCACTGTAACTTCGTTTTTACAAATTTATGTGCGTCAATTGTGTGCGTGTGAAAGATTTCTTAACTTATTGATGCATGTAGTTATTATATTTTGGATATTAATTTGAATTATTATTTTTGACGTTTTAATGTATACTAGTGCCAAATGGACTATATAATTGTTGTATTAGTGGACTGATGGATCATCTATCACCTCTAATGAGCATCTACTTTCTCCTCCATTATTATTATATCTCCTGACTTTTTCTCCACAGTCCAGAATCCAGATCATATCAAGGTACGTACACATTTCATGAGAAGCTCTGTTTTGGTACTTATAATTATTGATTGCCACGATCTCCACTGTTTCTTCATTGTCGCCAAAAAACAGCCAAGTTTTAAATACATTGAATTAAACTGCTATGGTGTTAAAGCCATACACTGCATGCTGACCAAACAATCATTTGTTTTCCATCAGAACACGTATATTATTATTAAATGCAGACAAGCTTGAAACCTTCAAACATTTGACACTATATATGTTGGGTAATTGCTAATTAATTAGCATATTATACTGCAACTAGCTAGTATATACCAATCACACTATTATGTGCTTTAATTAGTATATTTTGTTTTCATTTCTTGGACAAAAGAAAGGGAAGGGAAGGATATATAATGGAGATTTGGACAGGCGTGGGCTTCAGTTGATCATGACATTCACGGGAGACGCTCCAAAATGCACGCTAGTCTTGAGCTCCTTTGATGGGTGGGGCCCGCTAAAGGCCATTTGGTCTTCGCGGCCCCTCTTGTTGTGTTGGGGGTGGTTGTGGTTGATGCTCCTTATTTTCTCCTCCTCCTTCGTCGTTTCTTTCTCACCTCGCAACCAAACCCCAAATAGTTTCAGACTTTCTCCGCCTTCACCTACCGCCTTTGCTGTTTCGTCCTCATCTTCTTGTCCTCCTCCTTCTTCGCGGCTGGACCCACTTGTTCCTTGCCGCGTCATTATTCGATTAATCTGATCGGGCCCCACTTTCAGGTACTCCCTCAGAAAACCCACCAGTTCCTCACATTGCTTCTTCGCCTCCGCCAGCTCCGAGCTCAGTATTTTATTATCTTTTCTCAGTTTTTCATTCTCTCCCGTTAACTCTGCGTATTCTGGAGCAACCGTCTTCGCCTCTGCCGAACCCGACGAAGTGGACGTGGACCCCCCGTCGTCCCCGGCTCCGGAGTTCGACTCGGAGTTGCCGCCTCCTCCGCTGCCGGACTTCCCGGAGGCTGGTTGCGCCAGAGTCTTCCGGCGTTTGATCCCCGAGAGCAGCTCCTTGCGTCCTCGCTTGAAATATTCGTTGGCGAATTCCCATTTGTCGGGCACTATCTTTCGGAATCCCTGAGAAACACCCGATCAAATAGATCATTAGTATAAAACATAAAAGTCATTAAAGTCCATGATTGATAGATTGCTTTTTTCCTCTTTAAATTATATACAGTCGTGAATTTAGAATTATATTATTCGACGTTCAAATTGGAGACTTTTTCGTTGTGGGCGGACAAATTGGAGAAGCTTTGAATTGCAGAAAAGCGACACATGAGCTTACCTCTCGCACGTGCTTCCCCGTGTTAGGTATGAAACGGCGCAACTGCCTCTAGAAATATAGCATCCATCGTGGAAAATGAAAAACACGGAGATGCTAATATATATACTCCTTTCTTCTTGTTGTTGATTTTTGTAAAGAGATTAAAAAAATTAAAAAAATTATTTAATTATACTGTATCCTTATATTATATATCATATTATAAATTTGATAAAATAATTTTTTAAAAAAATAAATATAAATATTTTAATATAATTTAGTTAGCTTTCTTGATATTTTTAAAAAAATCAGCTATTTTGTATTTAAGATCGGAGATTAACTAATAACACCCAGAGAATGACGTTAATTGGTATCTGCTCATATTTTCTTGTTCACATTTAGCTTACAAGTGACGTGTGAGCTGGATCATAATCAAAGTAGAGTCTGTTAATTAATTAAGAAAAATAAAAACATATTATTCCTTTATTTTCTATTTTATTTTTATAATGAGCCGTGTAAAATAAACATTCGATTATATAATAAAACCACTGATAATGGAGCAGATTTTTTAAGGTCCGTTTTCAGAACATAAGAGCAGAAAAAAGGGCAAAGGTTGACAGATACCAACTCCACTTTTTCAAACATTTGAAAGAAAATAAAAATTCCAACCCCAGCACCCAACAGAAAAGAACGCCATAGCGACACGTGTTTCTCCACTGCAGGTATGATTACAGAGAATTTTTCTTTTCTTTTCTTTTTTTTTCTCGTTACTTAATTAATCGTTCTTTGACTAGCTAGCCGAAAATGGGACCCAAGACACAGAATATGGAGGAGGATGCCAAACCTTCTCCAATCCCAAACTCTCTTGATAAAACAAACTTACAGTTATTAATAATTGTTATGATTAAATCTTTTGTAACCAGAGAGTTCTTGGTTGAACAGAGTATGATTCAAGAACTAGACGTCAAATTGTTTATCCTAGAACAAGCTAATTACTAATTATGTAGATGAAGAGAAGGGATTAGGAACATACATAAGTGTTGAGCTGACGAACAAAGCTGGAGAAGTTGTTGTGTTTGAAATAATTAGGAAGCAAATCCTTGGCAAAATCCGCTTGCTTCCACACCACGAAAGTCTCGCCGTTTTCGCTCCACGATACCACGTCGTTGGTGCGCTCATCGTCGACCAACTGGTACGTCTTCGTCAGAAACGGCGCCGGCGCCGATCGCTGCGTCATTTCTCCCCTCTATCCGCGTTTAATTTCTCTCTCACAGAGAACAGAGCAACTCTTCTTAAAACAAATAACAAATCCCTAGCTAGCTATATGAAATTTCGGATTGATCCGAAGCAGAGTACAGTAAAAAATAGAGATAGAATCAAGAGAGAGGGCCAGAAATTGAAATCGGGAATGATTGGGAAGAACAACTAAAGAGGAGAAGAGCGGTTAAGAATTCCCAATCCCAGCAATAGAAACCAAAGAGGAAGAATCGAGAGTGAACTAAGTGATCGGAAGGCTTCCTGCGATGATCAGAATCCATGGATCCAAATCGCAACCAGAAATTCAGGTGAAGGGACAAAATATACCATAACTCCGACGACGACGGAATCAAAGAACCGTAACTAGAAAGAGGTACGAGTAAATATCGTCCTTCTCCAATCTTACACGAGACTACTCTTTTATATATACCACAAGCATCCAGACGGCCAAACGTGACGTAGCTTCTAGAAATATTGAGCAACGTTTAAATAAATAAATAATAAAAAGAGAGAAAATGAAGCCGCAAGTTTTTAATTTTCTTGGAAGGTCTTAATTTAAATAAGATAAAAAAAATATGGAGATAGACTACACAAGATTCGTGTAATAAAAAATAAGGAAGCTTCGCATGTGTTGGAAGAAAGAGAAGGGGAAGGAAGAGACTAAAGAGAGGGTAAGGAGGATTTTTCTTTGCTTCTTCCCCCTAACACTCCCATTTCTCATTTCTTCATTGCTTCTATTCGTCGTTATCCATTCATTTTTATTTTCTTTCATTATCATATTTCTTCTATGTTCTTTTATTTTGAATCCTTTCCATGTCCTACTTTTCTTCTCGTTATTATAAAACTACACGTTGTTCACGCGTTAAAAATTTAAATTTACGAGGTCATGTTTAAAAAGGCTCGAAGGCAAGAGTGCCAGAGCCCAACTAATTCACTACGTTAACGAACAATAACTACTACTTTAAGAGAGGAGTTTGCTGTCATTAGGCTATAAAAACCTCATTTCCAAATCCTTCCTTTTTCATTTTCTTTCATGATCATATTTCTTCCATGTTCTCTTCCTTAAATTATTTCCAAGTTCGTCTACTTTTTTTCTCGCTATAAAACTACTCACCATGCATGTCAAAAATTTAAACTTACGATCTCACACTTAAAAAGGCTCAAAAGCAAGCATAACATAGCCTAACTAGCTCACTACGACATCGAATAAGAATGACTATTATAAGGGAGGAGTTTAGTGTCATTCCACTATGAGAACCTGATTTCCAAATTCTTCCATTTATCCGAACAACTTATGGACATTATGTTCAAATTAAAAATAAGAAACTCAGTTATAGTTGGCCTTTACATAGCACGAGAAGATGGTAAACATGAAGATCTGCTTAAACTCTGTATCTATATTAGTTAATATATCAACTTAGAGAGCCTTAATTGAGGAAGAGTAGGAAAACCAAAGGAAATAAAATAATGTGGAAATAATTCATGGGCCCCAAATAAGAAAAAATGAATACAACGAGGTCCTAAAAAATTAGTAATTATAAATCAGATTTAACAATTTTATGTTTACAAGTCAAGTTTTCATGTTTCTAAGTCGAGTTGCCTCATCTACGAGTCTAATTTGTAAAAACAACAATTGAAGTACATGAGATTCAATCTTTCTATATTTAATTTTCTTAATTATTTCTTGTTAACAAGTTGTTTGAGTTATGATACATATATGTCATATGCCCTGCTTCAAATGTGTTTTACAAAGATAAAAAAGGTTCATTTATGTTAACCAACTCGGTGGAAAAATGCCCTTAAAAAGCAAATCCAAGCGAGTTTATGCGATGAGAGTTTTATCTCTAGTTTATGAAAAAGTGCTTTTAAAAAATAATGCAAACGAATCATATAAGTGATGTTACCTTGCACAACATAAATATATGAAAAGAGTTTTGTTTTAGTTTAAGTAAGAGCAATTTTTGTAAGCTAATCTAAAGTAGCCCTAATTTCCATTTACTCTACATGGTTTGATTTTTTATTCATCTCTTCTCTGCTCCACAAGTACCAATTTAAAAAAGAAAATGGTGATAATAGAGGACGGTGGAAACAGGGGAAGTGGGAATACATAAAATATCATTGTCAAATGTATTGAATTGTGGGCAACATATTGGATAAGTGTCTTGACTGTCTTCGTCACAATGGAAAATGAGATACCAGAAAGTAAAGCCAATTAAATTGCTCCCATTGAACTTTCCAAATTCCACACACCACCAACGAAATTATTATTGACCTAATTCCAACCACCAGGGTCTTATATTCTCAAGTTTCATATACATACACATAACATATCACACATTTATCAGGATAATTATTAATTTCACACTTACTTCTATCAATATACATTATACAACATTCATCCCATAGAATCTTCAGAAATAGTATATAAGCATGCCTCGAGGTTCGAAGATTGCTTATAAAAGTACTTATTACTAATCACTCCCCAATAAAATAATTATATCAGTAGTGAGATTTGAACTTACAATTTTATAAGTTGTAGTCAACTCTTTCACTAACTAAATCAATTTTTGTCAACTTATATTTTTCATTTTTGCTCATCGTATTATTTAATTCTTTTTTGAGTAAATACTTTCATAAAATGTTCAATCCTGCTTTGCTAGCTACTCATCAACTTAATACAAAATGTACCCCAAAAAAAAACTTAATACAAAAGTTGATTCTTAAATTAAGCCATGATCCAGCCCTTCCACCATAATTCTTTCTCACACATCACCACCGCCGAGCTATTGTATGTTGTTCTTTCATTTGCCTTATCTAAAATGACAAGTGTTTTTAACATCTTTTTTAATGAATATATATTTTTAAAAAATATTATTACAAACAATTTAACCCTTTTTCTTTTAAAAAATAGTTCTAACAAAAATCTTTTTACTCATGTGAGTCCAAAATGTAAAACTTTTTAACTGGCTATAAATATAAGATATATTTCAAATCACGAGATAAATTAACAAAGTGTTGCCAAAGATACTTGTATGTAATTTATTCTAAAGTGTTTTAGAAAATGAAACCTACCCACTCTTTTTTTTTTCATACTTCGGAAAGAAAACCTACCCTCTCTTTAAATGACGGTTTTGAAAAGATGTTGTCTTTTTTTGAAAAAGCGTCAAGGTTGTTAACTAATTTTAACTTGTTATTGTAACTCTCGTGATTCAATTAAACTAATCTTATATATATGATTAGTAGAAATAATTAATACTTTCTCCGGTCCTTAATATAAGACATATTTACCTAATTTGATTATATTAAGGAAGTTAATTAATATGACATGCATTTTCTAAAACACCATAGTCATCTTCCTTAATTTTCTCATTCCCTTGATCTCCTCCTTGATTATCATTGAGGAGTAAATTAGAAAAAGATTGATAAATATGAAAACTATGTCTTATATTTAGAATTAAGATCAACGTCCTAAATATACCTTATATTAAGAACAGGAGGGAGTATTATGTTAATAAACTATTATCTTAAAGTATGCTAAAAAATTTCAATTCCTCTTTTACCACCAGCAACTTGCCTATGAAATTAAAGTTGCACGCGTAAAAATTGTTGAAAACTAAGGCTATATGAATTAGTGACTGGGTGCTTGTTTGTTTTTTATCCTTCTAGAAGTGTTTTTTTCGGCGAGGGAAGATTTTGTTTTAGCTTGCAAGAAAAAGTGTTTATAAAAGCTTGTTCTTTTATTTGTTTGCGCTTTCCAAACAAACACTTGGATTCTGTATGTACTGTGTGTTATCGAAGTTCAATTATTTGTTGTCCGATTCAATCAGCTCTCGCAAACCAAACAAATAGATAATGCAATTTTAAACAATACACAAATTCAATTTCACTATGAAAGATTGTGATATTTAATATATAACAAGTTGGTGAATTATGAGATTCTTAAATGAATGAAAAAGTACGAGTGAAAAAAAAAATGGGAGTGTGTATATATATTTATATACCTATGTCAAACAAGTTGCATTAGCAAAATAATAAAGAGAAGGAGAGTTGTATGACGTTTACAAACACAATGTTAATCTGTTGAAGATGCTTACAAAATTAGAATTCATCAATATATATATATATATATAGTGACGCCGAAAATAGGAGAGTTGAAATTTCCTAACAAAGTTCGTGCCCAATATGAACACACACCACTTGTTCTATACCTTGCGGCGCCTTGCAATCTTCAACTACACTAATCCCAATTATATTTAAGCTTTAAAAAAAATTTCTCCCGAGTTTTCATTTTAAAATTTAAATGGACCATTTCTTTATTGTTTTCTCTTACTTATGACCTGACTATAATTCTTCCTAATTAATTTAATTATAGGAACCTTTATTACTTATCTTGAGCATGAAGCAGGAGTCAGTCGAAAGACCAACTAAACTAAACTTTAAAAAAAAATAAAAATGTTAAATTGTGAGAGATTTCAGAAAATCAATTTCCCTTCAATTGAACACCTCGCTATATATCTGGGCAAAAAAAAAAAAAAGAACACCTCGCTATATAATATTAATTATATATCTTAATATCTCCTTCTCTTGTCTCTTTCCTTTTTTTTTTCTGCGGAATAAAAATAGTACCTCAACGCCTTAAAAATCATACTAGGTTTTTTTTTTACTGAAAATATAACTTATTTAAAAAAGTCATTGAATCCATGCAATTACTTAGCAAAAGCGCAAGTTATACCTGCTTCATAATTTCCCTCTCCATGACAATATTCAAACTCGATAAGCCAGTCTCATTATTACATATTGTGACTCTCTTAGATCAAATCCAGTAATTATACATATCATTGTTCTTGTCTCTAATAAACTTAATTGAATCCATGCAATTACTTAGCAAAAGCACAATATCCCCTATCCCAGGTTCTTCTAAGTCCAATGAGACATGCCCAAAGCTCAACAGTAAGAGGGCACTAAGCCTGAAGGTTTCAAGTGTGTTTCATACAAATTTGATTCTGTGGAGGTGTACGTATATCCGTGAGATTTGGTTTAATTCTGTCATGACTTTTTTTCTTTAACCTCGGGCTCAAGGCATTGAAACCTTTTTTAACATGTGGTCTTCTAGAGACTTGTAATTAAGGACGCAAATAAAGTTGGTCGGCGGCCTAGGTAGGCATCGCAATATTCTGTACCACTTGAGTATAGTTAGCTAGTGGCCCAGCTTTTCAAAGTTGTGTCCTAAATTATATAATATGTCTGGTAAGAAAGTAGAAAACAGAAGCTTGTTCTAGAATTTGCTCATTTATTTCCCAATTAATTGCAAACCCAGAAAAAAGGTCGCAACACAGTCCACTAAACCTTAATTAAGCCTACCTTAAACCACACACATGCGGAACAAAGCGAGATGACACACACTCTCTCTCTCACACACGCACAGAGGCTTATGTTGTAAAGTAGAAACTGCCGACAGCTCCACATTAGAATGCCAACTAATTAGTGCTATAAAGTTTCTCTAGACAACTGGTACTGGGTCGTTAATATCTCAGCCCGGTGATTGGTGGAGGAACATCGTCAAAACAAAAGGTTTTGTTTCCCTACTTTCATAACCCTCCTGCTTCATTAATTATTATACTTATAATTATAATATCAGCCTCATGAACTCTGACGCACCGCACAAGCAACAACCTGAGCCCACTGCCTCAACCTTGACTTCACCGTCTGTGGATTATCCCCTTCATCGTCACAAACCTCAGATTCATTAATAATCATCGTCCTCAGCGAAATTGAAGAATGTAAAATAAGAAAGATGTGTTCAGTGTTGTGTATAGTAGTGTACCTGGAGCGTATATGCTGGTGTGGGGGCTTCCAAGGGGAGAGGGAGTATCGGAATCAGAAGACGGTGTTGTCGTCGTCGTTATCGTTGACTTGTTGTAGTTCTCGTTGACCACATAGTAGAGTTCAAGAGCCGGTAGAGTATCGGACAACCGCTGATGCTCCGATTCAACTTCCCGTGATGACCCAAATCCGAAACCCAGTTCTATGCAGGCCTTGAGCTCGTCCACGTCATCATCCGTCACGCTCTTGCTACGCCGATTCTTCCAGTTCCCTTTCCGTCGTAGCCATGCCTTGTCCCGAAATGCGTCAGGCGACCACGATCGCTGCTTGTACAGAGGAGCCGCGGCCGCCGTGGGCTCAGAACGAATAATCTGCGGCGGCGCGTGGGGTCCAGCGGACATGGGTGTGGGCGTGGTGAGAGAACCCGAGCACAGCCCCGGAATATTGGGGTTGTGCGGAGGTCGAGAGACCTCGCACGGTGGTTTAGGGGACGCTATGGCTTATTAGGTTTAATTTTGTGTGATGGCATTTGAATAGTTGTGAGGAGTGAGGGTTTTAAGGATGTGAGGTGGTGAAGTGGTGGACCCACGAGTGCCCACCACGTCTTCTTCATTGGTCCACGTCATGATGACTTGTCCTTGCCCACCTCCTTGGTCCAAGCTGTGCGCTCTTGCAAAGCAAACCAGGATTTAAATTAGCTTACGCCCCAAGCAAAAAGTTTCAAGCTTCATATACATAAAATAATTTGTTATATATGGATTACACGCAAAGTTACTAGATCACCTCAAAATCATCCTTTTATTGCTTACAAGATATTATATATATACCCATACATACATGAATAGCATATATAAATTCATAATGTTGTGATACTGATTCACTTCTAAACATTAAAAAGAGGTTAAAATTAAAGTAAAAACTATATATAGAGACCAACAGGTGTTACGTTGGTTCTAGCTAGTGGAATCGGCTTTGACCGGTTAAAGCTGTGTTTGAGATCACTTAATTTTAGAGAATAAGGGCATGTTTGTTTGGGCGTTATAATTGCTTATAAGTTATTTTTTACGTAAATCGAGACATAACTCTTCTCACATACTTACTTCGTATACTGTAAATCACTATTGAAAAGTAACTTATAAGTAATCGAATCACTAAAACAAACATGCCCTAAGTTCTTATTACGCAAGCCGAGATAAAACTCATCTCACATACGTGCCTCGTATACCGTGAATCACAATTTATAAGCACTTATTACCTAAAAATAAGCTATTCCAAACGAGCATTAAATATGTGGCTTTAAGCTCGATATTAGAAGTGAACAAGGGAATATTATAGGTAGGTGACTAGGGGAATAATTGCTGACAAAATGAGTTAACTTTTGTTTTTTGGTGATAACCATATGTTAGCCCACAAGTCAAGTGAAGTGGAATTTGCATGCCTAAGATTTGATCTTCTTCAGCTTATAATTATGAGTAGAGAAAGAAAAGAGTCCTACAATGAGTGAGCAAATAGTTAAGTTTCACAAGTCAGCTCCACAAAATAATATCCTATTTCCTTGGCAATTAAGGAAGGGGTAAAGTCATAGGATTAGAGTGGTGGTGGTGTGTTCACATCATTTTCGTGCTCAAACAAGAACAGTATAATTAAAGGATATATGTGTATATATATATATATATATATATATGCAAATGCAGCATCATAGTATATTATATAATTATTAATTTTGGTTAGATGTGAGGGTTGGCTTACCATGATGAAGCCCACTTATATATTAATAAGAGATTATTGGCCCTCTTATTCATTTAATTAATTAAGCATTGCAAGGGAGAATAAAGTCAATTGAAGAGGAATAATCAACGATCTTTCTAGAGAGTGGAACGTATTCAACAAATTAAAAGGGTTTCATCATATGAACCTGTCCTATCTCTCTTTCATTCATTGCCCTAGCTAGCTTTTTCCCATTATATGTAAAGCCATCTCATATTTTCTCACCCAAAAACTTCTGCTTGCTTTAATTCAAGGGTGTAATATCCCGAATTTTGGGATTGGAAGCTTTGGAATAAGCCTAAATTGAGTGGACTACTAAGCCCCGATTTAGTAGATGTCCCAAATATATTCCCTAATGATTCTAATATCTTTGGGGTATTAAGAAAGTAAAATGGTGAATTTTGGAGAATATAATTATGTTTTCGATAAAATCGCCTATGAGGCAATGAGCTTATCATAAGGTTTTGGAAGACTAAATGATAATTAAAAATTATGAAATTTTACAGGATGAAAGTAGACATCCTAAGCTTTAATTTGATAGGTCATATGACTCAATAAGAGCTATACACAAAAAGATATGAATTTTTGAAGTTAGCCCAGAAAAACTGGAAAGTTTCTGAAACAACATGCAAAGAATGAAATTCTGGGAATTTTGTGATTCCATAAAGTAAATGTATATATTTTTCCTTAAAAATAGACTCAATAAGAGTTCTATAGGCTTTGGAATCACCTCATTTCGATTTTTCTAGAATTAGTTATGATTTTTCAAAGTTTGGGCAGAAATCTGCCAGAATTTTGTAAAATCCGAAATTTTTAGAAAATTAAAGTAAAATATGATATAATAATATATCATCATCCTCTTCCTCTTGAGAACATTTCAGACGTGAGCTGCAGCCAAGGAGAGAGAGAAAGTTTGAGAGTTTTAGAGAGAGAAGGAGAGGAGAAAAATCACAAGTTAGGTCGATTTCTTCGGTGAATTCGTACCTAACGTGTATAATCCTTCTCCTAAGCTTCTCTTCTATGTTGTTTGTGGAATTTGAAGCAAGATTCATGGTGTTACCAAGCTAGGGTTTTCAGCCATATTTGGGAAAAGTCAGAAGGAGCTTGAGGTAACTTCCAAACTTTCGTATATTGCTTATTCTGGCTGCTGTGGACAATTTAATCGGTGAAATTTCGCCGGATTATCTTTGTTTGTGATTTTTGGAAATGGGTTTTCATAAGGGTTATGCTGCCCAAATTGAGTCTAAATGGTAGTTATAACCTAATGGAATAGTCAATAAAGTGGTTAGGAGTAGAAAGGAACGTGTTTACGGAGCTGAAACCGAAAAACCCCAATTTTCCCTTAAATTCCCATATATTTCGGCCAGCACTATAAATGGGCCTTAGAGTTGGATTTTCAATGATTTGATGGTTCCATTGGATTCAGGAGGGAAAATTAGGTGGGGTTACAGTTGGGCACTTTTTCGGAAAAGGCCGAGAAAGCATAATTACGGAAACGCCCTTAAAACCCTAAAAGTAGGGCTGCCAAGGGCAATTTCGTAATTTGAAATTGAATTTGATAATTTTGAGCCCGCAAATGGATTCCTTGGATGAAAATACGTCAGGATAGCCCTAGTCAAAAATTTGGGAAAACGTGCCATCGGGCCGGGTACGGCGGGGCCGGGGTCCCGGGGGCATTTTGGTAAATTTTCAAGATAGACTCATATAACCCCCAGAAATACTATGGAAGTGTCTAAATAGTACATTTGACATTGTAGGATCGAATATGGAGCCCCGAGCTATTGGCACGCAAATCGAGGAGAAAGATTGGAGGTAGGGGACTTACCTTACTTGCATGTATTTGATATCTTTGCTTGTGTAATGATGTATGTGATTGCTTTACTTGATTGTGTAGAGCATATTTGAATAAATGAAGCTCTGTTTCTGTTTCCGCTGTGGCCATAGTCTTGTTGTATGAAACATTGAGCATGCAAAAATGTCATTATGGGGCATACATCTAGATAAAGCTAACATGTCATACACATAGCATCAATCATGCATGCATTATGGTATCTGTTTCCTACTGAGATTCTCTCGAATCTCACCCTCCCCTACCAACAATTTAGACAGGAGACGACAGAAGATATGGAAACAACAATGCAGAGTACCGTACGAGGGGATTACAGTTGTGGAACGAAGACGGGAAGATGTCTCTGTTTTACTGGGATGGGTTTAGATACCTTAGTAGCCTTATACGGCTACATTATTTGAATTTATCAGGTATGAACCCCTCGGGGGATATTATGTAATTATGTACATATTATCAGTATAGTTATGCTATTCCTGTGTTGCCTACCGAACCGCATGTCGTTTTCCGCGAATACTCTGGTAAAGGTGAAATTAAAATAAGGGCGTGACAAAGGGACCAACACTTTGATTAAAAATTACTGATTTTGAATGCTTCCAATAATTTTCATCCAATCTCCGGACCTACTTTATATTATTCGACAACTTTTACTTGATTAATTCCTTTTTTTAAATTACATAGGATTATTATAAAAGGTAAAGTGTATAACAGAGAGCATTAGAGTATCATATGTGTAATCCCTTTCCAAAACTTTATATAACCACCTGCCCGCAATGTAGTACAGGTCGGGTTAAGCTTAATTAGGCCAAAATGTAATAAATATAATGTTTTAGCCCTCCAGTTTTGTAATAAGTACTTTAATTTTAATTAAGACTGAAAGTACATATACTTAGCCTTGCCTTTGTTGCAAGAATAGATATCAATGTACGTACCTTACGCATGAGATTTTACCTGGACCATATATATTCTATACTAAAAATTGAACCACACATTAGGAATTATTTATCCTGGTAAAAAAACTAGGAATTATTTTAGTAATTAAAATGAAAAATCCACCAAAAACTCAATTTCTCTTTTTATAAGAGCAAATGGTTCTTAAAAGTCACATTTAACGAATTTTTCTCTTTCAGTAACAATTTTTATTTTATACACAAGACTCGGAATCAAAAACTTATTAAAAGGAAACAAGTAGTAAGTTGAGAAAAATATTACTTTGTGTTTTCATCTAAAAAAATATATTACCTTGAGATCTGTTGTGACATTTTCTTGAATAGGGCAAAAAAAAGGGAAAATGACATCAAGATCCCAATTAAAAGAAATAATATCAAAAAAGTTCTATGAACTTGTTAATTGGGATCTTAATGTCATTTTCCCAAAACAAAAACGATTGATATGCGTGGGCCTATTAGTTTTGGACCCATTTGGATCCAATGAGGCATTGTTTATTTCGGCTTTCTCTCTGGTCAAGTCCAATGGGACGGATCCATTATTCAACACAAGTCCCATTGCTTCGTGAGAGATGAATTATGATAATTCAATTATCAAACAGAGAAATATTACCCAGGGGATTGGATCTAACGGAAGATGATAATCTCTCACAAAATGATGAACTCATGTTTAAATTTCTATTAGGAGGTGTACCTATATTTATTACCTGGCAGTATCTCAAATAATATTGCCTTCAATATAAAGATACCGGTGCTCAACCATGGAAAAACAGAGAAATATTCACAACATAGAGATTCTCTCGGCCAGGACCCATATATATAAAGATTCAAAGCACAATAACATTATCAATTTTGACTGATACCAACCGGCTAGGGTGGCTGTGATGATAAATAATATCTGATGAAAACATTTGAAATGAGGGCTATGTGTCTGTCCAAGAAAGAGAAGAATCTCGAATTCTTCTTCTTGTTTTTTTTTTCCAGTTTCAGCCATGGAAATGACTTCAAGTATAGCTTCACAGTGAAATTTGCTTTTGACCAAATTACCAATCATACTGAAATATACTGATCATAATGTTGGAGTTGGATTTGACAGCGCCCAAAGCAAACAACAACTATTAGAGAGAGAGAGAGAAGAACACTAAAATATCTTTAATTTACTCAAACAAAATACTGTATCACTTTGTTTGCTTTCATGATCTCTTGATCAGTGTCACGCTTTCGCTAGTTCAATGGATGGGGGTCATTCTGCTATAATTGTAACCTTATATTCATCATCAAATGTTTATATATAATTGTCAGCACACATAAATATCTTTGATAATTCCAAATTATCATATCCTTGCATCCCATTAACACTCTCTTATCATCTTCTCTTTATCTGTGTGGAACAGTGAAAGGGCGCCTACAATAACAAAAGCTGTGATTTTCTTTTTCTTTTTTGGGTAGAAAAGCTGTGATTTTTTCTAATGACTATAAAGTAATAAGCCCTAATAAGTCTCAATTATAAAACATCCCTCCCTCTCCTTTCAACTTATAAAGGCTTGCACCCATCAACTTTTGAAATTGGCATCGACAGTAGGAGTTTTCAATACTTAAGGGTGTGTTTGGTTCAGTTTTGGAAACACTTATTTTTTGAATATAAGTGTTTATTATGCAAGCCGAGATAAAACTCCTCTCACATACTTACCTCGTATACCGTGAATCACAATTTATAAGCACTTATTACCCAAAAATAAGCTATTCCAAACGAGCACTAAATAAGCTCCTCACTACGTGTTTATTTGGGATAGCTTATTTTTTAGTAATAAGTACTTATAATTCGTGATTCACGGTATTCGAGGTAAGTACGCGAGAGGAGTTTTGTCTCGACTTATGTAATAAGTGCTTATTTCCTAAAATTAAGTCACTCCAAACAGCTTTTCTATTAAGTCACTTATTACGTAAGTCGAGATAAACCTCCTCTCACATACTTACCTCGTATACTGTAAATCACGATTTATAAGCACTTATTGTCTAAAAATAAATCGCTCATCGAACCATAAATCTCATTACAAAAACTAACTTTTCTATTGAGTCATTTTTAATAAGTCAGAATCATAATAAATCATTTTTCCTACCGCTATCCCAAATACACACTTAATTTGGTCTCCATGCAGATTAACAAGGTTAAAAATTTTGGACAAAAAAAAATGTTGCGGTGCAAGAAAGTTTGTGAATCTTGGATAAGCCTTTGAACTTAACATTTAAACTATGTTGCACAACCCTTTAAAGTATAGAATTATATATATATCTATACATATATTAGCCAACTAAAGTAGTCTAACAACCTGCTTAATGTAAGATCTTGTTCAATAAACTAAATATAGGCCACCATATTAATCTGCGCACCAAAACATCGCTAAATTAATTAGTATTAATGTAATACCCTAAAATTTGGGATTGAAAGCTTGGGAATAAGCCTAAATTAAGCGGACTGCTAAGCCCCAATTTAGCAGGAGCCCAGAAAATAAAATGGTGAATTTTGGAGAATATAATTATGTTTTCGGTGAAATCGCCTATGAAGTAGTGAGCTTGTCATAGGATTTTGAATGATCAAATGATGATCAAAAATTATGAGATTTTACAGGATGAAAGTAGACATCCTAAGCTTTAATTTGATAGGTCATATGAATCAATTAGAGTTATATACAAAAAGATATGAATTTTGAAGTCAACACAGAAAAACTGTGAAATTTCTGGAACAATATGCAAAGATTGAAATTCTGGGAATTTTGTGATTCCATTCAGCAAAATTCTATATTTTTTCTTAAAACTAGACTCAATAAGGGTTCTATAGGCTTTGGAATCACTCCAATTTTATTTTTCTAGAATTAGTTATGATTTTTCAAAGTTTGGGCAGAAATCTGCCAGAATTTTGTAAAATCCGAATTTTGGGAAAAATAATTAATTAAAAGTGGATATGATATAAAGTGATCATCTCCTTCTTCAGCCCCATTTCTGACGCCATAACAGACCCTAAGAGATAGAGAGAACTCAGATTTGTAGAGAGAGAAAGGGAGGAAAAAACTTGCAAAGGTAAGTGATTTCTTTGGTAAATCGGTTCCTAATGCGTATAACTCCACTCCTAAGCTATTCTTCTATGTGATTCAAGGGTTGGAAGCTCAAATTTTCTTGTTGAAGTAAGCTAGGGTTCAGCCAAGTCAAGGAAAATCAAGTGGGAGCTTGAGGTAACTTCCAAACTTTCGTATATTGACTATTCTAGCTGCTGTGAGTAATTTAATCAGTGAAATTTCACCGAATTGCCGTTGGTTTTAATTTATGGAAATGGGTTGTAGGGGCTGTTATGCTGCCCAAATTGATACTAAATGGTAGTTGTAATCTAATGAAATAGTCAATAAAATGGTTAGGAGTAGAAAGGAACGCGTTTACGGAGCCGAAAGCGCAAAACCCCGATTTTCCCTGGAAAACCCATATATTTCGGTTAAGGCTGTAAATGGGCCTTAGAGTTGGATTTTCAATGATTTGATGGTTCCATTGGATTCAGGAGGGAAAATTAGGTAGGGTTACAGTTGGACACTTTTTCGGAAAAGGCCGAGAAAGCATAATTAAGGAAACACCCCTAAAACCCTAAAAGTAGGGCTGCCAAGGGCAATTTCATAATTTGACATTGAATTTGATAATTCCGAGTTTGGAAATGGATTCCTTGGGTGAAAATATGTAAGAATAGCCCATGTCAAAATTTCAGGAAAGTACAGCCGGACCGGGTACGGCAGGGTAGAGCCGGGTCCCTGGGGCCATTTTAGTAATTTTTTAAGATAGACTCATATAACCCCCAGAAACATTATGGAAGTGTCTAAATGGTATATTTGGAATTGTATGACCGAGCTGAGAGCCTGAGTTGCTGGCACGCAAATCGAGGAGAAAAGCTGGAGGTAGGGGACTTACCTTACTTGCATGTATTTAATATCTTTGCTTGTGTAATGATGTATGTGATTGATTTACTTGATTGTGTAGAGCATATTTGAGTAAATGAAGCTCTGTTTCTGTTTTCGTTGTGGCCATAGTCTTGTAACTTGTTGTATGAAACATTGAGCATGCAAAAATGTCATTATGGGGCATACATCTAGATAAAGCTAACATGTCATACACATAGCATCAATCATGTATGCATTATGGTATCTGTTTCCTACTGAGATTCTCTCGAATCTCACCCTCCCCTACTAACAATTTAGACAGAAGACGACAGAAGATATGCAAACAACAATGCAGAGTACCTTATGAGGGGATTACAGTAGTAGAACGAAGAAGAGAAAAAGTCTCTGTTTCACTGAGACGAGTTTAGACATCCAATTAGCCATGTGTGGCTACATTGATGGTAATGATCATGTACAAACCCTTATGAGGAATTTATATAATCATGCACATATTATCAGTATAATTACGCTATTTCTGTGTTGCCTATCAAACCATATATCGTTTTACGTAAATACTCTAAAAAAGATTGAAATTAAGATAAGGGCGTGACAATTAAAAATTTATCAAGCCTTGTCCTATCAAACTTCAATCTATTTGACCTCATCGGCGCCAAATGGTCCTAACTCCTAAGTGCTATTGATTCTATTCACTATTCTACCGCCTTCATGAGCAGCCACACATATCTGTGTCGAAAAAGGCACGGTGATTAGAAAAATAAAAATAAAAATAAAATAGGTATATTATCATCATTTTTCGAGTCCATAGATTAATCTATCACCGAAAGCTATTGGCGGACAATGGGTATGTTTGGTTGAGCGATTCGATTGCTTATAAGTTGCTTTTTAATAGTGATTTACGGTATACGAAGTAAGTATGTGAGAGGAGTTATGTCTCGATTTACGTAAAAAACAACTTATAAGTTTTTATAAGCTCAAACAAACATGCTTAATATCAAGTTGCTGTACTAGATGCATATGTTTCTTTTTATTTGCCATCTTTTTCGTAGTGAGCGATAATACTGAATTAAAGCAACCCTATCAAGAGAGACTAAAGTCTAAAACTTCACTTTATTCTGTGAATTAGGGTCGTCTTCAGTGGAATGATGGATGCTAATTGATCTATCCTTCTATATAGCCTGGAGCCTTCTATATTTATATATGTGCATGCTCGGCTTTACTTGATACCCTGATCTATCTCGCCACTTTATTTTGACAAGTAAAGCCCTAAGAATAATAAAATATATGCGGACACAGATCGATCTGCTGCACTTTATTGGCCTAAAGAATATTAAAATATCTGAGTCTCGCACGAGTGTTCTCTGTAATCTTGCTTTAAATTTTTAGCCTCATAGAAGATAGGATTCGATATGAGATAGGCATCTAGCTAGCTATTTGTAGTAGCATCAAGAGAAATGTCAAATTGGCAGGCAACATATAGCTTACCTTCCTCTAGCTAGGTCTATTTAAAAATTCTTGTAACAAGGCACACTCTGCTGTCGTAAAAAGAATAGTTAACTTTTTACAAAAAGATTAAGAAAATTAAATGAGTTATGAAAATTTTGATCTTCAAGATTGTTGATATGCTATATAAATTTTTAAAAAAATGTCAACTAGGTCTCAAGACATATAAATAATCTCAAAAAACTTCTTTTAAAAAATTCAAGGTCAGAAAAGTCTCTAGGAACTTTTCTGACATCAATTCCCTATGAGCAATTACAAAAATAACCCCGACTCAAATAAGAAAAGAAAACGCACAAAGGAGAGGAGTGAAGCACGTTTTTGTGATCAAGGCATTAAGGAAAAAGGAGAAAAACGCACACGGACGAAGGGCGTAGGAGGTGCAACATTGAAGGGATACAAAGTGGTGTTAATGTTTTTGGGAATTTCGTCTTCTTCATCATCCATGTACGGGTTGCAAGGTACAAAAGCGAACTGAAATTTTTTTTTTCTGTGTGAAAATTAGTTAGATTGAGATTGAGGGATTAGTTAAAGGTTGGATCTTGGGCTCAAAAATAGAGTAATTGGTAGGTGGTAGACAAGAAATACTAAGAATTTGGTAGACAAATGAGCTTGATCATTGAAGTTGAGGTTTCACCTTGGGTGGGTTGTGTTTATGTTAGAGAGCTCTGTTTTTATGGCATGGTAATAGAGGAGCTGATGTATTTAAAGTAAAAATGGTGAATGTAATTGGTATTCTTTGTTGGAAAAACGTTGAAATGAACACAAAAAATTGTTGTAAATTTGTGCATATGAAGTTGTAAATATTGCTGTGGAAGTTGTTAATACGTACCGTAGCTGTGCTATGTTTTTGGGGAAGAAAACAGAGGTTTGACCTTGTTTTTAGTGTGTTTGGTGTTATTAGAAAAAGGCATATATGTAGGAAAAAAAGTGTAGTTAATATGTGCATATGAAGTTGTAAATATTGTTGTGGAAGTTGTTAATACGTACCGTAGCTGTGCTATGTTTTTGGGGAAGAAAACAGAGGTTTGGCCTTGTTTTTAATGTGTTTGGTGTTATTAGAAAAAGCATATGTGTAGAAATAAAACGTGTAGTTAACGTGTTGTTAATATGTGCATATGAAGTTGTAAATATTACTTTGGAAGTTGTTAATACGTACCATTGCTGTGCTATATTTTGGGGGAAGAAAACAGAGGTTTGGCCTTATTTTTAGTGTGTTTGGTGTTATTAGAAAAAACATATGTGTAGGAATAAAACGTGTAGTTAACATGTTGTTAATATCTGCATATGAAGTTGTAAATATTGCTTTTAAAGTTGTTAATACGTACCGTAGCTGTACTTTATTTTTAGGGAAGCAAACAGAGGTTTGGCCTTGTTTTTAATGTGTTTAGTGTTATTAGAAAAAGCACATGTGTAGGAAAAAAACGTGTAGTTAATATGTACATAAGAAGTTATAAATATTGCTTTGGAAGTTGTTAATATGAAGTTTGTGTTGCAGATTGACATGAAAGATGGGAAGTTGTTCAGGGAAGAATTTATTTTGTTTCTTTCATGTGGGGGAGAGTTTTTAAATGGTGGAGAAGATAAAATGCAACATGTTGGTGGTTTAGTAAGAACAAGATACGTAAAGGAAGGCACAACATATGTGTAAATATAGCATAACATATTGTCAACAATCACAAAAGTGCCACCAAAGTGTTGTGTATGTTGTAAACAATGAGAGAAGTGCTAAAAAAGTGGTGTGTATGTTGTAACTTCTTGCACAAGCTACTGCCTTGGTGCAATAGCTGGAAATAGTTGTAAACATAGCTTAAAGACTTGTTAAAATGACTTTAAGTGTTGTAAACGTAGCAGAATATGTTATAAACATTGCACATGCATGCTTTTTTTCTTACATGTTGTAAACATAACTTAATACGTTGTTAATATGACTTATGATGTTGTACATATAGCATAACATATTGTAAACGATGAGAGAAGTACCAAAAAAGTGGTGTGTATGTTGTAGCTTCTTGCACAAGCTACTGCCCTGGTGTCACTGGTGAAAATAGTTATAAAATTAGCTTAAAGACTTGTAAAAATAACTTAATATGTTATAAACGTAGCAGCATGTGTTGTAAATATTGCACAAGCATGCATTCCTTTTACATACTGTAAATGTAACTGAATATGTTGTTAATATGACTTATGATGTTGTAAACACAGCATACCACGTTGTGTACATTTTGTAAAAGTAACTGAATATATTATAAACGCTATTTGATATTTTGAGAGTTGGTGGGACAAGCACGTATCCAATGACCTTTGTGAAAACATAAAAACATTAAACAGTTGTTAAAATGACATCAACTGTTGTGAAAACATGCATATCCACTGGTAAACCATAAAAACAAAAAAAAACCGATTTGGGGACCTTGTTGTCTAAATAAGTTGGCCCTTTCACCTGTCAAACAACCTAATTAAACCACCAAAAAACATGTTGTAAACATATACATAATGTGTTGTCAATGTACACAACAACTAGCCTATATTACAAAATAACATCTCAAATACTACATGTCTTTCTTCCTCTTCATTTGTTGGTTGCCAGTGATAATGGACAGTACATCTCTATTTGCTTCCCCAAAAATAGAGCATGCCCTCTGTTTGCTTCCCTAAAAATAGAGCACAGGTTCTGTACGTATTAACAACTTCCATAACAATATTTACAACTATATCTGCACAAATTTACAACACGTTAACAACACTTTTTTTTCATTATATCAGGATTTTCTAATAATATAAATCACACTAACACCTCTGTTTGCTTCCCCAAAAATAGAGCACAGGGACAAACTTCGTATTAACAACTTCCACAGCAATATTTACAACTGCATTTGCACAAATTTACAACACGTTAACAACACTTTTTTTTTCATCGTATCAGCATCTTCTAATAACACAAACCACACGCACACCTCTGTTTGCTTCCCCAAAAACAGGAGCATAGGGACAAACTTTGTATTAACAACTTCCATAGTAATATTTACAACTACATATGCATAAATTTACAACACGTTAACAACACTTTTTTTTTCATCATATCAGCATTTTCTAATAACACAAACCACACTCACATCTCTGTTTGCTTCTCCAAAAACAGAGCACAGGGACAAACTTCGTATTAACAACTTCCACAGCCATATTTACAACTGCATCTGCACAAATTTACAATACGTTAACTACACGTTTTATTTCTGCACATGTGCTTTTTCTAATAACACCAAACACATTAAAAACAAAGTCAAACCTTTGTTTGCTTCCTAAAAATAGAGTACAAGTTCGGTACGTATTAACAACTTCCACAGCAATATTTACAACTTCATATGCACGAATTTACAACAATTTTTTGTATTCCTTTCAGCGTTTTTCCAACAAAGAATACCAATTACATTCATCATTATCACTTTAAATACATCAGCTCCTCTGTTACCATGCCACAAAAACAGAGTATTCTAACATAAACACAACCCACCCAAGGTGAAACCTCAACTTCAATGATCAAACTCATTTGTCTACCAAATTCTTAGTATTTCTTGTCTACCACCTACCAGTTACTCCATTTTTTAGCCCAAGATCCAACCTTTAACCAACCCATCAATCTCAATCTAACTAATTTTCACACAGAAAAAAAAAAATTTCAGTTCGCTTCTGTACTTTGCAACCCGTACATGGACAATGAAGAAGACGAGATTCCCAAGAACATTAACGCCACTTTGTATCCCTTCAATGTTGCACCTCCTACGCCCTTCGTCCGTGTGCGTTTTTCTCTTTTTCCTTAATGCCTTGATCACAAAAACGTGCTTCACTCCTCTCCTCTATGCGTTTTCTTTTCTTATTTGAGTGGGGGTTATTTTTGTAATTGCTCATAGGGAATTGATGTCAGAACTTTTCTGACCTTGGACTTTTCAAAGGGAATTTTTTGAGATTATTTGTATACCTTAGGACCTAACTGATATTTTCCCTAAACTTTTCAGTATTATTCCCCCGCTGATAAATTAAACCTCGTTAGTGGATATTGCTATTCCATGAATTTGGAAAATTACATAACAAGTATATTTTAACTTGTACTATTTCTGATTTTAAATATAAAATTCAGTTGATTTTTTTAAATATATTAAAAAATTTAATTAAATTACCTTAAAGTATTTATATTTATTTTTATTTCTTAAAACTTTTTTGCTTAACTTATAAACTGATATGTAATATAATGATATACAACATATGATATGATTAAATATTTAAAAAAAAGTCAACTGGGTCTCATAATTAAGACTGGAGATAATAATTAGTTTTAAAAACTGAAATTATTATCATATTTTATGTGAAGGTTGTATACAAATAACTTAACTAATTTTGATTTAAAAAATAATTAAAAAATTATAAGCTGATCTAACTTTAATTTTCAACATAGTACGAGACTTTTTAGTTGAATTTCATTCCCTTATTATAATTTTCCAATTATAAATGATTAAGCCTTTTCTGGGTTGTATATAAAAGTACAACGAGGAAATGAATGAACCCCAAGTCTCTAATTATCTATCAGAAAGAATGTTAAAAAATAATGCTTTCTATACCGACCGTCATTTGGGTAGACCCACACATATACTTAAAATAATAAACTAGGTTTAAAGTTAAATAAGTGAAGCACATGGGATGGTAGCGCATCTTTTCTTGGACAGATTAATGTATTCAACTATTCATTTATATGTCCCAAATTAAATTACATAATCTCAAGTGGTGTACGTTCCACTTAACAATATAATTTTTAGAAATGGCGGGCACTGACGCTTACCCCACATGTTATTCTACACATGAATTCACATTAAGCTATAGACTATGTCACATGCTATATATATATATATATATATATATTGTTTAACTATAATAAATTAGTTATGTAACATTTAATTCAAATTTTTATTTCCTTCCATTATTAATTTGTCTAGAAAGATAGTGGAGGTTGCTGCCTGTGTGCATTAGCTCATGCCTACATTTGAGGATGCAGAGATCTGAAGTAGTTAAGTATTCGTTTGAAGAACAAGTAATACTCTTCCGGTCTTTGAAATAAGGTCTATTTATCTAATTTGATTAGATTAAATAAGTTAGTTGGGTTGGTTAATATAACATACATTTTTTAAAACATCCTAATCATCTACCTTAATTCCCTCATTTCCTCTCCTCCTTAATTCTTGTTGAGGGAGCATTAATAAGGGTAGATTAAAAAAATATTGATAAATATGAAAACTATAACTTACATTTAGGATCAAAATCAACTCCCCAGAATTGTCTTATATTAAAGACCGGAGGATTGATTAATTAGATTGAAACTTCTGAGGAAAGCGTTCGACATTATTTGAGATAATCTCAATAATTGGTTTTGTAAATAATTTAAATTTAAACAAACAAAAAGCAGTGTTGGTTGTTTAAATTTCTTGGGAGACAGTAGTACCAACTGTGTATAGTATACGCTATACAGATATGATGATTCACTTGACTGAAGTGACGAAGTTTGTGATATGAACATCGATCAATGGACAAGCACCAACGTAACATGATAGAAAGTGAGGGGACGACGTCATATATTCATTATTTATATATTTGGGAATGTTAATGACAAATTAGAGGATTCGTTGGTTGACAAAATTGTTGATTAATGAGAAAGAAATCAAAGGAGTAGGTATGAGAGAAAGACAAGAAAGCGATGTAGCCCATAACCTATGTGTTTGGAAACAAATATCAGTTGAGACGATCCTCTTGTTTTGTCATGGTCCCTCCCACAGTGCATATGCCAAACAAAAATCCATCTGCACACAAGTTTCAACCAAATTAATTTCTCTTTCTTCTCACGTAAAAACCACATATATGTATAGTGTTGTTGACATTTCGTCCAACATTTCCTCATTTTGTAGCTTCCAATGTGGTTAATGACCAGACTCCTTGGTCCATATGCTTTCCCCAAAAGTCCTACATATCTTATCCATGCAAATTCCAAATCCTTTTTGTGCTAACTCACGTCAATAATATGACCATACAACTTGTTCCACGGTTAAAAGCTTGCCCCTCACATCCATCATAGCCAAAAAATTTACTGTATCAGTAAATGATTATCTGACTAAGTCAAATTTAGACCCATAGAAAGGTAGGGCTAGATTAATTATTTTAACATGACCATTTGACTCAAGTTAGATTTGGACCCCATAGCGAGGGGGGTATAGATTAGTTTTTTGGAGAATATCGTTAAGGTTCTAACAATGGGAGATAATATAAAAAAAGTCCCTACAAAATAGCGAAGAGCTATTATTGACAAGTGAAAGAATTATCGTTGATAAGTTATGGGACTTGTTAATGTATTGTTTCTCTTGGTTGAGACTTAAATGATATTGTCCCTAATTTTTTTATATGACTATCTCACTGAATCATATTCAAATATCAATATATTATCAGCCCAATGAGGGGTGACTCTCGAAAAGGGATTTTTGCATTCACATGATTCCGAATTTGAGACATCATGATTAAGTGCTCATTTGAAATAGTTTATTTTTAGGTAATAAGTGCTTATAAATGATGATTCATGGTATATGAGGTAAATATGTGAAAGGGGTTTTATCTCGACTTGCGTAATAAAGACTTATTATCCAAAAATAAGCCCAACCAAACACACACTAAGCAGTTAAAGACTTAAAGCCAGTAGGGCCAACATCACCTGTTGGTGGGGCCACATTAGTTTTGCAATCAAATAATTGAAAGTTGCATGTGGATGCCGAAGAAGGAAGAGGGGCTTAATTGATTTTTTTTTTTTGTGACCAAACGAACTTAATTAAATTGAAATAAGTACTATATTTTATAAAATAAAGATGATGATGAAAAAGTCTAAGATGGAATGAGACACAAGATATAAGAAAACAAGAACAGAAACGGGTGTTGGTGGAAAGGAGCTAGAGGCTTTGTTGAAAAAAGCAGTGTGAAAATATGGGGCCATGCAAATTCCATAAAGTTGAACAAAAGTCAGATTCTTCACACAAAGTGAGTGGGTATGAGAGTGGTCTTCAAGTTGCTTCCAAAATAAGATGCTTTCAATTGCATACTTTACCTCATCAGGTAAACTTATTCTCTGCCCATTATACGCTTTAATTTATTTAAATGCCTACATGTTCCTCTTTAAACTGTTAAAATCTTCTGAATTACATCAATAATATATTTCATAATATATGCCACGGAAGGCCGTTGACCCATTCCATCCCCCACCAAATCGTCATCACTACTCATATTAATTGTAACTACTGGGTATTACTAGAAAAATGAGAGAAGATCACCTTTAAGTCCCGAATAAAAGAAAATACGATAAAATGGTCCTTTGAAATCCTAAATTACATTTAAGTTCTATGAGACTTTTTTTTACAATAAATTTCAATTATTAAATGTTTATGGACTTGTCCTTGAACATATCAGTGGAATTGAAATTTATTACAAAAAAATCTTACGAGACTTAAATATAATTTTGAGGGACCATCTTGTCATATTTTTTTCTTATCCGAAACATAAATACAATTTTCCCAACAAATTATTATTAACATTGGGAGGATCGCCCAATTACCAAAAAGCCTCATAGCAAGTTTCAGTAGAATAAAAAAGGATAACAATTTACGTTATTAACTTGTTATTAGGATTTTTTTAATAATACATTCATTTATAAGGGTTCAGAGTGATTCCACCGTTAATATTTGCCTCATTTTATTTCATCAAAGCGAACAAAGAATCAAACTGTTAACCGATCATCACATGACATACGAGTCCATAAGTCAAGCTTTACTATTAATACAACCTCACCGATTTTCCGTGAAAAACTGCGAGTAACTTGGGTGTGTGTACGGTGTAGTAATATTATAATATATGAAAAAAATAATGCCGTTTGGGAGAATATCGGTGGTTGGGGGGTCACGTGCTTAGACTCAGAAAGTGACCGTTGCCCAACGATTTGCCATCTTAAATAAATAATGAACAACCATTCAAAGTAATATTACTTTACAGGAGGATGATCTTCTCAAGGGCTGATATGCTTGAGGTTAATTTGAAGCAAGTCAAGAGTATTATTAACCAACTTGTGCATGCGTTATAGTATTAATTACCATAACTTACGTACCCTTTCCTAGTTAATTTCCAGCTAATTACACATAAAATAATAAATGTTATTATATATATATATATATATGACTTGATGGGAGCAACCTTAAACGGAACAAGAAAGTAATGGTTGGGACATAAATCAAAATTAAAGTAGCAGCCAGCGTCAAATGTTATAACGTATACAATTTCTTGGATGCGACCAATGTGCATGCATCCAAAAAGGCTAAGAAGAGACGTTAAGAAAAGTTATAACAGAGAAGATGATAAATGAACTGTTAATACACACAAGCTTGTGTAAATTACGTTGTGCCGGCTTTAATTTCTAACTTAATTGTGATAGCATAATTAGTTGTCTTTTTTTAATCGGCGCCAAGTCCTTTATTCACTCAAAGTACTTTCTAGGATTCCCCTAATCTTAATTAGTACTTGCTTGTTCATCCATAATTTCAATTTTGCACGCTTTTTCAACACTAGACTTTGAGTCTTTGACGATGTAGTCCAAAAGATGTTTAGAGCTAGCTAACATTGGTGAAATAAAACTTTAAAATGGTATCATTTCTTGTCTTTTGTCCTTTGTAAACTTTGTTTACCGCTTGTGGGATCTTTTGATTTATTTGTCGTGATGTGAAACCCTAGATATCCACATTTTTGCGGTCACATTTAATGTGTTTTCCACTGTTTCTCATGTTATTTTTCAATCAATTTAAATTGTTACAATTGGAATTTGGGAAAAATAGAAGAAAAAAATAGCAGTTGAACTTAAAAAATCATAAATTAATGATTTTCTAATAGAATGCCTTGTCTATTGTTATATTTTTATAATTAATATTATATTCACGTAAGCAACAAAACTGATTTGAGATTTTGAAGTTTAAATGGTACTTATTATTTGCCTCTTTCCCTTGAAAATTTTAGTTATGATTTTAATAAAAAAATATTACTACATCTGATCCTAAATATAAGATGTATTTGATTTTTTTGGAGAGGTTAAAGAAGCTAAATAAGTTATTTTAAATTATTTATACTCATCGTTTTTCTTTAAACTAACTTACCTGATTTATAAACTAATATAAAATCTAATTATACATAACATATAATATGATTAAGTGATTTATTTATCTTCTTTAATCTCTCTAAGAAAATCAATTGAGTCTCATGTTCAGGAGTAGATGGAGTAGTAAAAATGTGGGCCCGCGTACTGTTATGATTTGGGGGTCAAAAGTCAAATAGTAGAGTATTTAAGAAGAGCGCTAATTTAATGGAATAGAAAAGAAGAGAAAACTAGTGAAATTAGGGGGGGGGGGAGAGGAAAGGTAGGGTTTGATTCACAAGAAAGCGGTGGGTATGAATGATGATGACGTGTCACATGTCTTAAGTAGGGGGTGGTGGAAATTGGTGGAGGAGCAGCTTCTGAAAGGAACCCATCCTGTGAAGAGAGATTGAAACAGAAGCCTTTCATTTATTAAAATCACCTTTCATTATTGTTTCTGGTGTTTGGAAGTTTCATACTTGGTGATCCAACACACACACACACACTCCTTCCATGGCTACTCCCTCTTGTCCTCGTTGTAAGGTACTCACTTCGGTACTGTCTATAAACAACATTTTTTTCACACGGGTTTGGTTTACATGTAAGCAATAATTTAGTTTTGTCTAAAAATTTAATACATTTTTTTTATTAATATAGAATTGGTCTAGTGGTATAAGACTCCGTTAAATTCTTTTAGATATCTAGCTTAAGTTCTAGAGGAGATACCTTTATTGAGAGAGACAGCCTCAAATCTCGAAACCGAATATTGGATAATAATATAAAAAAAATTAATACATTTTTTTAATTTATACCCTAATTAATTACTTATCTTTATTATCTCATTTGCCACGTATTGTCTATCGCAGTCAATATCTTTATCAACAATGGTATATTTGGGGGAAAAAATTATATCTCTTACATATTTATTGCTTTGAACTAATTTTAATCAATAGTTTATTTTATGTAATTTGTGTAGATGTTACAAATAAAATGGATCCAAGGGAGTACCAATTAAAAAGTACTCCTTTTGATTTCAAATATAGTATTATGTGTAATTTTTTAAAACCAATATTATTGTATACTCGTTTTGATTTAAAATATAGGGCACGTTTGGTTTAATCCTATTACATCCTGCAGTACAATTGCAATGCTATATTAATTACAGAGTTAGTGTTTGGTTTGGTTTTTAAGTAAGGTGCAATGATTTATTTTTTTAATAATTATTTAAAATTAATATATTACGCAATGTCTATTTTACCATAAATATAATCTTTATAGAAAAAATAGTTAAAATCCATTGCTTTACCTCATAATAACTGTCACACAATCTCGCCAAGAATCTTCCGATGTCAATGGTTGTAGTGGTGGAGGCGACAGTAACAATGATGTGACAGTGGTGATAGCTACAACGGTAGAGGAGGAGGTAGTGGTGGCGATGACGACAACGATGGAGGCAGGGACGGCGATGGAGGAAAAGGTAGTGGCAATGGCGGAGGTAATAGTGGAGGTGTAGGTGGTGGCAACGACGACAATGGTGGGGTGATGGCAGAGGAGGAGGAGGACGAAGAGGTAATGGTGGCAGCAGCGACAACGGCAGAGGTGGCAGCAATGGCAGCGGCAACAGTAGAGGTAGCGGGGGTGGCAACGGAGGTGGTGGAGGAGGAGGTAGTGGTGGCGGCGGTTACATGGGGTGGTGACAATGATAAATGAGGAGGAGGAGGAGGTAGTGGCGGAGGCCACAATGGAGGCGGCGGCAATGGAGGGCGGTGTCAACGATTGTGGTGGAAGAGGAAGAGGTAGTGGTGGCGACGGTTATGACATGGTGTGAGAGATGAAATGAGACAGGTGAAACAAAGACAAATAAAACTAAAGGGTAAATTGGGTTTTTTTGACCATGCAATAGAGTGATAATAGGTTTTTATAGGGTGAGAAGTATGAATGAGGAGTATCAATTTTTTGGTAATCATCATTATCATGATAAACCCTATTACCTTGCTAAAAAGCAATCCAACACTCTTATCTTAGTAATGCAATCAAGATTATCATTATAGGCATGTAATACAGTTGAACGAAATGGGCTCATAAACTTTTAGCCACCTAATCTAAAATTATCAAAGAATTAATTTATTAAATTTGCCTTAAATTGAAATTATTTTTTAACTTTATCCCTAATTAGATCTTTATTACCTCTCAACCCTTTTCAATGTTGAGTGTGTCCTGCTAATAAATAAGAGTAAAAAATCAACAACTCACTAGGTGAGTTGTATTATGAATCAATGACTCCTTTCACCCACACACATCTATCTATTGCGCATTTGCACCTGTGTGCACTATCCATCTGGTCCATAAACAACTCTAGTCCCTATAATAGTATCTTATAATAGGATTCATTGGTACCTAAGTCTAAGTTGCCTGCAAAGTTATTAATGGCGGAGGAGGTAGTGCTGGAGGCCACAATGGTGGCAGCGGGGGCAATGGTGGGGGTGTCAACGATTGCGGTGGAGGAGGAGGTAGTGGAGGCGACGGTTATGGCATGGTGTAAGAGGTGAAATGAGATAGGTGAAATAAAGATAAATAAAACTAAAGGGTAAATTGGGTTTTTTCAACCATGCAATGGAGTGATAATGGGTATTTATAAGGTGAGAGGTATGAATGAAGAGTATCAATTTTTTTGTAATCATCATTTAGTATGTTTGTTTGAGCGATTCGATTGCTTAGAAGTTACTTTTTAATAGTGATTTACGGTATACGAAGTAAGTATGTGAGAGGAGTTGTGTCTCGATTTACGTAAAAAGCAACTTATAAGCAAATTTAAGCTCAAACAAACATGCTTATTATCATGATAAACCATATTACCTTGCGAAAAAGTAACCAAACACTGTTATCTTAATAATACAATCATGATTATTATTACAGGCATGTAATATAGTTGAACGAAATGGGCTCATAAAATTTTAGCCACCTACTCTAAAATTATAAAAGAGGAGTTAATTTATTAAATTTTCCTAAATTGAAATTATTTTTTAACTTTATCCCTAATTAGATCTTTATTACCTCTCAACCCTTTTCAATGTTGAGTGTGTCCTGCTAATAAATAAGAGTAAAAAATCAACAACTCACTAGGTGAGTTGTATTATGAATCAATGACTCCTTTCACCCACACACATCTATCTATTGCGCATTTGCACCTGTTTGCACTATCCATCTGGTCCATAAACAACTCTAGTCCCTGTAATAGTATCTTATAATACTCCGTAGGATTCATTGGTCCCTAAGTCTAAGTTGCTTGCAGAGTTATTAATGCATGTAACCAATACTCATATGCTTCTTTGTATTTTTTTTCCCTCGTTCAAACTCTCATGAATAGTGGTAAGGTTAGAAAATTAGTTGGAAGTGTCTTATATTGTTATAATCCTATTTATGAGTCATTTTCCAACATATTTTACCATAACCAAAAAAAAATATTAATAATCTTTTACTCTATCTTAAAATTTAACAACTTTTTAATTTTATTCCTTTTCAATATATGGAATACTCAATAAGAATAAAGTCTACATAATAATAAATGAAGGATAAAATTGTATACATTCACATGAAAAATTTAACAAAGTGCCTTATAAAACGGACCCAAAAAAATGAAAAAATTTCATAAAAATACAATTAAAAATGGGAAAAGATAATTGGTGCTGCGAATTTATAAAATTCCAGGTGAGAACTGAAGTAGGAATTTGAGATTTCCAACTCTGACCAAATGACCATACTGCCTTAGTTCAGTTGTAAAACATGAAAGTGAAGTCGTTAATGTAAAAGCTAATATTGTTAATATAAATACAGATGTTATTATTGACCCCTGAAACTTGTGCCCTCAAAATTATCCCTGGTTTTTAGAATATGAAATTGTGAAACATGAAAGTAAAATTGTTAATGTAAAATATGATGTTGTTAATATAGATACATATGTTGTTATTGACCCATGAAACTTGTACCCTCAAAATTATCCCTAATTTTTGAGATATGAAGCTGTAAAATATGAAAGTAAAGTCGTTAATGTAAAATCTGATATCGTTAATATAAATACAGATGTTGTTATTGACTTCTAAAATTTGTGAACTGAACTAAGGATATTTTGGTTATTTGTTCAAAATTGAAAATCCTATATTCCTCCTTTAGGTTTGACTTTGGATTTAATAAATTCACAATATTAATTTATCTTTTTTCATTTTTAATTATATTTTTCTGGAATTTTCCCAAAAAAAATTAGTTTTACCTTATAAATGGAAATAGAGAAGTATTATTCGCAAGGTATTAAAACTCGGTCCGGGTATTGAACCGGTCGGGGTACTGGGTTAAGAGTTAGTGGGTCAGACCGGGGCCAAACCAGTGAGAAATTAAAAATTTTAGATTTATTAGTATGTAATTCTGAAAAAAAATTTAAAAAAAAAATTGATTTTTTTTAAAAAAACCCAGATCGAACCGGTCACTGAACCAAACTGGTCTAATGCCCAATTCAGCGGTTCCCGGGCCGGGCCGGACCGGCTGGTCCAATCCGGGTCTGGGAACACTGATTATTCGGGATGAGGGAGGACATGGGATGGGAGGAAGTATTTAATTATGCCCGGTATTGGAGAGACAGTGCAGGTTTTTTTTTTTTGCCAGTAGAGAGACAGTTCAGGTTAAGCAAATGGTAATGACCAATGATTAGATGATTAGCTTTTGGGTCATGTTCCTTAAGAAATGTGCGGAAACAAAGAAAGGGGACACGTTAACGTTAAGAGTACAACACCAAATGTGATATGATCATTGTGTTGTTGTTTGCTTGCTTGCTTCCCTTTTATATTTATGACTCTCTCACCCTCCCTCCCTCCAAACAAACAAAACCATCATTTCATTGCTTTATTACTCTAAACACACACACACACCAAATCATAGTTAGGCACGCCACCCTTTTCTTCTTGTTTTTCTGTTCAGTTCTCTCCTGCGATTTAACCCAAAGGGATTGCATTAATTTGGTGTAATTAATTAATTTAGCGGAAGTGAAATTACTAATTAGTAATAGCGCGTGAATTGTGAAATGAAATCCCGTTGATAAAGGGACAGCCTCCGAACAAAATAACAACTCCCAATGCCCACACTAGTCCCTTCTTTGTGTACCGTTGCTCCCCAGCTCACGCCTTCCTCACCTCACAACTATTTCCATATTTTTAAATTTGTTTGATAGTAACTAATAAGGTAAAATGATACTCGCGGTGGCCATTGAATAAGGACACCCCAGAAATAATCTTTAAAAAAAGAATTTACGTCATTTCTTTTGTTTTTTAATTTGGCCAACTACGTCATTTCAAACTACATCGTGGTAATAATAGGAACATTTCAAAGTATCGATTATAATAGGAAAGAAATAAAAATTAACTACACGATGACATAACATGAAGGGGGCTGCGATTAAGGAGACCTGAGAAAAAAATCTTAAGAAAGGAATTCACGTCATTCCAAGCAACATCTTTAGTAATAATAGAAACATTATAAATTACCAGTTATAATAGGAAAGAAATAAAAATTAATAACACTTGAAATAATATGAAGGGACTGTGATTAAGAAGACCCCAAAAAACAAAATCTTAAGAAGAAGGTTGATTCTTTACAGGAATTTCCAACGAGTCATTCACTTTGGCTAAAAAAAATAATTATCAATTTCATCATAGAGATATAAATAAGGAGATCTTAATCCAACGGTTCAGATTGAGAAGAGGACCGTAAGTGGATGGGAAGGAAGAGGACCGTAACCAGATCCATAAATAAGAGAGTCATAATTAAAGAATGACAAGGGTATTAAGGAAAATAAGATTATCATTATAAAAAAAAATCATGTACCAAAATTCTACAGGGGGGCCTAGGAACTGTTATAAATGACGAAGCTTTCTCCACATGTTAAGTCTCCTGCGAAAAAGCACTCCACTACCTTCGAATTCCAAGCTTTTCTCTCTTTCACTTCTCTCCCACACCATCTTTCTCATTTTGATTCTCTATCTCAAACCAGAAAACTGCCAAAACTATAACTTCAGTACACACGGAAGATACGACGACTGCTGGCCCAGATCAATTTCCAAGTAGAAAAGCAGATCGCCTATCGCTTTAGATTACAATGGTCGACGTCGACCGGAGGATGGCCGGTCTCAACCCGGCTCATATCGCCGGCCTTCGCCGTCTCTCTGCCCGCGCCGCCTCCGTTCCAGCCACGTCCTCCTCCCTACCTGCACGTAACAGCCTTCTGTCCTTCTCTTCTCTGGCGGAAAAAGTCATAAGTCACCTCCGCGGCTCAGGCATACAAGTTCAACCTGGTCTCTCCGATGCCGAGTTTGCTCGAGCCGAGGCTGAGTTCGGTTTCGCATTCCCGCCGGACCTTCGAGCCGTTCTCACAGCTGGCCTTCCCGTCGGCCCTGGATTCCCAGACTGGCGCTCCCCTGGTGCTCGACTCCACCTTCGTGCTTCGCTGGATTTACCGATCGCTGCGATTTGTTTTCAAATTGCTAGGAATACTTTCTGGTCCAAATCCTGGGGTCCGAGGCCATGTGAACCGGAAAAGGCATTACGAGTCGCCAGGAATGCGCTCAAGCGAGCTCCTCTTTTGATTCCTATCTTCAACCATTGTTACATTCCTTGTAATCCCTCCCTAGCTGGGAATCCTATATTCTTTGTGGACGAGAGTAGGATCTTCTGTTGCGGTTTGGATCTATCGGATTTCTTCGATCGCGAGTCTCTTTTCCAGAGCTCCGAATCTGATCTTATACTGAAGAAGCAGAGATCCGTTAGCGAGAAATCCGCGGGTTCTTCAACAAACTTCTCGAGGAGGAGCTTAGACACGGGAATCGTCGCGGGAGGAAGAACACCGAGGTGGGTAGAGTTCTGGAGCGATGCCGCCGTCGATCGGCGGCGTAGGAACTCGTCGTCGTCGTCGATTTCTTCGCCGGAGAGATTTTTCGAGATGCCCCGGTCCGTAATCCCGAAATGGGTTGAGGATTACATAGGGCAAATCGGGTCCGTTTTGAGAGAAGGCGGTTGGAACGAGTCGGATGTATCCGAAATCGTGGAGGTAACCGCGTCAGGGTTCTTTGAAGGAGAGATGGTGATGCTGGATAACCAAGCGGTGCTGGATGCTCTGTTGCTGAAAGCGGATCGGTTCTCGGATTCGCTCCGTAAAGCCGGGTGGAGCTCCGAGGAGGTGTCGGACGCATTAGGATTCGACTTTCGACGGGAAAAGGAACGGAAACCGGTTAAAAAGCTATCGCCTGAATTGGTGGAGAGGATTGGGAAACTGGCGGAGTCAGTGTCCGGTTCATAACGGTTCTAATTTCCTTCTCTTTGTTCATAAATGGGAATAAAAATTTGAATTTTAATTTTGGTAAAGACATTGGGGTCTGTATTGTAAACAACCAACGAGGAAAGGGGAAAGGTGAACGTTAAAACTTGTTGTATTGTACTGTTACGGAACAACATGGAATATAGATCAAAGGGTTCTTAAGTAAAATGCTTATCATATATAAATAAAATAGTTTATATACTGTTTGTTTTTTCATAACAATATGTACTGTTTGTTTTGTCAGTGTAGACTGATGAGCAATTACCTCTTTTTTTCCTTCTTTTTCTTTTCCTTTTCCTTTTCCCAGATATGAGGCCATTATTTGTACTGTTACGGAACAACATGGAATATAGATCAAAGGGTTCATAAGTAAAATGCTTACCATATATAAATGAAATAGTTTATATACTGTTTATTTTTTCATAACAATATATACTGTTTGTTTTGTCCAGTGTAGACTGATGAGCAATTTACTTACTTTTTTTTTTTCTTTTCCTTTTTCCAGATATGAGTAATTATTTTCCAGTTCAAAATTTTTGGGCTTTTATCTGCATCGTTTATATAATTCAACAGTGCACGTGTGTACATGCGATATCTTTTTAGTTTTTATTTTATTTTTTCTACTGAGGGCATCTTTTTATTTTTAAAGAGGTAACTCTTTATTAAAGCCTATTTTGCTGTCGTTTTGCCAGTGAAGATATTTTCAAAATCATTTTAAGATGATGTGTTTTAAAGCAGCTAGGGGAAACTAAAGCCTATTTTGTTGCAACGAGAAAAATGAATCTCGTTTTTAATCAAAAAATAAAAAAGTGTTTTCCCCCTTTGGCCTGATAAGAGACATGTAGACAAAGGAGGAAGGAACTGCACAAGAGAAAAGGAAACTAAAGCAGTTTCGGTGATGATCATGTTGATGAAATTGTTCATTGGGCAATGAAGTTTAGAAATTCTTCGCTCTAAACGAAAGAAATTGCAAGTTGTTCCCTTAATTTTATAAATTGTTCACAAGATGAATGGGTTTAACTTTAAATGTAGCATTTTAGGAAATAATTCATACTGTGTAGCATTTGAGTATTTTCTGTATTGTTTGCAACATTTTGGTAAAAATGCCATTTTGGGGCCATGAACATTAGTGATCCATTCCCCCTGAAAGATGTATCAAAAAATTAGAAAGGAAATTATATACGAAATTACCAATTAAATGCGGAATATAAATGAAAACATAGGATCCCGATTTTATTTTTGTTACAAAAAGTCATGTTTCTTAATCTTAAGTCTCTATTTAAATGTTTAGTTACATAAATATGAAGAATCCACATACCTAGCTTTCAACTTACACAGAGCCACGGAGGTATAACAATTTTATCTGAACTTTAAATATTGTAAATAATACAATTTTTTTATATTTTATATCGATGGCGATTGGTGCTTTTATAAAGAGTGAAAAAATGGGATATTTGGAGAAAAGGAAATCTATAAAAAGTAAATTAAGAACATGTCATGTGATTTGAGGAGTGGACCTAAGGGTTCCGTACAAGGAAGCTTCTCAGCATTTCATTTCACATTTTTCGGACGTTTGGTCATGTTAATTACATAATTATAACTTGTCACTCCCATATTCTATAACCAGTCCAAAAAAAAAAGTCCCCTATTCTATAAAATGCTTACATTTTCCTACTTGTAAAGATTATTTAAAAACAGGTTGGCCAAAAAAATTATTTAAAAACAGAGGAAAGTATATTTGGAAAAAATAATCATCAATATAAAATATAAAAAAATTAAAGAACACATTTTTTATAAGACGTATGTACTACAGCCTTTATCTCAATCATAAATTATGTATAAAAGTGTGAGTTTTTTTATCAAAATAAACGTGTAAAATTGACACTAATTACTTTCATATATTCCAATGATTTTGCTAAGCCGTTAGGAAATAGCTTATCTCTTGGCAAAAAAGAAAAGGAAATAGCTTATCTAGAACGCACTCGATAGCATAAACTTTTTTGGGAAATTCCTAAGAAAATACTTTCAAAATATTTAAATCCCAAATTAGTAATATGAATTTGTATAATCCCATGTCAGCAGGCTAAAGATATCAATTTTGAATTTCAAAACGTTACTAATTTACTAATATGCCCCTTTTTTCTCTCTTTCATCTATCTCCCTGAGTATACAACCCCCTAAAGAGCAACGACCACTCCCCTCCCCTCCGCTCTTTAGATTCGCTTTTGCCGCCGCCTTCTCCTCTAGAACCAAAGACAAATCAAACTCAACGATTCTATTGGGCTCACTCATCCAAGAAGAAGGCCATATATACTCCTTGGAGTTGAAATAACGTTGGACATCAGGGATGACTCCGTGTCTGTGCTGAACATTTGAGGGGGTGACTCTAAGAAAGTGTTGCTGGCCAGCCGTCTCGAGAAGAGGCCGTCGTCAACGTCGCTCGGGTCGCATCTATCGATCAAGCTGAGACAGCTGTTGCAGGAGCTGAGGTGCATGACTTTTGTGAAGAAGTTCGACGGCGTGGACAGGACCAACTCTGGAGCTACTCATGCTCTCCGAGGTCTCAAGTTCATGACCAAGAATGTTGGAAGCGCCATTTGATCTTAGGTCGAGACACGCTTTGATGACTTGGCCGTCAAAGGAAAAAAACCCAAAACTCGTTTTGCCCAATGCATAGGTATATAAATGTATATTCCTCGCAGAATCTATCAGAAAAAATTCACAGACGCAGATTCATGACGGAGTGTATGATTATTGATTGCAAAACTAACTTAATTATGTTGATAATTAGGAATGAACGAGTGGAGTGAGTTTGCTGGTGAGCTATTTGACGCATTAGGTAGTCGATGCAGCATAGTATCAGCTTCTATAACCAAGGACGAGCTTCGTGAATTCTGGGAACAAATCATAGATCAGAGCTTTGATTCACGATTGCAAACATTTTTTTATATGTGAGCTTAATTTTACTCTCATTTTATCCTTTATCTGCCTTTTTCCTTTGGTAGATAGACGACCTGGTGTTCGCAGGTTCAGCCAACGGCGCAGTTAAGGTCTGGCACAAGGAGATGCAAGGAAAAAGGATGAAACATTTCTTTTCACAGACATTGTTAAAGCAAGAGTGCGCTGTGATAGCACTGTCATTAAGCCCGGACTCTAGCTATCTATATTGCAGATCTTCCGATGGCATCGTTAACTATTGGGAGCAGGGGAAACCGGAGTCGCACAACGGCGTCTTGAGAGGGCATATGCTGGCGGTGCTATACTTGATGACGGTGGGGAATTTGTTGATTAGTGGATTAGTGGATCATAGAATTTGGGGGACGCAGATGGATGCAAAGAATCGGCTTTTTTTACTAATATACTATAAATAATAAAATATATATACCAAAATGCTACACCGTGAGAAATATTTATCAAAATGCTATACTCAAAATTATTCTTCAGGTGATGAATTTTAGGAATCGTTCACTTGAAGAACAACTTCTTCAATAACAAAACACCGGCACGAAGGTTTATGCAAATGAAAGTCATTCGTCAGATGACGATTTCTAAACTTCATCACTTGAAGAACGATTTCAATATATTTCTCTTTCCTAATTCCCTCTCTCCTCATCATATACCTAATGATTAATCTATATTAAAAAATAATGATTGCTGAGTGATTGATAATGATGATATGATTATTATTATAATTACATAATAATAATAATAATTACAAAATAAAAAAAATAATGATTGCAAAAATAGGATAAGGAATACATTGACCAAATAAAGTATTAATACTAAATCATAATTAAGTGAATATGATTGAAAAATGAAAATGAATTAATCTTATAAATATTGACTTCTTGTACCACATCTAGGTCTCTTCTGCATACGTTGTGGTCGTTGTTGTTGTTGTACGTCAATTTTTTAAGATTCAAAAGTTTCATTTATTTGTGTCGTTGATGTATTTAAATCAAACCATGGTGATTCATTTAAAGAAATGGATTGTCTATGAGTGACAAATGCTTCATTTGATAGCCCATCATGCTCAAAAGTAGAAGTATTGTATTCAACAAAAAATAATGCATAATCATCTAATAAAGATGTGAATGATTGAGATTGAACAACATTGGGTGGGTTGGAAGGGAAAGATAATAGCGGTGACATGTAATGAGGTTCATGTTGTGTAGGGTTAGTAACAATACATAGTTTTTTATACATATGAGCTGAAACTACTGATCCCCAACTAAATTTTCCAACTTCTTCAAGATTATAAAGTAGTGAAAGGTACATTTTGTAAACCCGACTACCTAATCTATCTGGCATGAGGTATCCACCTATTAACCTAAGAATATATACACGAGTAAATTGTTGAACTTATACATTATCAGCATCTTCAGGTAGGTCATTGAAGTTCTCCTCCAACCAACTTATAAGCAGTTGTTGCCTATGTAGTCTATCTACAGGTGGTATAATACCTAGAAGCCACTCACAAACATCTAGCCAATTCAAGTCAGTTTGCCCAATGACAACCATTCTTACACATGGAAGACCCAATTGTATAGCCACACCCTATAATGTTATTGTACGCTCTCCACGTGTAGTGTGAAAGGTATGAGTTTTAGGACGCCACCTTTTAATAAGGGCGAAGACTAAACATCGATCATAATCAAATTGCCCTACTCGATCAACACTGTCAACACCCATTTATATTTCAATCATCGAAGAGTAATAAAGACAAGATTCTGTGGGCATACAGAAAAGTATAATTATACTGATAAAAGTATTCGTTTACAATCCCAACATCGTTTGTCAATGAAATACGAAAAATACAGAAATACAGCAGAAATTCTAACGTTCACAGGATTCCCCAAAATATCTTAAACATAAATTAATTATAACCACCAGCCTTGACTTGCCTCGAGACACGTGCCAATCACTTCTCGGCATCTACGCCTTTGCCTTTTGATCCACTAACACTTGCTGAGATGTTTATTTAAAAATAGGGTAAGATTCCGAAGAATCTCAGTAGAAATATGTTATCGTTCATAGAAAGTGTGAAAAGTAAATATGATATATACGCCAAGGTATGCACCAATTAATGAACAATATAAACACATCATTATCATGTATACATGCATACGGCCTTGCCCCATAATCTACACTGGTTGGATTTCCGCCAATTCCCAATGTAAGTGCACCTTTGGCACTAACTGCCCCTCTCTAGGCAAATCATGTTGATTAATAAAGCATATTAAACAATGGCATCCACACAATCACATAACTATGGCATGATGTATGAAGGATAATGTCCCTACTTCGAAGTTCGTCAAACCCCTTTTTAGTGTGTCTCGTAAAATGTGTCGCTCCGGCTTCAGACTCGGTCCTAAAATATTAAATGTACAAGAAACAGGTCATAACCAATCCAAGTATCATTTTAGACTCTTCTATAGTGTTTTTTGTAGTTATATTAGTAAAATTTACCAAAATGCCCCCGGGACCCTGGCTCGGCCCTGCCGTAACCGGCCTGATGGCACGTTTTCCCAATATTTTGACTAAGGCTATTCTGACGTATTTTCACCCAAGAAATTCATTTTCGGGCTCTAAATTACCAAATTCACTGTCAAATTATGAAAATACCCTTGATAGCCCCCGATTTAGGGTTTTAGGAGCGTTTTCGTAATTATGTTTTTTCGGCCTTCTCCGAAAAAGTGACCAATTGTAACCCCCCCTATTTTTCCCACTGAATCCAATGGAACTATCTATTTCATGAAAATCCAGCTCCCACCCCTCAGAACAGTGCTGGCTGAAATATTGGTAAGAAAATGGAAAAATTGTCCTTTTGTGTTTTAGCTTCCAAAACTTGTACTTTTCCACTTCTAATCCTTTATTAACTCATTTAAACACTTCTTAACTATAATTCAAAGAAATTTTGGCAGCATAACCCTTTAGGATTAGGGCTTTTCCAAATTCACAACTCAACCAAAAATCACCAAATTAACAACAAATTTCAAAATCAACTTCATATAAGTATAGATTTGAGTTTGGTGTAGTTACCTCTTAGGCTTCTTGATTCCTCTCACTCTATATGTCTCCTCTATCTTCTCCTTGAGCCAATAATGAGTCTTGAAGATCATGTATTCATGAAGGAGCAAGGTTTAGAAAAGGATTTTTCATGCATGCTTACAAGAAAAGGCTTTAAGAAACAACACTTACCTTAATCTTCTTCCTCCTTCTCTCTAATTCTCAAGACCTCTTCAAAGCTCTCCCCCCCCCTTGCTTGGCCGAAATATGTATGGGAAAGGAAAGGAAAAGACTTCATAAAAATTGCTCCATTCATCCTACACCATTGATTTCATCAAGGGGTGTTATGGTGCCACTTGTCTACAATCATACCTCCACCCATACTTCCTTCATAATTACTCTATTTGGTTTCCCTTAACATTGAACTAGCTTTTTCTCCTCCCTTGGTTGGCCAAAAACGTGCTCCCTCTTATACTCCAACTAAACTAAGTATTCTTCCAATTAGACTAATTTTATACTCTACCAAACACTCAAGATCATCAAACCCTTCACTCAAGCTATTCCCTTACCTTCACTTATCATGATCACTATGTCCATGCTTTCATGTAGTGTACACTCCACCATTGTCATCATTACCATGTTCATGTAGCATTTTGACATGTACTCTTGGAAATAAATTATGATTTAGTCCCTTTCTCATATGATCATAACACTTGGCATATCTAATTTCATTAATCAATTTTTCCCTCCATGATTCACATGCTAGGCGAAATTATAGAGGAGAAGGGAAAAGAAAATGTGTTTCAATAATTCCATAATTCAATTAAATGAATCATGTATAATTCCCTCTAATTTCACAATTCTTGATTTATTCCATCAAGAATAATCCAATTATACATTTTCCTTTATTTTCCTTGATTAATTGAAATCAACTCCAATTAATTGAAAAATAATTAATCATGGGCTACATTGGAAAAATTATGATTTTGCTATCACCTTTGTAATTTAATTCCTTTCTTGAATTAATTTGCCCATTTTCTCATGAATATGAACATTTCAAAGTTCATAAGGTCCAAATTTCATGAATATTCACCATTTTATTGAATTTTTCAAATAATTATAATATATTTTTAGTGAATATAAAATTTGAGGTGTTACAAACACCATAAAATCCAGCTAATATAAGATATTCAATTATTTGATTAGATGGATCAATCATCTGAGTAGTATGCATTACTCTTATAGTATGCAGGATCCTATTAATCTATAATGGAAAAAAAAAGTTAGCAACAAAATATACAAATTATAATCTATTGTCAATAGATTGTGCTTACATTGTTATTCCACACGTTTTTTTTGAAATATGATGGTGTTGCAAATACAAAAAGGAGTTATCTTCTGGGCCAAGATTTATGACATCTTGATGTTATGCCATTGTAATCTATGTCTGCATATGTTAATGAAAAAAATATTGAAATGATATAAAAGGTAATAAAATTGTATGCATAACCCAGGCATAAAGTGTTGAACTATAGCTAACCACTTTGGGAGTAAGGAATAAGACGTCTCCCAATTCCCAAAAACAGTGGCAACAACTAATTGTTTTGCCTTCCATGCTTTCTTGTATGACATAGTATAACAAACATTGATTGCATTCTCTCAATAATTTGCGAGATTTTCACATTTGGTTTATCAATTACCATTGCCACAATACAAGATGATATAACATCGACATCTAACTTTAGATGGTCTTGAGTTAATGATGTGCTCAAGCATGTGTGGGGCCCCCCATATTTTGTTATCTCCCAAAAGTTTCTATTTTCTTTCTTGCATGCCCTTACTCTCTAGTTGCAATTTGCCTCATTGTTAACACATTGATACTCTTCATATTTTTTACATGAATAATAAACCTTAAATGTGTGATGAACTCGAATGGAGTATAGCTTGATTGCACATCTTAGAACCCAGACACTGTTAAAACACCATTCCAATATATAACTCATCCTTATCACTTAGATTTAGAATTTCTTCTAAATCATCAACCTCATGAGTTATATCTGGCTCAACATTAGTTTGTGATAAGAAAGCAGTTGTGAGCTCATTGTGCTCATTCCCCTCTTCATGATCATTGTCATTATCTCCATTATCATTCTCACCACCAACATTTAAATAAGAATCATATTCATCCTCTTCCTCGATTTCATCCTTGATATCTTCTATATGAGGAAGTGAACATGGTGGTTCATTGTTGCCACCATATAACGGATGTTCAAATAAATGGAAATTTTCCATGTCACCGGTAACCATGGATCCTTGTTGTACAATGTTAACCTCATTACTACTTACTGGAAGTGTATTTCCAATATCATTGATTATTGGTTGTGATTCAACGTGGTCATCATATGATAAATCACATATGTTGGCATACAACTCTGCACATGTCAATTGAGTTGAAAATCTTTCAGTCACTTGCCACATTTATTGTATGTCCTAGTCATCTTCCAAATTGCATGCCTAGTACTGTGGTGGATTTATGCATGTAGGATATCTATATACTATATTTGTCACGATTTGATTGGGAGGAAGTTATACCTTTCATCCAATAACTCGCTTCAGTTTACTCAAGTTAATATTTGGGTCAACTTTGATTATTTTCATCCTATCAGACTCAAATGTTACACAGGATGAGCCATTACAAATTCGTCCATTTGAAAATATACATATGGACTTCTTTCTATGATTCGTCCGTCCTACGTCCTAAATATTACATTATAATTATTAATGAAATTAAATGAAATTGTCAAAACAATTTAAATTCAGAATATCATATTTAAAAAAAAATCATCATAAAAAATATTCATAATTGTCTCACCACATTATGTATAACACCAACAAATAATCATAATAAAATATAAAATATTATTCTTCATTTACCTTTCACTACTTTTTTATTTATAAATTTTTGTGGCAACATATTTCAAAATATATTTTATTTCTTAAGATATTTTTGGTTAATTAAAAGATAATATATAATATCATCAAAATATACAAAATTGACGATCATAAACTTGGCACATTAAAAAATTTTATTTATTTATTTATTAATATTTTATCTGAAATATCTTTCATTCACAAATAATGAATATACCCATTTTTTAAACCTACAAATAGATATACCTTTATAGTCTATCATTTTATATTTATACTCCCTTAGGTCCTTTTTATAAGTTACATTCTCTCTCATGAGCGTGGTCCATTTTATAAGTTACAAATCTCTTTTCTTTCAAGACAAAAATATGTCTTTCAAATTTTATCCTCATTGAAACATTAAATGTCCATTTATTATCTCTCATAGGCCCTCTTTATGAATAAGGGTATAATGGGAAAACATCAAAGTGGTAGATAAATTTAGTTGGAAATAATAAATACAGTAAAAAATGTAACATTTTTTACTGTATTTATTATTTTCAACTAAATTTATCTACCACTTTGATCCACATCAAAGTGGTGGTTGTAACTTATAAAAAAGGACCAGAAGGAGTAATTTTTATCAAAACAATTAGATTAATATGTAATATAAACATTTGATCAATAATGAGGCAACAACTTCTTTTTTACTAGAGTATGGACAAGTGAACTTTTTTTGAGTGGACATGAGAACTTTTTTTGAGAGTGGACAAGAGGACTTTAATTGCATGCACATAGCTCACTGTTGTTTGTCCCTTGGACTTTTGGGAGAAGCAATATATACGACACCCATATGTACTTACAGTGAACCCATTATATCTCACTTTCTTATTATAAGACATCAACTATTAATTCTCATAAACCAATAAAATTAGTTAAAATCATTAAAATTGTTCTAAAATTTAAGTGATTTTCAATATTACTCTTACTAAATACAATAAACTCCAATATCATATTAACTCTTACTTTCTCTCACTACCCTTATTAAATATGATGGGCAGACATGGAAAAATAAATTGAATGCTCCAACCAACCGGGTTTAGCTTGCAGCCAGGTTTTTTGTTTTATACTACTAACTTTAAAGTTTTTGGGTGAATTAGTCTTTTGGCAAATAACACAAATGTATGCAAAAGAGGTTCCTCAAAATAAAAATATATTTGTTAATATCATAAAGCAAGGTTTCAAAGATAGTACTTACAGTTAAAATAATAGACACCTATTTTGATTTTCCAAATTGTTGAATCTACCACTGACCACCCAAATATAAGAAATAGTAAATTTAATAGTTATCAACGATATTATAATCAAATTCAAATTACATATTACAAACTACTAAATTATAAATAAAATTAGAGAAACAACTTACCCACAACAAGAATATAAGGAAAAAGTTTGATGTAAGTGACCAACCACATATCAGCAAGGCAAAATATGAAGGATGTGGGCGAAGAAAAAATTGAGCAAGTAAGAGAAGACAGGGGAGAGAATGTAACACTCCAAATTTTATTTTCACAAAAAATATATTGTAATTCAATAAAATGGTGAATATTTATGGAAATTGGATCTTGTGAATTTTGAAATATTCATATTCATAAGGAAATGGGCAAATTAATTCAAGAAATGAATTAAATTACAAAGGTGATAGCAAAATTATAATTTTGCCAATATAACCCAAGATTAATTATTTTCCAATTAATTTGAGTTAATTTCAATTAATCAAGGAAAATAAAGGAAAATGTATAATTGGATTATTCTTGGTAAAATAAATCAAGAATTGTGAATTAGGGGGAATCATACATAATTCAATTATGTGAATTATGGAATTAGTGAAAAACAATTTTTCTTCTCTTCTCCTCTCTCTAATTTCGTCCAACCATGAAGATAAGGGAAAAATATTCAATTTCATGATCACATGCTACATGAATAAAGTTATGATGGCTATGCTACATGAACATTTCAATGATGACAAAGGTGGAGTGTACACAACATGGAAGTATGGTGAAGCGCATGATGGGAAAAGCTTGAGTAAAGGAAGATATACACTTGATTGCATAGAAGAGAACTTACTTGTCTTGTAAGAAGAGGGGGGAAGGTTTTCTTGCCTAATCAAGGGAGAAAAATTTGTATAATGCCAATGGGGATTAAGTGGAGTAATCATGGATAAATAGGAAGGAGGTATGGGTGGATGTATGCTTGTGACAAGTGTTGAAATCTCAACCCTTGATGAGATCAAGGGCTAAGAGGCAAGAAGACTCAAATGATAAAACACATTTTCTCCCTCCTCTTGGACACATTTCGGCCAAAGCAAAGAGAAAAGAGAGAGAGAGAGTGAACTTGGAGAAACTTCAAGAGTTAGAAAGAAGGAAGAAGAAGAGGTTAAGGTAAGTATGGTTTCTTTGGTTTTTCTTATAGCATTTCCTTAGAATCCTTCTCTAAACTCTTGTTTCTCATGAATCCATGGTGGTGAAGACACACTAGGAGATCAAGAAGAGAGAGAGGAGGAGCCTAGAGTAAGAGGAAACCAAGAAGCCAAAGAGGGTAACTTCATGAACATGCTTTCTTATGGTGTTGTTGTTGTTATTGTTTCTTAACTTTTCAAGTTTCTTTGTTGAGTTGGAAAGTTGGAAAAGCTATAACCCTAAGGGGTTATGCTGCCGAAATTCCTTTGAATCATGGTTAAGATGTGTTTAAATAAGTCAATAAGGGATTTGAAGTGGAAAAGTACAAGTTTTGGAAGCTAAAACACAAAACTCCATTTTTTTTTCATTTTTTCTTGAATTTCGGCCAGAACCATAAATGGGGTTAGGAGTTGGATTTTCATGAAATAAATGATTCCATTGGATTCATTGGGCAAAAATAGGTGGGGTTATAGTTGGGCACTTTTTCGATAGAGGCCGAAAAAACATAATTACGAAAATGCCACTGAAATCCTTACATAGGGGCTGTCAAGGGTATTTTCGTAATTTGACAGTGAATTTGGTGATTTCGAGCCCAAAAATGGATTCCTTGGGCAAAAATACATCAGAATAGCCTTAGTCAAAATTTTGAGAAAACGTGCTATCGAGTCGAGTACGGCGGGGTCATGCCGGGGTCTTGGGGCATTTAGGTAAATTTTTACCATAGACTAATATAACCACAAGAAACACTATGGAAGAGTCTAAAATGATACTTGGATAGGTTATGACCTATTTCTTGTACATTTAATATTTTAGGACCGAGTCAAAAGCCGGAACGACACATTTTATGAGACACATCTAAACAGAGCGTTATAAAGCTTTGAGGTAGGGACATCATCCTTCATACATTATGCCATAGTTATGTGATTGCGTGGATGCCATTGTTTGTAAATGCACTTTATTAATCAACATGATTTGCCTAGAAATGGGCAGTTAGTGCCAGAGGTGCACTTACACTGGGAATTGCAGAAGTCCAACTGGTGTAGATTATGGGGCTAGGCCTTACTCATGTATACATGACGATTATATGTTTAAATTGTTCATTAATTGGTGCATACATTGGCACATGTCATATTTACTTTTTGCATTCTCTATGAACGATAGCATATTTTTACTGGGGTTCTTTGGAATCTCACCCTATTTTTAAATAAACACCTCAGCGAGTACCCATGGGTCAAAGGGCAAGGACATATAAGCCGGAAAGTGAGTGTCACGTGTCTCGAGGCGAGGACAAGATAGTGGTTATATTTAGTCTATGTTTTGGATATTTTGAAGAAATTTGTAAATATTAAGTTTCCGCTGTATTTTCTATATTTTGTTGACGAACGATATCGGTATTGTAAACGAATAATTTTATCAGTATAATTGTATTTTTATGTATACCCATGGAGTTATGTCTTTATTACTCTTCGATTATTAAAATGGAAACGGGTATTGACAGAGAACAAGGAGCTGCAGAGAAAATTGAAGAAAAATGAAGATGGCCGAGAATGAAAGAGTATCATTCAGCAAATTTTATAAGGCCCCTTGCACTGTATATTCACGAGTTGGGGGAAGAGTTTGATATGATGGAAGAGAGGATGCATTGGGAAGGAGCAAGAATCTGTACATAGAATAATATATTCCTGACAGTTTGTTTTAATATTTAAAAAAATGTCACATCATAATGAAATCATTTACGCTAAGAATGATTTCTAAAATCATTCTTCTCAAGAATGACTTCAATGTTTCGTCAGACCGAAACTCGTTCTTGTGGTGAACGACTTCTTTATAAATGCAAAATCATTCTTGCGAAGAATGATTTTAGGTGTAATATTCCGATAAATATTTCCGATAGTAAGCTTTTTGTTTTTTTTTACTGTTTATCATATATTGGTAAAAAAAAGTCATCCAAATCTGAAGAGTAGAGGGGAATGGCTATCTCTCTTTAGGATGGGCTGTATAGTTAAGGAGAGAGATGAAAGAGGGGGAAAGTGCATATGAGTAAATCAGCAACATTTTAAGATTCCAAATTGATATCTTTAGATTGACATGGGATTATGCAAATTCATGTCACTGATTTGGGATTTGAATATTTTGAAAGTATTTTATTGGGATTTCCCAACTTTTTTAGTGCAAAATTATACATGAAGTTTTTAAAATGGTACAAAAATGTCATAATCGTTAAGTCAACTAATGTTGACCGTTTAGCAAATATGTCGATTAAGAAAAATGTTTAAAAATGCATTTGAAGCTTTTAAAATAGTGCAAAAATACACATGAATCTTACACTGACCTAGCTAACATATGTGCACCATTTTTGACACTTTATATGTATTTTTGCACCTTTTTCTTGACCACGTACATGGCCGTGACAGTTTTGTTTATAAGCTTGTTCTCCCTCTCCTACTCACCATCTCCATAATTAAGAGTATTTTGACAAAATAAATTCCATTTTTTTTTACATATTTATCATCTTTAACCAATTCTAATTAGGCTTTTAAATTTTATAATTTAGTTATTTAAACTTTATAAATAAAACCAGAGGGAGCAATAAAAAGGGGAAGCAATAAAAAGGGGAAGGAATACAAGAAGAGAGAAATGTATGAAACAATAGATAGTGAATCTCCTCTTGGGGCGTACCAATGCCACTCTCCTTCGCATTCTCCGATTTCCCATTCACAATATTAGTGTATGTTTGAGTTGGAATATATATATATATATATATATATATATTACATCATATGCATATCTGTGTGTGTGAGGAAAGGGTTATAACCTATAAGGGCATCACCTAAAGAAGGTTTAGCAAAAAAATCAAAAACTAACATTAAGGTGAGAGTCTATCTAGCAATTAAGTCAATTCGCACATTCAATTGTTTTTAAAAAGTTTAATGTGCGCATTTGTTACGGAAATTTTCATTAAGGAGCAATGTTGTTCCTGAAGTTTTTTCAAATTCAATGTCACTTAAAAATTTCAAAATGTACTAATATTGCCCTATACCATTAAAAAAGTAACATTAATCTTAAAAAATTAATATTGACCATTAACTTTTTAATGGTAAGGGACAACATTGCTTCATTTTAATACTTTCAGGGTAACATTAAACCTAAAAAAACTTCTAAAGTAACATTACTCCTTAGCAAAAACTTACAGACTAATTTGCATCTTAACCCTTTTAAAAACCATAATCAATGTTATCATTGTCTCACTTTTGTTATCCTAACATTTGTATATAACTCCACTTTAAAGTGTAAATCTATTTATAAAGTATTATACCATGGAAATCTAACATCATAAACTTTTTCTCAAGTGAAAAAATACATATAAAGTTTTCAAAATTAAAGCTTATAGATAGGGTTGGGATAAGTACTACCTAACAAATAACATCAAAGTCCATTATTTAAACTTTAACAACATATTTTTTAAAAAATAGAGATAAGGTGATAAAAGTATATCTAACATAATAAAATTGAATATTTTGAAAAGGACGTGCAGGCCAGGAGCAAAGGTGAGAGGCAGCACCGTTGAGGATGTTGGGTTTAAAAGGAAGAGATATAGGCCAGTCATTCAAGAGCGTTCCCTCCGGCATCGCCTATTGCTGCTCAGATGGGCCCCACCACCCCCTTCTTTTATTATCGCCTTCCGCTGTCTGCCCTCCACCTCTCCCCCTACTTTCCGTTTTCAACCTTTTTTTTTTTAACTTTTTTCCAAAGTTACTAGGGCATGCATTAACTGCTTGGGTTATAAATGGAATTAACCCATGACCTTTCACTTGTAAGGGTATCCGTATCACTAGCCTATATAAAGCCTTTGATAGTCTTCCACCATTTGAAAATGCTTCCCCATATTTCACTCAAAAACAAACAAAACAAAGACTCTCCCCTCCAAAACGGGATATATGCCTTAATCTATCTAAATTAATTAAATAGTTTCTTATATTAAGGGGAGAAGGAGCCGCTATATATATATATATATATATAAGACAATTTTTAGAAGATTTTGATGTGCTTCTTTCAAAGATGGTGTGTTTTTAATATAATTAAGAGAGCGTATGGACGAGAGAAGAGTGTTTATTAAAAGGTACATTAAGCGATTAAAGGTTTTATAACTTAATAGTATGATGCTCCCCTATAAGTAGGAGATTGCTTATTCAACCCTGTTTGTAACTCAAGCCTATACTGCCCACGCTTGTAACTCAAAAGAAAAAAGTTACACCTAGAAAGATGATGAAAATTTAAAGATATTGATTATCTTTTGCAACTTATTTAAAGTAGGTAGGTTTGTCATATTAAAAAAAAACAAGGGAGGGGTGCTTCTTTTTATTATATCACGAATATTTATATTCTACTGGACTTGAGACTAATCTCTTTCGAAACTTAAAATGTAAGGGATTCTCACTTCTCTCAAGGATTCGAATATTAGAGTTGAAGTATTTGAAATGAGAGATTGAAGTGAGGTTTGGTTTTGTATAGGAGAGAGGGTGGTGGGCGGCAAAGGGAGGCAAACACCGTTTAGTTTATGACTTTCCCAATCCAAACAGTGTTGAGTTATGCATTGTAGGGCCAACTTTGGGGTCATTAATCTTCCTCCTATTTTGGTCATTAATCATCATCCTCTAAAACAACACATAAATTATTCATCCACATTATTGGTTCATCAACACACCCCTCACCTGTAACTATCCTGGGGCCTCTTCCGTTGACTTCATTTCAACAGCTTTCATAGCTCCCTTACGCTAATATGATCCTCTTCTTCTACCTTAAAATTGGCTGACATTACAGTGCAAAGAACATAGCAACCAAACTTGTGTTTCTCTCTTCTATTATGAAATGGCATGCGTGACCGTATGATGTGTTGTGAATATATATGTGTGGGTGTGTGAAAGAAACAAGTCCCACATTGTTTGGGAATAAGAGAGTACAAGTCTAGACGTATAAAGGGTTCGCTTAATCTTTAAGAGTATCGCTTTCTCTTTGCCGGTGTGGTCGCGGAATAACTCTTAGTGTGTGTTTGGTATAAGGGATTTGGAGGGGAGGTGGGGGAAACTTTTTTGAGTTAGATTTAATAAAATTGAAGATATGGGATTTCTGAATTTTAATGAATAGAATATGTAAGATAAAAGAATAAGAAAAATTGGTTAAAAACTTTTAGGGAGAATTTTGAAAAAATACCTCATTGGCAAATTAATTATCGAATGGGACCTGGGAAAATCGTGTGCACACAAGCGGAAGATATTGTGCATGCAGGCGGAGATGTTCTGCACATGTATAGGAAAGAATATTGCACACAGAGAAAATTGTCTGCACGCAAGGGAAGATCTTGTGCACACCCGAAAGATCGTCTACATACCGAGGTCCCATTTGGCAATTATTTTGCCAATGAGGTATTTTTTCACAATTTTCCTAAACTTTTAACCCTACTTCTCTCATTTTTTAAAATTCAACTCAAAAATTTTTTTCTCTCCTCTCACTTTTCCTCCCATCCCCTCATACCAAACAATCCTTTAGAGTGTGTTTAGTTTGAGGGAAGAGGGGAGGATAAATTACATTTTTAACCGGATCCCCTCCAAAATTTACCCTCTCATTAAAGGGTATGAGAGAACAAATTTTGAAGGGGACTCACCCAAAAAGGTAATTTACCCCTCCCTTCCCCTCCCCCAAACCAGACACGCCCTTAAGTACAGTGTCATCAGACACAACTCATATCGCCTGAATTTTCATCTCAACATGTTGCTCGTGTTCGTGCTTCCCAACATGATAGGCTCTAGGATTTTGTCAAGAACAGGGAAGAGGAATTGCCTTGTAAAGAAAGAACACAGAACGGATTGAGAGCAAGGCAAAATTTAGTTAAACCAGAACAGCAGTCTGAGTTGCAGAGAATGTCTTTGTTGCGTTGTAGAACATTATTGGGTGAATTGAGGAGGGTAGAAAACTTGCAATCTGGTGCGGTAGCTAATAATTTCATGTATACCATTGTGAGGGGTCCTCGTTGTCCCAACATGGAGCCCAGTCTGCTCAAAATATTAACCCCTATGTCAGGAAATTTACGCTTCCATCTTCACTTTTTTTTTTGGTTACGAAACTAGAATGGATAGTGAGTTTGTGAGTTCTAAGATAATCCAATCTGATGATAAACTATGGATAATACAGACTAATAAATTTATATGTTACTAGTAGAATAGACCAGATTTTATATAACAATTAATAATAGGTTTATACGCATCCATACAATGCACGAAACTGCTGAGAAACATCACTATTCTGATAGAATTTACGTCATACAGACTAAAATGCAAATCCTTGTACTGTCCAAAATTTGAAAAATAAGCAACTATAGTATGGAAAACTCGTACATGCTCGATAAATCTTGTCGTTTTGAATAACAGATGCAACAGTTGGATTGAGCCTGGTGGTTACCTAAAAGTCAAAAGCTCAATGCTGCTTGCAATCTTAAGCCTATTTGAAATAACATTAGAAAAACACGTTCATGAAAGTTGAAATAAAGCTCCTCACATACTTATATCGTACATCATAAATCATATTAAAAGAGTAACTTCTACCACCATCCAAACGACACTTAAACATTTAACTTACCTCATGATAAAAAGGAGGCAAGGTCTATATTAATTACTCCCTCCAGTCCTTAATATATAACTTAATTACAGAGTTAATTTTGATATTAAATATAAAACCAACTTGACATATTTATTATTTTTTTTCAATTTTACCTCTATTGATGCCCTCTCAACCATTATCAAGTGAAAGAGACTAAAAAAGATGGTTAGGGTGTCTCCAAAAAATTGTTATATTAACTAAGGATTAAGGTGCTTAAATAACCTTTAATTTTTTTTAAAAGTGCAAAAGTAACCATAAACTATTTTTTAGAGTAAAAATAACCCTGAACACTTTAAAAGGGAGCAAAATGGTTTACACCGTTAAAACATGAAACGTTGACCATTTATGAGGCAAGGTTTGATTGGATCTAATGACTTGGATGCTGACGTGTGTTAGTAGGATTAGAATTAGAAGAAATATTGGGAATCTGTGAAATGAATTAATTCTTACCTTTCGTTGCCATCATTTTGTTCCTTATACATAGTTACCAAATGCTATGAAGATGAAGACCTTCCGATAAACCAGAAGCTCAGCTCGAATATCTTCAGTTCATCACTGACGGCATCTCCGAGTGAGAAGGTGTGGTAAAGGCCTTGAGGTCGGGACCAAGAGGTCAATTTCTCCACTTGTTGCCTGCCATGCCTCCCCAAGATCCCCAGCACGAACAACCACTGTTATTGGACTCTGACAAACAAACAACTGAAGCTGCTTACGATTGTCGTCCTCGATCCTGGAAATCTTGAGGGAGATCTTCACGCTGGCGCAATTGCTGGCTATTGCCTCTTATGGCTTCTCATGTGGACCACAGCCATGGGGCTTGTGGTTCAGCTTTTGACGGCACGGCTTGGAGTGGTGACTGGGAAGCATCTGGCTGAGCTCTGCAGGGAGGAGTATCCAACTTGGGCGAGGCTAGTACTGTGGGTTATGGCGGAGCTGGCTCTGATTAGGTCCAACATTCAAGAGGTTCTTGGGAGCACTATTGCTATCAGAATTCTAAGTAACGGGATTGTGCCCTTTTGGGCCGTGGTCATCATCACAGCTTGTGATTGGTAATTACAGTACTAATTAATCTCATTTTTTAGTGCTCGCAGTTGCTTTTCTTAGTTGCTTTTTTCTTTTTAATCAAGCACGTCCTTTTCTACAACCAAGAACCATACTCTGCACAATGTTTTATATCTCGGCTCTTCGAAAATTGTAATGGTTTTATTTGTAGTGAAGCTCTCAAAATATCTAATCGTGGCTTTGGGATTAGATGCTCTTACTAGTATTTGCTGGATATTTGGTCCTTTTTGGCTAAAAAGAATATCAACTAAAATCTAGAGGGGTGTAGTTGTTGTTGGAGGCATCTGCTTTAAGTTTAAAATGAAAATGCTTGCTGACGTCCACAAACCAGTGTTGAATCTTTCTGCTTCAAATTACAACATCAGCAAGAAAAAGCACTGGGCAGTGGCGGATTCACATATATGGCGGTGGGTTCATCAGCAGAGACGACAACGTTGATCATGTCTCCACTACCCTTGCCATCGGTGCATCCTTACTTAACAATGAAGATCGATCAGTGGAGAAACAAAGAAGCTTAGAAATCGAGCTTCAAGCTCACCGGAGAGGGATCTTTTATGCAGACGCGAGACTGTGATTGTTGGACGGCGTTGAAGAGACGAAGGAGATTATGGAAGAGACGAAGGAGATGATGAGGTGGCAATTATTTGACATTTAAATTCCATGTAGGAAGCAAGGCAGTACAAGCTACCCAAACAATTAACAGACGTTATATTGGTTTAACGGTGTTAACAATTTTGCACTCTGTTCTAGTCTTTATAATTACTTTTGTTCCAAAAAATAGTTTAGGATTATTTTTACACTTTTAAGAAAAGTTAAGGGTTATTTAAACACCTTAACCCTATTAATTAATTTAAATAACTTCTTTAATTTAATCAAATTAGATAAATAAACCTTATATTAAGGACAAGAGGAAGTGGTAATTTTCAAGAGCAGCACCTATGTTCTGCGCAAACCTTTCCCAACACCCGGGCAATGCAAGCAATCTCAATCATTTTGTAGGTGAGAATAAGCTTGAAATCATCAAATTCATATAATGTAAAAGCTAACCAGATAGACGTATATATAGTTTTCCCCATGAGAATATCGATTCATTCCGCATCTCGCATAATCACAATCAGCAAAGCAGGCCAACCCAGGAGGAACAGCTCGTAACATGAAATAAGCCAAGGGGCTATAATAACTTCAAAGAACATATAACAGTAGACATGACTGCAAAGTAACGTTACAGTCGCCAATCCATTTTTTCATCACCCGTACCATTACTGCTCACTGAATAACTTGATAAAATAACAACATAAGTAGAACTATCTGGATGATTACAAAATAGTTAACCCAAACCACGGAGCTGTTGGTAGAACTAGAAAAACCCCTACAATCTGCAACACAGACAGACCCTAGTATGGCCGATACCTCCAATCTGCTCTCGATGGTCTCGCGCTGCCAATTCCATAACCCCACTGCAAAACCAAATAACGTGCCTGAGGTCAAAACATGCACATAAATTCAGTAGTCTAGTGCTTTAGCAGATCTGATTGTTCTGACGCAAGGAAGACTTGCACAAGCAGATAATAAAATTTAACATCATTTACACAAGCATACAAAGTATACTGCTATATTTCATTAAAAAAAACTCTCTAATAAGTTTAATAATTCGATTATAAAATCATTGATGTATGTCTTACATCATCGAAGTCCAGGCTCCCATACATCCTCCCATAGGTGCGCATAGGACCGCCGTATCCCCCAAAAGTATCCACACTGCTCATCATAAAATTTGAACTGGGCCCAGCATCATCAAGAGGCGTGGCTGAATCTATAGCAACCTGCAGCAGGCAACTCTTTTTATCTTATTTTGTACCATCCATGCTATTCTATATAAAAAAAGAAAGATGATTGGCACTGTTCATGAGTATAGATTACCCTTTCTAAGGTCACATCAGGCAACAATGTTTTTAGACAATAATCATTTTCTACTTTCCCGTATTATTGATTTCGGTGATATATTAAATTTTCATATCCTGCAACGTCCAGCAACATTGTGAATCGACTCTAAGCTCCACACTTTTGTAACCCATCCACTTCTTACAGAAGGCACCAACTTGTTAGGCACTAAAAGTCCACTGATCTTTTTCCAACTTATCAGGCATTCACATCTTAAGATTTTGGGTTTTTTCCGGCGGGACACATAGATATCTTGCACAGTCTGTTTAAAATTCACCTCCAGGGAGGGGGGCAAAACAGAGGACTATTGTAGATTTAAATTGGGTAACAATGGCATGTATGGAACCAAATCCAAATTTAAGTACCTGATGTCCACAAATTTCATGAGGCCTCCGAGAGACGCGTTCGGCCACACCATCTTCGGCAAAAGTTACAAAACCAAATCCTCTATGGCCTGCTCTCTTGGGATCCTACATCAAAAAAGACAAGCTAAAAGTCATCTATCAAAATTCACAACGCTTTTGCTTCTCAATAGTATTTCTCACCTTTGGAACATATACGTCTAATATACGACCAAATCTTCCAAAATACTGGCGAAGATCATCAGCAGTCGCTTCAGGGGGAAGACGGCCAACAAAAATTTTTTTGCCCATTCCACGAACTGGTTCTCCCCCTATAAATTGACAAAATGAGGCAATCAGCAATTTATAATAACTAGTCAATGATATGGGAGACTGCTTCCATGCTTACTTCCATAAACTGATCCAGGATGGTCATACAAAGTAGGAGCACCAAGTGCAGCATATCGAGTTGCTGCAGATATATATGCATTGTATGCACCATAACCTCCCTGCGGCATTCTGCTAATAGGCCTGAAATCATCTTCCTGCCAGGATAGAATTAAAGCTTATCAACTAAAATCATCACTGATTAGACGTCCTTCCGTAAATAAATAAAGGACTCGTGCACAAATATAGATGTTCACTTCAGTTCGAGGCGCATCAAAGCAGTTACAGAAACTTAAGCCAAAGTTTTTCTAACCGACCATGAAAATACAGTCAATCAAAATTTATACAGCTCTTTTTTACTGTACAAAATCTTGCCTTTGGTGTTGCCCGATCAACCACCACAGTAGAACCTCCCAACTCATGAGTGTCTGCCATTAAATTCTCCACAGATTCTGCAACCCAGGAAAAAAAAAAGCTTCTTTCAGTAATTGGTCCATCCCAGTACCAGTCAATTTTGAAGGATTTCAAACCCATTGGAAAAAAAAAAAAAATCCCAATAACTTTATCCACTTCAGGTCTACAGAAACAACTCGTGTTACTATCAAACTGACATTCGAGCAAAGCACAAATTACCTATTCATTGTTTTTGCATTTTACCAAAAACAGAGGTGTTGCCTGCCTTATTTACTATTAAATTACTCTCAAAATTTCTGTTTTTTCCAATATTCATCAAAATCCAAGACAACAGTGAAGATGATTTTTATTTTTAATTATAAAAAAAGATGGAACCTTTATGAACTTGTAAAATGTAAACAGTTAAAAGCACAGCTGAGAATCCCTTTTTTTATTTTTGAGCAAACAACGTGAGAGAGAATCTAGATACCTGCATTAGCAAAAGTTATAAAGCCAATTCCACGGTGCGATTTCGAGCCCTGGTCCTGTGTGAAATAAATTATAAATCATGATGTATCCTCTCAAAAAAAAACAAAGAAAGGAACTGTAGAGCAATTGGATATGCACAAATGTTCAAACAACAAAGTGCATAAATAAACTTAAATATGTCATTTACGTGTCTATTGATCAAAGGGAGGGAAGTACCTTTGGCATGTATAAATCTGTTATCTCACCATATTTCTCAAAATGACTGCACAAAAGGAAAAAGGAATGAGAGTGATGCTATAACATTATTGCCTCCTGATACTTGCTGATACATTTAAAGAGGATACAACTAGGGACGGAAAGTCGTATCACCAATTTGAAGAAGAAAGCACATAAATACCTTCTAAAAGTTGCTTCTGTTACTGATGGTGGAATTCTAGCCACAAAAATTCTGGTAACTTTCTTTACTGGTGCCCTCATCTCCTCCTTGAACATGAAGCCATAATATCAAGAATAAGTAAATCAATCATACAGTACTTTCATAGAAATATGCAGACATAAAACAACAACAAAATGAAAAGAAAGAAAACAGGCTAGAAAAAGTAGAAACATAAGATTAGAAATATAAACATCAGCTAGATGGAGACCTTTGGTGTGGCCACTTTGACTTCCAGCATCCTATTGCCAAGAACATGCTCGCTTGATAATGCTTTCTGCAGCCATAATGTTATCACACTAATTACTTGGCACATATGTATCACCAACTACATATATAAACATGTGAAAAGCCATTCATTACCTTAGCATCGTCAACTGATGCAAATGTAACATATCCAAAACCACGAGACCGGCCAGTTGACCGCTCCTAAAATACAGAAATACTATTAGTAAAACATAACTCCAGAAAAGTTCAAAACATTAAAGACAACATTTTATGATCAACGTTACTTGCTCTATAACTCTGTATATTCCAATAAACCTTCCATAAGACAATTATACTTCATTGCCTACCAGTAAGGCCAGAAAGTAAAACACTAACTTATCTTTTGACTTCTTACACCAAGGTCATGCATTTAAAATACATTCTCCCAATTTTTGAAAAATACATATGACTCAATGCATCACCAAGGAAGTACAAGTATTTACTTGTCAGTTGTCACCAAATTATCAGGAATGGATTTTTAGCCTGCCTTTAAAAGAAAACAGAGCATGCAATACATCAAAAGCACATACACTAGTGAACCCGGGTACAGTGCAGCAGGAAAAATAAATTTTTGATTCAAAAGTTTATATGAGGAACTTTGTGTTAGAAGTAAGGCGGATGGCAATTTGATTTTCGGATTGCTTAAAATTTTCTTTGAACTGAGAGAGCCTAAATTCTACTAGACAAGAATTGTAAGGCAGTGCAAGATTTAGGGGACTTTCTTTTGTAGCTCAATTTATTTGGGAGATCAATCCCCATCCAGATTCCAGAATCATCCAGATTCCAGAATAAACATATACTATGGATCATCTCATTTGTAAAAAAAACAAAGAAAGAAAGAAAAGATCCATAATCAATCAGCATTAGTTCATATATGCATAACGTTTATGAAAATAAAATATAATCGATATAACCAGCTGATATTAACAAATACAATAAAATCATCACATTTAATTGGTCATCAAACATTTATGCCAAAACAATATATACGACCGCTTAAACCCCGGAAGAGGGAGGGAGGCTGACCTTCATGACAATACAATCTTCCAATTCACCAAATTTGCTCATATAATCTTTCAACCCCTCAGTATCGACATCCCATGGAATACCCAAAACCTGAGATGCAGTTATACGATTACAGGAAAGGATTAACTGATCAAGAGAACAGAATTAAAAAGGGGAAAGATATGAAAAGGTTTATCATTTTAATTTATGGGTAACAAGGAAAAGAAATAAATGCAAACAAATTGAATGACAGAGACTAACCACAAGTTTACGCTGCTCCATGAGGAACTTGGACAAGATGCAAGGAAAGGGAACCGATGGCCGCAGGGGGAGAAATCCCTAAAACATTAAAAAAGAAAAGAAAAATTTCTCTCCACCTTCTCTCTCAGCTCAGCACTCAGCGTTCTCACCCCTCTCTCTCTAAATCTCTCACACTCGCTCCCTGCACATAATAAGCACACTTCTTTCTCACACACAAATTTCGTCATCATATACCAAATGAAAATCACCTTTGGAGACTGGAGTTCAACAGCGATTGAATTACAGCTCATAGAAAAAGGACAAGAAATACAAGAAAATCTTTGTGTTGCGCACTCACTAACCTTGGGAAATCTGGATATACCAAAACCCCAGAGCGCAGATCTCCCTCTCTATATCCCTCTACCTCTCAAGCTCGCGCGGTTCGGCACCTTCTCGTGTCTCAGAATAGGATAATTGTGCGCGCTCCCCCTAGGGTGAATTCGAACGGGGTCATGAGATTGGGAAGAGAATTTGGGTATTCCGGCTTAATATTGAGTCGGATATTTTGGCGGATCGGATCGCCCATGACCGTATCGTAAACCGGATCCCGCCTCTAGTGGAGATGGATTAGTGACATGTACTTCTATTGTTTTTTTTTTTTTTATAAGTGAACTTCTAGGTTTTTTTTTAAAACATGAAAGGTTCGGTGCTTTTGTTATGCAAGGTTCTAGGTTGGCGAAAAAAATATGTATTATTATCGATAAGTTGTTAGTTAGGTGCTAAGGGGTATCACCTCGTAAGGAAGAGAATATAAGTTCAAATCCTTGGAATCGTACTTGTTGGAAGAGGTAAAAACATTTTACTCTCTAAGCCTCGCTGGGAAACCCTTGATTAAATAAAAAAAAATTATTTATAACAAAATACGTAAGGTTTTAGATGACTAACTTACATGAATTAAATAAATTAATTAAATGTATTATTTGTAAAAACATGTGTTAGTTTCCTAGCATATATTTATTTTTAATTACTTATTTATAAAAAATGTTTAGTAATTTTCCTAAAATATCCCTCCTTTTAATATGTGTTGGAAAGATTAAGAAAGCGAAATCAGTTATATTAAAGTGCTTATATTTATTATTTTTCTCCAAACTAGTGTGTTAAACTTATAAATTAATATATAATCTAATGATACATAGCATATATTATGATTAAATAACTTATTTAACTTTTTTAATGTTTTTTATAAAAATTCAACTAACTCTTATATTAAAAACAAAAGAGAATATCAAGTATGAGTGACAAAAGTGGGTTTTCTTGTGGCCTCATGTAGTTTGAAAGAAAAATACTCCATTAAGTATGGGTGGCTACATGCCTCCATATACATTGCACCTTTTTCTGTGACCATGCACATTTTTTTTTCCCCTGAAAGTAAAGAAAATGCACACTTTTTGTCGGGATATACTCGTATATATATGCTATTATCATTGGTTGGATCTTTTTTTCCCCCGGAAAATTGCACGGGTCTTAAACCAACTAGTTTGTTCTTATGGGGCTGGCCCAGCCCATAAGAATGAATCTAAAAGGCCCAAACTATCTAAATGTTCATGATTTATTAAAGGTTTCAGTTGTCTTGGTTCATTCCTTTTTTGTGAGAACGGAGGGTGAAGCTCAAGCCCACTCATTTGTCACTCAATTTTCAAAAGCGGTTGACAACGTCAGAGTACGATTTTTCAGGAAGTATCACACTCCTTAGGGAATAATGGATAATATATATACAGCTTATAAAAAGTTTTTATAAAATAAATCTCATATAGCATTCATTTTTTCCATTCGAGGAGACAAAAAATCAATTCAAAATGTATTTCATAGTTTATTTTAACGGATATAAGTGCGTGTTTGGAATAGCTTATTTTTGGGCAATAAGTGCTTATAATTCGTGATTCACGGTATACGAGGTAAGTATGTGAGAGGAGTTTTTTCTCGGCTTGCGTAATAAGGGCTTATTTCCTGTACAAAAAGCTCATCCAAACATGCACTAAATGTCATGAGAATTTGCATAAAAATTTAAGAAACAAGTCGTTTTCTTGACTTATTTATGGCATAGAAGTGGGTCTTAAATGTAGGCGAAGAGACAGAGCCTGACAACATGGTGCATCTACTGTGATTTGGTTTCAATGCTACGCATGGTGCTTAATTTTCCCAACACAGTAGATTTGGACAGTCAGATTTGATTTGGATGGTCAATATTTGATTTTTTAAAAGTTTATATTTTTTAATAAAAATTATTTTAATTAATATAGAATATAAAATAAAAATAATTTCTTAACTATTATTCTTTTAAAAAATAATTTTTTATTTAAGAAATCATCAATTTAAAAAACTTAAATCTAAACCATCCAAAATCATATCTAGATCCTCAAGATATGATGAATTAGGAGAGCTAAGTTTAGTACTTAGCATTGAAACCAAGTCCTATCTACAATGGACTTAAATTAGACTACTATAAGAAATTTTTGAAAAAATAGAGTGGTTGAATATTTATTCGTATTTGGCTATTTTGGAAGGTTGGCCGGCTATGCAACAAAAATCAACGTGAGTCGTTAGCCTTCTTCAAATATTAATTAAGTATTTAAAATGGGAAAAAAAATATTATTTAACTCTTGCATATGCAAATAATAATCAAAAGAAAACATGTCTGAGGACCATGTCTTATCGTTACTGCTCTATTTTGGCTGCCACTATCGACACCAATTTTTATACGTACCGCTGATTCATGATCTCTCTCTCTCTCTCTCTCTCTCAGATCGAGACAACTGATTCCATATGGCAATAACAGTAATTAACACTGTGCGTGGGGGAAAAAATCTCAACCAATGTATATATGAGTGTGAAAGTGTTTGTTTGAAGTGGCTTATTACTTATTTGGAATAATTTATTTTTAGGTAATAAGTATTTATAATTTGTGATTCATGGTAAATGAGGTAAGTATATGAGAGGAGTTTTATCTCGGCTTGCGTAATAAGGACTTATTTCCCAAATATAAGCTCTTCCAAACACACACTAACTCTTCTTATATATTTATTTGATATGTATATTGTGTTCGTTCTGAGGTAGGTTATTTTTTATTTATAAATATTTATAAATTGTGATTTATGATATATGAGGAAATATATGAAATAAGTTTTATTTTGACTTACGTAATAATCACTTATGAGCTAAAAGTAAATTACCTTAAACTCCCTACAGTAAATCACAATTGAAATATTATTTTTTAAGACTTTAATTATCATATCAAATAAGTCCCGAATCGACCATAGGTTGCATGATGAGATTGGAAGGGATATGAGTGTTGGTGTGCATTGCAATATAAATATAAAAGCTATGTTTGAGATAGCATTTTTTTGAAAAATAAGTGTTTATAACATAAGTCGAGATAAAACTCCTCTTATATACTTACCTTATATATTATAAATCATGAATTATAAGCATTTATAAATAAAAAATAAATTATACCAAATAAATACAAAGAAACATGTATGCAGGCTTATCCCTTTATGGTAAGGGTAGGTTGCGAAGTTAGGCTTAGAAAATGACTATATCAAATGGAGGGAGATGTGAAAGAAAGAAAAATGTGTCAGATAAAGATGGATGTACCAATACAATGCACTGAATAAAAAGGGTTGGCATATATATATGTATATTTATAATCCAAACACACCCTCCCTCTCCCTCTCCTTGTTCTTTAGTCTTTATTCTTTCTCTCATGAATTATTACTAATTAAAAATCTCATCTTCCTGCCCCGTGTTGGGACCCTATTTTGGAATATCTCACATGCTCCGAACTTGCTAGATACCATACCTCTCTCTCTCTCTCTCTCATCTTATTTTATATATTTATTACTAGCTACTTGTATTATTTATAAAGATATGATAGAATATTGAAATATATATATATATATATATATATATGTATAGGGTATATATATGAGGGGCATGATCCGCCAAACATGAACACTCAAATAATTCGACCCTGCAGCCCTAGGAGGCAACCCCATTCACTTCTCTTGTAAACGATTAGGGCATGATCCATCATTGGCTGGGTTCAAAACAGACAAGAGGGTTGATATAAGATCTTTTCTCTCCTTATATTTGCTTTAATCTGTCCATTAACAAATGGATTTTTATATAGTTAGTACTTGGTAGTTATTAATTAAAAGCAATTCATGATGAATTGAATATCGATTATCTCTTTTAATTTGTTTTGATCACCATGCCCATGCCCATGCCCATGCTCAGATGTCAATATATTTGACTTGCATGCTAGCTATATTGAGACAATTTTATCAATTAAATATATAGTTTTTTTTTTTGTGAAAATCAAATATATATATATATATAGTTTATTCTTAAACAAATGGATAAATGATGCATCTATGTCATCTAGAGTCATGTTTTTGTGGTATGCTCAGACGAAATGAGACAATGTGACATTATATATGTAGTCTTCTATATATATGTCCAGAAAAATAATTCTTTTGATGGTTAGTTGAAAACTTGAAAATGTTGTACTCCCTCCAGTCCTAATTATAAGATAAAGTTGACTTTTTTGGAGAAATTAAGGAAGTCAATTAAATTACTTTTGAGTGTTTATATTTTTAGTATCTTAGATTATATATTAGTTTATTAGTCAAATTAATTAGTTTGAAAGAAAAAATATAAATACAAACACTCTAAAGTAATTTAATTGGTTTCCTTAATTTCTCCAAAAAAGTCAACTTTATCTTATAATTAGGACCGGAGGGATTACTTATTAAAGAAGTTTCACGCTCGGCTGGTCGTGAGTTCTCATAATCGCTTTGGTATCTGCTATGTTTTAACTTTTAATTCAGGTATGTATAGTATGAATTTATTTTTTTATTTTTTTTATTGGTAAAAATAATATGAATTTATTTATTATTACATATATATGTCCCTTCAATTTTGTGGCGTAACACCTCGATGAGTTGAGGTGTCGATGAATCTTATTCTCTTTTTTTTTTTGGCCAATTATTTTTAATATGTATCTTAAGCTAAATTATATAAAACCCCCGTGAACTTTCCATCAGTTGCATATAACCCTCCCGACATTTCAAAGTTTAAATTTAACCCCATGGCCTTTCATTTTTTTAATTATTAACCCCCTGCTTTTAAGTGACCGTTATCTTTTTAACAAAAATTGTCATATTAGATTATGCGATGACACGTGTTATTTTATGTGGCATCCTATATAAATTATTACGTAAAACCCCCCTGAACTTTAATCAATTACAAATAACCCCATTGACATTTCAAATTTAAATTTAACTCCCTTAAAATGTTAATTTATACTAAATAAACCTTATTTTGTTACTTTAATCATTTTAATAAATTTATTAAGTTTGTTTACTATCATATAACAATTAAAATAGTTTTCTTGTATAAAAAAATTAGAAGAATAATATTTAAAAATATAAAAATAAAAATGTCATCACTTGTATAACATTTACTTATTTTCTTGGGTTAATTGAGTATTGATAGTATAAAATTGTCATCATTTATGTTAAATACATTCTTGGGATAATTGAATATTGATAGTTTAAATATTATATTTTTGTTAGAGGATAGTTTTTGCCCTCATTAATTTTTTATTAGTAATACATATTGTTTTTGAAATAGAGTTCGACATTTATTTTATATTTTGCTAAATATTATTTGTCTAGTTTTACCATACACAAGAACTATTTTAATTGAAAAATGATAGTAAGAATTTTAATAAATTTATTAAAATGATAGAAAGTAACGACATGTGGTTTAATATTATAAATTAAAATTTTAAGAGAATTAAATTTAAATTTTGAAAAATCAAGGGATTATTTATAACTGATCAAAGTTCAAGAGGTTCTTTGCAACTGTTTAAAGCTTAGGGAGTTTTATGAAATTAGTAATTTACACAGGATATCAAGTAGGATGACACGTGTCCTCTCATTATCTAACGTGGCATTTTCCGTTAAAAACATAATGGTCACTTAATGGCAGAGGACTAAAAAATGAAAGGTCAGGGGGTTAAATTTAAATTTTAAAATGTCAAGGAATTATATGCAACTGACCCAAAATTTATAGGGGTTTTGTATAATTTAGCCTTTATCTTATTATTGACCTATATAGATATTCACTGACAGTTATTTTTCCCCATCTGGGATGTTTAAACAGATTCGGCAGTAAGAAAATAAAAACATGCTGCGTGTACGTGTAACCCGAAGGTAATTTTGCAATTTCATAATATGAAAGTAAAAATGATCAGTTAATGTCAAAGTTCAACACGTGCCTATGATTTGATGAGTCAAGACTTTTTAAAATTTAATTGGTTTATTATAATAAACTTATATTACTTTTTAGAACCCCGGCCCGAAAAAGGGTTAAAGAGAGAAAAATTGTGTTTACACACTCTTGTTTTTATTCCTCACATGCACACTTTTAAAATGTACAACAGTTGTATAATTAAGTGCTTTATCTGAAAGATGTTTAGGTGCATGTTAATTTATTCTTAATATAATATTTAAAGTAGCTAAAATAAGTGTTTCAACTTTTAAAACGAAACATATTGCGTACAGAAAGTTATTGATGAACAGAAAATAATTTGGAGTCAACGGACCTAATTAATTAAGGTTATATTTGTAAGTGTAATTTGACTAGATTTCAGAGATAATTGTTGTGTGTATGGTTGTGTGTGTGTGAGAGAGAGAGAGAGAGAGAGAGAGACAGAGATTAGCGGAACAATATTATATTGTAACTTGTTTTATAAAGATAATAGGGAGGATAGAAGGAAAGGAAGCATGGTGTAGCTTGCACAATCTGGCATGTAATCCAGAAAATGAAAAGAAGACAACTTTTCAATTAGAATTAGATATCAACATAACATAGTTTACGTGGAATTCTTGTTGAATTAATTAACTATATATATAATTAAAGAAAGAAGTTATTGTACCATATTTATTCTAGAATATTGTACGAACGAGCAAAACTCCGAAAATAATACAATATTGCCCATGTTTTCCTGTTTATCTCCTGAGATTATCTTACAAAGTACAAACTTAGGTGGGACATACGTAACAGTACAAATTATTTTTAGAGCTTCTTCTTTGATCTCCATGGAATGTTTCTTCTTTTAGACTGAATAAGAAAAACATATATAACCCTACAACACAAATGACGACAATAACATTTAGAAACACTTTTAATTTCCTTTACAATACGACCAATAATGATCATCATCAACATCAAAAGGACCAAACCACCATAGATTTCATCAGCTTAGCATTTGCATAGAACTAGCCACCATCTGATGAGATGGTTGATGGTAAATTATAATCCTTCAATAAAGTATTAGAATAATTATTATTATTATTATTGAAGCTAGTAGGTAACCCAAAACCCACAGTAGCTCGACTAGCTCCAGCTTGTTTCAACGTCTGAACTTGCTTCTTCAAGAACTTAACATAATGTATAGCTTCGTCCAACATCGAGGCCGTGTCCATTTTAGTCCCTCCAGGTACTAATCTCTGCAAAATCCTAATTCTCTCGCTTATTCTCTCCCTCCGGTGCCTCGCCGCCACGCTTTGAGGATCCTTCGATATCTTCACGTTCCTTCTCTTTGGAGGCTTAATGGCTTCTGGGTCTATGTGAATGGGCTGCATCACCGCTATTCCAAATATCATCTCTCTCACGGCCGCCATAGAATTCTTCTTCTCAAAAGAAGAAGAAGAAGCATTAGGGTGAATAATAGTGTTGGGTTGATGAATGAGGTGGTGTGGGGTCACAACTTGTGGGATTGGATTAATAGTGTTGTAGGTCACAAAGGGATTATTATTATTGATCATGTTATTGGAGAGTATGGGCATAGTGTTGTTGTTGTTGTTGGTGGTGGTGGTGGTGGAGATTAATGGAGGTTCTGGGTAAAAAGGTTCAGAGAATTCAGGAATCTTTTCCATTTGCATCATCATTGCCATCATGTCCATGCTTCTGTCATCCACCTCCATCAAGTTCTGATCTTCAGAGAGACAAGAGGGAATGGAAGTGAAAGAGAAGATCATCAGCAAAAGAACAAGAAGAGATTTGAGAGTATGGGAGGGCTGAGAAATCTGGTAAGGAAAAGTAGGGCTTCTGAACAGAGATAAGGAGATTAGAGAGATGGCACGCAGAGACAAAGAATATATATAATATATAGCAGAGAGGAGGATAGATAGATGACTGTGTCACTGGAACCGACCAACACTGTAAGTGGAGTTGGGCTTTTTATAGCAACTTGGAGGCAAATATTATATACATAATATAAACAAAAAATATTATATTATAATGTGAGAGAAGCTAGCTAGCTTATTAATGATTATCGATCGTTAAATCTTTGGTGATAATTAATCGCGATAGAGAAAGCCCATCATGTGTGGGGTTGGGTTTTAATGAGGAGGGTGATTAGGACCATTGATGATGAGGATTTGGGGAGAGGTCAAATGGGGATGGACGGTTGAGATGGAGGGAAGGAGGGAGGGGACCACAGAGAGGAGATGAGGTGGTGGGGTAGATGGATGGGACTGAATGAATGCTGGTGCATGAACCAGATGATTGCTTTCAAAGTATATATGCGATCGACCCTTTTGACTGATGAAAGTAGTATAGTTTGCTTTGCCTTCAAAATTTTACTTTCCAAGATAGAGCCCCACATATCACATGACATTCGTCAGAACCCAAAGAAGATTAAAAAATAAGAAAAACACAACCCTGATGGCTGTAATGTTCCATTAGGATGAGAGCTCTGGCACCGGCAAGAGGTGGCGTAAGGATGAGATAGAGAAAGAATGAAGTGGAACCCACCACGTGTTTATTGCATGGTTCCTGGACCCGGACCGGACCGGAAACCGCCGAACCGGTCACTAGACCGGTCCGGTTCACGGTCCGGTCCGGGTCTCAAATTTAAAAAAAAAAAAAATTTAACCTTTTCCTTTAGAATTTCATACTATAAGCCTAAAATTTTCAATTACTCACCGGTTTGGTCCCGGTTTGACCCACTGACCCTTAACCCTGTACCCCGACCGGTTCAATACCCGGTCCGGTCTTTAATACCTTGGTTTATTGTGATTATTAGTTGTGAGAATATTTTTATTGCGTTAAATTCTTACATTATGTATAAACTTCTTCTTATACATCTAGTATCTCAAACCCAATCAGGAACTCAACGGGTCAAAACTAATCCGGATTCGGGTACTGTAAAGACCCATAACAGAGCAACCCTCCCAAACCAACAGTTCCATGCATAACTTAAGAATTGGACCCTAGACATTGCTTAAAGGACCTAAGTCTCATCCTGCTAGACCAATTAAACATTAATTTATGCAAAAGCTTCTTTATCAAGTCATGACATCTATTCTTTTTTTAAATGGGTGCACTATCTGACTGGATCAACTTAGAGCATATTAATTATCAGATCCAACTGAGGGTAACCTTCTCAAAGACATTTTATGCATTCCCTCATACTTAAACTCAAGTTCTAGTACTGAAGCGGCCAAAAAACCCCTTCCAGCACTATTAATTCCTATCATTAGTCATGATATGTATTGTGATTTCAAATGCACATAAACAATATAAAAGAATGAAGAAAAATGAAGTTGAAATGAATGGAGGAAAGGTAATAAATGGGAAAGGGTTAGATCCTAACGAATCACATCTCAGTGGGCACACTGTTCCAGGAGGATTGGGAGCTTGCGGTGGAGAAGTTATTCATTTACTGGGACCCTCCTATTTATATATATATAATATACTGAACTTATTAATACTGTTGCATGCATGGTCTTTATCTTTACTGCCAATCAACCATTCTTTTTTGCTAGTTGCTTCGTAATGGTAGTAAGCCTTATGTTACTTTGTCGCTTTTCAGTATTCATAAACAGATGCAACTTAGTTAATGCTGTGATAATGAATTTATATATATATATATATATAAAATATAATATACAGTCAATATCAACGTACAATACGAAATGCACGCACCGTCCATATCTATCTATACATCTACTTCATCCTGGATAAATCAGTTTTGTACCTAAAATATATGTGCGTGTACGTGCATGCTCACTTCAATTTCCTTAACAGTATGATATTGGATTTTCACATATACATATACATATACATATATATTTCTATATATATACATGCGCCTCCGACCCATATGAACAATTAGAAACATGTATATTATATAACTAAGCTAGTAATTTCTTTTACGTTTACTTAAGATCACTAATATTCATGCAGGTACATAATATATACTTAACATCTAATAAGCTTCTCTGTTGCAGGGACCCATATAGGAGAGAAGGTAGGCCAACAGTTGGTGTGTTTTGAAAAAGTACGGAGAAGAGAGAGAGAATGGAGAGAATAGATAAGAAAGCAGAAGAGATAAGAAGATAAGCTGCTAATTACTTTATTGCACAGAGATTGTGGTCCCTTACCTGTTACATCTCTATTCATGTGTCTCTGATCTACCATTTAATTAACTGGGATTAAATTCACATTCACCCGAATGGCGTAAAACAAGAACTAAAGTGATAGAATAACCTTTGACGTTGTCTGGGCTTTTGTTCTTATACAAAGGGGTCAGTGAAAAGGAAAGGAAATTATGGAAGGACTAATAATAATATAGGGAGGGTCCAGAACTTTCTGAATTTGACAGTGAGCAGTTAATAAAGGGAAACTATAAAAGGGACCATAGACAAGTCTCCTTTGGAGATTGGATCGTGAAAGGGATTTATGAAGGTGCAGGGTCAACTTCATAAATTAATAATCTTCCACTCGTACTTGATAACTAGGTATCATTCATGCATGGACTTCATTTAAATTTTCTATCTTAGCTTCCAACTGCCGCATATAACCTGGATTCAAACAAACCGATACACACTTAGCTAAATCCTCCCACACCATGGTTGAGAATTTCTACCCTTAACCAACCTCCAACTTTTTATCAAGAGGAAAAGTTTCATGGGGGAAGATAATTGTTGTATTGTTTTGTTTTGTCTTCTTTTGAAGCTTTGAATATCAGTTTCTACTTCAGAAAAACCATACACAACACGAATTGATGATCATCAAGAGCTTCATTACTACTCAACAACTTCCATATCTAATTTGAATGGTTCAGATTAATTTTTTCAATTTTTTTAAAAGAAAATTATTTTCATATATACAAAATTTAAAATCAAATTAATCTCTTAAATATCAGCTTTTTAAAAGAAGTTTTTTATTTAAAAATTATTAGGTGAAAATTTAAAATCTAAACCATTAAAACTATATTTTAAACGGAGCTCAACGCAACTATTGATACCATAGTTGCTCATAATCGTGATGAACAAACGAAATTTGCTTCCATATTATGGATTGAGCCCCAAAAGGCCTCTCTCCCTCACACACAAATACGGAAGATAACACTTTAATTTTGAGGAGAGGGCTAGTTACTTGAACACCAGCCAGCTATAATATAAAATGCATGGCGATTGAAAAAATAGAAATAGTCTCTTATATGAATATTATCTTATATTAAGGACTAGAGGGAGTAAAATGGTCGACGTGATGCATAAAGATAAGTATAGAGAAATATTATACTCGTGTTATCTTCTTATTTTCTACCCTTGTCAATTCTAATTTCTAAAGCAATCTGGTTTGGATGTCTGTTTATAAAATTTCAAAATTCTGTTTTAATTCTTTCCAAATGTGGCTGAAACGTTCATTATTTTTCGCCTGCTGCTGCATGGTATTATTTTTCTTATCAACACTATCTGGCGCAAATGGAATTTTGCATTACATTAGGGATCATCTCTTCTTATTTAAATGTCTTCGAGCTTCTCTCATCAAATGGTTACATCATGGTTTGGGGAATTTATTAATCTTATTTTTAACTGCTTGATAAGTGGCCATCAAGCAGGAACTGTGCATCCTTCTTCTTTTTATCATTTTATTTCCTCTATGCCCCATTTGGCAATGTGAAAGAGTTTTTAATGAAAGTGGAAGTGAAAATAGAAGTGGAAGTGGGGATAAAAGTGTGTTTGATATGACTATGGAAGTATAATAAAATTTTTAATTAACACATTCATTTTAAATATGAAATGACCAATTTACCCCTACGAAAAAAACTTTGCCTCCTCTCGAAACAGTTCCAATCACCATCAACCTCCATAGAAAGCTGGCTATGGCGACTTAAAAATTGCCGATGATCATTGTAGAAATCGCTGGCAACTATGGAGGAAGATGATTACAAGAACTAGAATAACTATAAGCAAGAAATCAAACCAAATCAAGTAAGAAAATAGCTAGAAATCGAAGGAGTTAGAAACTAAGACCCCAAAAAAGAAAAAATTGTGAACGAAATCAAAGGAATCCTCCACCGGGGAAAGAGAAGACGAGGAATGAAACTAGAAATAAGAAGGTCCATCATCCTCTGTTGCAAATCTGGAGTCGAAGTGTTGTCTGTCGCCCTTCACACAATGCAAATATGAAGTCGAAGCGCAAGAAAGCAAAGGTTTGTTGTCATGTATCGGAGATCTGAAACAAAAGTGCCATCCATCATCCTTCTCCGTCGTAGATCTGAAGAGGGAGTAGAAGAAAATGAAGGTTTGCTTGTGCCATCCATCAACGTCGTCTACCATCAAAGAGCTATATTGTTGTAGAAATCACAAATCGAAGAGCTAACCATCACCATTGCGATCTTCGCCTTTGCCATTCACCAACGCCTTCACCATCGCCGTCGTTCGTCATCCACGTCGTCATCCTTGCTCTCATTGCCAAATCTAAAAGGCAAAAGGGTCACCATATTTGACTTCCATGGAACTGATCTCAATTCCATCTAGGTGGTGGTTGAAACTCACTTCCATAATTTTTTATGAAAGTAACTTTCACGGGGAAGTGGGTTGCATGGTACCAAAACAATGGAACCTACTTCCATTTTCACTTCTCTACATTGAGTTCTTTGCTACCAAACGGGGCATTAGTGTTTGTCATACCTCTTTCTCTGTATTATAAACTCCGTATCCTTCTTTTAATAATATATCATTGTGTTTATTATGAAAAAGAAGAAGAAAAGAATAGAGGAACAAACTAAATGATAGACAATGAAACTGAAGTAGGTGAGAAGCAGTGGAATGTGAATGATGGTTTTGTCAATGTGGGCTTCAGTAAACAAGTTGGATTGATGTTGAATTCAACTATTTGTGGCCATTATACCAAAAACAAAAAAAAAATAGTTGTGGTCTTTCGGGTAATGAAAAATGGATCCACCATGCCTCTATTAAGTTTCTATCTCCTGAAAGTCATGGTGACATGCATTTTATAAAGGCCCAACGTATACCACTGTAGCAGTTCTCCATAATTTCAAAAAAGAAAAAGAAAAAAGAGGACGGTACCACTATTAAAGTTTTTTGCCGTAGACAGTACAACTATTAATAAAGCAGCAAATAATTTAGAACAGGCGATAAATAATTCAGTCCCCAGCTGAGTGAATTACACAAACATTAAAAATACCATCTACCAGCACCTTCCATTATTTCCCCCTCTTTTTTGAAGAAATGGAAACTGATATCCATTAAAACTCAAAACTCAATATCCAGCTGTACGTAGTTGCTTTCTTTATCAACTTCCATCTGCAATGATAGAGGGCGATATCGCCATCAAGTCCATGAGACTGTTTGGCCAACTTAACGGTAAGTGATTTAGTGTTTGTTTATAACAGTGATTAGAGTCTTTAAAAATAGTTTTTTTTATCGTGCTTTATGGTATACGAGGTAAGTATGTAAGAAAAATTTTATCTCGATTTACGTAAAAAACACTTATAAACTCCTTAAAAGCTATCACAAACATACTTATATCCTCTCTAAATTTATTGTTCACTAAAACTTGTCAATCCCTGCATATATAAGTAATCTAAGCTTCATTCACAACATTTCTGAGACTAATTAATAAGTTAATAGCCTCAATATAATTAAGGGGGAGTTTGAGATAACTTATTTTTAGGTAATAAATGCCTATTACGTAAGTGAAGATAAAACTCCTCTCACATATTTACCTCGTATATCATAAAAAATAATTTATAAGTATTTATAAATAAAAAATAAGCTATGATAAACCAACATTAAAAATATTATTATATGCCCTTTTAGCCCCCAACGAGAAAATGAATAAATAAAGTAAATAAACGACACGATTATTTGCCCCCAAGGCCCCAGATGAACAGCCAGTGAAATGTAATTTAAAAGCACCATTCGTCCTCGCTATCCGCCGCGGCATCTTTAATCTGGACCGTTCTGTGGGGTAACCAAGAGATTGTCTCCCGTACGTGACATCTCATTCATCTCACTTACTCCCTCCCATCCAGCACCTCCCACGCTTACATCTCAAATGCCTCCTCACACATCAAAACGACAAAGCCGCATATCTACCGTAGCTAATTCTGCACCCAACCACACTAGATAACAACGGAACCGCGAAACAGAGGCCCGCTAACAGAGGCACGCTTTCATTGAGACATTGATTATCACAGCTGTACACCAATCCTCCTTCCTCCTCATGTGACCCTCTCACTCTCTCTCTCTCTACCCTGTCTTCTTCCTCTCTCTCTCTCTACCCCCATTAAACCTAAATCTCAATCTCACTCCTCACCCTCACACACCATACTCGCCTTGCCTCTCTCCTTCTCTCTCTACCTTCTTCCATGGCTTCTCTAGCTGTGTTCTCGAAGCTTACCCTACTGGTTTGTCTCGTGATGTGTCTGATTCTGAGCCACAATGTGAGTGGCACAGAGATGGACAAAACGAGCATGAAGCTGATGTCCGATGCTCTGGAATGGCCGACCACAATGTTGCTCAACGATGAGCTGGACGATGCCGGAGAAGAAGCCATGGACGGTGGTTTCAGCCGGAGATCTCTGTACTGGAACAGAATGAGGTACTTCATTTCCTACGGTGCTCTCTCGGCCAACAGAATCCCCTGCCCTCCACGCTCCGGCAGATCTTACTATACTCACAACTGTTTTCAGGCGAGAGGTCCGGTTCATCCTTACACTAGGGGTTGCTCTGCCATCACGCGTTGCAGACGATGAATCTCTTTGTTATGAAGTTTGCTTGTTTTGTGATAATGTGATATTATAGTCATTTATTTAGTGTGTTGTGATTTTCTGGGTTTTGTTGAGGTTAGAGTATGAGACGAATTCGTGGAGGGTTTGTAGCAATAACTTGGACTCGTTGCTGCAGAAATGGAAGTGCCTTCTGTGTTGTCACAAATTTATTCCTTTGTATAAATTATTGGAAACTTTAATTTCACGTCTTTCAGATTATAATATAATGTGATTGTTCTTGATTAACGTTGAGCATTCTCTTGTTTGATTTCTCTAAACTACCATTTTGATCTGTCTTCTGTTTTAGGCTTCTAGTATTATGTCTGGGTGGTAACTGATGTCTGGAAAGTTTGAAATCCAGCTTATTGAAGAAATTATAGATTTATAGATATAGATTAGTCGTTTGAAGTATTTGGACTTAACAGTAATAGATTAATTGTGTCACCAATGACTTTAGATTTTGATTTTCTCTTTTCTCTTTAATCATACTGTCATCATGATTCTGTCATCTTCTAACCGGATCGGTGATTAATTAAATAACCGAAAAAAGAGTTCATCTTTTCAGCTTCCCTTGAAATTAGACAACTGAGAAGATTCAAGTTAGGGCAAGAGAAATAAAGTAAATTCTGAGTATGAAGAATGTCACATCGTGCGAATAATTTGGTAGCTTTCAGTTTCGAAACTCTTTGAACCAACAAAGCCAGCAAAGGGCAAACGCATTGAAAGCAATTTTAATTTTTACGTACTCATGGGTCAACATTAATGGGCTAGCCTATAATGGTTGCCAAGAACGCTATCAACTCTGTTCTGTGAACCTTGTGAAAAGAATCAATATTATGGGTTCAAACTTCAAATTGAAATGGAAGGAGGCAAAAGTGTTTGAGTTCGAAAGCTTTTATTCAGCCATGAAGATTTTTTATTCGCTCGGTTAGCGGTGGAGTATTTATTGTATTATTTGAACGTTTTTCAAAATAAGTACTTAGTTCATTCCCCAACGAATGATTACATCAGACACGGCTTGTCTCATTTTCTCTAATCGTCCGTTGCCATCCTTTTCTAATGAAGTTTTGGTACAAAATATACATGTTGCTCGGTTTTTTTTTTTTTTAAAAAAAAAATAGTATTCACCATCCTAAAATATTTTTTAAGTATCAATCAATACTTTATAATATTTTTTCAAGATCCTGAAATATTGCACCAAAAATTACTTTAAAAAGTCAAATATTACAAAAAAATATTTTGGATGCTAGATACAATAAAAATTAGTTTAACATACTTGGTGTTATTAAAAAAATATTATAGGGTATTTGATGCTAGATATTGGGTGGTATTTAAAAATATTTTATTGTGGTGAGGTGAGTACAACAAAAATCATTTTAGGATCTTGAAAAAATATTTTAGAGTACTGACTGGAATTAAAAAAATACTTCAGGATTCTATAATACTGAAAGATTATTTTAAGATCTTGTGATACTTCAAGATAATGAGTACTGTCTTTTTTTTTTAAATGCAAGTGAGAACTGAGGAGCATATGAATTTTGCACCAAAACGGTACCGTTTCATAGAAATGGATGCAACGGACCATTAGAGAAAAGGACGCAAGCCGTGTCTGATTACATCCATCAACACAGCAAACTTCATCAAACCTCACTTCTTGTTCCACAAGTGGAAGTTGATTAATGATACAAGCATTCTCTATCCTACTAACAGATACCACAGATCCTCTCTGTTCTTACATCCTATGTCTCAGCGATACCTGTCAATCCCTAAGAATAAATCTCCTTATCTCATCAATGATGATATCTAAAAAGGGTGGTCATGCACACACCCTTGTAAAATTATATCAATAGCCTCTACATAATCAGAACAAACAACGATAAACCTATAGCCTCTATTCCAACGTTAGTGAAGATTATTTCGAATCCCCAAAACCTCTACAATTGCTAGAATAAATGACCGCCAAATAAATGATAATGGGTTTATAGCCTATTTGGGGTGTCTAAAATGTACGCTTTGTTCTCTAATTTTTAAGGCGATTAAATCCGAACTAGTCACTAAACTGGTTATGATACTAAGGTAAGGGTCAGTGGGTTAGACCAGAGTCATACCGAAGCTAACCCGAGGTTAAACCGATGAGAAATTGAAGATTTTAGGATTATTAATATGAGATTCTAAAGAAAAAAATCAAAAATATTGATTTTTTTAAATAAAATAAAATCAGACAAGACCGGGTCACCGGACTGAACCGGTTTATTAGACGGTTTGGCGGTTTCCGATCCGGAACGGCAGGTCCAATCCGGGTTTGAGTACTCGACTAATTTTATATGAGCTTTTATTTTGATACTTTATTTTTTAAAAAAAAAAAAATTTGTTAGTTTAATAACATTAACCTCGTTGCTCTCAATTGATGATGTTTTGTAACAATAATTGTCATTTTGAAAAGTAAACATAACATGTCAGTATTTAAAAGTAAACTCAACATGTCAGCTTTTAAGAATGTTTTGTTAATATTTAAAATTTCAATGTCAATATTTTTTTTTAACACTGGAAAATTATATTAGAATATAATAAGTTTTGTTATTGGCCGTATTGGGCCTTTGTTGTATCCAAAAGTGTAGTGTTGGGTATCTGGCAATATTTAAACCTGGATCACAATGATTAGTAGTTGTTAGCAGTGACTTTCGTTTTGGAGCCCATGAAGCTGTTCGATTCTTTTCCCCGACTGTCTACAAGCCTCTTTTTTTCAGAGTTTTGAAAACCGGATCAGACCGACCAATTCTGATCCGAAATTGGCCAACTGGTGGTCTGACCGGTTCAATCCAGTAGTTAACCCCTGTTCAATCTGTTTTTTGTAGTTTGACTGGTTTTTTTTTTTAATATTTTATTCAGAATTTTAAATAAATAACCCTGAAATATTCACTTCCTCGCCAGTCTAGCCTGATTTGACTCCAATCTTATCCAATGACCCTTGATCCAGTACCTTTACCAGTTCAGTAGTCGGTCCGGGTTTCAGAAGCTTGCTTTTTTCACTGTGGTACATCTGTTATGGGTGTTGCTAACATTAAAAAAAATAATTGGTGTGAACCCCACAAAGGCAGGAGTTAGCGGAAGTTTTCATGATTTAACCGAACGGACATTTTTGCCCTATTTACAAAAGTTTATGGATATTTTTACACAAAAAAAAATGTTTATGATATCAGACTTACTTTTGAAAAAAATTTATGGATATTGTTGCACCTTAATCCTAGAGAATATCAGGATGCCAGATGAGAGTGGAGTATAAAAAGTTTGTTATAATTAGATTTCATTTCATATAAAATATTACTGAGTATAACAAATATTTAAAAATCTTATTAAAGTTTTTATGTTTTATAACAAGGGTACATCAAATCATACACTAACATGAATGTGAATGGAGTGCTGAAATATATACAATGGAAATTGTGATTAAAAACAAGGCAACGATGGATATGAGATAGTATAAAATTTATGGTGAGAAATGTTATTTAAAAGTTATGAAAAGCAAAACAGATCTCCTAAAATGTACTCCTATGTAGTTGTGAGGAATGGAAAGAAGATAGTAACGTGAAACAAACAGTGGAACGAGAAACTCACATAAGTGAAGCAAATACATATGTATGGAACAGGAGTAGCGAGTGAAGGGAGGCAAGTGGCTATAATTAGAAAGACAGACAGAATGGGATGTTTGAATGAACTGCACACCAAAACGATATGATTGCAGAGTTTGGATGAAATAGCAATCAAGTTGATAGTAAGTGAGAGTGTGACTGTGTGAGATGTTAGGCGTGAAAGGCGTCTAGATTCGGATTCCCTCATGTTGTTGTGGCGCCCCAGCATCGCAAAATGCAGCGCAACCCTTTCTTTTCATGTTTTTTTTAAAGGGTCATATAATCTTTCGTTTCTTAAAGGGTAAAATAGTCTATATATTTATTTAATGATAGAGACCAATGTTTTAAATAGAATGAAATTTGAGGGGATCAAAACCAAAATAAGGATAAATTTAAGGGATCAAATATTATATTAACCATTTTTGCAAAAAAACAAAAGTAATCAATAATAAACATGCTCTTTTCCTATCATCGTTCTGCCCTTTTCAATGCACTTTTGTAACTTTAAGATGGCATGGTGACTTCAATCATATTTTTTCAAGTTTAATATTAAATCAATCTTTAATATAATTTTCACTTTAATGAAAAATTGAAATATAAAATATTCCCTCCGGTTCACAATATAGGGCACTTCTATAAAAAAAAGGCATGATTCACAATATAAGTCACCTTTTGTTTAATTAATGCTCTTATTTTTTTTGTCTCTGTAATTAATACTCATTTTCCAATTTTGTACCACTCATTATATCCCCTCTCTCTAAAATAACACTCCCAATCCAATTAAACGCATTCCTCAAGAAGGATAAAAGTGGAAAAAAGTTGCATTTTAAAACATATTAAATGACTTAACTATCATTTTCTTGTTTCCCGTGGTATAGTTAAGGTGCCTTATATTGTGGACCAGAAGGAGTAGATATTATATTAAAAACTAAAGGTAATACTCTCTCCTGTCCTAATTATAAGATAAAGTTGACTTTTTTGGAGAAATTAATGAAACTAATTAAATTCCTTTAGGGTATTTATATATTTATTTTTTTTCTTCAAACTATTTCGTTTAACTAATAAATTAATATATAATCTAAAAATATATAAGATATGATATGATTAAATAACTTATTTAATTTTCTTAATCTCTCAAAAAAAATATTAACTTTATCTTAAATTATTTAAGATAAGAGGTAGTAGTACATTATGGGCTCATCATTTCATGCACCTATCTCAGACGTTCCTACCTGTTGGAGTGCATTGAACGCAGCAACGGGCGAACCTCGTGGGATATCTTAATGTGATGCTTTGCTTGCTCCAACTTTGAGCTTCGTAACTAACTATAACCACCCCTTTACATCATCAACATGCTCCTCTATCTGATTCAACTCGCCCCATTTTGATAAGATCCTCGCAACATATAATATAAATGCAGTGCATGTGCTATGTCGGGTTCGGGTGCTCCCTCCAATAAAGTGGGCCCAACCTGCTTCACCCTCAGCCTACAATCACAGTTGACGTGAGATGTCGCCTTTCTTCTTCCATCGCTCCAAATCGGGTGCTCAAAACTCGAGACGGGGGCGGGAAACCCAATTCCGGTTTTCGGTCTTGGTTTTTTTTTTTTTTCCATTTCGGTTTTTTTGTCAGAATGTAAATTGCATCCCAGTCATGATATGTGATCGAAGAATCCCGGCTTTTTTTTTTAGAAAATTAAATTTAAAAATTTTATTATATTAATTAAATTCTCTATATTCTATTATTTAAATTAATCATTTAACAACTAACAAAATCATGATAATTATACAAATGGATCTAGAATTAAAGAATAGTATTTTTATCATCATCATCGGTATTGTTTTTATACATTATATAGTTAGGATTGATATCACGATATATATTATTTAACTCCAACTAAAAATACATATCTTATCAAATAATAACTTAATTTATAGGGTAAAAAATATATAAAAAAAATGATAACTTAATTTATAATATTAAAAAAAAGGGACTGGGATCTCAAGGGTGATTCCAGTCCTAGTCCCGATTCCTGGCCTGAACGGTAAATTCTCATATCAAAATGTCTGAGATCGGGCCAGGATGACTGAGACGGGGATACTTAGAATACCCCTAGCTCCAAATTAAAGCCAAACAACTAAATGAAAACATGTGTAGTTTGTTTTTAATTTGAAGTATTCAATTTTTGAAAAATGGTGTACAATTAAAAATTATAACATTTTTTATCTATAAAATATTAAAATGTCACTTATTTTATGTAAAGTCTAATAATTTAAAGAGATAAATAAAATATTTGGGAAGTGGAGGAGTCAACAAACATCCCTCTCCTATATTGATGGGTGATATGTAAATAACTTTTAATTTCAAGTGTCTTAACTTTGATGAATTCTTAAGATCCAACTCACCCAAACATTTTGTTTTTTTTTAAGAAAAAAATCTTTGATAAATATCAGAAGGGCAAGGCAATTATGCATTCACCTTGCAATATAATCCACTACGTAGACAAATGGAAGCCGTTCGCATATATTGCTCCAACTTGAATCGTACCCATAATGCTCCCTGATATTTTAAGGGGCACATATTCATTATTTTAAAATAATAATAATAATACTAATGGTAATATATATTTTGTCGTAATGGGTTGGGATTGTGGTTTTGTAACATGTGCAAGTGATGGAACTTGGAAGGTGCCAAAGAAACATGCTCCTCTCTATTCACTATTCAATATTCACTCACAAACGTGTTTGATCACTCACCCTTCCTAATTTGTTATTCGTGTCTTTCACATACGCTCTGTATCTTAAATCTAATTAAAATAAAATTAAAGTAAATGATATATGAACTTTCAAGATAAATTTATATCTTAACAAAAATAATATAGATGACATGTGGATTGTCAATTTAGAGCCCGTTTGGTTCAACCCCATTGCATGCCTGCAATGGTAATCATGATTGCATTACCAAGAGAAGAGTGTTTGGTTGCTCTTTAGCATGGTAATAGGGTTTACCATGGTAATGATGATTATCAAAAAATTGGTAATCCTCATTCATACCTCCCCCCTATGAATCCTCATTACCATCCCATTGCATGGTCTAAAAAGTCCAATTTACCCTTTAGTTTCCCTTGTCTTTATTTTACTTATTTCATTTCACTTGCCGTATCACGTCACAACTGCCACCGCCACAACCTCTTCCTCTTCCACCACCGTCACCTCTACCTTCTGCCGCCGCCACTACCTCCTCCGCCGCCGTCACCTCCACCCGCCGCCGCCGCCCTCGGCCCCGCCACCTGCCCACCGCCACCACCTTCTCCTCTGCTGCCACCCTCACCCCCACCGCCCGCCGCCACCGCCACCATCACCATCACCTCCTCCGCCGCCATCAACCAACCACCCACCACCACCTCTTCCACCCCCCGCCGCCCGCCGCCGCCACCACCTCCTTCTCCACCACCACTACCACCCTCACCCCTGCCGCCCCCACCGCCCACCACTACCTCCTCCACCCCCGCTGCCCACCGCTACTACCACCTCCTCCTCCACCGCCACCCCTGACCACTGTCGCCGCCGCCGCCGCCACCCCCGGCCCACTGCCACAACCACCACCTCCTCCACCCCCCGCCACCACCACCTCCTCCTCCCTCGCCACCCCCATCATTGCCACCGGCACTACCTCCTCCTCCTCCATCCCTATCGTCGCCGGCTTGTAACTATTTTTTCTACAAAGATTATATTAATGGGTAAAATAGACTTTGTGTAATATATTAATTTAAATAATTGTTAAAATATTAACTCATTGCACGTTGCTTAAAAATCAAACCAAACACTACCCTTGTAATTAATATTTCATTGCATTACAATTGCATCGCATTGCACTGCACCGCATGGTGTAATGAGATCGAACCAAACGGGCCCTTAGTATATCTAATCAACTAATAGTCAAAATTAATTGGGATAATAATCATGACAAAATTGCTCCATTTTTAACATTTCCGAAATAAAGTTTCCCTTTAACTCTTAAAACAAAAATTAAAATGACATCACAGCACACTCCAAAAATTTCCAATAATTCCTCTTCTTCCTTTTCTTTTTAAAAAAAAAAAAAACAAGATTAGGTATTTTGAAATGAGCCATAAACTAAGACATGCCCCTGCCATATACAAGCTCTGCGGGTTGCCCTGACCTTCATTCTCCAACAGCATCAAGTCAACATTCCATATCGGTACCTTTGACATTGTAAACTTATTAGGCCATCTCATATAAAAATACTTACTAATTAAGATTAAAAATGTCCCTTGTCATCTATCTTACCTTATGCAGAATGTCTATATACTCCCTCCGGTCCTAAATATAAGACAAAGTTTATAGTGCAATTTACACTACAAACTTTGTCCTATATTTAGGACCGGAGGTAGTATTATTTAAATACTGTGTAGGTTTTAGTTCTTCATAAATGCAAAGTTATACTTAATAATAATAATAATAATAATAAAAAAGACATGCCCATACCAACTCATCTCTAGGAGGTGATTTACGGCCCAACACCAACTGATTGGGATTTGGAATAGAATCAGAAATTCCTTTCTTATCCCACAATCCCCTCCCTCCCACTATCTGATAGAATCACTTTCAGTTGGCTCAAAACTAAATAACGTCATATTTTTAATTATTTTATAAAAGCAATAAGTACTAAAAAAATAAAACAAGGAACGTAAGTCGGAAGTAAAGCTGACATGGAAAATAGGGGGAAAGAGTGGAGGTGGAGGAGGAAGCTCTGAATGAAAATGCTTGTGTGTGAGCATCGTAGTTTATGACACCAAGTAACTTGTGAGGTCCAATCACGTTTTTTCCCTTTTTTCCTTTTACTTTTAATTTCTTTTTTTTTTTTTTTTGTCTGGTCCTTTTGGACGGGTGAGACGGTGACTTTTTACGACCACTTGAGGTGTTTGGGTTTTAAAGCAGTCTGCGTCGCAATCTTTACTTCAAGCTTACTTTGTACGGTCAATATTCTATTTGTGTTTTTGTTGGTCACTAATATTTGATTTCACGAGACTTGAAGAATTCTTTCATGTAGCCTTATCATCTTGGGTGGCCTCCATCACTTATTTTGCAAGTAGCCTCCCTCAGCCTCTAAAGACAACTTTTTCCTCATCCTCATTATCTTCCCTATAAAATTCCTTTCCTTCCCTATTTGCTTTCCCTTTTCCACTCCTTATTTTGATCACACACTTACATCTTTGATTTTATTGTGAATATACCTATATTACGCATATATTCTATGATGAGCTTTTGTGTGTTTAGACAAAAATTGAACCCTGTGACAATGGGATAGGAGTATATTGTACATAATTTTTTATATTTTAGTGTAATAAATGTTAGTGTCGGCTCTTCTAATTCAAAAAAAAAAAAACCAACGGCATGGGGTGAGTGGCCCATCACTCTCATAACTTGACTGATTTTTTCTTAAAAAATATAGTTTTGTTGCATGATGTATTAATAAAAGATAATCTTCATACCAATGGGAGTTGATCCAAGTGGTAAGCGGCTTGATTCTGTTTAAGCAAGGTCTCGGGTTTGAGTTTTGTGTATGCAGAAAATTTCGATTGGGAGACTCTCTCACCATAGCCAGGTGCGAGACGGGGGTCGGATCCAAATGTAGTCGGGACAAAGTTTCGGTGAACTGGGTGGATAACCAAAAAAAACAAAAAAGATAATCTTGACGTACCTTAGACAAGAGGTAGATTTATCAAGAATAGAAACTCACTCAAGAAAAATTACCCTCATTTGGATAAACTATATTCCAACTTGAATTAGTGGTACATTCATAAACACATTTGCTAAAATTACATAAACTAATCCTCTACGTTTTGTTTCACCTGTCAACAGTCAACTTATCCTCTACTTTCAAAACGACACTTTTGTATATTTCTTAACATAGTTAGGAATATTCGGTTAAAAATTCTAAAATATATAATATAATTATTTGTAAATTGTAATTATGTTGAAAATTTTAAAATTATCAATGTCCACTAATATCTACTCACCCAAATTTTTAAAAATTTAAATAATTAAGTATGATAAATATTTGAATAAATTATTTTTTTTAAAATATTGTATTAAATTTAATGGAAAAATATATAAAAAAATAAGCATAAGCCGTATTGACTAATTTATCCCTCACTATACTAAATCAATATTTCATTAAGTTATTCTTCTGTATTACGTTTTTGAAATATTATTTTAACTAAGTACATAACTACATAAGTCAACATTTTAAATATATATATATATATATATATGAATAAGAAAGTTAAAAAAATTATGCATTAATTTTTTTGGGTAATATAAATAATTTTTAAACAAAATTTATATTTAAATAGAATAGTTTAATCCAAAATATATGAATTAATGGTTAACTAACGGGGGGATTAAAATGAAATCTTAAGAATAGAAGGGAAGCTTTGCGTTAGATAACTTTTAATTCTAGGGCAAGTTAATGAATTTTACCTTATAAATAATAACGACACATTGACACCTAAGCTAAATATGATATTACGTTAAATTTTATTCAATTGATAGACCCGTGATTTGGATCAACGAACGACATAAAAACGACAAATACAGCCCTTGATTTCGTTATTAAGTAAGGATCAGCATTAATTCCACCATGCATGCATGGAATTATATTGAATAATTGATTTTGGCTTTTTCAATGGGTGTTAAATAAAATTATTTATGGTTTTCATCGCGTGCAGTGGCACTTGAATAACACACTAAATAATATTCTTTCTTTTTTTCTGGTCAACGTACAAGAGGAGAATAAACAAAACAAAGAAAAAGACCCGACGATACGCAGTTGCCACTCTAATTTTAAAACGCGTGTCAACCTTTGAGTGTGTGTTTGGTTGGGTTTATATTTAGACAATAAGTCCTTATTACGTAAACTGAGATAAAACTTCTCTCACATACTTACCTCGTATACCGTGAATCACGATTTATAAATATTTATTGCCTAAAAATAAGCTATTCCAAATGAACACTAAATTTACATACAACAATTAAATTAAATTCAATGTATCAAAAGGTAAGCATCCATTAATTTGGAGCATCAAAACTTAATTACTTGACCCGCTTTATGGAGGCTTATCCTCTTTTTGACGTTTTGACGCCACCAATCATTAGGCATATTCCTAATTCATACTCTGGATATTCAGTTAGAAATCATTTTGTCCAAGATTTTAAACATTAACAATTAATTAAAAAGTTGTATTTATCACTTTAAAAACACTAATTTAAAACAATTTCTTATTCTTAACCTACGGGCTAGATTAGGATGAGCATATGGCTAAGCTGATCATGGCATCACCTAAGTAGGCGTTTGTTTATTATAATATATATGTGATAATAAAATTACTTGCCCAATATTTTTATACCTATTTAATTTTCTTGATGAATTACTAACTTTAAAGTTAACGTTGATATGGTGGGTGTTTAGAAAGTTTCCAAAATTAGGTTTGCGCAACCTGAGATAAAATTCCTCACACACACTTACCTCGTAAATTGTAAAAACCAAACTTTGTCTGTATTAAGTAGCAAGTTGTGTTAAGTTTTTTTTAAAAAAAAAAAAAAATCATAACTCTATTTTAAGGTGCCATTGAACTAGAAGGCCTCGATGCACAAGTTGCGAAGTTAGCGTATGGCCAGATTAGAATGCTCAGGGGGATCACTCCTACTTAGTAGGCATGTGTCTATTATAATATATATGTGATTTAAAAAATTAGTTGCCTAATATTTTTACCTCAATTTAATTCTTTACTGAATTGCCAACTTCAAAGTTGATGTTGAAATGGATGAAGCAGTAAATTGTGAATCACGTGCCTATTATACTTATAAAGAATTCAAATTTACAACCCTAGGCTTGTGAAAGAGCTAAAAAGAAGTTTGGTGTCATTAAACTAGATGAGTTCAGTTGTGAAGTTAAGGGTGTATTTAGATTAGTTTTAGAGAATAGTTTAAAAAAAAAATTTTGATTTTAGAGAGTAGATTTTGAAGAATAACTTTTAAAAAGGTTTTAAAAAAATAGCTTCTAAAATTCTTAGTTTTCAACCTTTAAACTATGGTTGTAAAAAATTTAAGAGTGTTTAAACACATTAACTCAAAACATGATTTTAAAGGTTAAAATTTATTTAGGGTAAAACAAGTGTTTGGGGACTTTATTTTTAAAACTATGATTTAGACGAAAACCATTATTTTAAAAGTCAGACAAAACACACTAAAAAGATGGAGTTCTGGAAACAGACACACATGAAAGAAATGTAAAATTGGGTTCATTGTAACTTGTTGGGACAGCGCACACGTTGCTATATTCATCAAGTCACAATCCAAGTCGCGTGAGATCTTCACTTAAAGAAGGAAAAGATCTTGAGAGACGTAACTTAACCTTAACCTTATGCACCGTATCAACCACGTTCAGATAGTGTGGTTCCTTCCTTCCTCCATCAATCTTCAATCATTCATTGTTTCAACCTATTTCGGAAACCCCAAAAATATCCTCGTATATCACGTGTTTCTTTCTATCCTCTCTTGATTTTTATTCATGTCTTGCATCCCCCTCACTTTTCAGCTATATATATATACTCACATAATGCTCCATGTTCCTCACAACTTCTTGTTGTTGCTCACTGTTACTTGTTAACTTGTCATCTTCTTCTTTAATTTTCTATCTCCCTTCTTCTTCTTCTTATTCGCCTGAAGCTAAATAACATGTCTTGGGTTCGAGGGAACTTCATCGGAAGAGGAAGCTTCTCCACCGTTCACCTAGCAGCACCCACCACAAACAGTGTCTTTGAGATTGCTGCCCCCACCGCTGTTAAATCATCGGAGGTTTTGTTCTGTTCTTTTCTCAAGAACGAGAAGGAGGTGCTGGATTGTCTCGGATTTTGTCCACATATTATACAGTGTTCTGGGGACGGATTTAGCATCGAGAATGGTGGGGAGTATTATAATTTGTTTTTGGAATATGCCGCCGGTGGTAACCTTGCAGAACACATCAAGAAACAGGGCGGTCGGTTGCCGGAGGCCGATATCCGGAGGTATACGATGTCGATTGTGAAGGGAATTCAGCATATACACGCTAAAGGATTTGTTCACTGTGATATCAAGCTTCAGAACATTCTTCTGTTCGACAATGGAGATGTCAAAATTGCAGACTTCGGCCTCTCGAAGAGAACAGGGCCGAGAGAAGAAAAACAGAGCAGGGAAGAGAAACAGAGTGAATGGAGGGGAACTCCTCTGTTTATGTCGCCGGAATCGGTGAGAGACAACGTGTATGAATCTCCGGCCGATATATGGTCTCTTGGTTGTGCTGTGGTGGAGATGGTGACCGGAAAGCCCGCCTGGAATAGCTCGAACGGGTTGGAATTGAGTAATATTTATTCACTGTTGCTTCGAATTGGGGTCGGAGAAGAACTGCCGGAAATTCCAGAGGAGTTATCAGAAGACGGGAAGGATTTTCTGAGGAAGTGTTTAGTGAAGGATCCGGCGAAGAGATGGACGGCGGAGATGCTTTTGGAGCATCCCTTCGTAAAGCAGGACGGTGAAGAAGAATCGTCGCCGAGAACTCACTTCGATTTTCCAGATTGGGTTTCGAGCACGAGTAGTTTGGCTCCGAATTCGCCGGAATCCGACGAGTGGCGTGAGTGGAAATTTGATACGTCGTCGAGTTTTACTAGTTTCTGTTCGCCGGCTGATTGGCTCCGACAAGTGGCGACGGACGAGAGACCAAATTGGTCGGAATCGGAATCTGAACGTTGGGTGGTTGTTCGGTGAGAATAGAATATCAAAGCAGTGCCGGAGAAGCGGAGTCCTCGACCTCGAAGGATGTCTGCTTCGATTTTGATTCTTTTTTTTAAACAAAAATTTTTGGGAACATTCATTCAGTGATGACAATTGAATTAAGGTGGTAAATTACATAGGATCAAGGAAGTGATCACTGATTAGAGTTGATTTAAGAATTTTCACAGGTCCAGTGTACAGACAAAAAAAAAAAAAAAACAGGCTCCAGGTTAATTGATTACAATATACTACCAGTTTTGGGATTTTGAGCTTGCATCCCCCCCTTTGTCCGTGGAGAATTCAGCTTGCTTGTTTAATTAACAGAACTCTCTAACTCGGAATTTATGAATATTAAAGGAAGCTAAGCCATAAACATGGATTTTAAATAACAGTAACAAATATTTTTTAGGTGAATTGCTAATAAATACATTTTTGATAAATTAATTGCTGAATCCTATTATGAAATATTTGTTGTACATAACGGAAGATATTTCGCACACAATAGAAGATTGTTTGCACATTTATATGAAATATTTTTACACACACAGAAGATCACTTGCATGTTTGGTAACAATCAGCAATTAATTTGCCCCAAAGATTTTTTTTTTTTTGCACAATTCTCCCGATTTTTTTTTTTTTAAAAAGGCGTTGCATCCCATTTTTAAATATTTTACAGGATGCTTCTTGTCACTCTGATCATGCCAAAATTATTGTTGTACCTTTTATGTGTTAACTGAAAATTGGAGTATACATTTGATCCAAATTCATCCCCCTCTTTGATATTACTTGTAGGCTTCAGCCACTTTTCATACGATGACGACACCAATACTTATCACGTTTTGATGCACACTTGTTTCCTCTTGTTTCGTGGAAAAGAAAGGATAACGGTAATTAATAAACATCAGTTAACTATGTGCCAGCCGCCGCCGTAGCAACTTCTTTATTACATGCTCATACCAAATCACTGTTGCACATTACATGTGTTGATGTTAAACACAAGTTCATACAGATACTTATTGCGTGTCGATGCCGAATCCAACCGTAAGTACTTCTACGTGCCAGTTAGATCCAGATCATCTAAAGGTTAACTGAATTTCGAGTTTTAAATTTGTAGCTTCTTAAACAACATTTTCATTTTTGCAGTTATCTCTGTTTTAGATTTTATATCTATTAATAGCGTAATAATTCTAAAACTTAGTTCATTAATATAATGTTATGTACAGATATATATATATATATATATATATATAAGTAAATACATTTAAAAATCAATGTAAAATTGTCATTCATTTCCTAGTTTCCTGATAGTAGGGGATATGATTATTGACTTCTAACACTTCTCTTTAAGTTAGAACATATATATTGATCATGCCCAATTTGTTACAAAGATATTGAATCCATGTTCCATTTAAGACTTTTGTCAAAAGATCTGCTAGTTGGTCGTCGGATCATATATGTCCTGTAAATATAATATTTTCTTTGATATTATCACGAATGAAATGACAGTCAATTTCAATATGTTTTGTTCGTTCATGGAACACAAAGTTCAATGCTATATGAAGTGTTGTTTTGTTGTCACACCATAGTTTTTCAGACAATGTCGCAGTGATGCCAATTTCTTTTAAGAGTTGAAATACCCACACAATTCTTGTACTGATTGTGACATGGCTCTGTATTCCGCTTCTATGCTTGATTTTGACACGACTCCTTGTTTCTTACTTTTCCAAGATATCAAATTTCCACCAACAAACACCCAGTAACCCGTAGTGGATCGCCTTGTAGCCTTGATTCTACATAATCTGCATCACAAAAACACTCGACTTTAGTACACCCATAATCTGTATAAAGAATACTAAGACTTCAAGAACCTTTCAAATAATACAAGATATATTCTAAAGCTTCTCGTTGTGCCATTGTTGGTGATGCCATGAATTGGCTAAGCCTACTGACTGAGAAGGTTATATAAGGACGAGTTATTGTTAGGTAATTCAGCTTCCCAATGAGTCTTCTATATCTTTCAAGAAATGGAAACGGTTTCAGTTTCTTTGGATCAATCTTCTTCTTCAAATCATCAGGAAGCTCATCAAACATACTAGCATCAAGATCTAGGAAAGGATTCAAAATCATGAGAATGTTGCTTGGTGCAGCTCCAAACTTTCCAGTCTCCTTTAAGAGACTGGGAACATAGTTCCTTTGACTCAAAAGAATATTTTTCTTGCTTCTCAAAACTTCAGTACCAAGAAAATACTTTAGTGACCCCAAATCTTTTGTCTGGAAATGAGAATTTAGGAAGATTTTAAGTTCTGAGATTCCAAAAATGTTACTTTCTGTAATCACAATATCATCAACATATACTACTAGAAGAATCATGCTTGCATCATATTGCTGGTAGAACACAAAATGATAACACTTTCTTTGAATTAATTCAAACTTCTTGACTACATCATATAATCGCTCAAACTAGGCACGATGGCTTTGCTTTAGACCATACAATGACTTCTGGAGGTAGCAAACTTTCCTATTCTTCCCCTGAGCAACGAACCTATGTGGTTGCTCTATATAAACTTCTTCAAGGAGATCACCATTCAAAAATCCATTCTTAACATCCAACTGATGTAAATCCCAATGATAGGTGGTAGCCAGGGAGACAAGAAGACAAACGGAGGTTAGCTTAGCCGCAAGAAAGAAAGTCTCGGAATAATCAATATCATAAGTTTAGGCATACTCTTTGAAAACAAGCCGAGCTTTTAACCGTTCCAAAGAACCATCAGCCTTAGTTTTAACAATAAACACCCATTTACATTCAATGGCTTTCTTCCCAGGAAGTTGAACAACAAGAATCCAGGTACCAGCTTTTTCAAAGGCTATAAGTTCTTCTTCCATTGCTGTACGCCAACCAGGATGAGTCAAGGCTTGGTGAAGGGTAGTAGGGGTGGAGATGGAATCAAGGGTGGCCATAAGTGAAGAGGAAGGAGGGGACAAATTTTGGCAAGAGACAAAGGAGGATATAGAATAGGTACAATCATCATATATTCTGGGAGGATAACGAGGACGGGTACCTTTCAGGAGGGCAATAGGTAGGTCAGGAGAGGGATCAACAACAAAATCAAGGGCAACTAGGTTAGGAACATCAATGGGAGGATCTGGGGAAACAGGAACAGAAACAAAGGAGTCATTACCAGAATCCGCCGGCGAAGCAGTGACTGGTGATGGCAAAACATTGCTAGTATAAGCATCATTGATGATATTAGGTTCTGGAACAGCAGCCTGTACTGGTGAGAGAGGGACATGATAAACCAAGACATCATCAAACTCAGCAATGACAGATGGAGACTCAGAGGAGGTCGAAGATGCAAAGAAAGGAGAAGACTCGTGAAAGATCACATCAGTGGACATAAGGTAACGACGGAGATCAGGAGAGTAATTCGATAACTTTTTAGAATTCTAGAATAACCAAGAAAGAAACATCGTAAGGATCTGGGATCCAATTTACTGATACTTGGACGAACATCCCGAACAAAACAAACACAACCAAAGATTTTAGGATCAATAGGAAATAGCTCAGTGGTGGGAAACAGAATGGAGTACGGAATATCTCCACGAAGAACAACCGAAGGCATGCGATTTATGAGAAAGTAGGCTGTAGAAATGGCATTGGCCCAAAAAATTTTAGGGACAGAGGAATAAAACATGAAAGCTCGAGCAAATTCTAAGAGATGTTAGTTCTTTCTTTCAGCAACACCGTTTTGAGCAGGGATATCAACACAAGAGGATTGGTGAAGAATACCATGACTTTACATGTACTTGGTGAATAGGGCGGAAAAATATTCTTTTGCATTATCGCTTCATAAAATTTTCACAGGAGTGTTAAACTGGGTTTGAATTTTAGCATAGAAATGACGAAAGTGAGTAAATAATTCAGAACGCTGTTTTATTAAGTAAAACCAAGTGGTTCAGGAAAAATCATCAACAAAAATGACAATAACGATAACCAGTTTGAGATAGGATTGAACAGGGACCCTAAACATCAGAATGTACTAACTCAAACGGGGACACAACTCTTTTATTGACGCGAGGTGCCAAATGAACATGATAGTGTTTGGCAAACTGACAAGACTCACAATTTAAAGCAGACACAGAAGAGAATTAATGATACAATTTTTGGAGAGATGACATAGACATATGACCTAGATGACAATGCATTTCAAATAGAAATGACCCAACATAACGTGGCACCTGTTCGTCAAGGATATAATGGCCACCGGATTCATAGCCCTTATCAATAACCTGCTTCGTCATGAGATCCTGAATCAAATAATGGTCAGGAAATAGTGTGATAACATAATTTAATTGTCGAGTAAATTTACTAGTAGACAAGAGATTAAAAGCAAGATCAAGGATATGAAGGATAGATGATAAAGAAACAAATGGGGTAGGTCTGATAGTGCCAAATCCGAGAACATGAGATTAAAAACTATTGGCAATGGTTATACTAGAGGGTTTAGCATAAGGTGGATATGAAGAGAACAAATTTTGTTACTTGTTATATGATCAGTTGCACCGGAATTGATAATCCACTTTGAGAAAGAAGTGGCAAGGCTAGAAGTAATGTTACCTATAGTAACAACATCTGAAGATCTAGACTTAGATTCAGCCATCATCAAATAAGAAGATGTACCAAACAGCAAAGGTGCAATGACAACAAACTCTCAGAGCAAGAATAAGAGAATTACACAATCATAAATTGCGGCAACAATATGAAATATCCCAAATGAGGCTTCATGATCCTCCAACCACAACAACAAACATCACACTAGTGACCAAATGGAAATTTACCAGAAATATCCCAAACGATGAATAATAGCAGCTGAATGAACAGTAACCGTCAGTGGAAAGTAATAGTGCCAAAAAGCAAAGGAGCACAGATTCTTAAATCAAAGAAATCAAAGAGTATAATACTAATACTCAATCAGAGGCTAGCCCAAGAGTCCAATAGGCACACAATCACAAAATGGACGTCTAAGCCACTAGATGTCATAGCATCACCGAATGGGAAAACACCCAACCAAAACAAAGCTCAAAAGGTATCACAACGGAGATAAATACCAAGATGTACCCTACAATCCAAGGTGAGAATTAGATGACACAACCACTGGGGATGGAACGGGCTCGAGAAAACGATCAAAAAACACCTAGAACGCGCCAGAAAAGCTCTCCGGAAAGCACCCCATGCGCAGGCGAGTGGTTCAAGCAGCGGAGGGTCTGGAGGCATGTGAAGTCACACACGTCGTCGTATTGGGATGTTGTTTGAGGGTTGGGCCGATCTGAGTTCAGGGAATAGGGTGGTGGGGCGCGTGTTCCTAGAAGGTAATCTGACGAAAGGAGATTTGAAAAAACTTCACACAAGCCAGTCACTGAAAACAATGGAGGTCGTTGGAAAAATAGAACAAGCCAAAATCTTGAAAGGCTTTGATACCATGTAATCATTCTAAAACTTAGTTCATTAATGTAATGTTACGTCCAAATATATATATATATATATATATATATAAGTAAATACATTTGAAAATCGATGTGAAACCGTCATTCGTTTCCTAGTTTCCTAACGATGGGGGATATGATTATTGACTTCTAACAAATAAAATTTTAAAGATATTTAAGAAACGATAAATTAAATCTAGACTATTTAATTTTAGTTTTAAGAGGACATATATCTAACGAGGATCCAAGCCAATTTCATGTAAAGATTACCTTGGCCTACTCTCAAATGCATACATACTCAATATACACGTGTGTGTGTGTGTAATCGCTTGTCTTCCTTTTACATGTGAGAATTAAACTGCCGATCAAAATGAAATAGGAATGAGAATCCTAAAGCAAATTTTGCTCGCAAGTTTGCATAATTAAAATTTTGAGTAAAAAATCCAAAACATTTTAACAAGCAATAGATATTTTATTGTTTTGTTGCACTGGCATATTATTATATAATCAAGTACCATAAGAGGTTGGAACAGAGTATCTGTAATTTTATGAAAATATTTGAATTTTTAATTAAATATTAAACGGCCTTTACTCTTTAGTTTTTTTTTTTTTTTTTTACATATGATATTCAACAAGCCAGATTGAATTGATGGAGCAAACCAACCCGATGTAGATGTTGGTCCCTAGTTTGATCTGAAGGTTTCACTTTTGGGCCTGTTCTTCACATTGGGCTTGAGAAGCCCGTGAACTCCTTTAAACCGAATTCCCATCACGAGTTAAGCATGTTCCAAATCGGAAAAGAATGTCTTCACTAAGTTCTCTCTCCACTTCTTCTCCACTTAAAAAAACCTGTTCATGTAAGTCAAGACAAAACTCCTCTCACATTCTTACTTTGTAAACTATAAATCACGTTAAAAAAGTAGCTTCTACCGCTAATCGAAACAAACACTTAATGGGTGAGGTTTAATGCAATGTAAAAACTATTATTATTATATTACATATAATAAAAATCTACAATTATAATATTGTTACTTAGCAATAAATCTCACCCATTAAAACATAATTGGCTAAAGTATACTTTTGTCTTTTAAATTTACATGAGGTATAACTTTTGGTTTCTTAACTTCATAAAGTATACTTTTAGTCCTATAATTTTAATATCATTAATGTTGCTAACGGTAATAAGTTGTAAACTGAGCAACTTGCAATGCTAAACTTGGAGATGTGAACAAAGGTAATTTCATTCATACACGAGAAATAAGTTGTAAAAATGACTCAATATGTTGTAAAAACACGCTTAACTAGTTGTAAACTGAGGAATTTTCAGTGCTGAACTTGGAGGTGTAAAAAGGTAGTTTTATTCAGATATGAAAAAAAAAGTTGTTAAAATCAATGTTTTAAAAGCAGGACCGGACGTCGAGCCAGAAAGGTCAACGGGTCAAGGTTCAACAGGTTGGACCGGTTGAGCCGTTTAGCCGGACCGGTGACGTAATAATTAAATTTAAAAATATTATATATATATACATATATTACAATAATTAGTCATTAGTCTAACTTCATATACAATAATTAGTCATTAGTCTAACTTCATATGAAGTTAGTAAAGTCACAAAACACCATTTAAAAACCTCATCAATTGTCACCTATCAGGATAAATGCTTAAAATATCCACCACTCAAGGGTTATACAAATATGATTATGTTAATATGTTCTTCTGGTATAAAATTATTAAAATAAAATAACTCAATTAATATGTTCTTCTTTTTTTAAACAATTCTAAACCTATACATCTAACTCTAAGATAGATTTGAAGCACATATGTTACTGCCCAGCAAATATATATATATATATATATATGAAATATATTAACTTTATTAAAATAACAAACAAGATGATGTAGATTTATGAGCCATGAGCCATTTGAGAAGAATGAGAACATATTTATCATTTAAGAATAAAAAGATGCACATAATACAGATATGAGATTAAACAATATAAACCTGTGTTTTTCTATATTAAGCTTCTTCTTTTTTCTTTGCAAACTTTCTAGTTTCCAACATCAAAACTGTAACATCCTAAAATTTTTTTTTTGGCTTAGAGTTAGTTGTAGCTTAATTTTAGTTAGTCAAAAAATATAGAATATATATATATACAGTTCTAAAGGGAAAAAAAAATAATTATTCAAAAGAAAACTAAATATAAATAAAATACCCTATTAAGATAATTATTTTAATATGAGCATATGTGTGTAAATCTGTCTTACCATTGAAAAAAAAAAACGAAAAAAATATATATATTATAAAAAAAAAAAAAATATTATTTTAATAAGAGAAGTCAAACCCTAGATCTACTCCTATATAAGATCATTCTCTTCTCACCTCTCACATACTCCAGCGCCGCTCCACTGCTTCACAGGTGTGCACCTTTCTTTCTCTCATCTTCATATCTCTTCTCCGTCATATTTACCTACACTCCAGCTAAAGGATGTCTTGTCAATCATTTTTTTTTTTGGCTTAATCCCTCCTTCCACAGTACTCTATTTTAATTGTTCTTGTCAAATCGATCCCCTTTTCCTCCATTATTTTTCTATCATTGTTGTGTATCTCATTTTCCTTCTCCACAGCAACTCTGCGTTCGTTTTTTTTTTCCCACTGCTGGTGTCTCAATATATATACACACACATGCACACTTTGTTTTATTCTTCAACACCTTTTTTTTACCCTTTCTTTGTATTATACTGTTGGTGTGTGTATTATATATATATACGCACTTTTTTTTTTCTCGTTTTTCTTTTTCCACGCTGCCTCAGCTTCCATTCTAATAATAGTGTGTAAAAGTATGTGTATATTATATTTCATTACCCAAGCTCCTTCCTTCCCAACACTATGCTTGAGTGCGTGTATTACATATTATTCCATTTCTCAGCATTCTTTATTTTTAATCTTTCCTGTATGTCTATTTATTTATTTTCCTTCATCCCATTTTTATATAGTGGTATTCTTGTCTATTACCTCTTATGCCCCTTCATCCTCCCTGGCACATGTGTTTTGTGAACTTCCTACGGTGCAGATATATTTACAGCTGCCTAGCTATATTTATAGCTTGATTCAAAATTTTAATGAGCACATTTCACAATTATCTTCCCCTCTATGTTTCAGCTCTAATTTCTTCCTCCTTTATCTACATCAATATAATACTACATTGTAAACAGAGAATTTGCCCTTCAGTATTGAGTCATATTGAGCCTGGGAGTTTCCTCTCCAATATTGATCTATATTCAAGAAATTGGGACTTCCCTACCAAATTCTTAATTCCTTTAAATTGCTCTCATTCCTTTAACAGACATGTCTATGTATGAATATAGGTGCATGTTATATCATAAATTTAGGTTAGTTTAGGAATTGAAAGCTATGGGGTGGCTTTAAGGCTATAGAGTGGGCTTAGAATATCTTTAGAGTAACTCTATGCTAATTTTTGAGTAAATTATTGATAAATGTTTATATGAAAAATTTGTGTAGACTATCCTTTAGAGATTTGGAGTAAGCCATTTATAATTATCTATGAGCTTAGCTGGAGTTACAGGTAACTCTGAATATTCTTCCATATACTTGTGAATAGTGTATGATTTTTGAATGACTAAATTTTTAAAGAAAAATGGACTGAATTATATGTATATGTGTTTGTATTATAAATTATCAAATAAGTAGTGTTACAAGTAAATTTCTATATAACTCATTATATTCATATAATTAATAATTTAATGATAATTAATGTATTATTGGATTATTATTTCATTTTTAGCATGTTTGAATATGTGATTATATTTGATATGAATGGAAGCATGAATTATTGTACTTTATCTTTAAATGATATTTTATTTATCACTGTCATGGCGGTTGCATCTGTGATGGGTTGGAGTGAGGAGGAATTTGTATGTTGAGATCTTTTACCACGTGGTATGCCATCACTCGGTGCACAGTGGATGGTACTTGTCAGGGCCCCTTCTTCCATGTTTTCCTTTGGCCGGGATTTCATTGGAGATGTGGGACATGTGACACCTCCTTAGTTGTATTCTTTTAAGGAGGGGAGCCATAGTCCAGACTTAAGCTCTACACCTTTGGCCGGGTGTATCTTAAGAACTGGTGAGCTTGGGACAATCCAGTCAAATGGATAGGTTTCTGTTGGACTATGTGTTAGCCTATGGCTCCAGTCAGCGGTATAAGGAGGGACGGTGATATAAGGGAGGTTGCATCCTACATATTGCATATGGCATAGTTGTATGTTACATGTTGTGATGAAAATATAGATTGATTAAACTTGTTTTTGGTCTTGTATGAAAATTATGGTATATATGAATATATATATATATATATATATGTAATCAGTTCCTTTTTATCATATGTGATTTGCTTATGTACGGTAGAGACTTTCAGTAGTTACTGAGACGTTGAATCTCATCCTATTATATTAACAATTTCAGGTGATTGTTCTAGTAGGGAGCAAGGGAAGGCACCTATGGAGTGAGCCTTGGAGGCTCTTTTGTGCTCCTAGAGCTCATGTTATGTCATTTTTTATTGCCATGACCCTAAGACTTCCGTATTTTATTTTGTTTTGTTGAAATATTTTGAGGATTTGATTTAACATTGAGACTTGGGCTTTATTTAAACTGATTTGTATTTTAATGGTTTGGATGTTGAACATCCTTGTTGACGATATTTGAACTACTATGGTTAAGTATTTGGCTATTTGATTGAGGTGTTACAAAAACTAAAAAAAAAATTCTGGGTTTTTTTTTGTAAAGTGAGTTATTGGGCCGATCGGTTCTTAAAAACCCGTTCCGTGTTCTGGGCCAATAACGGTTCCCGGCCCAAAAGCGGTTCAAAACGGTCCCATAACGAAAACGGCTCAACGTAGTAACCCAGCCCGCCCTCTTGACCGGCTGACGGTCCAACCTGTCGGACCGTCCAGTCCGGTAACCCATGGTTAAAATGACTCAACAGATTGTGAAAACAAACTTAACAAGTTGTAAACTAAGTAATTTGCAATGGTGAATAGTTATTAAAAAAGTAGTTTCATTATGACCTAAAAAATATATTGTAAAAAATACTAAATATGTTGTAAACACAAGTATAACCGGTTGTTAAATAAAGCATATGTAGTTGTCATATTTAGGGTTTTGGAAAAGGTCATTTCATTTATGCAACAAAAAAAATGTGTAAAAAATCACTCAATCAGTTGTTATAACATGCAATGATAGTTGTGAACGTAGGAACTTTACAAACTTGAAATTAATTCATTGCATAAAAACATATTGTGAAAATAACTGATAAAGTTATAAATGACTGATGAACTAAAGGCAACTTTATCATTTTATTTTGAGAAATAATCACAGAAAAGTCTCTAGGAACTTTTATGGTATTTGACTTTTCTCAAGGAATTTTTTGTTATTATCTTACTTCCTTAGGACTTGGGGGTGATTTTCCCTTTTATTTAATAATTTTTTTGAACGACCAAGAAGGCATTACTTTCATTACTCAATTTTATTTAATAATAATGATTATTAAATATTTAATAATTATTATTAAATAGGATTTAATAAAGGAAAAATCCTTATAAAATACCGCCGAAATTGAGAAATTCTGTTTTAGTGCTACAAATTCCAAAAATCCGATTCAGTCATTTGTCAGTACGGATGAACAGTGCAAGGGGTGCCAAAAGACAATTTCACCCTTCAGCTCTCATTCTTACCACTTTCAGAATAACAACACGAGTCTCTTAATTAACAACTCTGGATTCTTGATTAACAACTCCAGTTTCATTTTTTTACTTTCACAATAACAACACTGGTCTTGTTATTAACAACACCATATTCAACATTAACAACTCTCATTTCTTATTTCACAACTTCGTGATTTAAGTTTCAGGGCCATTAACACATCTTTCTTTATTAACAATACCGTATTTTATATTAACAACACTATATTTTTGAGATGTGAATATGTGAAAGAATAAAGCGGAGTTGTTAATCAAGAATTCAGAATTGTTAATTAAGAGGCTCGTGTTGTTATTCTGAAAGTGGCGAGAATGAGGGTTGAATGGCAAAATCATCTTTTAACACCCTTTGCACTGTTCATCTATACTGACAAAGGACTGAATCGGGTTTCTGGAATTCACGACATTGAAACGGAATTTCCCTATTTCGGCGGTATTTTATAAGGATTTTCACTTTAATAAATGACATAAATATTTAAATATTATTTTTATTATTTAAAAAAAATTAAAAATTAAAGTTAAATAAGGGGCAAAACAATACTTAAAATAATATTATTTGAATTACTTGAGTTGAGAAATAATAGGCAAGATATGTGTAGAGAATATTTGGAGAGAATTTTGAAGAAGAGATTAGAGAGTAAATTGGAGAAATTTTTATTGTTGAAGTTTCATCGAGATTTTCTAATCGCATAAGCAACTCCCTTGTCGCTTATGTTCAACATGCGGTTGGAAGGTGAAATCACGATTCATCATGTTGATTAGGATTTTTTAAAAATTATCCAAACAAGACAAACAGGATTTATAAGTATTTTTTTTTGTGTTCAATCGAGCTTATTTAAGCTCTCACTGCTTAATCAAATAGGTACCTTGTCAAATAAAAAATGTTTTTTAAAAGGAAACTCATTTACACCATATCAAATTTAAGTTATTCAAATAAATGGGAAAATCTAATTTAATTTTTAAAAATTTCATTAAAGTAAAAATAAATGCAAATATAAGTTATTCAAATGAAATCTAATATTTTTGTTAGGGGTGACAAAAACGGGTCGATGATCCAAATCGAAAAGATCCAAATCTAACATTGAAAGTAGACAATGATGTATTTGTTATATCGGTTAAGTAGTAAATTTGTCCTGGAAGTATAGGTTCAGGAGCAATTTTGTCCTGAAAATTTTTTGGGAATCAATTTCACCACAAAAGTTTCAAAATGTAGCAATATTGTCCTTTTCCGTTAAATAACAAACGTTGATCGTTAAAAAATTGACGTTGACTGTTAATTTTTAAACTGAAAATAGCAACATTGCTATGTTTTGAAACTTTCGAGGTGAAATTGATCCCCAAAAAACTTTCAGGGCAAAATTGGTCTTAGACCCATACTTCTGGAACAAATTTGCTACTTAACCCTTGTTATAATGCTCGTTTGGGATAACTTATTTTTAACTTATAAATACTTATAATTCATGATTTACTGTATACGAGATAAGTATATGAGTAAAGTTTTATCTCGACTTAAGCTATTCCAATCAGTCACTTATACTACTATTGTTGCTTAGTCCGGATAGTCTCAAAAGCTTTTTTCTCAGCTTCCCTTGGAATCCTATATCCTGTCCATTCAGATAATCTAATAGCTCACAGTGCGCCAAAGCATCAAGCCATTAAATTAAAAAAGAAACTGAATCCCAAGCCAGGATCACCAACGCAACACCTTCGACCTTCGACATCTCTTCTTCTTGCTCTCAGTCATTAGCGACCATTCCATTGCGCTGTTGTAAATGATTTTTTTTTTTATTTCTGGCTGTATAAAATTGATATTGTTGTGCACATAATTATGAGAAAGTTTCATCAGCAAGAGAAAAGGGAAAAAGATTGAACCTTATAGGGAATGCCCGATGGAGAATCTTAGAAGAAGGCAGATCGAAATAAGAAGAATGTTAATTGAGTTTGAGACCCCATTATTGCCTCACTCGAAATCTTAGAGCATGTCTCTCTCTCTCTCACACACACACACACACAAGCAATCACCTCTCTTTCTCTCTGCTTTTATCCTCTCCCTCCTCTTCCTAGGTCAGGATTCTAATTCTCTAAAACACAGGGCATTCTCCAATCCTTTCTGCAGTGACAACAATCGAATTTTTTTATCTCTGGCCGTATAAATCTGTATAAATTTATCATTAAACCATCTAAGACTGTTAGTAGTCTAACTAAATTCCTAATAATTGTGCACTCTTTAAATAGGGAAAGGAGGAGGAGGACAAGAGCAGTGAGAGAGAGATGGAAGACTGAGGAAGAAGAGAGAGAGGGGCTGAGGTTGAAGGCGTTTGTGAGTCATTCTTCGGATTCAGTTTTTTTTTTTAATTTAAGGGTTTAATGACTTGGGGCACTGTGAGCCATTAGATCATATGCACGGACAATATGTAGGATTCTGAGGGCCACTGGGGAAAAAAGCTTACGAGGATATCTATTGTTGCTTGCTCAAAACCTCATATGATTGACCTTGACCTTTGGACTATATGGCGGCTTATAATACGGGTGTTCTTTTTGCGGCGTCGGCTATCTTTTCTCCGAACCTGGCTTTCCTCTTTTTCTTTAAAGAAAAAAGAGGATTTTTGGTAGAATCTAGATTGTTGGATCAGATCTTAACGATCTAGATTTAATATATTATAAAAATATAATTATAATATTTTTATAATATATTAAATCTGAACTATTGAGATCTGATACAACGGTTCAGATTCTGTAAAGGACTCTCCTTTACAAAGGTGAAAAGCTGCTTCCCTTTTCTCCAGGGACAGATTCATGGAATCTTTGCTTGTTCATGCTTATCAAAAATGAAGAAATAACCTGTACCACTTTTACCAGAGAAAATGACAATTAAAACTACATGCTTCTCTCTTATTATGGCTAATTTCCCCCAAAACGAAGAAGCTAACATAAAAGACAAAAAGGAGACGAAACAAAACAAAATGAAGCCACGCGCATAGAGCAAATGGGATTAGAAAGTAGTACGTAATAAATATCTATTCAAGCACGCACCAAATATCACTGGTCCGGCGAAGTCATGCAGAATCTGACAGTAAAGACCAGAGAGAAACCTGCTCTTTCGTCACCATTTTCATCAGTTTCTCTGTGTATCACTGATAACTACACTTGTTCTTTAGCGAGATTGCCTTGTTCATCTTCTTCGGATCCATATCCACCATGCATTCCACCTTCTTGTAGAACTTTGGCTTCACCAATTCCCCCAACACCTTTGCCCTCGATCGCACCATGAAGCTCAGTTTCAACGGCACACTCTCCGCCGGCGAACCGTTCAAGCTGCTCAAGCTAGCTCCTCCTCCGTACAGCGGTATGCCTCTCCCGATCAGTGTCACTCTGATCGATCTCTGGCTTTTCCTCGACTGATAAAACCTCGCGATCTGAAAACCCAAATCAAAATTATTCAGTAATCCTAAATTAATTTGAATTTAAATGATGAAATTGCGTACGTACGGTGCCGGTGGCCAGAGTAAGCTGAGAATAAGTGAGATCCAGAGGCGTGGCGGTCACATGGACTCCGAAAAATGTAGCAGTGTTACGAAATGTTAGTTTCACAGAGGAATTCAGGGACACCATGCTCGTCGGAACTCCTGATTTGTCCTCACCGGCTTGAATCACAAATTGATTGAACACTATACTCTGTTCAACAAGAAAAACGAAAATGCAATTAGATTAATCTGCGATTTCCAGAAATCAGGATCTCAAAATGCAGAGTAGTTAGGGAGTTTTGTTTACCTTCATGGTGATTGTGGGTTTCTGAGGGCGACTGGCGCCCCATAGGATCAAAGAGAAGACGGAGAACAAGGCGATGAAACCAAGAACAAAAGCGAGAAAGTAGCATCGGCGAGTGAGGCCCAGTTGGGAAGCGTCGTGAGGGTCGAGGAGGCCTTCTTCTTCGATGGCGTGGAACTGATCTTTCCATGGCCGCCAAGAGCTTTTCCGGTGAGAGCTCTTGCGGGAACCGGAGAAGCGGGTGGAGGAAGACTCGCGGGAATGTGGGCCCAGGGAGGAGTTGGATTGGGAGTGGGGCGGAGAGCCCAATGGGCTCTGCAGTGGGCTTGAATGGAAGGAGTTGGAGGTCTTCTCTCCGTCGTTGGACGAGTCGCGAGATGGGCTTTGAACGTAATAAACCGGACGGCGAGGCGACGATCGGCCCGGCGACGACTGGCTCAGGCTGCTCACCTCAGAGTCAGTCTTTGCAAGCGTTGACATGGTGTGAGAGAGAGAGAGAGAGAGGAAAAGAAGTATGAAAATCTAGATTGGAGAAATGCTTAGATTCATAAGTAGGTAGGTCAAGTTCTTGGGCATGCAGAGATCAGATATTGAATAATATAAGGAAGAACGTACTTGTAGGGGCAGAAAGTCAGGGATTCTGAGTACTTGTTTGTTGATTACGGAGCTTTTGTTTAAGGGGACGTGATTAATGCTATACGCTGGGTTTTGTCCCTTGTCAGAGATGGCATTGCTATTTGGATCCATGCTTCCTTTCATAACACGCCCATGCAATAAAATAGGTCTAACCACAAAAGGTGATAATCATTTTTTAAGCACTACCTCTGTCGCCCCGCATATGTAAGTTATTTGTACCTCAATCTCGAGTATGAAGGGATGTATTAAATTGATAAAAATTTTACACTTGCCTTTATTTAAAATCTTGTCTCCGTCTATATTTGCAAAATCATTTTTACATCTCTCTCATCTTTCGCTACTTTCAATAAAAATTAAATAAGGATAAAAAAAAAGGTTATTAATTGTCCTATGACCAAATTTTTTTCCTATAAGTAACTTATCGTTATATCATTCTGATCCTATTTATAAATCTAAATTATTTAATTTTCATATATTAAGGAGGGTTAGTTTACTCAATAATTATGGACTAAATTTTCAATTTTTCCATTATCTATGAATGAGTATTTTTCACCTTTTTCTTCTCTCTACACCTTTTATTACAATTAATAGGGATAAAATTGTAACACTATACTCTGAAAGTGAATTTATAATGGGGACTAAATTTTTTTCTCAATCTGAACTTATAAATAGGTTTAGAGGGGGACATGAGCCAAAGTGGTAAGTTTTAACTACAATCTTCCGATTTATTGGGTCCATTGTTCTAACTTTCAGCACCCACCGACGCTCCATCCCTGATCTAGGCCCGCCATGGTATGCCACATAATCATTTTAGGTTATCTAAGTTAGTACAAAGAAGTCGTTTATCAATGGGAGAGGGTTCGATATCGGAAAATCTATTTAATTATGGTTCAGTCGAGGTGTTGGGGGAGACATCCCAACTTAGAGCTTTATCTTTGGATTGTGGGCGAACCTAATCCCTTTACTAAAATTTTTATATCAAAAAAAAAAAAAAAAGAAGTTGGGGTAATCTTTACGGGGAAGATTTTTTTTTTTTGGATCACGGGGGATGCAATCTTTACTAACTCACAAAGTGTAAACTTGTATTGAATTGGTATTAACAAAAGAGACAATAATACGGGTTTAATAGGTAGACAAACGTGCTTAATCCAAAAAATTTAGTGGGCTGGGTTGTGAAAAATGTGGGTCTTTTTTGTTCGAACCCATATGGGTCTAACTCATGACAGGTTAGCCTGTTTTTGTTTTTGTTTTTGTTTTTTTTAAAAAATTGTTAAATGTCGTGTCGTGTTATTCCTCGGATCTTAGATCCTAGTCCCTCATTAATATTGTTATTTTAATTAAAATATGAATTTGTTAAAAAAGTTTGAGTTGATGTGGCAGCCAATAAGGATTAAAATAATATAATTTAATGAGTTAGCATTTTTCATTATATTAGACTAACTGCGTTAGGATTGAAGGACTAAAAATACACTTTTTAAACTTAAGGGACTAAAATAAATCTTAATGTAAATATAAAGGACTAAATGTATACTTTAGCCTTATTTTTTTATGGTTTAGGTTTGTAGGAAAAAAAATTCAATATATTGTTTAAAAAAAGGTTGAAAAATGAAGTATAAAAAAAATTTTAAAAAAAAGGAAAAGAAAACAGGTTGGGCGGGTTAACTTGTCAACCCAAAGATTATGGGTTGGGTTCGCTAAATGTCAACCCATATGATCATAACCCGTGGCAGGTCAGCCGAACCTGATGAGCCGACCCATATTACCAACTCCATTCAACATAATCACTTAACAATAACGAATGTAATTTTTTTTTGATACAATAACGAATGTAATTATCTTATGGTTTAGTTTTTTTTTTATTTGCAAGCATGGATGGAAAGCTGTCCTGTCCCCACAAAACCTAAGCGTCACTTAATTACTTAAACTCTCATACGGCAGGCCCACTTTAGGGATTTGGCTTCTTTCTTTTTTCTTTTTGAATGGAAACTGGAATTCATTAAGTTACAAGTAAGAACTTAATACAAATCAAAGGGGAAACCTCAAATCAATCATCAACGACCGACTCCTCTAACGAAGGTGGTGGTTGATCAAAAAAGACAAAAACCTCCGCAATAGAATGCCCTAACCTGGTAAGATGATCAGCATCTCTATTCTGTTCTCTAGGAATATAATTCAACAAAACATGTTAATTCCTAGATAATCATAATCTAGCTTCTACAATAACAACACTGAAAGGGTGGTATTGCTCTCCACCTCTCGTTAACAAATTGATTGCCTCAATGCAATCAGTGTGAATAAGAATGTTTCTGTAGCCTCTGCTCCAACAAATTTGAAGTCCTTGGATAATTGCTAAGATCTCAGTGATTGCAGGAGGAACTGTTAACAGCTTACAGGTGAAACCCCCAAGCCAAGCTCCTTCCGTATCACGTAGAACTCCCCCACAGCTGTATTGACCTGAGTCCATAGCCGAACCATCTACCTCCAAGTGAACAAATCCCGATTGCCTGTCCCTCGCACTCTGATTTGCAGAAGACTGATGAGAGTAAAACTAGCAATGGGAGAGCAGATCCTGATCCCAGCTAGCGCGAAAGAAGCTAGCCTGGCCATCCTGAGCATAAGACTCCAACTCCTCACCAAAGACTTTCCTGCATCTAGTTGCCCATATATCCCAACAGACATAACCAAACAAGGAAGCCCATTGGACTTTTCTCATGAAGTCTCTTCCCAATCCATGCTTAAGATTCCAATTTATCCACTCTCTCCCTTGTAATGATGTGAATTTATCCCACAAGGTCGGGTGGATTAAAGCAATCCATCGCTCCCGAGCATTCACACAGTCTCTAAGCATGTGCATCATGTCCTCCTCTTGGTTACAGCCGAAAGAACAACTTACCGAATCCAGGAGGCCTCTATGGGATCTCAATTTCACCGTATGAAGACGATCATGAGCGGCTAACCATATAAAAGATTTGATCTTCTCTGGAATTGAGCATCTCCACAGTGTTCTCCAGAATGGTTCTTTGACAGTATGAGTACCTGCAGAAAGAAAATAATATGCGGATTTAACAGAAAAACAGCCATCCGAAGACGGCTTCCAGTAATACTTATCCTCCCCTCTCTCCTCACGAGGAGGGTGGGCACGCATAAGACAATCAATAACATGAGGTTGGAACCATTGGCTAAGCATATCCCTGTTCCATTCTCCCAACAGGTTAGTGTAGTCACTCACTTTAGCTTCCCTATCCACAAAAGCTTCAAAACCCGGAATGAGCTCAATTAAAGGTCTATTCATCTCAGACCAATTATCATGCCAGAAAGAGGTCAAATTCCCATTCTCAATATTGACTCTAACGCCTTTGATAAATTTTTCCCAGACAGCACATATACCTCACCAAGTCACGGACGAGTTTTTCTTGCGTTGAATCCTTGGCATGAAGCCAGTGCCACATCTATACTTCGATCGAAGAACCTTAACCCATAGAGCATCTTTGTTGTTAAGGAGGTGCCAACATAACTTCATAAAAAAAGCTTCATTTGTCTTCCCATTTCACGGATCCTAAGCCCTCCGTCTTTCTTATCTCTGGTTATTTGATCCCAAGATATCAAATGAAGTTTCTTTCTATCATCTTCTTCTCCCTATAGGAAGTTTCTGCTTCTTTTTTCTAGCTCGTTCAGCATTCCTTTGGGTAAAAGCATTGTCTGCATGAAGTACGAAGGCAAGGCATTTAAGACTGCTTTAACAAGAGTTGCACGACCGGCTAGGTTCAGATATCTCCTTTTCCATCCTGAAAGCTTTTTCCTGGTTTTGTCCAAGATAGGTACAAAAGTGATGTAGTTGGCTCTTTTGTGAATCAAAGGAATTCCCAGGTATTTCCCCAGATCTTCTGTAAGTCCAACTCCCATATTTCAACTCATATTTAATGCTCTGGAGAAGTTCACATTCCTCGAGAAACAGACTTTTGTCTTACTTCGGTTCATTTTTTGCCCCGAAGCTTCATAGAATCTCTGGATACAATCTAATATCCCTTCAACCTGACTATCAGAGGCCCCCCCAAACAAGATGAGGTCATCAGCAAAGAATAGATGAGAAATACGAGGACCTCCTCTGTTTAGCTGAATCGGTGTCCACATGTCATTGTCAATAGCATCATGAATTATATGGCTTAATCTCTCCATACACAGGGTAAATATATAGGGAGAGATTGGATCTCCTTGACAAATGCCTCTAGATGAATTGAAAGTAGGAGTAGCTTCCCCATTCCATAGGATTTGAGAAGATGAGGTGGTAATACATGCCATGATGGCTTCGCACAATTTTTCCTCAAGACCCAACAATCTAAGAGTATCTTGAATAAAACCCTATTCAAGACGATCAAAAGCCTTTTCAAGGTCAACCTTGAGTGCCATCCAACCTGTCTTGCCAGTTTTAGTCTTCATTGAGTGGATAACCTCCTGAGCCACAATAATGTTGTCACTGCTCTGTCTTCCAGCAATAAAGCTACACTGATGATTACCAATAACTTTTCCCATAATCTCCTGGAGTCTATGCGAAATAGTTTTAGTAATAATTTTGTAGCTTACATTACATAGAGATATCGGCCGAAAATCCATGATTGTTTGAGGACTTTCTATCTTTGGGATGAGCACAATATTGGTATTATTTATGCCTCTTACCGACATAGGCTTGTTGAAGAAATCCCTTACCAGAGAAAAAATGGCCACAATAGACCAAAACTCTTAGTAGAAAATAGCTTGAATACCATTAGGTCCTGGAGCCTTGAAGGCTCCCAAATCAAAGATCGCTTGTTTTATTTCCTCATTTGTTACCCTTGCATGAAGTTGCTCCATATCCCTGTCTCTCAATGTAGGAAAGCATGAGCTTGTTATGAGCTGATTGGCACAAGGCCCGCTGCTGCTAAAGAGATTCGTATAATAATTAATGGCAAGATTCTTCAATTCATACTCATCGAATGTCCAACTACCATCCTCCCTTTTCAATCCCTCAATTCTATTTTTCTTACGCCGAATGAGAGCAGCTGAGTGAAAGAATTTGCTATTTTTGTCCCCCCATTTGAGCCATTGGCAACGAGATTTTTGATACCACATCAATTCTTCTTGAGCTAAGATTCTGTTATAATCCTTCCAAAGTTCCTTCTCTGTTTGGACAAGATATTGATTATCACGTCTTCCCCTAGCCCTTTCCACCCCTTGGATCCTTCTAAAAATCCTCTTCTTTTTTTCGTTTAGATTATCGATTTTTTTCTGATTCCACTCCTCAGCTGAACTAGCAAAATTAGTCTCTTTATCCGTCCATTGATCTAAGCTCCAACTATTTTGAACCACATCCGCAAACCCTTCTTCCAGAAACCAAGCAGCTTGACAATGAAAGTGTGATGTCTTTCTTCTATAAGACCTATTCGGATTGCAACGGAGAAAGATGGGCCTGTGATCGGAACCAAATTTGCACAGATGGTGTATTCTAGTTAGAGGATACACCTGGTTCCAATCAGCATTTATGAAGGCCCAATCAAGACGTTCTTTTAAGAGATCACGTTCCCATGTGAATCGCTCGCCAACAAAATCAGATTCAATCAAATCAGCCTTCATTATGCAATCTCTGAAATGATGCATGGATCGCAGATTTGGAGATGAGCCTCCTTTCTTATCTTCAGCAGACAAATAAGCATTAAAGTCACCCATAATCAGCCACGGCTCATTCACCGAGTCACTAAAATTGACAATATCATCCCAGAGGTTTTGACGAAGCATACAATTAGGTTCAGCATATACACATGAGAGCAAAAAACTGACAGAATTGTTTTTAACCGTAGCTTTAACATGAATAACTTGAGTTGAGGAAGAGATATATTGAAGATTCAGCTCTTCCTCATTCCAAAGGATCCAAATTCCACCGGCAAACCCAGTAGCTTCAAGTCTAAGCCAAGCACTAAAACCAAGACGCCTGATGATTTTATTTGCTTTACTACCACTGACACGAGTTTCACAGAGAATAAGAATATTAACTTTTTTACCTTTAGCATATCCCTGATTCGACCTGGAAAATTTTTGGAGGCTGCGCCTCTACAGTTCCAAGAAATAATATCCATAAATAAAAAATAATTTAAAAAAGAGAGATGGAGAAAAAGAACCTAAGACCCAAGTCTAAAGGCCTGAATCCGAGAGCTCCATTACTGCCTGCTCCATCGTTGCTTTCTCTGCTTGATTGATCACATCCCTTGTCTCTATAGAAATTACTGCAAGATCATTCTCAGCAGGTGCAATTAGGTTGGCCACTGGTTCCGAAGACTCAGAGGACACATATTGTTGTTCCGCTGGTTCCTTGTGTATTTCATCATGTGATTATTGTTTAGGCAAGTGATCATTACCACTTTCAGCCATTTTAATTTCTCTCCTGTCCAATCAATTGGTTGAAATTGTTGATGTCTAACTCTACCCCATCCCATCTTTTTTCCTTTTTCACCGTTAAATTAAGTTTGAATTGTTAAAATTATTTTTATATCTTTATAAAATTATGATATTTTTATAATATGATAAATTTAGACTGTTAAGATATTAATCTAACAGTGGAAAAGAAAAAAGGATGGAAAAAGGTAAAACAAAGAAGCCAAATCCCCACTTTAGTTCGCCCACATTTATCACTGCTTATAATTAGGTGTAAGAAACTTGGGGGAATGGAAATGATTTTCGTCCAACGTGAGCGACATTTACCATGATTATTCATGGAGTGAGAGATTTGGATTCTTATACTAATAAGAGTTTTCCCTCTACATAATTACATATTTTTGGCTACGAGGAAAGATGTTCGTCATTGGATCTTTCATTTTGCATGAAAAGTGACGTAAAAACAAGAGAAACGCTTTTTCATTATATTGACTAGTAAGAAAGTCAAATATAATCATTTTTCATAATATTTTTATTTTTTCCTTAAAGGATCAAGAGGAACATACTATTACCATCTTCACTACGATGAGCCCACACTAACTTAGCAAATCATGAGTCCATCCTTTTCCCATTTGAAGGCTCAGCTAGATTAGCATACGAACCTCTACTATTTTCAAGACCCAAAGCAGAACTACCGACCCTAAATATTCTTATTCAATTAAAAAAGAATACAAAATCATATATTTATTTGGGACAATAAAGTCACACAACTTGAAAGAAACTTTGAAAAGACGTATATCCTAACTGTATAGACGGATTTATTTCCTCCCGCTTGTATTGTACCAGAATCTTCCTTATTCAGGTCACCATGAATCGGTCCACAAGGCATGCCATTTTATTCACCTTGTTACTGCAGCTCTCCGACTGGCGCCTCATTGAGCCACAGGAAATGAATGAAGTCGTACAACTTCGCACTTACGCTAACCTGTTTACGAAGCAATAAATTCAGAATCATACATGTATATAATATAATAATAATATGGGGTCAAGGTAATAATAATAATTAGTCAATGACCTTATATGGAGTCGGGTTAAGTCTCCTCATGTGATCAGGTCGCATTTGTTCCAGTTGTTCAATACACCGCTCTCTAATGTCCACTAAAGCAGGTAAAGGTTCTCTCTCCTTATCTTCAAGAAACAAGTAGTGATGTTACCCACAGAAAAGTAAAACTTTCACAATCAAGCTGATTTAGGAGTAACTCCGATTTTATTTTTTTGGTTAAATAATACATGTTCATTATAGAGTATGTTATTGATATTTATCTCCATAATCTTTTGTATTCACCTGAACTTCCACGCCAGTAACATCTTAGAAGCTCCTCAACTCGCTGTGGCACCACATATGCTCTCTTGGACTCTTGGAAGGGATGGCGGCATAGGATTCTTTCTCCAACCTACAAATAATAAAATGATAAAAAGATTTGTTTAATCCTGCATTGGATTAAATATATGTAATCAACTCTTCATTGTGAGCCTGTGAGGTGACAGGTCAAGAGATTTGAAACTTCAGAAAGCAACAAGATGACCCCAACTAATGTAAAGGCCCTGTACCCATTATCTGATTTTATACCAAGGAAGAGTTGTTATATGATGTTTTCTTTTAGAACAGCAAATAGTGGCTTCTATAAATATTCACACCAAATCCAACCACCCTCAAGGAAACCCAAAAGATGTAGGCAACTCCCTAAGCATGCCTGAGAATAATTATTTCAACCTCCAATCATACATTATATTAATAGATAACTGCATGCTTAGATAAACTTGTAAGGTGGCCTGTAGAATACCTTAGGAGGGGGTTCATTTTCCCCAGTCATTATGTCTACCAGGGAATAGCCTTCTTTTCCATACAACCTGTAGATTCTTTTCTTGCATGGGATAGAGACCTGAACCAGAGAAAAGGGACCAAGGGAATAAACAAATTATAAATAAAGATGACTAGATGATTGACTGACATGTCCTGTTCAGCATGTTCAAACCTTTGAAACATCTTCAGAAAGTTTAATGCGAGGCTGATTATTTATCTCAACCAATTTGAAAACAACACCTAAAGCAGCTTGAGCATAACACGTAACCAGGTATGTCCCAATCCCAAAAGCATCAACCTCATGACCCTGCAGGGTTTAAAAAGCACCAACTAATGGACATCACAAACCTAGCACTCCTGAACCTGAACTCTGAACCAATAGGGAAAAAGTTACAAGATCCAATAGTCTGGACTGAATAATTACCTGTTTGTTTAGAGCATCCAATGTTTCCTCATTGAGGTCATTACTAGCAGTGATACTCATCTTTCCAAAACCAGGCACTTTGAACTCCTTCTCAATGGAGCAAAAGAATTTTCTGGCCTCACAAGACAGATACGCCAGGTCCCCGGAGTCCAATCTAATTCCAATTGCTTTATATCTATACAAGACATCATCTAAACTCAGATAAGGAGTAACAAATTCTACTAATGCTTCAAAAGCAACCTAGCAGCCAGCAATTAACGAGATTTTAAATCCAGATTGAAAGATTTTTACATGACAGGCTTTCATGATTCTACAAATATCTAAGCTGCAAGGTTAGGTTTCCAAGCATCAAATTGACATTAGGGCTTGTTTGGTATGAGGGGGGGGGGGAGTGGGTGTAGGGAAATTTTTTTGAGATGGATTTGAAAAAATGAGAGACGTGAGGTATGAAGTTTTTAATTAAAAATTCTTACTCTCTAATTTTACATGTTATCTATATTAAAATTTTGTAACCCCACTTCTCCAATTTTCTTAAATCCAACTCATAAAAATTTTCCCTCCTCTCCCTTCCCCTCCAAATCCCTCATACCAAACAAACCCTAAAAAAAAGAAGCAAATTTTATGTTTATTGCCCTGATTAGGCTAACTGAAGAAAAGGGGAAAAAGGACCACTGTCTTTTATTCCGCGCAAATTTTGCATATATCGAAATAAAGTTCAGATGAAACATGATAAGCTTGATGTGAATCCTACTCATCACCATAGCTGATGCTATTGCAGCCATACTATTGTTGTTACTGTCAATAGTGCCTTGTGATTTAGGGTATGATTTTTTATCCGATTCACTAGAGAAAAAAAATTCCTGGCATACCCTAAGTCCTTAAGAGCCAGTGCAACAGCACAGAAGTTTGGGATTCCACTTCTCATAACCTGTCCCAAGGAAAAAGTGAATTCATTGAATGAACTAAAATGGAAAATTAGGATGATGGTAACATGGAATGACCAAATAAGTAAAATCCAAGAAACTTAAAAACTTGCAATTAAACATATTGTCAACGAAAGGAAAATAACATACATCATATGTATCCACAAGAGCAAGAAAGCTATCAGGAAATGCCAGTGCGTATGACGTGAATGCTGCTAGCTCACTTTGATTGGTCTCACCAAATATCCCACGCAGTGAATTTGACCACTGCAAAGTATAAATATCCATTAATGTGATGCCAAATCTATCTTTCATCTTGTAACTCTGCCAGTGATAAAGAGATGCCAGAATGATGGTCATTATTGATAACCTTGGGATTAAATGATTGTTCTTTTTCTTTCTTGAAAAAAAGAAGTTCAAGGGTGTTTTCACAATGATGACCAAGGATTAGAATGTTTTCCTGAGTAGTTTTGCCGTCCCATGAAAAATTTTAACTTGGAATCACATTCTACTCATAAGAAATCATCCATTGAACTTTGATTCTCATAACCTTGATTTAAAATGCCTCTACGCAATCTGTGGGTTCCTGATTTTCCTCCAAGGGAATAACAAAATTTAAATTGCTTAGCTCTTTTTGTGGATAGTCAACTGTGCTATTGTACAGCATTTATTATACATTTTATTTTTCTGATTCTCCTCTCTCTGCTGGCCAAATACCAGGAGGTTGTTCTCCTCTATGTCTTAGTTCTCTCCCTCTAATAAGTAGATGTAATGGCTCTATTTTTATTGATAACATATCCTATTAATTATGTGAGCCATTTTTAATACTAGTCTCTCTCACAGCTACTGGGTATAAAATTATACAAAAATTTCATTTCTATAGAAAAAAAAGCAGAGAGAGAAATGAAACAAAATCTTCATTAACAATTATGAAAGTTCAAAAGATTGATCAAATTGAAGTTTACTAACACGTCATTCTCACAGTCCAAGACCAATATCTCCATTCTCCAGTGTCAAAGCTTTTAGGAGAATGCTAACTTTTTATTAACATCTTTGACGAGCATGCTCACAGAAAAGCCTTTTGAACATAAAATGTAAACAAAGCACAAAATACCCAAACAGTGTACAGAAACACTAATTAACACACGGCTTAAATTCTGAGGAAAAAGCTTAATGAACTAGATTAACATCGTCAACTTTTTCCAATCAATTGCTGTTATGTCCTTTTTATCTGCCAGGGAATTGAAACAGTGCACTCAAGTAGTTAATAGAGAGAAGTACAATAATCAACATGAAGGATGCAAAGGCTCATATCATGACACCTGAATTTTGCTCAGCCATGATTGAACCAGACTAACAAAGTCTTCACATGTACTTGAACCATCTTGTTTCCGAAGTGATTTTTCTATAATCTCATCAAGGCTCTGAAAATTAAAATAAGCAAAGTAAATAAACAGAGAATGAATCATTTTCTAACAAAGTAATATAACATAATGCAAACGAAAAATCTCACATGAAAAGTCACCCAAAAACTGATAAAAATGTGAAAACTTTAGAAAGAAGTTCAATTGTCATATTTAGAGGGATCTACCTCATAATTTTGAATTTTCATTTGGTCTAACTTCAAATTTATGGGCTCTAAAGCACATTTCAATGAAACATGACATGGGAAAACGTTTACTTAATTTCACAGATCTCTTTCTATTATTTTCATCCAGTTCCTTAGGCTTGTACAGTTGCTTTGTCTTTCACCACAATCCCCACCAAGAATCCAATAACGGATCTGTTCTTTTTTATTCCCAAATGTCTGAACTACTTATGCTGCAGGATTTTTATGAATTCACAATTTGAAAATGGGCATGAAAGATAGAACCCTTCATGTATTTGAGTTTATAGTGTTATGCTTATATACCAAAAATTGCAGCAAACAACAGCATCTCACCACTTACTACCAAACTTGTATATTCTTTTTCCAATATGTATGACTTTCCTGTTCATTAAGGCATAGAAACTAGAAATAAATGATCAAATCAAATTATGTTCCACTTTTAAGTATATTGCATGGGTGGGTTAAACAAAAATCTTTCAGCTTTAAACCGCACTATAATCACAAATGACTCATGAAAATTGGAAAGATCAATCTAAACATCAGCCAAATGTGAAATTGATCACTCCTTGTTCACCCAAAACAAAAGGGAAAAAAAGGAAAAGTCAAGTGAAGTGGTCACACACCATATATGAGCTAACAAATGCATGAGAATGAGTGCCACGAAGGGGTATGCCAAATAACCTTCCTGCTGCAACATTGCTATTGACACACAGCATGAAAAAGTCAAGTTATTAAAAAGCAAAAAACTAGTATAAGTTTTCCAAAGCAAAGAAAAAGTAAAGGTAAATCATATTTCCTCAAACCTGTCTCAACCCTAAGTTTGACATCGTTAGCAATGTCACATCTAGTACCCCATATTTATATATGAAGCTAGTTTTAATGATTATACTCACAACATGACATTTGCATGCCCAATACAACATTTACATGTTGTTAATCTAAATGTGCAAATAAGAGGCAATGGCATATTTTTGTCAAACTAAGTGTGGAAATTCATGCACATTTACACCGTCAAAAGGCATCGAGCCTTAAGAGAGTTGGCCAAGTCATCTCTCAATAATTGATAAATTTTTGTTGCAATATGTGATTGCTATCATGCGGGATATCTACTAAATATTCCCTCCGGTCCTATTTATAAGCAACTTTCTCTCTCAAAAGGCTGGTCCCTTTTATAAGCAACTTTCAGTTTTCATCTGAAAATGTAAACTTCTTTTTCTCATTTTACCCTTATCAAATACTCATTCTCTCTCATATCTTATACTCCTTATCTCTCATACTTTTTATCTATTCTCTCTCCTATATTCTTTTCATAAATAAGGGCATATATGGAAAAAACATGGCATTTTTGACACACTTATTGCTTTTAACTACCAGTTTGTTTTGCGCAATCAAGGAGAAATTTGCTTATAAATAGGACCGGAGGGAGTAGTATATTAGAGAATAACATCCCAAATTTTAAAAGTTAAGCAGGAAAGACATTGCATAAGCATTGATAGGAATGCAAGAACTCATGGATTAATGTTCATCCATCACTGCCTATCTGAATTATGAAATAACATAGCTTTAAAAAAATCATAACTGTTAAGAATAGAAAGTCTAAAATTAGGAAATTAATTAATATTATTATGATTGATGTTTTATTGCTTAATACATATTAGGATTTGATATGAATATTCTATTATTATGATTTGATTTGGTTAATTTCTTGGGTTATGGGTTATTCTATTTGGTTGCCTATGTAAAGGCCTTTTTGAATCCTCTTTTACTATTAAGGATCAATAATATTAGCATTTTCCTTGTGCTTCAATGTGATCCTTCAATCTCAACATGGTATCAAAGCCTTAGCGGCAAAAGAGGTTCTTTCTTTTACCCCTAGTGGTTTTGTTCTTGTCTCTCATGATTTAGATTTGGGTATGTGAGTTTCGCCTTCTTTTGGTTGCATTCTTTTGTTTGGTCCCTGATGAGACCTTTGGTATTCGTCCTTGGTAAGACGTTTGGAGTGTTGTTTGGCCCCTAGTGAGACCTTTGGTGGTTGCTTTGGTTCTTTTTAAGACTGTTGGTTGTTGCTTTGGTCCCTTGTGAGACCGTTGGTTGTTGCTTTGGTCCCTTGTGAGACCATTGGTTGTTGAAGCTATTGGATTATTATTGTTTGAATGTCTTGGTGTGACATTTGGTTAAGTTTTCTTGGATGTGCCCAAACTTTTGCTCAATTCAAGATCTCATGAAGAAGCAGATTATTGGTGATCAATCATTGCTATGCTCACATTCAAGCTGCTTCCAGTTTGAGGGGGAGTGCTAAGAACAGAAAGTTTAAAATTAGGAAATTAGTTAATATTATTATGACTGATGTTTTGTTACTTAATATATATGAGGATTCGATATGAACATTCTATCATTATGATTCGATTTGATTAGTTTCTTGGGTTATGGGTTAGTCTATTTGGTTGCCTATATAAAGGCCTTTTTGTATTCTCTTTTATTCTTAAGGATTAATAATATTAGTATTTTCCTTGCGCTTCAATGTGGTCCTTCAATCTCAACAACAACTACTTTATGAGTTTTTAGTAAGATCAATCAGATTACTAAATGGACCTACTTATGATCGAATGGTTATTTCAAGGTTTTATACCATCAGGAGCTAAACAAAAGGTCATGACAACCACCACCAATAAATGGAGATTAAAAAAGATCATTACAACTCTACAAAATACTTTCATGCCCAACATTCTAAATGCAGTTTCTAATAATTGATAATACCTTGTTGCATCAAATCCTCCAATATAGCAGTACTTTGATGCTCCTATTGCACCATCAGGCCCCTACATTCAGAATAATAGATTCCTATGATGAAGACCAAGAAAGATCAACTATTACTAAGTTTACTTGCAGTAAACATTATTTCGGGAAAACATAGTCACCTGAGCCCTTCGCAGTCCAAACTCAAGAAGAAGTTTGGATTTCCCAGCAACAAAACGATGCCTTGCAGCATTAGTAGTAACCAACGACGCATAGTTAACTAGATTCAGAAAGGGTGTTTCCAGCAATTGAACTAGCTGGGCAGCATACAAGCACATAGGTCAATTTAGCACAGGAAATATATGATCTTCAAAAGGAAATAGCACTCAATAGATGTCTTTAAATGGTAGCAACTAGCAAGTACTCACAGCAACTGGCCCTTCAATTCTCAATAGAGGCACCTTAGGGAAAACAACCGTTCCCTCAGGAATTGCATACACCTCAACATCAGAGCAATCAATTCCTCTAAGGTAGTCAAAAAAACCATCCTATGCAAAGATCAATCATTATTAATGAGTCAAACATTTAATAAGAAGAGAGAATTTGAAATGATGAAGATGCATAAGGAAGCTTATTAACATTTCATGGGTAACGTGATTATCCTTTCACCAAGAACTCCAAATATTTGTAACTTTATATTAAGCATGCATATCTTAGGACATTTGTCCCATTCCAAGCAAAGCAAGACAAGATGTCTCAATACTTTGGTGAACAAAGAGCTGTCTAGCCTAGGATTCTTTCTTTTAATCTAAGTGCTACTATTTCTTAAACAACTACCAAAGAGCTACAATTTAACTTCTGCCCACTTTCACCTTTGGAAAAAATTTCAGCAAGACACATTCCGACAAATGATAGAGAACTTTAATTCTTTGATCGAAAATAAAAAACCATACTAATTACAAATCGGTAGGAGAGCTTTATATTTTGGTTTACCTCACATGATGGAGGTAAAGTTTGCTGGATGAATTTGATCTCCTCCTCTGTGAATTTGAAATTAGCTATGAACTTTATGCATTCTTCCAAACCGGCGAAGACTGTAAACTCCCCGCCAAAAGGATTCTTACGAAAATATAAATCAAACCTGAAGCAAGTTCTTATTAAAAATTCCAAAAACACTTGAGTATAAGAAGAAAATAAGCACTATTATGCCACTAAGAAAGAAAGCAAGGACATGCTCAGGATCTTCGGAGTCGTCAATAACTAGCCAATGAATTAGACAACGAAAATTAAGTATATAGGTTCTGTAGTCATAGATTAACTAAATTCAGGAATAGAACTGTAGCCTTAAAATAGAGCTAATTGAGATGAGGGAAATGTGTATTTTTGAGTTAAGTAGCATCTATATTTTGTTTCCCTTGAGCATTTATTTGAAGTAGTCAATAGAATCGACCAATCAAAGCCTTTAATCGAAGACAGAGATATTGAACGCATGCAATTCGTTACAATTTTATCTTTAATAACATCTTTTTTCTTCTGTTCTTTCGAAGCTTGCAGGCCATTCAAAAGAAAGGAAAAGGTAATGAAGAATTTGAATTCATATTACTTCCAGTTGCACCTCCTCGGGCAAACAGAGCATAAAGGCGGTAAACAAAAGAAATGAAAACGAAAAATGAACACTCACACAGCTCGTTCTTGATGCTTGCCAGCTTTCCAGTAAGCGTAAGCCATAGTATATTGGTAGAGATCCGTAAGCAGAGGCGTAACCATTGGATTCGTTGGTCCATCTATAACCCGACTCGTATTCTGCTCGGTCGGGCCATTCTCCTTCGCCTTCATTGTTTTCTCCATCGAATTTTTAGGGTTTTCTCTGATTTTCTTTCTCTATCAAAATCTTTGTATTGCCGTGCTGTTCGTAGCTCGTTTATCGATCATGGGCTTCCCTGCGCGCTATTTAACAAAAAAGGCGAAGCAAGAGCAAGAGCAGAAGCGTCACGCACGGGGGAAAGAAGACAAATAGAAGTAGAAGGATGGTTCGTCGGAGTTTCTAGGCAAATGTATTATGTAGGCGTTGAACTGAGACTGGAAAACCATAAGGAAGAAGAAGGAGAATTAAAAAATGAAACCGGAAGAAGAGAAAGAGGCAAGAAAGTGGATCAAGATGGGACAAAGGCGTGGAATGTGACCTTGGGGGACAACGCAACAGGCCATTTTGGGAGAACAAATTCGTCCTCTGTGGACTACACAGCTTCGTTGATCCTTAACGAATTCTAAATCACGTGGCAGCTTCTCTGGTCTCCATTGTTTATCTGCTGCGTCACTATTAACTCCCCCTCGCCTGCTTCCCCAAACTGACTCTTGGCCACCTTTTTGGCCGCCTCTCAGTTTACATCATCGTCCAAGTCCTTTTTCCCAATTATGAAAATTAACCGGGAAAATGGCACCTAAAACCCAAATAAGATATTAAAATACGACAGAAAAAGTTCCTTAAAATCTCAAATCTACAATAAAATCAGGTGAAACATTTTTACCATATATTCTAAATGTGAAAAATCAAAGATAACCTATTGATTAAATATAGAGAGGAAGCAGATGATTGTATATTTATTAAGGGTGTTTTGAACTTTTTATATTTATAATATATTGCACAAATATTTCAAGGGACTTCATTATAAATTTGATATTTTAAGGGGCCCTTTTAGGCTTCTATCATATTTTTTCTTATTTGAGACTTTGGTGCAATTATTTTTCAAATCAATATTAGAAAAGTAAAAAATTTGTTAGGAATAGCTCCTCCACTATTGATAAGAAACTTTTATGATATTATTTTTTTGTAATTGGGATTTGATATCATTGTCCTTTTTTTTTTCTGTCGAAATCGTCCAAGTCCTTTTTTTCCCCAACAATCGTCCAAGTCATTTTAACCGGTAAATCACTCTTGGGGACCAAATAAAGGTCAGCAATATTTTAAGACTCTTAAAATTTAAAAATGCTGATTTAGAAAAAAAAAATTAAACTGAGTGACTAAATATTTTATAAATTATATAATTTATTGTAAATTAGATTGTGCATTTTTGGCAAAAAAATGTGGCTCATAGTTTTGTGTCATTAACAATTATGACTAAAAAAAATAATGCGATTTTTTTGTCATCGCTGATACTTTAATACTTCCCTCAATTCTTAATATAAGACTTATTGAACTAATTTAATTATATTAGAAAATTTAGTTAAATTAATTAATATGATATATATATTTTTTTCTAAAACACCTTAATCATCTTTCTCAATTTTCTCCTTTGTTCTCCTTGTTTACTGTTGAAGGGGTATCACTAAGGGTAAGTTAGAAAAAAAATTGGTAAATATAAAAAATAGATCTTATATTTATGACTAAGAACAATTCTCTAAATATATCTTATATTACATGAGAATTACATGTATGGATAAATGGAATATTTTATATCGCTGGATATTGATATGTTACATAAACTAACTGGGCTCTAAAAATTCGTGGAAGAGGTAACAAGACATTATTATTTTCAAACGTTCATTGTCTTGTTAAAATATTGTTAATTGTTAATTTTGTAATTATGACATCCGTTGTATATTTAATTTTTTTTGCCTGAAACATATTTTAAAGAATATAAACAAAGTTACATGTTTATACAAATTGAGTTATGGTTGATGAATTGATCACTGAATTCATTTAAAAGTGATGCAGATTCATGATCATGATGATCAATATTATTTTAAGTCATAACTCTAATGCTAAATAACACAGTTTGAGTTATGTATATAGTGAATTAGTGATGAACCTGCCACTAAATTCATTTCAAAATGATCCTGATTCATGAGGAAGCAGATCCTCTCATCATCCCTCATGAACCCATCTGAACCGTTGATTTGGAAGAGGAGCCATTTGGACCGTTGATTAAGAAGGGGAGAGAAAAGTGAAAGGAGTGGTAACTTGATGACGTGGCTCATCTTTTACCTTTTAGATTGATTGGACGGACATGATTTAGAGATTATGAGGGATGATGAGAAAATGGACAATGAGAGAAACCAAACCCAATTCATGATCACAATGATGAAATGTTAGTTTTTCTACTGGGTCTTATCCTATGATTTTAATAAGTAATGGTAATAAATATAAAAGATTATTTCTCAATCTTTATTTATTCAATTCATTCTCTTTACAAAATAATACGTTACCATAACTTTTCTTCTATATTTGGATCTTCGCAAAACTTGTTTAGACTTTGCACATTTTTATCAAAAAAAAAAAAGAATTCACTGGTCCATAAAAAAAGCAATGCCTCTATTATTACCATAACTTTTCTTCTATATTTGGATCTTTCGCATTTTTGTTTAGACTTTGCACATTTTTATAATGGTAAAACCAAAAGTGCAATAGTGTGAATAAAAGAAAAGTGTGTATTGAATGAGAAGAAAAAGACAATTGAATAACACCCTTTCTTAGATTAGTCAAAAAAAAAAAAAAAAAGGATTCAATGAGGAATAAAATAGTCTAAAAGTTTTGCTTTGACGATCTTTCTTTTCTGTAGTCGGAAGACCAATTCACTTTCCGTTTTATTGGATGGTATACTTTGAACTTTGAAGTCAAGATTTAATAATGTTAATGGTATAACTAATAAATAAAAGCAATTTCAATCAATACATTTAGTTATAATCTATTTTTTTTATTATATAAAATCAATGTTGTGTATATTTAATGATAACTATAAGAAAGACAAACTAATTTCACTGAAAAAAATAATAGATAAGAGAAACTTACAACTTATAATTTAAATAGGGTTAACGTGTAAAAATACCCATGAACTTTTTCTCAAAAGTGCATCCAACACCATAAACTTTTTTTAGGTGCAAAAATACCCATGAACTTCTTAAAATGGGGCAAAAATGTCAAACCGTTAATTGGTACAAATGTCTGTTTTGTGGGACCCACAATTTTATTTTTTAAGGTGCAAAAATACCCATAAAATTTTCTAAAAAGTGCACCTAACACTATAAAATTTTTTCTGGGTGCAAAAATGCCCATGAACTGTTCAAAAGTTTATAGTGTTGGATGCACTTTTTAGAAAAGTTTATGCGCATTTTTGCACCTCAAAAAATAATATTGTGGGTCCCACAAAACGGACATTTATACCAATTAACGGTTTGACATTTTTGCCCTATTTTGAGAAGTTCATAGGTATTTTTGCACCTAAAAAAAGTTTATGGTGTTGGATACACTTTTGAGAAAAGTTTATGGGTATTTTTGCACCTTAACCCATTTAAGTATTTATAAAGATATTTAAAGAATAGGGTTAAGGTGCAAAAATAGCAAAGAACTATTTCACAATGTGCACTCAACACAATTAACTATTTTTGGGTGTAAAACTAGACATCAACAATATTCTGGGTGCAAAAGTAGACATAATCAATTTATTCTAGAGTAAATATAGTATCGCCGTTAAACTATATTAACTTCCGTTACTTTAATATATTTTTAGAATGATTAATGTGCAAATTTAGCAATCAACTATTTTCTTATGGGTGCCCAACACAATTATTTTTCACATGATCGTTTATAAGACAAATATTGGCATTTACACAGAAGCATTTACATTAATTATCTTACTTTATTTTTTTCATAAGATCGTTTACAAAATAAATAATGAACTATTTGGTCATTCACATATTTAACTTGTAAATACCTACTTTCCACTGATAAAACCTAACTTTTACTTGATCGAATAGGGTGTAGTAAATTTTTTTTAACTCACTGTATTCTTTTAAATCTCTTTACTTGTCTTTTAAATTCTCTTATTAAAAAAAAATTTAGATGCCCTTATGTAAACGTTCATATTTATCTTATAAATGCTCTTATGAAAAATAATTATTTTAACTCACTGTATTCTTTAAATCTCTCTACAGTATATGAGGTAAGTTTGTAAGAGGAGTTTTGTCTCGACTTACGTGAATGTGTTTTTCCACCGTTTTCTCAAACATGCCCTATATCTGCTCCCATATAAATTGTTTGTCTACTTTTACACCTAAAAATAGTTAATTGTGTTGGGTGTCCATAAGAAAACATTTGGTTGTTAAATTTGCACTTTAACCATTCTAAAAATATATTAAAGTAACGGAAGTTAACCTGGTTTAACGGCATTGCTATATAAATAATGCATCTCATTCTATGTTTAATTTAAGATTGGGCCTTGTTGCCCCAATCCTGCTGTCCTCTCTGCTTGTCTCATTTTTTGGAATCTTTTCAAATATGTTTTTTATAATTTTTTGGATCATTAGATTCTACATAAAATAAGTGAAATTTTAACATATTATGAGTAAAAAATAGATCTGTTTTCATTTTTTTTTATTTTTCAGAAAAAAGTGCTTAAAGTGAAAAAAAATGCACTATTTTTCTTAAAAATCTTTAAAAAATCATAAAAAAATTGAAAACAAATCCATTTTTTATTCATATTATGTCAAATTTTCACTCATTTTGTGTAGAATCTAATAATTTAAAGAGTCATAAAAAATATATTTAAGAAGACCTCCAAAATATAGGGGCAACAGAGGCTCCAATCCCGTCTGCTACTCCATTTTAAATTTGAATGGCGAGAGTTGGGAATGAGTTATCTTGTCGTTGGCATTTGGCAAGAACCCCAATTCATTAAGCTTAAACGACAAGAGTTCAAGTTCTAATTATAAATCAAGTACATCCCGGGGACCCTGTTTTGATTTTATAAACAAGGTGACAAGATAATGGCCAAAAATGTGTGACTTCTCGAAAGAGGCAAAAGCTGGCCAATGCAGGTTTTCCCCACAAAACAACAAAGCCAGCTTAATTCTTGTAATAATCACAATATGGATTTCGAATATTCTTCTACAAGTTCATTGTGTCATTGGATCGCATCTCTAATACTACAATGAAAAGCTCATACCAACCGACATGACCCAATGCACTTAACATGTTAGATACTTATATCCCAATCACCATATCTTGGCTGCCACTTACTCCCTCTGGTCTTTATTATAAGGCACCAACTACTAATTCTCATAAACCAATAAATGTAGTTAAAAGCATTACAGTTGTCCTAAAATTTAAGTAGTTTCCAATATTACCCTTGCCAACTATACTAAACTCAAATATCTATTAATTATTACTCTCTCATACTACCTTTATTAAATATGGGCATACATGGAAAAATAAATTAAATATTCCTTACTTATAATAATGACCAAAAGCACTTATTAGTTGGTGCCTTATAATAAGGACCAGAGGGAGTAACTGAGAATTTTCTGTCTTAAATTGACTCCTTGCTAATAATCTCTTGCCATGCATGCTTTCAATTCTCCTTCACTTCGGTTGTTTTGTTTATTATCAAAGGAAAGTGATACTGTAGCCGACGTGCCTGACTCAAATTCTCATACAGCTGACGAAAAAAAAAAAGAACAAAATGAGAGGCCATGAGTATGTTTGTGATGGGTATCTAAACGAGATAAAGAACTTCAACCCAAAAACTAGTTGTTGACGTGCGAGAACCAACTCACTTAAAATACCCCATTGAGCATCCAATACTACTTAACGTAGGATTTAGTATCCCATACTACCAAGTTTCTATCGGTTTATTTGTGTATACTATCAGTTACTTAAATAAGCATATAAGATGTCAGATCAGGACACCTTGAGAATCACCCAAAGGATTGATGTTTGAATCTTCTGCAATTAATTGCCGGTGCTGCAATATGTTCTCCCTGCATATCTGCTTTATAATTCAAAAAATAAAAAAGGTGTAAAATTGACTGCTATAGAGAAAGAAAAAAGAAGGGTTAATACATTCCTCGGTCCTTCAAATTTGATATTATTTTGATTTTGATCTCTCAATTTTCAAACCATAAGGTTTGGTCCCTCAAGAGACAAAATTGTCCAGATTTTTATTAAATTATAGAGACCAATATTTTAAATGGAGTGAAACTTGAAAGACCAAAATGGGGATAACCTTAAGGGACCAAAGATTGTATTAACTGAAAAAAACATGAAAGAAAACTTGAGCATACCTCAGAAGATGATGTTGTGAGTTCAAAGGGTCTAAGATGCCTTATGATTTGGGAATCCAACCCAAAAGGGGTCTCTGAGTCGATTATATTTGATGGACAGGGCACAGTGCGTTTGTTAGTAGCAGTTAGGTTTAAAGGACATGACCCGGTTTCTTCTTCTTCTCCATATTCAAATCTCATCTGAGACAAGTACAGAGGCTGCAAGCCTTCAGCAAAGCCCACAGGAAGCATATTCAATCCATTTCTCAAAGACAGCATCTGAAGTACTCCCTTCGGTCCTAAATATAGGACAAAGTTTGTAGTGCAATTTGCACTACAAACTTTGTCCTATATTTAGGACCGAAGGTAGTATTAATTATTAGAACATATCAGAAACACACTGACCAAGAAATTTTCATCTACATTTATTGCAGCAAGTGACCATTTCACTGAGAGTTTTTGCATATATACAATGTGGACAACATTAATGCATCATACGAGTATATGGTATGTGAAAATTTTTTCTTTTGGTAGTTTTATAAGAAACCATAGGAGCGTTCATATCGATTGCTCTAAAGAACACATATATTGCAGCTTTACCCCACGCAGAACCCAATAAGCTAAACAAAGGCCCTTTTTTTTTTTTTTGCAGGATAAAAATTTCCAATATAAGAACATATGATTAATTACTTGATCAAGCTCCAAAATTTAAAACCAAACCAGGAAGCAGAAACAAGAAATTAACAAGGCCCCCAAGAAGTGGCCATTTGTAATAAACACAAGTCATTAGCAGAATCACATATCAAAAGTTAGCCATTGCAGTGGGAGGGCCCAAAGGTTTATAAGACTTGGCTTCAAAATAACCTTCCCGATGTGGGACTTATGACACCGGCACATACTAGTGTGGTCTTAGTCATGTTGCCAACGTAGTGAAGATGAACAAAGGCACTTCACCTATTGTAATGACACGAAGCAAATGACACACTGTTTTGTATATGGTCTCAGCACTTAAATACATTGTAATGGTTTACTACTTGAAGTGCGTATTATTTCCTCTTTGCTTAAAGCACTGTTACAGATAAACTTTTCTCGAATCGTCCAACTTTTTTCAAACTATTAGTACATCTCAGATAGAATCATTTTTTCTGCAGAACTGTTCCCACCCCCAAGTTTACATTAAAATACATGACAAGGATAAACCTCAAGTATTACACTTTTTGCTCTGACAATCAACTTCTCAATGAGAATTGAGAATCATAATGCTAAATGAATGTTTTGTATCATAAAAATACCATTTTTGACAGATTTTTACAAATTATTTCCTCCCCCCCCCCTTCTTCTTCCCTTCAGGGTTGCATGCATCTAGGTCCTCCAGTATGAAGCAATGAGATTAAAAAATTGTACATAGAGATATAAGTAATACAATACTATGGACGACATGTACCAATTTCAAAAAAGGAAGTAAAGTATAATGATTGGAGGTTTTGAAAGAAATAGCCACCTGGACTTGAAGCTGAAGCTGTTTAAGATACTCAATAGCTTCATCAAGCATTGAAGCTTTATCAGTCTGCAAAAGGCCATACATAGGAAAGACTCAACCATGTCAGCTGAACAATGACACCTAAACCGCCAGTGAACCAATACTGAACCAAGTTTTTACAAAAACCGGAACTTGGGTGTACCTTATTTGAATTTGGAATTAGATTCTGCAAAGCCTTCAGCTTTTCATTGATCCGTCTCCTCCTTCGCTGATCCAGACATAAAAAGAAAACCCAAAAGGAAATTCACACAATGTACAACAAAAAATATCAAATCCAAGAACACAGACAAAAACTACCATATTATACAATCTTATTTCAATAACCTTCTCAGACAAGTTATGAACTTCTGCAGCTCTGCTTCTCTTGGACGAACGTCTTGGAGGAACTGACTTCGCAATCATTGCTTCCACCGTACCACCCTAAATACAACAATTAACTGTCAAGTGCTTGAGCTGTTTTTTAACTTTAAATCTTAAGAAACTTAAAGATCCAGAAAATAAGCAGAGCAAATATTAAAAAACAAAGTACTCATCAGTTAGATAACAGTACCTCACTGTCACAATCATATTCATCAGTCTCATTCCCACTTACTCCAACCGACGAGGAAGACACATTAGCAGCAGAACCTCCCTTGATATAAGACGAGAGAATGGCATGGTTTTTAGAGGCAGAATCAAAACCTGAGATTACATCTTGAAGCAGAGAAGATGGGTACGAAAGGCTTGCATTTTCATGCTCAGAAATGTTAGGAGCGTTCTCAGGCATGTGGTGGGCGAGGAGGGAAGACGGCGGCGGCACGGCGGCGGGGGAGGTAGGGAGGAGAATCTGATGCAGAAAAAGGGAAAATTCGTCTGAGGGTGAGGTTGAAGAAGAAGAAGATGGAGGAGGAAGAATGATGTTACTCTTTCCATAGCCGTACATATCTCCCATGTCCCTCTGTTTCTTAGCTTTTTCGATTATGGCTTGCTTTTGATAAGAGTCAAGAAAGAGTGAGCTGCTTTTTTTTTTTATTCAGAGTTAGTTGCAGAATTTCGTTTATTGATTTCGTGTAGTTCGGACTTCGGAGCGGCTGCTTTGTCTTTATAAGGGTTATTGGGTTGGTAAATGAGCCAAGTGCGTTTCGAAACTGATGATGGATGTGCTCGGATATGGGAAATTGTGGGCGGGTTTAGTTGCCAAAATTATGACACGCTACAGTCTCACGCGCCACAATACCGCGTGTGCCCACATCAAACAGCAGGCGGCATTTTCACTTTTGAGCCCCATGCCGCCATTAAAATTGTGAAATCCTCTTCTCTCTTTGCTTGTTTAATCCCTTCAATTTCCCCTTAGTGAAAAGCCTACTAAAATATTTATAAGTCATAACTCAATATATTTAAGTGTGTGTTTGGTAATATTTAGTGCTCGTTTGGAAGAGCTTATTTTTATCCAAAACGTGCTTATAATTCGTGATTCACGGTATACGAGGTAATTATGTGAGAGGAGTTTTTTCTCGGCTTGCGTAATAAGTGCGTTTTGACTGTTCAAAACGCTATCACAAACACACATTGGGGGTCAATAAGCACTTATTACGTAAGTCGAGATAAAATTCTTCTTACATATTTACCTCGTATAGTGTAAATCACGATTTATAAGCACTTATTACTTAAAAATAAGTTATTCCAAATTACTTATAGATCATTGTGTAATGAATTATGAAGAGTTCATTTTGTTAATTTTATAAATAACTAACTTAATTAAATTTTTAGTTGGCAAGCTAAATACTTACAAAAGCAGGTCGAACCTACAAGCAAGTGATTACATTTGTAAACTCCCTATGCTCCATCAGCCATTGCTGAATCATTTGGAATGGTTTAAGGACTTTATCTTTGTTGAAATCCAAGTTACAAGAAAGTTGAAATATTGTAGAGTTGGGAAAACGGACTGAGCCTGTCGGGCTGGCCCTTTTAAGCCCTGGGCCTTCAAAGGCTGTGCTTACAAATTGTAGCCTCAAAAGGAAGTCGGGCCTAAAAGGGTCGGCCCTATAGGGCTTCGGGCTTAAAAGGGCCAGCCCTGGAGGGCCTCGGGCCGGCCTTTTAAGCCCGTTTATTTTTTATTTTTTTTGCTTGGAAATGAACCATGTTATATTTTTGAATTGCCTTATTGAATCTATATGTCACTCTATCCTCATATTATATAAAGTATGATTTTTGAGTATATTGTTTTGTCTAATTGAATCATATTGTGATTTTTGAGTATAATTTTTGAGTATATTGTTCTGCCTATTTAGAATAAAATCATATTATATACTATTCTGCCTAATAGAGTATGATTTTTGATGGAGGTTGTGATTATTTGACTACTTGAACCTACTGCTCAAAGTGAAACACAATCAAATGTCCTTGAAATTGATGATAGTGGCGAAGAAGGTAAAAATGATAGTCGTCATACTCATGTTGTTTAGAGGTTAGAGTATTTAGCTTTTTTCCTTCTTATACTTTGGCCTTTGTGAGTTATTTATGGATATGATTTTACTTTTGATTATATATTAATAACTGTGTTTGTTTGTTGCAAGAGACATGTTATTTAAACCTTAATGTTGACAACATTTATGTATTAAATTAGAACTTTAATCGTTGTTATTTACTAATTATATCTCTCTGAGGAAAATACGCAAGAAAAATAGTTAAATATTATGATAAGGACTTCTTGGCCCTGCGGGCTGGTCCTGGCCCTGATGCTCTAGGGCCGGGTTTTGAAAAACTGTAATTTTCCTGACCCTGAGACTTTTAGGGCCGACTCTGTTAGGCCTTGGCCTATCAAGGGCCGGCCCTGATTCCCGACTCTAAAATATTGTCAGATCGTGTAAAGGCCATCAACTTAATAACAAGGGGATGTGATGACAACCTTCTTTTCAAAGATATTGTTAATGAAGCTAGATTCCTGATATCAAGGAATGAAAAATCGGACCGGTTAACGAACCGGTCGTGGTACAAGTTCAAGTGTTAGTGGGTCAACCGGAGTCGGATCGGCTATATTAAAATATTACAATTTAGTTGAAAATAACAAAATAATCATCATTTATAACCAATAACATCAAAATAGTTAAAACATAACTAACATCAAAATATAATTAAAACATAACAATGTCAATCATCATTCATCAAACATAACTAACATCAAAATATAGTTAAAACATAATATAGTTAGTTCTTCCCACTTGTAATAATTGACAACAAACTCTACAACTCATCCAGTTGATCTATTGGAGATGAGTCAATAGGTGCTGAATTGGGGAAAAGGTAAATAGTAGTAGCATCATCATTCAAAGCCGGGGGATCAGGAATGTCCCTATCTTCGTCACCTATGCATATGCACAACAATAATTAATATCAATGGTTATGTATAACAAATAATTATATGGATGGATAATAAATAGTAACAAGATATTAATAAGACATATAATTATATAAACCTTCATTAATTCTATCCAGAGTTAATGAAAGTGCAACGCCTTCATTATTAAGAACACTTTCAAGATTTTTTGCATCTTCATCATTGAAATCTGGAATAGGATCTTCTTTAGCCATCCAAAAATCCACCTCATCAATAGACTCATAGTTAATAGGATCATAACTTGTCTTCTTTTTATTCAATGCACTCCTTCAATTTTCCAATCACAAATGATTTCAGTTAAAATTTAAAACTTAATCCATATTAATTAAAAGTATTTTTCATAATATCTAAAGTTACCTATGCTTTAATCACAAGTTATAGTTAGTGTAAACCAAATCATTCAATCTTTGATACTGCAATCTATTTCTCCTTTTTGTATGGATACGCTCAAATAAGCTCCAGTTTCTCTCGCAATCAGAAGAAGCAGATGTTTGCTTAAGAATACGTGTTGTAACATGTTGCAATTTTGAAACTGAATGCCATAGCACATTCACTACTCATCTACAAAATAAAATATGTATATAATATTAGTTGCAATCAATTAATATGTTGTTAATTAAACATTAAAACAATAAAGATGAATACTTAGTTACTTACAAGGATCAAGTTTTTCAGCTCCCTTTTTACATGTCTCTCTACTGAAAGATTCATTGCCATCAAGATATATAATGTCACTTGCTTCATTATCTTGTAGCAATCAACATTTTTATTTGATTTAGCCTTCACCACGTCAATCAAAGCTTGCACTAACCCTCCCTTGTGAACAAAGTTTAGACCATATACGAATGCTGGGTTCAATAAATAGGAAGCTGCATAGAGATTGGTCTTCAAATGTTTATCCCATCTCGCTTGAATGATACTTGTGTAGGGCTTGTAGTGATCTTTATTTCTCTTGAACATCTCCTTAATTGCACTTTTTGCTCTTTGCATGCCTTCATAAACATATGGAAGTGAAGACTTCTCATATGAGTCAACAATTCTTAACAATTTTATCAGAGGAGTTACAATCTTCACAATTTGATAGCATTCATTCCAAAACCCGCTATCTAATATGATCGCACTAAAAATTTTTCCTAGAGTAGTCCTAGATAGCTTATGGTTGACAAAGTGTTTATCAACAACAAGAGCTTGCAAGCCATGCTTGTGCATATATATGTTGTGCAATGTAATAAAGGTAGTGGCAAACCTTGTAGCACCAGGACGCACAATTTCTTTCCAACCTGGCCTTTTCCTCAACCAAGACAAGAATATCATGTGATTTTAAGCAAATATTGTTATCTTTGATGCCTTTGCGGCAATGTTTGACACATGAGGCATGCTTGAAATGTCTTTCAATACAAGATTTAAACAATTAGCAGCATATGGAGTCTAATAAATATTTTTATATTTCTCCTTGATCAACCTTCCATATGCTACATAGTTGGCAGCATTATCAGCCACCACATGGACAAATATTCTTCAAACCAACCCACTCAATCACTTCAGAAAATATTGAGAACAAAGTTTAAGCATCTTTGACTAAGTCTGATGCATCAACATACTTAACAAACACCATTCCGTAGGTAGAATAAACTAAGAAGTTTATCAAAGTCCGTTGTCTCACATCAGTCCATCCATCTGCTATAAGTGTATAGCTGTTATTCTTCCATTTAGCCCTATGACCGTCAATGAGTAACTGACATTCCTTTTTCCATTCTCTCAACAAGTTGGTTTTAAAATCATAAGCATTGAGAGCTTTAAATCCAGGCCCTATAGAGCACATTCTATCTACATCTCTTTGAAATAAAGGGCACTCTAATGCTTTAAATGGAATGCAGTTAACTATAGCCCATTCAGCAATATGCATCTTCACACTGTGTTGTGCTTCTTTCGATGCTAAGGCATTCTTGATGGTTGGCTGAGCTCCAAGAGTTGTCCTAGGAGCAAAATATTTATCCATTATCCCAGGTTTCCTTTTCTTAGCTACACCATCAACCTCCTCTTCTTCAACTTCCTCTTCTCTTATATCTTCAATTGACTTTTTCTTTGAACTTTCTTTCAAAAACTCTGCAATCATATAATGCACATTAGAAGTAACCTTTTTGCAAGAAGCAATTTGACCAACCACATCAGCAAGATGTTGCTTCATCCTGTTTATGCCTCCTTCTCTATAGCTATTACCACAAAAGAGACATGTGTATACATTCTGTGTCCCCTCTTTTTTGAAGGCAACATGTGTCCATGCTTAATCAGTTTTACCATAAATTATGGTATTAGGAGTAGGAGTAGGATTTGTGTTGGAATTGGAAGTGTGAGGCTCGGTATTAGAAGTGTGAGGCTTGGTATTAGGACTAAGAGTGACATTCTCATGTTCTGAACTTGATATATCCATCCTTGCAACAATGCTATTATTCATGGAATTCATGACCAGATATTAACAATATTGGTTATAAGCAAAGAATTTATTAGTTATAAACATTGGTTCTAAACAATGTAAACAAGAGGATCAATGATTGACATGAAATAAATAGCAAGCAGAGATAACTAAAAATTCTTTCTTGTTGTTTTCCCCCTTATATTGGAGTTTTATTAGACAATATTTTTTACGTAACTGGTTTAATTGGTTAGACATTGCACTGAATAAGTATTAATTTACTTTGAGTTTGGTTTAACCAAGGGAAGTGAAGGAATTTCAATAGAAAGAAGAGAATGTGATGGATTGATTGGCGAGAAAGGTAGGTATTATAAAACTTTGAAAGCCAGACATAGTTTTCATCACTGTTTAGAGATTATTAATTAAGGGTACAAAGTAGTTGTTCCAAAAAAAAAGATACAAAGTAGCTTATTTTCTGTAATTTTTAGATTTGAAATTTGACAAAATCGATGTTGCTTAACAAAATGGCTAGGTTGCATACTCTGTTTTGCAAAAATAGAGACTTCATTGAATCATGATTACAATAATTAAGATGGAACACGTTCTCTAAGATACAAGAAACAGACTTCATTGGAGAAAAGTTTCACAACTCACTCACAAGATCTAAGAGAATGATTCTTAAATCTTAAGATTTGAAAAAGTCACCTAAGATTGCAAATCAAAATCACAAATCTTATATTTCATTGGAGAAACTATTATGCGAACATTCTCTGATTTTTCGTTCCAAAAACTGATTCTTTCAGTTACTGAGAATCAAAAGAATGAAGAACGTAAACAATAATCTAAGATTGCAACAACAGTGATCATCAAGCCATTTCAGAAAGCTAGTTAGTAAACCAACAAAAACCAAATGGCCAAATCTCAAGTAATCATAAACTCTGAAAACAAAAATATCTTTAGTCATCGTCGCTTGCCTTCGCTGTAGCTCACCGTCACGGCTTGCCCCTCGCCGCTCGCCGTCTTCGCTATTGTCACTCTTCGTTCAAGCAGCCACTGCCGTTCGGAGCTAGGGCACAGGTCGGGACTCGGGAGGGAAGGGGATTTGATTTTGAAACTTTCGCCTCAGTCTCGCGCTCTGCTTCGGTTCTGTTTCTGATCTCAGAGATTTTTTTTAATTCTAGTTTTTTTTGTGACTCGGCAGTTTGGCCGAGTCACAGGCAAACCGGCCAGGTCGACTTGGTTTTGACCAAATCGACCCTCCTTCCCTCACTGATAGCTAACAGGATCGAGCCTAGGACCAGTTTTCCGGTCAGACTGGCCGGTCCGGTTTGGTTTTTCTTTCATTGCCTAATACACATAAACTAGATTGTAAACAAACATACATTTAGGTAGAGAGAGTAACTCCATAACATAACAGTTAGCTAAAAGTGCATATGATCTTATGGGCAACTTTCAGATCATTGATCACCCACCACCTCGTGCTCGTGAGGCGACTAGTATTGTGGGAGCCTGATTTATTCAACTCCAGCTTTGTAATACTCTTGTGAGTTAATGATATGCAGTATGATTAGTAAAAAAAAAAAAAACCCACGAGCTATGCCACTAAAGAGCAACCTACACGTCACTACGCCGCAAGAGTGTTTCCCATGCAAAAAAGCTGAATTGGGATTAGTTTGGTGAGGATGGATCTAATCCAGTAATTTCAGCGCAGCGCATGGGACCATAAAACCATCACCGTCCCCATCACCAATTGTCACAACTCACAACACTGGCTCTTTCTTGTTGGCCATTTAGATACACAACACAAGATCGTACCCGCCAAGTAACTCACTTGTGTCTCTCCTCCAAGAGATTTCCTCTACCGTACTCTGATATCTTTTACGGTGATTCGGGAAGTGGACCGTGAGCTTCACTTAGACTGTGTTTGGAAACACTTATTTTTGGACAATAAGTTCTTATTACGCAAGCCGAGATAAAACTCCTCTCACATACTTACCTCGTATACCGTGAATAACAATTTATAAACATTTATTACCCAAAAATAAGCTATTCCAAACAAATACTTAATGCTGCTACTGTTTGTGTTTGCTATTTTGCTTTTCCCCCATCACCCTTGTGATCTTTGGACAAAGATCTAACGGTGACTGGCGCTCACTGACACCATGTGTAATCTCCTCTTCAATTCATTGCCGTCTCGGTACAATTTTTTACTCCCTTTATGAAAGCCATTTTGAAAAGATTATAAGTATGTTTGAGATCCGATTGAAGATCCTAAAAATACTCATGCATAAGTTAAGACAACATTCCTCTCACATATTTACCTCATATATTGTAAATTAGAATTGGAAAACTATTTTTGAAGACTCTAATCACTATTCCAAACAAACATTATCTATTCTATCCCCATGCCAAGTATAGGATGAGAGCATGTTTGAGTTAACGTTCTCACAAAGCTGAGACAAAACTCTTCTCATATACTTACCTCGTATATCGTATATCACGTTGGAAAAACAGCTTCTGCCATTAATCCAAACAAATTAACAAACCACAATCCCGGAGAAACCACATTCCATAATGTCAAAATAGCCATGTCATGAAACACGCATTTATTAGGAGGTTGAAGGGGAGGGGAAATAAAGACCTCAAGGGTTTAAGCTAACCTAAGTAAAACGTTGTCCAATGAAGACAGATACAGAAACTTAAAGAGAATCATCACAAATAGGAAGTGCAGTTTGTTTGCAAATGGGGCAGACGTTCTTCAGCTCCAGCCATGGCTTGATACAGTCTGCATGAAACCTGTGGCCGCACCACAGCTTACCCAGATCTTCATCTTCTTGGTACTCCTCCTGCAAATGGTAACATGAACACAAGCACAAGTCAAGACCAATAGGTGGGAGCCTTTAAATTAAATCTGAGAAAAACCTGAACAGTCAATATTACAGTGGAGTCAAGATGAAGAAATTTTCACGAGTTCCACTGAAAAATTTCAATCCCTAGAGCACAACCCCAAAAATATCCTCATGGGCTTGAATTTATCACTCCCTCTGTATTTAATATAGGACATATTTGGGAAATTGATCTTAGCCCTAAATATAACACATATTTCCCATATTTATCATTATTTTTCTAATTTACCTTTTTGATGCTTCTTCAACGGTTATCAAGGAATAAAGAAAATTAAGGAAGATGACTAGGGTGTTTTAAAAAATACGTCATATTAACTAATTTAACTAACTTTCTTAATTTAATCAAATTTAGTGAATATTTCTTATATTAAAGACCAAAGAAGGAAGTAGTATGTTGAGGACCTCACCTGACAAATGCAGCAGCATTCATTTTCCTCAGACCCATCTGGGATGGACTGGAATTTTTCCTGGCTAAGCTGACCGAGAACCATTTCCTCACTCAGCCCCGCCTCCGGTCCGCCAGCATCCTGAAGCTGGAAATCATTACTTTGAATGAAATGTTTGGAAAAAGAGACAAGTGCGAGTGCAATACTTCCTTAGACGACGAACAAATGAAAAGTGCTATTTAAGTGAAGCTTTACTTCAGCGTTTACCTCATTATTCCAGTTGTCTGAATCAAAATGCGGTTCATCTTCATTGTGAATCCCCATAACTAAATCCGTTACAACTGAATGGTCCAACATCATCAATTCCGGTGGAATGATCTGCTTATGAAAGTAGAATGAAAAATGAATCAATCGGCTCATTATTCTCGCTTAGAAAGCACATCACAAATAATGTAACATTTTATTAGTTTGTGTCCCTTGCATCTCACTTACCGATAACGTGATACAAATAGAAGAAACAAAAACGAAGGAAAAATAAAGCATAAGAAGATTATCGACAATAAATCTTTATTGTTGAACTTGTGGCATCAGATGTCAAGTTCATTGTAAAAATTGGGTAGTTTATGTGAAAACGTACCACAGGCCGTGACGGGTCAGCACTGTGCAGAAGTCCCAGGCGATGGTGAAGCTGCAAATATGGAAATACAAAATAGCATCTGATTAGATCACGAATACTTCAGTTCCATTAAGACTCATGAGTTGAACTTTTTCCCTGATAAGATGTTAGAAAATTAAATGTTGAAATATATTTTCAGCAAATTAAATGAACCAACTTACCTAACCCACCCAGTAAATTAGATTTTACTTTCTTTAACACATCTAACCTGTTTTGAAAACCATAAAAAGATAAAAACCGGCCAAATATGAGGTTTTTTCTCAAATCCCTCTCAATAATCAATGATCTATCTAATGGCTTTATGTAATATTAAATTGACATTTCCATTAAGTACCCTCAAAGCAGATGAATTGCACATGCGCGACTGGCACTTATGAAGTGAGTGTTTGAATTAACTTATTTGAAGTGATTTTATGTTGTACAAGATAAATATGTGAACGAAGTTTTGTCTCGTAAAGATTACTTTTCTGCCAAAGTGTGCTCAAATGAAACTGGTCTACTTTCTTAATTAAAGTTTGAGGTGAAAATACCAAAATGTACAAAAGAAAGTCCTAGTAAATATGGAACATGGTAAAAATCAAACCTAATCACATTAAACTCACCAAATCTTAAAATTGGCCAACTAGAACCTCTAGGACAGATAATAAGCTTTGTATAGGCAAACAAACAACCTTAATAGTTAAATAATATCCAGAAAACCTAGACAACTGACAACAAAACTTACATTCAGTAAGGTTTAAACCCTAAATGCCAATTAATGCAGGAAGGAAATCACCATCACTTGGTCACGAATTATAGCTCGATTAAAAATATGCACGTACATATAACCAAAACCAAAAAAGGAAATTTCTTTTCTATAATATAAGCACTTGTATCATATTTACTAATTTTCATTTTTAGAGTCTCGTAAATCAGCGTACACAGTTCCGCACATTATATGTTATCAGGGCAAAGTATATACCATATGCATCACAAGTATTGGAAAAATCATTTAAGAATAGGTGTCTCAAGCATACCTCAAGACCCAGCCTCCTTCTATTTCGAGCATTAGCAGGTGACCAAAAATGATGATAAAGGTGATAAATATCTTGATTCTCGAATCTTGCTTCTGATGTATGCAGATTCTGAGATGTAGCATTAACCAAATAAGTCATATTTAAACCCAAAAATGCCAATTAACAAAGTCAAATTCCCTAATTATCTGCAACAAGTGAAATCAAGGATTAATACAGTTTACTCCTCATCACTCCATCACACTTATATATACTCAACATTAATGTATTAATTTCAATTTTAAGAGTATTGCAAAACAGTATCTATCCACACATTACAACCCAATCAATTTAGAAGGGGTGTATCAAGCATACCTCAGGCATCAGCCCCATACTAAATTGAGCACTAGCAAGTGACCATGTATAATAAGAAGCAGCATGATTCTCAGATCTTGCTCCCGATATATGCTGATTCTGAGATACAGCGTTACCAAATCCAACAGCATAGCCCATTTCTTGCAAAACTACTTCTGCTGGGCTGTAACTATGCCAAGGGAAACCAGTAGTTGCAAGCACAGGATGATTCACAATTCTTGATGCTGTCAGTGCATAAGGATCAGCAAAATTGAACCCTGGGAAGGAAACAGGGGCATTTGCTGAATGAATCGTATCAGGAACAAACCAATGAAGGGGACAGAAAAAATTTCCAGGGAAGTTTGCAGTTTCATTCACAAAGTGCGAGTTTCTCGCATCATGTGCCCAATTTCTCCTACCAATTTGGTGGCTAAGCATGATGTTTTCATTTATGTTTCTTGGGTAATGAAAGGGTGCCACAGCCGCACTTTCCGCTGCAGTATAGACAGGCAAAAATGAAGAAAAACCACTACTTGATCGCATCATGTGAATACAGGGGGGAGCCTGTGAAGTTTCATGAAAATTAGGAACATGCTCATCAGGCTGCACCGAGGAAATTGGACTAATATAACTTTCTGCAGACCTGAAGAAAGGGGGATAGTTGTCTTGACCATACAAAGGTGACTGACTGGGTAACTGGATATGAGCATTCCTCATGTAACCTGATGACAAAATGTCGGTTGGTAGAAAAGCTTGTTGATTTGCAGCTGTATGATGATGAATGCCACTTAGGAAGTTTTCAGATAGTCTGCCTCGGTTCAAATGCTGCGTATCAGAAACCGGCCTTATAGTGCCATGACCAATAATGGTCTCAGACTGTTCTTGATGACTGACAGGACTAGTACAAGGAATAGATATGTTTAGGCCGTTGCTGCCATATACTTCAGAAGCCTGCCGTTTGGAAATTCCAGTATGTGCAGCTGCGCTAGAACTCTCACCTACTAACAATTCCCTGATAGTATGTTCAGGAGACTTTCTCTTGCAGGATAAAGGCCTCATATACATTGAGCTGCTATTCAAACCTTGCTCTTGCACTGTAGAACTAGATCTTCCATGATCAATTACAGTTGTATAAGAGTTGCTGGTATGCTCATTTTCCGGTCCATAGGAATGAAGGCCTAAAGTCAAAGACATATTCAAATTGTTGTAACAATTGTTCCCAGCATATTCTGCACCAGAGTCAACATTTTGAAGAGCAACACCAGCAATGCAACCAATACTTGAACTGACATGATTTGACCCCAAAACCTGATCAGGGAACCTTTGATATCCTCCTGCAGTAAGGGAACTTGCGGTAGGAAGAAATTCCAGTGCTCCAGTTGACTGATGATTAACCTTGTTTTGGTTCTTAGCATTACAATTTGAGTGACTCATTCCTCCTGTCATAGCAAGGATATCATGAGTCAAGATAGTGGCGGCAAATGTATCATGCATTATTCTTAAGTAGCCCATGAAATCAGTTCGATGGTTAACCTTAACTGTCCAGAAGAAATTGGTGGTGAGAGAGATTTAAAAACATACAAACACACAGAAGGAAAAGGAAGTGTTACCTTGATGGTTCGTCATTTCCTTTAAGTTAGCTCAGAAGGCCCAATATCCAGGGGGGAATCCCAAAAAGGACCAGTTAGTGGGGCTAATTGTAGAGTTACTCAAGCTGCATAGTGAGAATGAAGCAAATGAAAGTGGGTAATGAAAGACAACAATAGTTTCTTTTCTAATCAACATCAGTTCCTAAAATGGCGTATAAATAAAATCCACAAGAGGTCACGGATGTCAATAAAATGGAAAGATTATGCATTCAAGGAGATGGTATTTCAATAAGGATTACCAAAATGAAATGAATTTCAAACGAAACAGAGAGTCTATAAGAGGAATTCACGTATTCAACGGCCCTTAACCATCTCAGCGTGAAAGCTAAATCACAATGTAACAGTATCACATTAAATAAACTGAAATAATCATCTCTCATGTAAGAAGAGCAGGCATGCTTCTTGTTCAGTAATTAACCAAACAAGGAGACAGCAGCTTTTTTTTTTTCCCTGGTTACAGAGAGAGCGACTATTAATTGACTGGCAACCAAAACATACATATTATTAAACTACTAAGCATTATATGCAATATTAGTATTAAATACAGGCATGGAGATCAACTTAGAGGGAATGAATAAAAATAAGCAATATGGAAACTTAGATAACCAGTGACAGAATCTTAATTGCGCATCTTACTTAAGTGACATTAAATAAGGGGTGTATTATGATTTTCACGATTTTTTAAAAAAACAATAATCAAGTACCAGGGCCCAGCAAAAATATAATAGCAATAAAGTATAGCCCTAAAAAGCATGAATATTACTCTTGAGAAGAGAAGGGGTACTTATTCAAAAAGAGTTTTTGAAACCATATGCAGGATAAACATGATTGTTACTTTAATGTGTATACAACTAAACAATTCATTTTCTGACCACTACAGCTGAAAATACGGCCAGGGAAGATCTAAGCGGGGTGAACTATTTATAGAGCGAGGCTGCAAGTGTAGTGCACACAATATCCAGACATTAAGTATTAACATTCACAACTGAAATATCTCAAGACGTAAGAGGAAACACATTACCAAATACAGTAACTGAAGTTAACAAATGATTAGATGTATTCATTCCCATGAACTCATGAAGTACGTGGCTAAAATCCTAGACTAAAACAGATTGATCCATCATGCATGATCAATGAATATGCACATTATCCAACATTAATATTCAAAACTTACAAGAGAACTCCGATATCAGTCTTCAACCAATTAAGGTGTCTCTTTAATAAATCTTAATTACATATCAAAAACTCCAATAGTCTAATACATACAGCAAATGCAGCATAAATAACATCGTATGCAGAACTAGAAGGCATGAGAATACAAGAAACTTAGTAGTGAACAAAATACGTGTAAAGAATGCATAATCAGAACTTACAAAAGGAAATATTATATGCTCCCTCCGGTCCATAATATAAGGCATTTCAACTAATTCATCATAACCAAGAAACGGTAGTTAACTCATTAAATATGCCTTAAATTGAAACTATTTTCCAACTTTTCCCATATTAAATTAGGTTTCAAATGAGAGAGAACATACAAAAAGTCACATTTAAGCATTAACTAAATGCGCAAAACTAACAAATAAGCATTTAGTACTTTCCAAGTGACTTATATTGTAGATCAAGGCATTCTTCTAGAAGTGACTTATATTGTGAATAGGATAGAGTATCTGTTGTCCAAAAAGATAGGTATAACAAGCTAAAGCAAGAAGTCTCATCCACATATTCATTAGATGTTATAAAAAGACTAAAATTGATGAGTAACATGGTAAGAAATGGCAAAACAATATAATTAAGTAGTCAGATCAACAATCATCCAAGAGGCAAAATCTCTTAGTCACCTCAATCCTGAAAAAATCACCAGTTCTCAATTCACGTCTGAAGCTTATATTCATTCATGCAATGCATGAACAGAGGGATATGAGAATCTCAGACCAATGAATGAGCAGGCATCTAAGCGTTTTCCTCCTGTTCCATAAACTTTATTACTTGATAAGTACGCATTAAAAGGTCAAATACACTTTATCATCATGAAGTTTAGTTACCATACTTACAAATTCAGCACATAAATTTCAAGATCGTTTAAAACATCCCACTGCTTAAACTGTTAGGTTGGGGCCAAGTTGAATGATTGAGAAAGAGTGACCCGAAACAAAATGAAAACCTAGAACAATTTCATAATTTTATAAGCTTTGGACCTCAAATGAAAAGCAAGAATTTGTGTAATTGTGATTGGATTGTTGAATCCATACTGCGAAGTGAAATGATTACACAGATTTTACAAAACCGAAGCCAAGAAAATGAGACTTGATTTCAGGTAACATCATAAAAGCTAAGAGTAATAATCACAGGTCTAAAAGGAGAACTCAATTCCAAAAGACTAACCAATTGGAAAGAGAGCCCCTTGAACTTTAAGAGGGGACGTCTGATGCATGTGAGACTCATGACAATGCAACCCGCTTTAAGAGGGGACATCCCCGGTGGCTCCTCCTGCCAATAAGGATCGGTTGTGGGTAGCCCTCTCCATGAACATCAGGCCCTCAATGAAAGAGCTAATATAATGATCACAAAAACAAAGGGAGAGCCCAATCCCAAAACTAGTCGATTGGATGGAAAAGCCTGTGACTTGTAAATCACACCACCACCCTTGTGAGGCTTTCCAACATAAGACTCACAACACTAAGCCATACCAAACAAGAGCAAAAATTATGGTTCTTTGACAAAGAAAACGAACTGGGTAGAAAATTTCTTAGCGCCGTGGGTTCTCCTAATTTTGAAACATAAGCGAAGTTTGCAGCTATTTAAAAAGACATAGGTTCTTGTATACAATCGACCCACCAGCTAAGGAATTTTACTCGGGGAGATGCAAAGCAGAATCAGGAGAAACACACACCAAAATACCACTTCGGAAAACGCGAGAATAAACGAAACAAGTAATCATGCAAACATGAACACGGCTGCGGTAGACTCATACACTAATCGAAAATCCAAACGAGGCAGAGAGAAGGAGATTATACCCTATTTATAGTGAAATTCGGTGCAGGGAAAGAAACACTCGACACCTTACTCCAATACACTCATTCTTACTCTTTCCCCCACACTTACTGAATCTCTTCTCCGCAAGAATAATCAGAGGAGGTCAGTGTCTTTTATACTCTGAATCGGAACATTGTACCGTAAAGCTGGGAGGAATGTACATTGAATCGAAATATGAGCATTAAAAGAATTCCCTTCAATGATTGGTCTCATTAGGGAAGTAAAAACAGAAAATCCCAGGTTATAAAATACCTAGGGAGGCTGCAGACAAAGGGTTTGTAACGCTTCTGAGGCACGCTTATCCTGCCGATCCAGCGTGTCGCTCATCTCCATGACCCTCATCAGTCTCATCCCCATTCGCTATATTAAAATTAAATCAAAAACGATGAGATTCATTGTCTGCCTTTATTCCCAAGTTCGCTCAGTTTTTATCTCATCCTTTTCCCGCCTTTGACTGGCCGCGTCAGTTTCAAACTCTACAAAATGCTTACTTCTTTCCTTCCATATATTTGCCGCGAAGAAAGAAGTGGGGATGAATGCACACGATTGTTTGTACACACGTGCATGGTGGGTTCCTGGATTTTTTTGGGTATGACAGTAGATTGTTTTCACTGTGTGTGTTTGAATTAGTTTTTGAAAATAGCTTTTATGATTTATGAAATAAGTATGTGAGAGGAATTTTATCTCGATTACGGAAAATAGTTTCTGAAATCACAGTTTGGGTGTTTCCCAAACATTCACTAAGGCTTTGTTTGGTTGGAAGTTTTAATAAGTTAGGTTAGGTTGGGGATTAAAAATGGGTGTTTGGTTGGATGGAGGGGAGGTGAGGAGAGGGAGCTTTTTTTGTCTTGTTGTGGGCACCTAACTTAGATAATGAACTGTCTAAAATTGTGATTTTTTGTAGGGGAGAGAATATTTATGTCAAACTATGACTAAATTGCCCATGGCAATTATTCAAAATGCCACCACTGCCCTCGTCTGTAAAATCCCCTTTGCCCGCGCCATTTCGTTTTTTTTCATTGTCTCTCCCGCTCGAAATCGCAATTTCCCTCTCTTGCTTCGTGCGCTCTGTAGTTAAGCATGGTCTCCGGCCTCTCCTCTAGCGGCCGTTGCCGCCGACTGCCTCTACAGCCACCATCGTTGGTCGTTGAAGGTCGCTGCCGCTCCGTTTTCCGTGTAGATTGATCAGTCTCCTTCGCTAATCTACTCGTTCAACATCGTCTCGGGTCCCTCCTCCACACGCCGCCGCCGCCGCTCTGTTGGTTGCTCCTTCGTTTAGGTAAATAATACTTTCTGGTGATGATCTTGCTATATAAAAAAAAACTGATATTGAGTTGTTTCTGAACTTGTTCGATGTTCACCGCCGACTTGACTTTGCAGGTGAAAGGTTTTTGTTTTGCATCGTATAGATTCCTACTACTCTGTATGTTGAAGCTGCGATAGGTTGAGTTTTTACATAAAATTGTTCATCATAAAGTCCCTGCTTGAGTTTTTACAGAACATGTTATAGTTTGAAATAATTAGTTCCTTAAAAGGACCATTAGCTGACATTGAGTTATTTCTGAACTACTTTGTCTATGCATTTAAATTAATTTTGTAGCATTAGTTGTAGGATCCTGATTTGTTCACTCTTGAAGTTGAACGTACCTTTGGTGAGTTTGGAGCATTTTCTTTGGTGAAATTGAGGCAATTCTGTTCCCAAGTTAATTTAATGATCTTTCTAGTTTCCATATGCACCATTTCCCTTACTAGCTTGCCTTGAAAGATTTATGGAAGATGATTACAGTAGAAATTCTAGTTCAGTTTGGTCATGGTTATCACCCACTTAAGTGTGTGCATTACAAAGTCAGATCAATGAGGCAATTTATGTTGCTAAAACATCTGTCTTTATGTTCTTGTTATGTAAGATATAAACAAAGCTGCATATTTCCAATTGTTTCCCTTTTTAGTTGGCAATAAGGTTTTTATTTTGCCTCATCTATCTCATCTGGAGGCATTTGAAGCTTGAGAGATTTTGCATTTTTTTCGTTTAGTGCCTTATGTTTTGGTCTTTAACCTCCTTATCTGCACACTTCTTTCACTTCTACAAATAATTATTCAAGATTATATTAAAGTGACAGAAGGGAGAATGTAGAGTGCATCAGCACACTTCTTTCACTTCTTTTCCTCCATTTCTTGTAAGTGTTTGGAATAGAATTTTAAAACTATTTTTTTGTAGGTCTATAAATACAGTTCTGTGTTTAAGATTTATGCTAGCTGTCATTGTAATATTCTCCTTTTTCATAATTACCAAATGATTCATTTAATTAATGTAATAAAATCTGCCACCCTGCATGTTCTGTTTATAAGATTCATGGCAGTTCTGTTTTTAAGATTCATGCCAGTTGTCATTGTTATATGTCTTAAGTGGTCTAGTATTAATTGGGTGCATGTTGTCTTGGTGTGTTAGATGGAGTGAGCATTTCAAAACAATTTAGTCTTGCGTCGTCGATGGTTGGATTTCCGTCAAAAAGCTATAGCACTACTCACATGTGTCTTTGTCTACCTAGTTATTCGAAGGAGCCATAATAAAAGAATAACTTGTAGCATGAGTTCAGAAAGGGAAAGGGTTCGTGAAGAATTAATGAGTCAAATAAGTACTAATGAAAGTAGCCGCAATATTATCCGTATGAGTCCTAGAGTTTTCCTAACATTATGTGGTTTGCTAGAAAGAAAGGGGGGGATTAAAAGCCACAAGATGATCTACTGTGGAAGAACAAGTGGCAAAAACTCTTTACATATTATCCCATAGAGCAAAAAATCGTGTGGTAAATTTCTTCTTTCGACGATTTGGTGAGACAATTAGTCGTCATCTTCATAATATGTTAAGAGCTATCATTGAAGTAGGAGATAAGTTTGTTGTACAACCTGACGGAACAACAGTCCCTCCTGAAATTCGTGCAAATGATAGATTCTACCCCTTTTTTAAGGACTGTGTTGGTGCCATTGATGGAACACATATACGTGTGAAAGTATCTGGTAAGGATGCTCCTCGATATCATGGTAGGAAAGACTTCCCCACACAAAATGTGTTAGCAGCTTGCTCGTTTGATTTAAAATTCACTTATTTGCTCACTGGATGGGAAGGCACGTCATCTGATTCTAGGATTATTAAAAATGCACTGGCACAAGAAGATAAGCTCATAATTCCTGAAGGTAAATATTACCTTGTGGATGCTGGCTTCATGCTAACTAGTGGATTGATTACACCTTATAGAGGAGTTCGTTATCACTTGAAGGAATATTCAGAAAGAAATCCCCCTCAAAACTATAAAGAATTGTTCAATTTGAGGCATTCATCGCTATATAATGCGATTGAAAAGACTTTTGGTGTTTTGAAAAAAAGATTTGACATTTTAGCCAATTCATCTGAGCCTACGTACGGAGTAAAAGCACAAGCATTTATCATTGGAGCATGTTGCATTCTTCATAACTACTTGATGAGTGTTGACCCTGACGAGGATCTCATAGAAGAAGTAGATCGTGAACTTGCAACTCAATCTGAGTCTGTTGATAATAGTCGTGATCGACGTGGTGACAATGACGAGGCTGCTAAGGGACAAGTAATTAGCGAGACAATAGCAAATGAGATGTGGATAGATTATCAAAATAGGATAATGAGACATTAAAGTTTATCCTATGATGAACTTGTTCCAAGTTTATTTCAATTTTAAGTGCTCATGTGTTTTAGTATGTCATGGAGTCAAATAAGTTTGAAGTTGGAAGTTTGGATCTTTATGTATTCTTAGTTCAAGTTTGGATCTTTATGTATTCTTAGTTCAAGTTTGGATCTTTATGTATTGTTATTTTAAGTTTGGATCTTTATCTATTGTCATTTCAAGTTTTGATATTTATGTATTGCTATTTCAAGTATGGATCTTTACTTTTAATACTTTTTTAATAGTATGCCGCCAAAATCAACCAATCAGAAGCCATGTTTGAATTGGACAAAGGCTATGGATGACTACCTTGTTAATGCTTTCTGGGAACAATATAAATGTGGCAACAAGCTTAATGGACAATTCAATTGCATAGCATATGATAATATTGTGAAAGAGATGAGTGCCTTGCTTGCAATTGAATTGGACAAAGACAGAATTAAGAACAGATGGAAAAATTTGAAAAAAATTTTTTGCTGAAGTTTATGATATTTTTAAAAATGGATTGAGTGGGTTTGGTTGGAATGCATCATCACATACATGGGAGGCTGAGGATGAAGTTTGGGACTAACTTATAGACGTTAGTATTCCTGAATTCCAATTCTGTTACATTTCCAATTTTGCAATTATGTTATTTCCAATTCTGCAATAGGCACTGTTATCACTTTGTTATTTCATAAGCAATGTAATTCTATTTGCAATTCCATTTGCTAGCTTCTGTTACATTTTGAATTCTGCAACTCCATTATGCAATTTCACCAAGAATTCACCATCCTCTTTAGTGAATATATCATTTGTGACTTGAAAGAAAACAAGTTTTGATAAATTGTCTCATAAAATAGAAGCATAGAGACTATTTGAATTTCAGTTTCCTACACGGAGAAATCATAACCCATCAACACCAATCACATGTTGTTTGTAGTAAAACAACAAAAATCCGACCATGACATTTCAGTGAGACATTAAAGTGTTTGACTTGAAATATCCAACAACCATCCTGTCAATCACATGTTGTTTGTAGTAAAACAGCAAAAATCCGACCATGACACCAATCACATGTTGTTTGTCTTCAATATCCAACATTTCTGCAATAGCATTCTGTTTTTTAGTTATCAATTATCCAAAAGAACAAGGGATATCAATTATCCCAAGTTGTCATAATAATTTACTTGCACTTAAACCTTCTGTGACATTTTGAATTCTGCAATAGCATTCTGTTTTTCAGTTCTGTGACAACCTTATGTGATTAATGCACTTAACCATTGTTTAAATTTTTCCTTTTGAAGTCCAAGCCACAATCTGCCAATTGGAAAAATGTCCCTTACCCAAACTATGACAAAATGGTACTCTTATATGGTAAAGACAGAGCTTCAGGGGAGGGCAGCCATACACTTGGTGAGATGCGAAAGAGGCGTCACACACTTAATGAGGCAGACTTATTTGATGCAGCCAACAACACTAATAATGTTGGTTCCCAACATGATATAAAATAAGACAACTTTGAAGCTCTTGATAATAGCACCACTCAAGAGAACTCACCTGTAGTTGCAAGTGGTTCCTCAAGGAAGAAGCAAAAAGTGAATCATAATAAAGAGAAAGATTTTGACTTGGCTGAGATTAAGGATGTCATGTATGAATATGCACAAGCCATTAACGTTGGAAATCAAGCCATGATTGCTGGAAATGAAGTAATGAAAGAAGCAAATGAAATAGCTAGACAAAGAATGCAAATAGCTAGAGAAACAACAAGAAAGCTTCCTCAATTGTCTGGGGAAGAAATTTGGAAATTGATTCAAGATTGTGGCTTCTCAACAACCACTGTCACTAAGATTTATAGAGTTCTTATGGGTGATGATGACCTACTGAGGACATTTGTTAAATGTCTCCTCCTTGCCCGCAAGGACTTACTTATGGATATTATGAAGGACTTAAAATGATTTAGTTTGCTAAGTTTGCTAACCATTTGTAGACTTTGATGTTAGCAATATAGTTTGATAACCTTTTGGAGACTAGTTCACCATATGTATATTTTGAATGAATTAGCAACATAGGATTGTACAAGAATTAATCACTATCTTACAGTTTGCTGATTTGGTGCCTTTTGATTACATGTAAATCAATGCCTTTTGTAGATTCTATTTAGGTGTTGTGAAAACAGTTCAAGCCCATTAAGTTTATTAACTCTGTTATTTTGGGAAGTGTTGATATGAGATCAATGATTTATGTTGGATCATTTATGTTGTACAATTGTGGCTAAACAGACTCAGATCTGCCTATAATTGTTGGTCATGCATTTCAGCTAGGTTGCAAGAAGTCTGAATGGTTAGATACATTGGCATGCAGCTGAAGTTGTAACTTACTAAATATAATAGAGATGTCAATTGGGTGATTTGAGAGTTACTTGATTCTGAAATGACATATTGTTCATAATTTCCATTGAGATGCTTGATATGGGTTTAGTAGGGAAGATCATCAGGCATCAGCTGATTTTACCGTTTAGGATGCAAATTTCTCAAGCATATCATTATTCTGCCTTATTTTCTCTCCCTTTTCCAGGTTACTGCTATTTAGACTTGTTCTGAGGACATAAATAAGGTGTTAGAGTCTTTAGCAACACAATTTCCCTGCTGTCTCAAAGTCTTTTCTGAGAAATAAAGTGTGTGAAGTATCAAATTATGTTGATAACTGCCTGCAGGTTTGTGATTTAGTTATATATCTCAACCTAATTCATTTTAGGGGGAGATTTTATTGCTCTGCAACTGTTGATATGTTTCATAATGAGAAAATAGCAGATCACAAAATATACTTGGAAAACTACTGACAACTAGCCAAAATTGCATGTGCTTAAATATGCGCATGACTGGCACTGCCTAAACATTTTTAGAACTTAAATCTAGAGAACTATGCATTTGAGACAAGTATTAACCAAGAAGTATTACACTTTAGGAGGAAATTTTGGCAAGTTCAGCATTTGTTGGGAGTTACTATGAACATAACACGTGAATTGGATTCAAATAAGCCTCTAGCTGATTCTATTGTAAGGTCCACAAGATAAAGTGATTCTTTCATAATAAGCATCGCATGCATAACTTGGATTTCATATAATTAAAATGTTGACCCGTTTTCTTTCCCTCTTTTTAAACTCTACTTTTGTTTTTAAAAAAAAAAGCTTCAAGAGGAAATTGATTTTGCTTGCCAATCTCTTTATGAGAGAATGAAAGGATTATGTAAGAATGTTCCGGAGTTGATTATTATACCTGTCTATAGTGCTCTTTTTAGTGAAATGCAATCTAGGATATTTGATCCTACGCCTCCTGGGAAGAGAAAAGTGGTTGTGGCAACGAATATTGCTGAGACTTCTTTAACAATTGATGGGATTTTCTATGTTATTGACCATGGATTTACTAAGCAAAATGTATACAACCCAAAACAAGGACTTGATTCTTTGCTTGTAAAGGTTGAATCATGGAGAAAGTATAGAAGAAGAAGAATAAAATAAATCCAAAGTGGAGAATATTTTTAGGGATTGGATGAATAATTTATATTCTGTCTAAAATTTGTATTATCATTTATCATTTCTACTGTCATTTATTAATAGTTATTTTCACTGCATTAAATAATTATTTTCTCACTTTCTTTTTCTATAAACAAGGATATTTTTTAAAAGTAAGTTATATTTTTTTTTATATATTTATGGTATGTAATTAATTTAAATCCAATTTTTTTATTATAACTCATCTTTTTATGTATTATAAAAAGGGAAGAATATGTGAAAGAAGTGTATGTCATTGTTAGAATAATTATTTTATAAATAATAATTTTATAAATAATTATTATTAATAAATACATTGTGAAAGAAGTTTATATAATTGTTAGAATAATTATTTTATAAATAATAATTTTACAAATAACTATTATTAATAAATACATTATAAAAAAAGAAAGAAAATATGTAGAAGGACATTTTTGTCCACTTATAATTAACTCACCTAACCTAACCTAACCTCTTGAACCAAATAAGATATCAAACCTCATCTACCCTCTTCTTGAACCAAACAATATTATAACCTCCTCTAACATAACTTAAATAAACCTCACTTAACCTAACTTAGGTTGAACCAAACATAGCCTTAAAGCTTCTTTCTATCTCTTTGAAAAATGAGTAAATATTCCTATCTTATTAATAATATTTTTTGTATGATTTACACCGACTTATATTTTATGTATTATACGAAAATTAATAATATTTTTTGCCATGAATTTTATTACTGTGCATGAGATTCATTCATCTCCGCATTAAATTAAATACAGTATATTATAAGAAATGAGTCAGATATAATGACAATGTTATATGAATTGTTAAGAATTTAATTAGATACATTGATATATTAATGTATTAAAATAAAATTAATCGTTGGCAAAAAATATAAAACTAATCATTATCAATAATATAAAATATAAAATATACAAAGATGAGCACCAATATTCACATAGGGAGGAGAAAATGCTTCATTCCTTTTCCATGTTTTTCAACAAAATTTAAATTATTAAATAAAAATACTAATATTTAGAAAATTTTTAATTTAATCTTGTATTAATCTTATCGATTAAAATTTTTTAAAGCTCAGAAAGATCATATCGTTTATGCCTTGCATTTTAGAATCTTGCTGATGCAGTGAATATATAAAACCATATTCATCTTAAAATGTATAGCCTTATTTGTTATGTGGGATTAAGGGATCAGGATCGATAATGCCTACTTTTTTTGGTTGGTATGTCATCATGAGTGTAACATCTCAATTTCTCACTCTTGATATTAACCACTTTAGGACTTTTCACCCGTCATGATTTTAAAATACGTTAAGAGGGTAGGTATGCAAAACCTTATATCATATTTGAAGTCTATATAGTTGCTAAATCTCATATATTTTTCTTATTCGTTTATTAATTTTTTAGTAAAAATGGTTCTTAGGCTTTTTTTTTTTAATTCACTCAAAAAAATTCACGGGACTTCCCAATCCCATCCTAGACATATTTCTTGTCCTTTTATACGAGTAACCTTGGTTACAAATGGATCAAGGCTCACGGTCGACCGTATATGAGTGGGGTGGGATGTTACAAATGGTATTAGAGTAAGGCTCGGGTCGACCGTAGGAGTGGAATGGGATGTTACAAATTGTATCAATGCCAGGCTCGGGTTAACAGTAGAGGTGTAGTAAGATATTATAAATGGCATCCGACGGCAAAAACAAGTATATATATATATATGGCATCAGTGCCAGGCGAGAGAGAAGTGCTAGGATGCTTTTGAAGGGTCTAAAATAATTGATATGTAGCTCTGATTCTTTGTGTATCTTTAATTTCTTCACATATTATTTTTCAGATCTAGACCTTAGCTACTGCTATTCCACAAAATTACTACGTCCCAGATTTTGGTCTTTGGACGTTTTTTCAACACCAGCATCTACCATTCCACAAAAATATTGGCACCGTAAAACGTGGCTACTTTTTAAAGTTACGCCACGGGTTGTGTGCAAAGACTACAGCAATACAAAACCAATCTGCCAAACTCGTTCGCCTATCCTAATTATGGCACCATAAGAAGGAAAGTTACGTCGCAAATTGTATGTAGAGACTGCCACAACATGAAACCAAGCTACCTAGCTAACTCATTGGCCTACCCCTAATTATGGCACGAAAGCACCTAAAGTTCCGCACCTATGTTTGTAGGGAAAGATCTTAAGTTTGTTCTTTGCAAATCAAATCACCTCAGCGGATTTAAATTGATGCCTAGTGATGCGATGCTTCTGTCGCTAAAGCAATCAATTAATAACTAGGACAACCTACTAATGCAATATAGTGGCAATCTAGGTCATTCTCCCAAGGAGCAATATGTGGGTTTTCTCTAGAATTGAATTTAGGTGATAAAAAATGCAATGGAATGAACCTAAACTTAAATGCAAGACTTTACTACCTAAATGCAAAATGTAAAAGACTCTAAAACCTATATGAGAATGAAACTAACCTAAATAATGAACATGCAATTTTTGGGGTTTTTCTTATGAGAGGGAAATTAAAATCCTAAGGAAAAGAAATAAACTAATATCTAAGAAAATCAACAAAGGTTAGTTAAGTTATGATGATGAAGGGGACAACTCAGGATTCACATGGATTTAACTTCCTTAGCCATTCAATTTATTAGACCAAAGGGAGGTTCATGAAAAATTGGAATTAATAAACTTAATCACCTAATCAAGACATGGGAAACCCTCATGCTCCATTACACCTAATCCACTAGAAAACTCATAATGGAAAAAATGGTGGTTAATTAAATCCATTGAAAACCAATCACAATTGCTTAAGATAGTTTTGGAAATCATGTTTACAATTGCCTAATTAAACAATTCGACAATTAATCACCTAATTAAACAATCAAGAGATTAAACCCAAATTGACAATTAAATTAATAATGAAAACTCAATTAATAATTTAATTGACAATCAAAGGTTTGCAAACAAAAATCCTAATAATCAATAAAAAAACAAACCAAATCCAAAATATCAATTTAATCCAATTCAAAATAAGTTTACAATCTAAAACTAGATTGTTCTCAGTTATTACAACTCAAAAATCATTTAAAACTAAATAATCTTAAGTCTTGAATCAAAAAGATAAAAGAAAGACACTCCCTTGTAGTCTTTAAATATAAGCTCCTAGGCTCTAGCTTCCTCCATACTCCTCCCAAATTACCTCCCAAAAGAATTTAAGCTTCCATGGAATTAGTTCTCCCTCCAATCCCCAAACACGTCACGGCCATCAAGAAATATTGAGAAGAATTGATTAACTCAATTGCTCCGTCACTGTGCATGCTCCGTCACTGTGCAATGTGAATTGATGACAATTCGTTGAATTGTCAAAGAGGTTGTGGAGGTGGGCCCGTGAAGAGAGAAGAGAATAGGAATTCGATGAGTATGATTCCAGCACCAATTCAAGTGGTCATGTGGTCAGCATCCCCTCGCGTCAGTGCGTGCGTGTCCGGCGGCAGTGTCTCAGCCTCGCGTCCTCCTCTCTATCCGCGTCTCAGTTCGCTCGCATATGTGACGGCTAGGGTAATTAAAAAGGAGGAGAAGAGAGCTTTTTGGTATCAATTCGAGCCCATTAAAATCTAAGAAGCCCAATAATATTCAACCGTTGGATATTCTTTTAGCTTTTCAGAAAATTTCTGGACTGTAGGATCTTTCAATATGCTTTTCCTTATCCTGCAAGATATAATAAAATCATGATTTATCATATAATTGGAAATATTTTCCAATCACAATATAACAATTAAAATATTATCAATTTAAGCCCAAAAATATCATAATCCATTCAAATTTATATTATTTCCTATAATTGGCTAATAATCCAAATATTATCTAATAAATTCAAATTAACCTAAAATAATCCCCAAAATAAATGAATAAGGTGGGATAAAATATATTAAAATTGTGATTTATCACCTAGGTATCCACATCATACACCTGCAAAACAAGACTAAGGGTTAAAAATCATACCAATGAATCTTATCATCTTCTGCATTCATGCTCTTTGCTTTGGAGCAAGATAGCACAGATGGATTAGCCATCGCATTAAACCTCCCTACTTGGTCCCACGAATGCTTTTTTTTTTTTGGCAGGACTAGCCAGAGGGCTAGTTTGATCAACCAAGGGTGGACGAAAAGAATCTCTACTGCCTCTTGAGTATATTGGCTCATGCCTCGCCATTGACATCCAGCTCTCTGACTCATATCTTCTTGAAGCGGAAACCAGATCAATCTTTTCTCTGTAATAACATATACTCACTTCTTTATGTAAAATTGCCTCTCAAGGTCAAGTATTCTTGACCTTGCCAGACCCTGAACAATACAAAGAAGAAGCATGGCCCTGTGCAAAGATATTAGGCACAAATCGAGAAATAGTATCAGAACCAAGCTCTGGTCGGTGTGAGTCATTGTGTGCCAGCGAGGACGCTGGGGCCATATGGGTGAAGTGTGAAGTCCTACATTGACTGAAGAAGAAAATGAAGAAATCATTTTAAGGGTCTGGATACCCCTACAACATGTTTTAAATTTGTGAGGGTGACGGGCCTCCAAAGTGGAAAATATCACACTAATGAGGCTTCCTTTATACGAATGCAAACGTATGTGTAACATTGAAGTTCAAATGGTGTTTTTATTTTTTAAAAAGTAAGTTGTAATATATATATATATATATATATGTATTATCTTTAATCAATCTTAACCAACTTGAGTTTGTTGAGCTAGAATTTTTCGTTAGCAACACTAACAGTATTAGAATTAGAGGACCAAAAATATATTTTATAAAGTTAAGAGGTCAAAAGTATACCTTAGGTAAAACTTAATGAAGCATTCAATATCAAAACCTCGATTGTATTAAAAAAAATAATTTAATAGTCTAAATATATTAGTTTAATAATCTAAATATCAAAACTTTGATTTTATTTGCAATAGTTTGTCAGTTTATTATAGTTTAATAATGTAATTATATGATACTAAAAAATTAAAATTTAAATATGCTCTGTCTGCTACATAGTCATCACTTAAATTTGTGTGTCAATATTTTCCATTAGTAACATTAACGATATTAAAAATATAGGATCAAAAATATTTTTCATAAAATTAATGCATCGATAGTATACCTCAGGTAAAACTTAAAGAACTAAAAATATATTTTAACCAAGTTATAATAAGAACTGAGGTAGCACGAGTTTCACACTTTTTTGATAGTACATCTATTATTCGGTTCGGAATTCGTGACTACCCCTCCCAACATAGGTGTATCTTCTGAGACTCGCACTCGAGACCCATAAGGATCTAGTGGGGCCCTACACCGCTAGATTAATTCTATGTTGGTAGGAGTTTCACACTTTGTGCCTGTTTGTTTTAGCTTTTTAAAAGTGATTTTATAATATTTAAAGTAAGTATGTGAGAGAAGTTTTATCTCGAATTTTTTACTTACAAAAAAGTGTTTAAAAAAACCCTTTTCTAAAAGCGCTTTTCCGTGCTTCTCAAACAAGCACTTTTTCACTCACCAACTGGGCGCACGGGCTGCAATTAATGAATGAGCCTGTACATAGCATAGTTCACTAACCCGGACCAGACCGGCCGGTCCAGCCCGGGAACCGGCGAACCGGCCGGTAAACTGGTCCGGTTCCCGGTCCGGTCCGGGTTGTTAATTTTTTAAAAAAAAAAATTTTGATTTTTCCTTTAGAATTTTATACTATAAATCTAAAATTTTCAATTTCTCATTGGTTTGATCCCGGTTTAGCTCCGGTTTGGTCCCGATCTGACCCACTAACCCTTAACCCAGTACCCCGACCGGTTCAATACCCGGTCCGGGTTTTAATACCTTGGTACATAGTACTAAAATATGTGAATTAATTAATTATTATCATGAGCTGTCAAACTGATAATCTCTTAACCCAACCAAACTTGAGATAAAAGAAGGATTAAACTTATATCAAGCTATTTAGATGAAGCATGTCAAATTGGTCAATTAAATAAAGCCCGAGCTATATTAGTTTGACAATTCATCATTTAATCCTGTAAACAACGGTTAAACACCGTTAGAATAAGCCTAGCTAAGACAGTCTTTCAAAAAACGCTCTCTCTTGAAACCTGTGCCGCCGGTATCCTTTCAATGGTTGACGTCGACTCTCTGCTGATTCCGCCGGATAGACCGCCGGAGGGATCGGATTTGATGAGTGGATCACCGGTGATTTCCACCAAGCTTTCTGTCTCATTACAGCCTCCTAAAGAGAGAAATGCTGACGAGGATAGTTCGGTACGATTGACGGCACCTGTATCACAGCCGCAGGTAACTTCCCCGTCGGAAATCCTCTGTTCTGAACAGGGATCTCTGCAGATCCCACATGCATCCCCAAAACAGAACTCATACAAGGAATCTCTGTTGGGTCATGGTGCATTGGTATTCAATGGAATGGCCCAGGGGTTCGCCACTCCTGAGGATGACTCGCTAACAGAGGAGTTGCAAAGTCAATCTTGGAAATTACCTGAGCCATCGCAGGAGACTTTGGAGCTTATGAACTTATATCCTTCTATGGAAATCTCCCAGGATGAGTTCAACGAAGCCTGCCAACCATGGAATCATTCGCTTATCATCACGGTTCTGGGTGCTCGCTTCTACCTTCAGAAATTAAAAGAAATGTTGTGTAAAATTTGGAAGTTCAATGAGTTTGAGCTGGTGGACTTACCTAACAACTACTATGTTGTGAGGTTCTCAAATGCAGATAACTGGTCCTTGCACTACAAGCGCATCCTCTTAGAAGGTCCTTGGGTAGTCGCTCATCACTCTGTTTTGGTCCAGAAATGGACTCCTTACTTTGATCCGTTCCTTAATCCTCTGGGTAGAATCGCATCTTGGGTCAGAATCCCAAACATTCCCCTCATCTTCTATACTCATAAATTCATCACTAGGCTTGGGAATATGATAGGAAGGACTTTAAAGGTGGATTTGCATACCTTGAAGAATGATGGACTCACTTCGGGTGTTGTAACCAGAGGTAGGTATGCGCGAGTCTGTGTCGAATTAGATCTCCAAAAGTGCCTTGTGCCGAGAGTCATCCTTGCCTCTATGATCTTCAATGTTGAGTATGAGGGTCTGGATCACATTTGCTTCTGTTGCGGGAAATATGGGCATAAGAAAGATGCCTGCTCTCAAAAGGTTAATCCGATTGTTTCTACTCAATCTAAAGACCAGGAGAGGGAGTCGGGCGAAAAGTTGCAAGTTGGGTCTTCGGCGAAGCCACCTCCGGCGACCGCTGGAACCTTCGGACCTTGGATGATGGTGGGAGGTCAGAGGAAGGCCCGTTTCCCAAGGCGGGAGATCAGAAATGGCAGCTCTATGAGGAGTGGGTATGGGTCGATCTCTGACAAAGGAAAAGAGAAGAAACTTCACACATCCAAGTTTCAGATGCTACAAGACGTGGATGAAGATGGGAATTTCGAGGTTGGTCTTGGGTTTGAAGAGAAGGATGGAAAGGTAGCACGTGAATTAGAGAATGGGGTAGGAATAAAAAATAGTTTTTCAAAATTTTCTGATGCTAGTCAAAATGTGATTGGCCAGCGTACACACTCCAAGGGTCCTCCATTTGTTAGAAATGCTCAGACATCAAGCCAAGTGTATCGCATAAAGGAAAAGAATAGTGTGGTGACTCCACCGGTGGGCCCAGAGGAAGCCCAATACGTTGAGGATGCCAGCGTTTTTATTCCCTCTTAAAGCATAGTCAGCGCTCCCGTGGGCCTTTCTGGATCATCTCCTTCTGGACATGCAAGCAAAAATAATCACCAAGTTAAATCTAAAGGCCATTCCCACCACGTTGTTCTGGGATCAATGGAGGATCCCCAATCAAGAGCTATTGAATCTGTGTCTCAGCAACAGGATTCGCACAAGGATATGGCAATAAATGATTTATCGGAAGAACTATCGTTCATTCCCCCAAGCTCCCTAACGTTTCGGAACCATGAGGACAGCAAAGTGCATGTAATAGAGAGGCTAAATTCTGAACTTCCCTCATCGGTGGAAGCGACGGCGCAAGTGATATGCACAGAATTAACCTCTACAAATTTGATCACCCCCTCCGTTCCTAATCCCTGTGGCACCGGCTCGGCCTCTGCTTCATGTTCAATGCTTGGTTCCCAGTTGGCGGATGTGAATCATGCCGCTCATGGCAGTCAAACCACAAATCTTAGAACAGTTAAAAGCAGAAGCAGATCAGGCTCTGGGCGCAAACCGCCAGATAAGTAGTTGTTCTAGCCTTGATGTGTTTTCTTTTTATCAATGATTATTTCTAGCTGGAATTGTAGGGGGGTTTGTAGTAAATCTTTCCCCCGTATTTTTCGTGACATTGTTGCCAAATATCATATTTCTGTTATGGGTCTTTTAGAAACTAGAGCTAGTGGTGATAAAGCGGACTCGATAGTCAGGAAACTTGGTTTCAATAATTGGATGAGGGTTGAGGCTACTGGCTATGCTGGAGGTATCTGGGTCTTATGGAACGATAGCGAGGTGTTGGTCGATTATCTTTCCTCTACCAACCAACTTCTTCATTGCCGTCTTACTGACAGAAAATCTAGTGATTGCTTCTGTGTCACTTTTATTTATGGAGATCCTAGCTGGGGCCGAAGACAAGAGCTGTGGCCTTTCCTTCGGGGTTTAGTGGACAGTTCTTCCTTCGAGTGGCTAGTTCTAGGCGATTTCAATTCGTTTTTGAATCCTACTGATAAGGTGGGAGGCGCCTCGATTCATGACCGAGCGCTTACTCCTTTTCGGTCCTGTGTGCACGATTGTGAGTTGCTGGAAATTCCTCTGGTCGGTGATAAATTCACCTGGTCCAGAAAGGCTACCAAAGAGAGGCTCGATTGGGCTTTTTGTAACCTAAGTTGGGAATTGAGTCATCCCCAACATAAAAATTTCCATCACCTCCGGTATAAATCGGATCATAGAGTGTTGGTGGTCTCCCCTGGTTTTTCGCATGCAAACCCCGCCACAAATCTCTTCAAATACCAAGCTGCGTGGTGCCTAGAGGATGATTTCCCCGATTTGGTTAGCTCTGCATGGCTAAATAAGGATTGGGCAATGGGATGTGAGGAGTTTCGAAAGAAAGCCTCAGGTTGGAATTCGAACGTTATCGGTAGCCTTCCTAATAAGAAGCGGGCTTTGATTAAGCGTCTTGAGGGCATCGATCGGCAGTTGGCTTCAAATCCGCATGCGGGTCTTCATAAACTTGAAAATAAAATATGGAAGGATTACCTCAATGTTGTAAATCAAGAAGAATTGCTGTGGTATCAAAAAGCAAGATGCAAGTGGCTCCAATTCGGGGATAAGAATTCCAGTTTCTTCCATTCTATGGCTGCTATCAATAGAAAGAAAAGCATTATCGAAGCTCTCCAAGGCGATCAGGGGGATTGGATTTCCGACCAGGCTGTTCTAAAGAATTTAGCTCTTAATTTCTTCAAAGACCTGTACTCCGAGGAGCAAACGGTGTCTAAGGTCTCAGAGTGGCCAGTGGACTTTCCCGCTCTAAATGAGGTGCAGCTTTCTTCCATGCAGAGAGATGTATCTGCTGTCGAAATAAAAAATGCCGCTTTTGAAATGGGGGCGTTCAAAGCGCCGGGGCCTGATGGTTTACAACCTCATTTCTTTCAATCCCAGTGGGAGGTTGTGGGGCCAAAGATCTGTGATCTCATAATTTCTATCTTCAGAGAACCTGATAGAGCCAGGGATATTAATCATACTCACATCGTTCTGATCCCTAAGGTGGAGAACCCTTCATCTCTCAAGGATTTCCGTCCCATCTCGCTCTGTAACGTGAGCTACAGAATCTTGAGTAAGGTGCTCGCAAATAGACTACGTTCGGTTATGGATATCTTGATCCATCCTACTCAGTGCAGTTTCATCAGAGGCCGTCAAAGCTGTGATAATATCATCTTGGTTCAGGAGGCTATTCATTCCATGAGATCCACAAAAAGGAAGAAAGGTTTCGTCGCAATCAAGGTGGATATGGAAAAAGCGTTTGACCGCCTAGACTGGGATTTTCTTGAATTCAACCTCCATTCTCTGGGCCTGAGCGAGCATTTTGTGAAACTCTTGATGACATGCGTTTCCTCCAGTTCTATGAGAGTTGTTTGGAATGGTTCTCCTTCGGATGCCTTCCATCCATCCAGAGGAGTCAGACAAGGTGATCCGCTGAGCCCCTATTTCTTTATCATTTGCATGGAAAGACTTAGTCAATTGATCAATCGGGAAGTGGATGAAGGAAGATGGAAGCCGCTTAAGCTGAGCCAGCAAGGACCCAGGCTATCTCATCTCTTCTTTGCTGATGACCTTCTTCTCTTCAGTGAAGCTTCCTCAAGCCAGATGGAATTGATAAGAGATTTGATGGCTTACTTTTGTAGTGTGTCGGGTCATCGAATAAGCCTTCAGAAATCAAAATTCTCTGTCTCGCGTAACGTCCATTTCCACACTGCCATGGAGCTGGGTCAAACATTAGGCATTGGTATTTCTGCAGATCTGGGCAAGTACTTAGGTGTTCCTCTACTTCACAAGAGGGTTACAAAGTGTACTTATGCTCCTCTCCTTTCTAAAGTGCAAAAGAAACTTTCTAGCTGGAAGGGGAAATACTTGAGTATGGCAGGGCGATCTGTCCTGATTAACGCTGTTCTATCGACTCTTTCATCCTATCAGATGCAAACAGCCATGCTGCCTAAAGGAGTGATTTAGGACCTTGATAAGACGAATAGAAATTTTTTCTGGAACCAGGGTCGTGAGGGTAGGAAAATGTACCTCGTTGCCTGGGATAAAATCAAAAAGGACAAGAAAGAGGGTGGTCTGGGCATTAGAGATTTATCTAGTCATAATAAAGCTCTCATTATGAAATTATGTTGGAACCTAATTACCAGGCCCAATGCCTTATGGGTGCAAGTACTTAGATCTAAATATAGCTGTGGAAATGGCTTATTCCCCTGTGTGGAAAGGAAAAGGAACCAATCATCGGTGTGGAGTGCTATTACCTCAGTTTGGGACTCCTTCAGAAGAGCTGTTGGTAGTAGACTTTGTAGCGGGAATTCAACAAATGCTTGGTGGGATCTTTGGACCACCCTCGAGCAGCCGCTTATGCATTATGTTGATCGAAACCAGGAATCGCTTGCTCCGGATGCTAGGGTGTGTCACTTTATAAGCCTTAATGGCACATGGGATTTTAACAAGTGGGGTATGTTCCTGCCCAGGTGGGTAATTGAAAAGATTCGGGAAATAAATCCTCCGTCACTTTCGGGGAATGACACAGTTTGGTGGCGGAAATCACCGGATGGGAATTTCAGTGTAAAATCTGCATATTCTATGATCTATTCATCGATTTCGGATCCTCCAGATCCTATCTGGCAGCGTATCTGGAGATGGCCTCTTCCGGAGAGAGTAAAATACTTCATGTGGCAGTTGCTTCAAGAGAGAATACCTTCAAATTCTGTCCGAGCGAAGAGAGATGTGAGAATAAACTCCCTGTGTCCTTTTGAGTGCTCTTGTGAGGAAACCCCACTCCATATCATGAGAGACTGTGAGTCTGCGAGCAGTGTGTGGCTTTCTTGTATTAACCCTATATACTATTCTGCTTTTTTCTCTGGCAATTTGCAGGTTTGGCTCAGATGGAACATTCATCATTCACCTGGTGGTCGTTCAGTGTCCAAGTGGCCCTGGATCCGAGTCTTCGGACCACTCTGCTGGCTAATATGGAAAAACAGGTGTAAAAAAGTTTTTGAAGGTTTTAGTGATCGCCCACAACAAATTCTTCACAGAGGCATCCATTTCCTTCATGAAGGAGTCGTGGAAGGTCAACTAAGACACAAGATTTTCAAAGTACCAGAAAGAAACTCGGAAAGATGGATCGCCCCACCAGAAGGCTTCATTCGGATCGACTGGATGCTGCAGTGGACAAGTACAGAAATTCCGCAGTAGGCGGTGTGATTCGCGACAGTTCAGGACATTGGATATGCGGGTTCCAACAGAACATTGGCAGAACATTTGGCTCAACAGCGGCGGAGATTCAAGCTATCCAAATTGGGCTAAAGCTTTGTAGCTCTCTAAACTTTGCTAACATTCAGCTATTCTCGGACTCAATGGAGGCTCTCCAGTTATTATTTCATCCGTCTGGTCATTTCCACCCACTCCAAGACGTGGTTGAAGAAATTAGAGGTTTCATTTACCGGGACTGGGACTTAGAGATACACCACTCCCATAGAGAAGCCCTTCGATGTGCTGACTACCTGGCTAAAACGGCTCTGGACTTGAACAGTGAGCTAACCCTGGTGCACTATCCTCCAGACTTCTGTTCGATCCACATGTTGGCCGATATGAACGAACATTTAGTTTCATTATCTTGTAATGTAGCCTAGTTGTGGCTGTTTCGCTTCCAGAGTTCATCTGGTCATTGTAATTCAAAAAAAAAAAAAGAATAAGCCTAGCTAAAAAGTGAATAAGCCCAAAAAAAGGAAGAGGGTTTTTATTTTAAAATGACAAAACAAAGCTTTAGGGCGATCGTGAGGAGTACAGGCGGCTGCGAAGCCCACACGATCAAGGACTGTAATTTTGGGGTAAACATTTTGGATGTGTTTGGAAATGGATAAATAGAGTTTCTCCATTTAGTTTTTGGTAATCTTATTTTTGGTAAAAACCTGATTGTGTAATGTGATTTATGTTTGGATTGGTAATTGTATAAATGACTTTTATAAAAGTAAAACTTTTTGGATTGCCTTAAGTATAAGTGATTTTTATGATAATGATAAGAGAGAAATTAAATTAAATTTATAAAAGTTAAAGTTGGGAAATTAGTGAAATAAAAAATACATAATCTGATGAAATAATATTATATAACTAATTGAATCATATATCACATATAATTTGATCTCTAATAGAGTCATAAATATGATTAATTTGAGAGGAAAATCGTCTCTCATAAAATGTAGAGATTTAAAAAATTAATTAATCTTAATCATATGTTCATTTCTTTCTATTTTTTTCCCTTCCCCCAAATAGGCCTGAAATGCATCTTAAAAAATTCATCATTCATCATCTTCATAGGGGAAAAAACTGAGAGGCAGGGGGGCCGACGTTCAACGCGAACTGGAGGCAGATATTGGGGGTTGAGAGAGTCTTCACTGTGGGAGCTTGGGGAGGCGAGAATCAGAGGTCGCTGTCGGTGAACTAGGCGTCTAGAGCTTCAACGTCTTCTTCGACATCTTTGGAGGCAACACCTAGCGTCTCCAGTGGCGCCGTTGACATTGCCTTAACCAGAATCTTATTCTTCCTCTCGGTTCTAAAGTTGTTTGGACCAGAGCAAAGGAGGCCAAGCTCTACTGTTCATTATTCTCCTTCGAAGAAGACAAAACCAGAGGAAGCTCGTTCATGTTTTGCACTTCACTGTTTCAGTTTGATTTTCATCATGGTTTTGAATTCTGAATTTGTTGTTGCTAAATTGTTGATTGAATTGTTGATCAAAGCCATGTGTGGCTAATTGCTCTGCTACTGCTTCCGGTGGCAGAGGAGGAGGTGCGGCCGAAGATGAGGACGTTGACGAATCTGGATGCGAGGACGGTGAAGGAGGAGACAGTGAAGGCATTAATGATTAAATGTGATTAGATTTTAACATAAGCTCCATTGCCCAGCTTATCCCAATCTAGCGTCCACACATTTGAAATTGGCAGAAGCTCAATTGCATAGATCTCTCTCCAAACACTCTAAAAAAGCTTATGCATGCCCAATTGAGCTTATAGGCTGTCAAATGCTCTCTCCAAACACACACTTTATCAGCCCCAGCCCTCAAGCGTCTATGATTTTGGGGTCTGCTATTCTACTGGTTCTCATATCATTGCATAAGGAAGGCAAGTGTCACGTTGTTCGAGGAACTTAATAGGACAAGTTAACCCAGAAGCAAAAAGTCGTTTTGGCGTTTCATCTTCTGATGTTATGAACAAAAATACATCCATTTTCCCTCGTTTAAACTCTCGACGTATTGGCTCATCACCGGCATCAAAAGGCTATAAAGCAACGCTTCTTGTCCAGCTCCTCTTCTTCGTTGTCGGCATTAATTTTCATAATTTAACCTCATGACATTTGAGTCGCCGGCCATCCGTGGCCGTCGTATGCACTCTTCACGATCGCCCTTGGACTCTTCATGATTGCCCTAAATTTCTATTTTTTTATTTTAAAAGAAAAACATTTTTCAGGCTCATTCTAACTGTATTCCGTTGTTTAGACGGTTAAATGATGATATGTTAAACTAATACATGTGGCTTTATTTGATTGACCAACTCTACACACTTAACCTAAGCAACTTGATATAAATTTAGTCAAAAAAAACCAACCAAACACTATCATCATCAAGTTAAAGCTGCCATTTATTCTTACCCACCGCGTTAACATTATTCGGCATCATATATACATACAAATAGACACATATATTGGCCAAAAAAAAAAAAAAAAAGACAAATACCGCCTTTCCAAAGAAATTCTTGTGTTATAATATAAGTTACAGTTGGTAGGTCGTGGTTATATTAGTAAATTTTTTTAAGTATCACCCCTGTTACAATTTACTAAAAAAAGGTTTTAAGTTTAATAAATACTTTTCTATGGGTGTCAAACTCATAAGTTTAAGCAAACTCGTAGCAATGATGTAAACTCGTGTTGTGAACTCAAATTGTAAACTTGTAAGAGTTTACTTTTATTAATAAATATAAATATATATATATATATATATTAATAATGTATAGCTAAATAATTAAAATATAAAAAATGACAAAATTTGATTTAAATATATTTTAAATCCAAATAATTGAAATTAAATCCATTAACATTCATAATTTATCTTACTCAAAAAAGAAATTTCTTTAAAATTTATATATATAGCCACCGCGCATGATCAAATCAAAAAAATTAGCACAAGTTTAAAAGTGAGTTAATACGATTTTGTAAACTATAAATGTAAAAACGGTAAACTCGGTATGTAAACTTGCGAGTTTGACCGGGTTTACAATTAGCACGAGTTTAAAGATGACTTGGAATAATTTTATAAGCTAAAAACATAAAAACGGTAAATTCGGAAAGTTAACTTTCGAGTTTAATAACAATGTTCTTTATTACAAATAGAATTGAAAAAATAATTTATTTTTTAAATACGGTTAATGAGTCAACCACCTCTTTTCAGTTCTGATAGGATAATTAGAAGTGACTTATAACATAGTTTGGAGAAAGTGTGTATGAATGTATTTGCACATGATTTTGTTGGTTTTGTTGAAAGCAACGTGCTACTGCCTATTTTTAATTAATTTTGAAGATGGGGAAGAATTGAGTCTTATCAAGAGGTTTTGTGAGACAAAATGATGTTCCGATTCAAACTTCTCGTTCCATGCAAAGGAGCTTGTTTTTTTTTTTTTTTTCCGAATACAAAAGGCAAGCTACGCTTGAAAGCATAAGGACACAGCCCTAACTAAATTGAGGATGAAAGTCCTCCAACATATGACAGCTTATCCAAAAGGACACGTTCTCTGCAGCTCCTGGTAATCTCTGGTATCAAAACCACTTCAGGTCCCCTGTTATGGGCTTCTCGAACCAGTGTATCCGCAAACTGAATAACTTCCCTGCAAAAGGAGCTTGTTGAAAAAGTTGAAATGTACTATTTGCTGTCGTTTTTTATAAGGGATTCCTAGTACCACCAAAACCAATAATGAAAAACTTGAAACTTTTTAACTTTTTTATGAAAATTTAAAAAAAAAATCGATTCAGCCCTCATTTAAAATGAACTAAAATCATTAAAAGTTTGTAATAAATATCTCCATTATGCCTTATAAAAGGGGGGGGGGGATTTTCGGCTCCAAATGCTTGGACCCAAGAGAGTAATTACTAATTAAGGAAATCCGAGGAATTATCGGTGGACATGTATACATAATTAAAAATGGCATTCATTAATCATGTTCAATATTAAATAAATACTTAAAATATCAACTCATTATTGATTCAAAAAAGGAGGTTTTGTGACGGTAAAAATGTTTTGCAAAAGCAATTAATATGATTACGGATTACGATAATAAGTTTATTAAAATAAATTATATATATATATATATCATTAAATCATCTTTTATAAGTTATTTTGTAAAATATGAAGAATAATTAAAACATTTTTCTAAAAAAGGCATGTAACAAATAAACAAATTATTTAATCACGTTAATACAGTTTATTTATCATTAAGTAAATAAACTGTATTTAATAAACAATATATTCAAAAATCAGGGAAGGGAGAAATTATATTATACATCTATCGGTTTTTTTTTTTTTTTGCCATGCATCGGTTGACTAAGTTTTTCGGGACAAACTAGCTAATAATAATTTGCCTCACAAACTAAATCATATATTTAGAAACAAGTGAGTACCTACAGTTTTTAATATAAGATCCACTTTATAGATAATTTATTTTCTTCATTAATGTGTATTTTATAATAAGGATAAGAACCAACAAGCCGTTGGTTGGGTCAATATGCAATCTCACTTGTGAGAAGGAGAGTATTAATTTAAATTTCAAAAAACGAACACAAAAAGCACTTTACACCGTAAGCCTTAAAACTTGAAAGAGATTATACCTTTCAATGAAATCAAAAAACATTAAGAACCGGAAGGAGTGTAACATTGGAATTTGTCTATAAATAGAATAGCAATTGGTGCCATTCTCAAACTCAGTTAAACGAAACAATAGAAAGAAGTTGACGAGGCCAGGGATCTGATCTGATCTGATCTGCATATCTCGGATAGTTACAATGAGCTTGAATAAGGAAGAAACGCCGAAATCCCAAGCTTCGGGTCGACACAAAGAATTGAATCATGAGAGAGTCTCCTATAAAGCGACGCTCTTTGTCAGGCAAGTTCATATTATGCCATGTATATATAGTTTTGAACATTTATGATTGATCCTTGCATTGAACAGTAACGTGTGTTTCTGCAGTCCATACCTGAAACTATTGTTTATCAAGAGAGCATGATAGAACTCATCTCACATACATTTTTTGTAAATCATAAAAGCTATTTTCTAAAAGTTAATCAAACATGCACTTAAATCGTAAAAGCTGAGATAGTGCTTGAAGGAGCTGCCCGACTTGACCACAAGATATCCTTGGCACGCACAACGTACTCCACGTTTACCGTATAAGTCACTTCTAGAAAAAATTTTTTGATCCATAACACTCCCTCCAATCATTGATTGCTCTCCAAGTATATCAGTTTTATTCCTCTCACAGTCTGAGGATCCCTAATAATTATTCCATCTACTTATTAACTTTATTTCAACATATATATACTGATGCGAAAGTGATTATATTGTAAAACAGGAACTGTTTTGCTATACCTACTGACGAAGGTCAATTTCTGAACATGGTGGTGAAAGTCATGAATGCCAAGAACACCATTGAAATAGGTTTCTTCACTGGTTACTCTCTTCTCGCCACAGCCCTTGTCCTTTCACAAGATGGAAAGGTCCCTTACATTATACTACCTCTCGTCCTTAATATAAGATCAATTTTATAGTGCAAATTGTACTACGAACTATATCTCATATTAAGAACATGAGGTAGTACTTACCTTGATCCCCTTATTATCTCATAGCAAACGCATGTTTCATACACACACACACACACAAGTTACTGCACCGTTATATATGATTGTCCCTTTCCTTAATTACAAGAAAACGATCTCAATATGTGTGTTTATTATATATATATATATATATGTGTGTGTGTGTGTGTGTGTATATATATATATTTCATGCACTTAATATTTCATTTTCAGATATTGGGTTTAAACGTGAACCGGGCAGATTATGAGTTGGGGTTGCCCGTGATTATATTGAAAAAGCAAATGTTGCTCACAAGATTGACTTCGGAGAAGGACCTGCTCTTCCTGTTCTTGACAACTTACTCACTGATGTATGCCCTACTAATTTACTTCTCAATTAATAATATCACTTTCTTAAATTATAATATAACGTTGTATCCCGCACGCGTGTACTTAATTTATTGTCTTGGGACGATCATTTGCAGGTGAAGAACAAGGGAAACGTTTGATTTCATACTTGTGGATGCGGATAAGGAGAATTATTTGAACTACCACAAGAGGGCCATTGACTTGGTGAAGGCTGGAGGAGTGATCCACTACGACAACACCCTATGGAATGGCTTTGTTGCGGACCCAACCCTAAGTAATTAACATTCTAGCATTTCGCTTTCGTTATTTGTTCGTTTTGGGGTCACATCACCCCTCACAACTTTAAAATGCATTGAGAGGGGAGGTATCCAAACTTCCTCGCACACATCTGCCCACTTCAACCTGAACCTTTGGGGCCTAATGTTCTCGCTGGCACATTTAACCACATAACCCGAACTTGGTTGTGATACCATTTGTAACATCTCAGTACCTCACTCTCGATATTGTCCACTTTAGGGCCCTTGTCACCCCTCATAGTTTTAAAACGTGTATCCTCTTAGCAGCATATACTTTTTGCCTATTCTGGGCAATTAATAACCTTTCACGGATAATCTTCACCTTTTCTATAACTTCTTGTATTAAATCAGGGCCTATGAGTTTTGATTCCCCCACTTCAAACCAGCCAATTGGCGATCTACAACGTGTACCATACAATGCTTCAAATGGTGCCATTCGAATGCTTGACTGATAGCTATTATTGTAGGTAAATTCCATCAAGAGTAACACTACTACAAAAAACACAATATGTGGCACTTATTTTTAAGAATACTATGATGCTTGGGAAGTGCCATAGGTTTCAGTGTCATAAAAGAAATATATGGTGCTTCTTAAATCTAAGGAAGCACCATAGCTTTTTTTTTAATACCTTCCTACGGCTCTTCCCCAAGGAAGGGCCATAGGAAGTGCCCCACTTCTTATGGCACTTCCACAAGAAGCGTTATGGCCCTGTTTGGTACAAGGCACTGGATTTTGATGGATTGAGATTGGGACTGGAATTATAATTGGGATTGATGCTTTAAAAATATGTTTGGTATGAAGTATTAGTTGGAGGGAATGATTTCACTAATCTTATTTAATAAATCGATACTAATTATAAAAAGACGCAAATACCCCTTTGCCCAAAATCCCAAATATAATCAATCGATCATCCAATACCTTAGGGGAATCATCGTCAAACTCTTCGTTGCTGTCGATATGTTTTCATGATGACAATGAGCCTCCCCGACCCCTGACCAACAAAGACCGTCGACAGAAGGACCTCCGGTCTAAAGGAATTGAACAAGAGTGTTTTGTTTGTTTGTGACGTGGGGTGTATGATTTCACTGAACTTGGATGCGTTGGAGAGAACCTAGCGAACAATTTCATTACATATTGTAGTAGACGAAGGGAGGCATCCGGAATCGCAAGGGGGCATAATCTTTCAAATAAATCATGGTCTTCATCACAGAGATCACGAATCGTTATCGTCATCGTCGGTGAGGAGTGGCTCGAACTAGAGGGCAACCGGAATCGCAAGGGGACCTTCTTCATCATCGCATGATCATAACAGAGGGAAAAAAGCACAAATCTATAGAACCTGAGGTAAACTGCAACTGGCTCATTCCTGTTCTTTGTTTCGATTCCGTCAATTATCAATCTCTTGTTCTCCCCTTATGTCCTTTTCCTTATGCTGAATTCTTTAATGGGTTTTATCTTTGAGTTGAATTTGATTATGATTATGAGTAGCTAAACTATTTACTCTAGGATTATTTGAACCCTTGTATGGATTGAGTACTTATTTTTCTTTTTATATTTGTGATTAAAGTCATTTTTATGTTTATTTTACTCAAGTCTTAATGCTTTAGACTTGGACTTTAATGGTATAATCATCACTGATTTTATTGATTACTTGACAAAGATGTTAGCTTATGAAAATGTTGTTGGTGGGAAATTGAAGCTCAAGGGAAAGGCCTTGGATGTGAAGTCTGTGGGGGTGAATAAGAAGAATAAGAATCATGAACAAATATTAGAATCCACTGAAAATGAACTTCCGGCAGGTTGGTCTCTTTTATTAGAAGTCTTAAATCAAATTGCAAAAGTGGTTGTTGTCATTCAAGGTTAGGTATTGATAGTTGACACTATAAATTATAAGTCTGTTAGTTATTTGAGTAAGTGATTCTTGGGTTGAAGTCGTTTATTAAATGGTTTACCCCAGTTGGTGATGTTTCATATATAGTAGTAAATGGCTCATGGTATCACCAAAAAATAATAATAAAATAAAAAAGCTCATGGAATTGGGTTGATATGATTCTATCAACTTTAGAGAATATTGTAACTACTAACTAGGACCTTTTGCTCTACTATTTAGTAAGTTAGCGGGTTTGTTTATCTTCAAGAAAGACCAAATTGAGAAAATGCCTGGATTTCTGGAATAATCCAAAAATGAGTTCTATTTACTGCATTGTTCCTTCATCTTTTTATGTTCAGTATGTCTTGAAGTGTCTAATACAATTTGTATCATTTATATTATCTAACGCAGGTGGAAGTGCTGAACAAGCTAATGATCCTAATGATCATGACGATGATGATGTGAACAAATCAACAGGGGAAGAGAAGGCTCCTCATTATGATGATCATCTTATGCCGGCTGAGAGACGGTACATAGAACAAAGAGAAAAACTTGATGTTCATAGATTGGCAAAGATTTCCAATAAATCTCACCGTGACAGAATCCAGGATTTCAATCAGTATTTGGCAAACATGAGCGAGCACTATGATATCCCCAAAGTAGGCCCGGGATGATTGAACCCTTCATTTGTCTCTATGATATGTGATTTCTGTGTTGTGCACAATGGCTGCGGACACTAGAATATATTATCTTGGAATGCTTTGTAATGCATATCTTAAAATTTGGTTAAGAAGTCAGGACTTGGTTTTTAATTGCTTTGTTTCATTTCCTATACCGCCTTGTACCAACTAGTAATATGGGCACTGGCCGTTCCAGTGTTTTTTTTTTTTTGCGGGTGATACATTAGCAATTATCAAAACCATAGTTTTGATGGTTTTGATAGAAGTAAATAGCTAATTGATTCCACCAGATCCATGCTTTTGGTGGTTTCATGTTTGTGTCTGTTTTATTTTGCATGATTCTAACTTTTTAATGTAGCTTTTGAAGATTTAAAACTGGCCATGTAACTTTTGCTCAAAAACCTAATAGAATAATGACCGTACAAGAACTCAATACTGCGTAATTACAGAAAATACTCGAGAATCTCAGCTGTCTGAGCATTTACAAAAACTTGTTTTCATATATACATATGAGAAAAGTGTGTACTCTTATTTTTTTTCTAAATAAATAACCTCAGGCAATGATAATCAGGATATGCTATAGTCGCTCCACAAAGTCTGCAATTTACAATTGTACAAATCTATCGGGTTTCATCCTCAAGATTGCGGAAACAATTGCTCAGGTCCTCATAGCCTTTTGTAATTATCAATGAAAAAAGCAGTTGCTTTTTTTTTTAATTGATAGACAAAAGTAATTAACCAGAAGTCTAAAAACTATAGTCTTCTGTGCATAATGAATAATCCATGAAAAAATATCTAACATGAAATAATAAATACCTACTTAGTAATCAATGAAAAACATCTACCATGACGCTAAAAAAAATAATAAATCTTCGAAATTAGAGTATCTAGGCTATCATCTGGCAAAGTACACGAGTTTTTCCCTCTTGAGGCATAGTATAGAATGCAGTCAACAATTTCTAATCGGACATCAACTTGATATAAGCAGAATCTCGTTGTTGGTTTGAAAGTCCTTCAACCTGCATAATATCAGTATAAAGAGATTCCTTCATGTCATCCAAACGCTTCTCACGTTCTTCCATACGCTTCTCACATTCATCTTTGTTCATATACATGGCTAATCTCTCACTTGCCTCTTTGAAGCCTTAAGCCAACGTATGAGCAATTTTTTCTATGCCTTGTAGTAGAAAGTCTTCACGATCAGCACTACTTCGCTTTTACTTTTTTGACCTTGCACTTGCAGCATATAGAGTTTGCTCGTCAAGAGTCTGCTCATATGATGGCTACTCATCTAGAGTCTGCTCAGGTTGTAAATTGTTCTCATGGGATATATGTATGTCCCCATCATTGTGCTCGTCCAAACCAGGTTGATTATTTATCTCTTCAACGGCATCATCATATTGTTCAGACTCCTTGACTTATGCACGATCCTTATTAGGAGCTATCTTAGGAGCTATCACATTTACCTTGATATATTCATCCCAAGCTGTCTTAGGAGCTATCACACATTTAGTTTCAGAGTTCCAACCAAACCCATATAAGTTGAGAAGGTCAGTCACCACACTATAGTGAGCCTTTAAAATTTTATATCTAGATTGGATATGAGGATGTGCCTGAATTTGGCATCCAAGTATAGTCTCATGAAATTTTTCCTTCAATGTGTTCAAGACACCAAGCCTAAGACCATTTTCACTAAGAAGATCACCCTTCTCATGCAATTTTAGCATGAAATGGATTAACAACTTGTCCTCTACACTTGTCCATTTGTGAATATCCGACTTTCCATATTTTTCTAACATGTTGGTTAACTGTAAGACATGTTAGAACATAACATAAATTATGCATAAAAGGAGAACATTTATAGTTTAAATAAAAAAAAGGGAGCAATTATAGCATAAATAAAAATTGTATAAATTACACATCTCTTTCAACTCATTGTTATATAAGAAGTAAAAGCAATAAACATTTCATTAGCAAGATTATTCCGAAAAGTAGCCCATTGATTAGAGTTGTCCATGTTTTGGATTGGAGGGTTGTACATCCTATCCACGCCAACTTCTAGGTCATCTACTTCATTTTCAAGTGGATCTACACCGTCCTGATGAATTAAGTTGTGCAAGAGGCAGCAAGCAATTATGATTCGGTTGTATGTCTTAATGGGATAATAAAATGATGGGCTCCTTAGAATAGCCCACCATAACTTCAAAATGTCAAAGCACCTCTTAATGACATTTTGTAGGGATGAATGTCTCATATTGAAGCACTCTTGTGCATTTCTAGGATATCGCCCTTTTCTCCATTTATTTAAGTGGTATCTTTGTCCTCGATATGGTGCAAGAAATCCCTCACAATTGCAAACCCAGCAACAACCAAGTAATATTGACCATATGGAACTCTTAACCCTTTCCTCCTACTAATGGCATTACGAAAAACCCTTCCATCTGCTGCAGACCCTTTGTTAGATTCCAAATTTTGATGATAACAAAAGATCACGGTGTGTTGTAGTAAGAAATTCATATTTTGAAATGGTGAAAAAATATTACCAAATGTATTTCATAAAGTTTAGAAGTGTTTGCTGTCAGTTTAATTGATGCACTCGAGTGATGGGGCTAGCACTTGAGCATTAGGCTATTTTGCACTCGAGCATATGCAAGTGTTGGACAGAAAGTGTTTGACAGAGAGCAAAGTCAGAGACAAGATATCAACACTCCACTAGAGCATAGACTCTGTACTCGAGTGATGGCCTCATATGCACCCGAGTCCTTGCAAGTGTGGCACAGAGAGTGTTTACCCGAGAGCAAGGTAAACTCAAAATGTAAGCTGCACCCGAGTGCAAGCGAGTGAGAGACAGGAAGTGTTTGCCCGAGAGTTACCAAGTGCATGGAAAAGAAAGTATCCTTGAGTGAAGGATACTGCACCCGAGTGATACCTTAGCACCTGCGAGTGAGGAATCCAACTCTCTCCATTTTGATACAAGTGCTGCAGAAAAAGAGTATCTTTTACAAGAATATGCTTTTCACTCAAGTAAGCGTAATTAGCTCGAGTGAGCGCCCACATCACCTGCAAGTGCAAGATCACACTCTTGATAAAATGGAATGCGAGTGTTATCCAGAGATGTGGGCTCATAGTGTAAAATAAAGGTTCACTCAAGTGAGGGGATGTGTACTCAAGTGAGGTCACACATCACTCGCAAGTGTGAAAATGCACTCTCTCAAAACCATGTGGAAGTGCAACGCAAAAGCTGAAGCAGAAGTGCATATATGAAGTTTCACTCGAGTGAGGCCTAATGCACTCGAGTGATCCTCTGTCAGAAGCCCAAATGTCACTAACTCACAGCGATCAATCCGAATATGGTTTAATATTAATTAATCACTTTATTTCCACCTGTTATTATTATTTAACATCATTTAACATATATTACAAGTGTAATACAGGTGGTTGATCGTTTGAATTAGAAAAGCACTGAGGAAGTTAAACAATGGCAGAAAGAATTATTACTGCCAACCAAGCACATACCTACCACGTTCAAAGATTTCAAACGTACACATATTATTCCGCAGTAAAATGCTCTGCTCCACAATGATTATTATTCAACAGGAAAAATCATCAGTCTATAAATGCAGAGTTTCAGAGACTATCAAAAATAATGAAGTGCAAGAATTCAGACAAGCAAATTCACGAGTCTCTGTTATTCATATTTTCTCTGTATTCATATCGTTCTTTAGTGCTTATCATATTTGCTCTGTGAGAGAGTTTGTATACACTTCATATTCTATTTTCTATTTGATCTCGAGTACTAGGACCTTGAGAGGGTAGATTTCCTTACGAGAGAAGTAGTTGAGAGAATTCCTAGTAGGACTTTTTGCTCATAAGACTTACAAGATACAAGCAGTAGAGAACGTTGCTGCTTGTAAGACTTACAGTGGTGTAAGCAGGAGAGAACGTTGCTGCTCATAAGACTTGTATACGTAAGCAAGAGAGAAATGTCATAGGTTTGTTTTTCTGCATGTAAGACTTGTCGTAAAGGGGAGAGAAATTTCTAAGTGTTAGAATATTTCTACTCATAGTCTATTCAAGGACGATTGTTGTTTTGCAGTGTTTTGAGAGCCCATTGAATCTTGGAAGTATAGTGAAAATCTTAGTAGGTCTTGATCTCTGAGGACTGGATGTAGGCCTGAGTTTTGGGCTGAACCAGTATAACTCTCTTTGCACTAATCTTCTCAACTCTACTCTATTTATAGTTAAAGTCATATCACTGCATCAACTGAAAAATTTATTACATCACCCAATTCACCCCCTCTTGGGTGAAACTTATCTCTTTCACCCTTCCCAACCAGGCAATACATATATGAAGTAGCCATCTTGTGAGCAAACACCCAGCACATTTGTGGTTATGTCTCCTTTGCTATTTCGGTATCTTGCCTTGTCCAAAGCAGAAACTCTTACCTTAATATGAGTTCCATCTAATGCTCCTAAACAATGCTGACAAAAAGCAAAAAAATATATTACAAATTATCCATGTCTATACAAAATTTAACGAGTATATAACATATATATCTACTTTGAACCATTTTCACCTATCATCATTGGAGTCTTCTGCCATAGGCTCTATTTTTTTGAATAAAATATGTCTAACTCTCATCATACTATATAGAACGGAATTGAAATACCTATTAATGGTTTCTTCATATCTATTAAAGTTATATTATATTACTCTATTCTTCACATGATGTGCTACTATGTGAAGAAAAATGGCAACTTGCTCATCTATAAGCATATTCTTACTAGGTTAGAGACCTCCCACATCTATTAGCGTAGAGCATAGCTTATCAAATATTGACCTATGCATTCTAAGTAAGTTGTAACATGCTACATTACTACTACATACTTATTTCTTTAGATAAGCTCTCTTTAGGAAAAAGTTCATTTTGTAAGGTATATGAATGATCCGTCGTCTCCTTAACATGATCATCATATTCACACAGATAAAACCAATGTATTGCCTCAACCATACTCTGCCACCAGAGTAACAAGCACAGCTGGGCTCTCTTTTCTTCAGATATTGTCATAACTGTGTAAACAACCATATAAGAGTTAACAAGGAAATATGTCACTAATTGGTTTTTTTTCACTTTATGTAATGTGTCCAATTGATTTTATAAGTTGGAGATAACAAATCTTCATATAAAGAAAAACAGTGTTAGAGCAAATCAAATATTAGTCCTACATCAAAACTAGTAGCAAAGCAAATATCTCCAGCCACTTTGCATATCACAAAAAATTAACATCCTGAGACCATGCACATTGTTCTAAATAGAAGCAAGCAATATAATCAGAATGCATACAAAAGATATTGATCTTACCAATTCAGATAATAAATCTCTTTGCCACGCAAAATAAAGCACTAAGCTTAAATATTAAAAGGAGATAAACAGAGTTTGCAAAAGAGGATTCACATTATTAACAACTCGTTTCGTTTCATTTGTCACTAAAACATAACCCAATAAGTTTCCAGCTTATAAACAGAGTTTGCAAAGGAGATATACATATTTGTTTTGAACACTAGAAAAACAAACAAACAGCAAGTCTTCACTAAGTTTTCAGCTTCACAAGGTCAACCCAATAAATTTCCAGCTTATTAAAAATCATCTTGAACCATTAGGTGAAATCTCACAGCCACATAACACTAATTTCATATAATATTATATATAGTTATACACCTTTGCCTTTTAATCGTCAAAGAAGCTAGAGATCAAGCAGAGATAGAGTTTAGGTGGGATATCTATGCCATTAGTAGTGAGAGAGTTGTCAATTATATTTGGCCCATCCGTTTCTCTATTTTTTAGTTTATTCTATCTTTGCTTGAGCCCTCGTATCTTTCTTCAGCATCAACCAAGTAATGTACACCTTTGCCTTTTAATCCTTAAAGAACCCATAGATCAAGCAAAGATATAGTAATATTTGGCCCACCTGTTATATACTATGTTTAAAAGTCACCATCTCCAAACGTTATTCAATGATCTCCTTTATTAAATGAGCATATGAAATATTAGGCAACAACTCTCAATTAGTTTTTCAGATTCAACAACTCAAACTTACAAAAAAACAGAACCAAATAAGACATGCAACCCCAACTATTATTCATTATTTGGAAGCATAAAACACTAAGCTTACGTTAGTTTCCAACATCAAAACTCATGGTTGCAAAACATCAAAGAAGTTCAAGAATCTTGACTTAGGAATCAATAACATGCTTTAGTCATCTAATATTTTGAATTAGCGTCAGAAGTCGCAATCCCACATGATGTCCAATTAAACCCCTTCTTTTTCCTAAAACAGACAATTCGGCCTTTCACAATATCAAAAACTTCTCACATTATTTATGTTTATATCTTTCAACAGAAATCAAAGGAGAAAGATTACAACTTGAATATTACAGACACATACCATAACAGGGGAAGATGGGATTCAAAACTCACTATTACAAACTTTAATCATTGTTTCCTATTTTAGAATCAATAATCATTGATTACAACAATGGATATCAAATTGCCTTGAGAGAATAATCTATCGAGAATAAATTGTGAATGAATACTTTTGAAAGAGATTCAGAGACAGTATTATAATTTTGGGCTCAACGACTTGATCATAACACAGTTAAAGAAGAAAAGAAAAAGAGGAGACAATACCTCAAATTGGTGATTGTTCTTCAGGAAAAAAATTTGGTTAAGGTGATCAGGGGTGAGGCTGACTACGTGACCGACGATGAGGTTGACAAAGAGAAATGGGAAAAGTTTCTGGTGGTGAGGCTGATGGAGTCCGCAACTGTGTGGGCGGGGGTGAGGGCGATGGAGATAAAGGGGAAAGGTGCTCGGTGGTGAAGCCGATGGAGTTGGTGACGGTGTGAGCGGTGGTGAGGGCGACTGTGTAGGGCGATGAGGGTGACGATAGTATGGTTGAGAGTGAGTTTTTTTACACCGTTGGTGAGGAAAAAAGAAGAGGGAGTGATTGTGAGAGAGATTGATTTTAGGTTAAAATCAGGGTATTTTTGTCTAAAAAAATTTAAATCAAGGGTATTTTTGTCTCTACAATTTTGGAATCCTGGGGTTGAAAACACAAAACCAGGGGGAGGTGGCTTTATAGCAATCCCATTTTCGTGGTACTCTCAATCCCTGATTATTTGTAGTTCCTGGTACCAAACGATATATTCTGACTCAGACCTTGATCCAATCCCTGTCCCTACCCCCTGATACTTCGTACCAAACATGGCCTATAGGAAGTGGTCTATTTTTATGAAAGCGTCACAGGAAGTTTTTTTTTTAAAAAAATAATTCTGCATAATTGTTTCCTTTTACTTGTGAAACCTTTTGTATTTACAGTTCAAATCCACAACAATTTATAATACAATCCACAATAAAATTAGATTACTCGAAATAAATAACTAATTCATAAAATCCCTACTAAATGTATTTAATTACAACAATTGTAATGCACAACTAATTTTAAGTGAATAAATAATACAAGAAAAATATTAGCTAATTGTTTAACCATATATTCACACCATTCCTCAATGATTTCATCCACTTGTTGGTCAATCAACTCAGCAAAACGTTGATCTTCATAAAACTACATAAATAATCATGCACACAAAGAATTAAAATCACTAAAAATCAATTAGCTTAGACACTTGTCAATTAAATTTAAAACACAATATGAATTGTAAGTAAAGGAACTAACATTCACAGGAACAAAATATTGAAGTCCCGTCTTCATCTATCAAGCATAAAAGAACTCCAGCATTTAAGTTGTTTAAACTTTAGCCATACACGTTACTTATACATGTAGTTCTACGTAGGCTTAAACTATTATTATTATATTTGTAAGCTCAAAAATTAAAAAACTTATAATGTATAGAAAGTTTAAGAAGACAGAGTTGAAATTTCAAGTAAATACCTGAAAAAATTTTAGGCACATATATAAGATTCATGACAGATTTTAATTAAAAAAAACAAGAAAACGTACGGACTTAAGCTTTTGTATATAAAAAAAGAAACTTACAAGCTAGAGAGCTTTTGTAAGAGGCCAAGACAAGAAGGAAAAAAACACGTGGAGACCAAGCTTTGTATTGCAATGGAAGCTGTGACCAAATGTTGAAGAAATGTGCATAAGGAGGAGATAAGAAAAAACTAAAAGTGAGGGGGGGGACTAAGGAAGATCTACTTGCTGCCGTCAAAGAAAAGAGGGAGTGGGGATAATGGCGCCATTACAATGTCAAAATAGAAAGAAGGAGTGGGGACAAAGAATATATTATATAGGAAGAGGGGAGTGGGAAGAATAGATAAGGAAAGGTGGTGGACTAATAAAGTGGGTACCCAAGGGATAAGACAAGACGGTGGAGCAATGGAGCTCTGGGAAATAGGGAGCTGGAGGGCGTGCGAAGGAGACGATAATGGCGAGGTTTTGAAAAGTTAAATAGAACCTTGTATGGCGCTTGATGTGCAAGTGCCATACAAGGCCTAGGGAACCAAGCAAGCGCCATTGCTTCACTAGTTTTTTGTAAAAAACATTGCAAACAATTTTAAAAGAATGCTATGCATTGCTTCCCTTGATTTAAAAAAAAAGTTAAACAAAAAAAATATGGCAGACAAATTTTTTTAAAGAATGTCATCAAAGGCCTTGACAGGTGCTTGCTTGGGTAAGTATAAAGGCCAAGCATTTTGGCCTTGGGTAAGCGCCTTCCAAGGCCTTGCTTGGCAGCCTTGCATGTGCCATGGCGCCAAGGCCCCAAAAAAAAATGACCTTCATGGCCTTGGAAGGGAAGCACCTTCCAAGGCCATTTACTACATCTGTCCCTCACTTTTAAGTGTGGCCTTGTATAATGTTAGACCAGGCAAGCACCATACAAGTCCTAATGTTGCCCTTATTTTTTTTTAAAAAAATAAGGCTAGCTATGGTGCTTACCTAAGCAATCGTCATAGCTAGCCCTTTATTTTAAAAAAAAAATGAAAGTCTTGTATGGCGCTTGTTTAGGGAAGTGTTACGTAAGCTTAACACTAGCTATGACACTTATAATAATAAGTGCCACAGCTTTTAAATATTTTTTTTAAAAAATAATTATCTATAGCACTTCTTTAAAGAATTGTCACAAAAAGGGCGCCACTAAATCCCTCTTTTATAGTAGTGTAAAAACCGATTCCAACTGCCACCAAGATCTAGTACACAAGAATGGAGCATATCCTCTCAAATCTGAATTGTATTTCTCATTGCATATTGGTCTGGGGATGAAATGCAATGCTAAATTCCACTCAAGTGCTCAACACTTCTTGAAAGGATATCCAAAACTTGGCTATAAATATTGACCCTCTATTTGAGATTATCTCCAATTCCCTGATGAGAGAAATGAAAGACGCCTTATAGGGATCCGGATACCTCCCCTCTCGATATGTTTTTAAACCGTGGGGGTGATGAGGGCCCCAATGTGGACAATATTTTGAGCGAGGCACTGTCCCACATCAGCTGGGGAGGCCTTGTATTATTTTCCCTTCTTTTGTGGTAAAAAAAAGGTTTAGGTGAATTGGGTTGGTTTCTCACTAGAATAGATAGGGCATGTCTTTGGGATCAAAAAACACTTACAGATCATACACTAACAAGGTCTTCATATCAGTGGGATCTGAATTCATAACCTTATAGTTATAAGCTAACCCATTTACTAATTGGACTAATATTGTAGGGCATTAATAATGAGAATCGTTTTAATTTCGTGGCACTCTTTTCTCTTGAAGTTCCTCTCCAGCAATAAGAGCGTGGCCTCTCGCCATTTCCTTCTCCGTGCCTGCCAGTCGACAGATCAAGTAATACTATTAGCTCAGCATTTTTTTAAAGAGAGGATGACAATTCAACACCATATAAGAAAATTAACGTAAAACGAACATTTTTAAGTTATCCAGTTATTAATATAAAAGTTTAAGCACTAGATTTAGGGGTTTAAATAGTACACAGATTCCCATTTTACATTAAGTGATGATGATCCAGCTTTTGATTTCTGTTTTCAAATCTTGCTTTGTGTGTCAAGAAGAGCATTTAATAGTTTAACGTCGGTGGAGGGAATGGAATGAATTGGCTTTTGTAAGAATCTCTTTTTGTTCCTTTTTATTGTATATGGCTTTGCAGTTTAACCTAATTTCCAGCTGATATTCTTCGGACCCGCAATTAAAGTAGGTTATATCTCAGCGTCCATGTGAATTATAGGATATTTATTCAGCTTTATTAATCTCTTTTAATTAGATAAATAGGTTATACACATTAAGGGGCAGAGGAGTACCTCTATTGATTCCAATCATATTTGAATATGATCCAATAATATTGGATATTACATGCTTCATATATTAAAAAAGATAATATTACCTATAATACTAATATATGTACCAATGGAGGATAATTAGGTCATTTCACAAAATTAATTCCACGGTGCTCCCTAAGAATTTCATAAAAATTAAGACATTTTGATAAACCATTGTGGGATTCTAATCGTATGTCTTTCTCTCAGCTTTTGATTCGAATTAATATCTCTCATCACGTAAAATACTCCAACACCAGTAAGCCAAAACTTACCAGATTTTTCTTTCAATTTATAATTTAATTAATGCATAAATGGTTATGACAGCAGCCTACGTGGACGTGCATTTAATGGAAGAAAAAAATTGAATCTAAGATCTTTGTTAAGTCTTAATTCTTCATAACTGTTTTTTTTAATATATATATTAATATGTTTATAAAATTAACCTCCAGATCAATGAGCTCGTGAGCCTGTATATTATAGGTGAACTAACAATGAACACGAGCTATATGTTTAAAACGAGGATAAACTATAAAGACTAAATATTATATTATATATAATGAACTCTTATATGTTTAGGTTGCACATGATTTTATTGCAAGCAATTAATCATACTCCTTCCAATTCTTAATATAAAAGCTATTAGTTGGGGTTTTAGCCTCTTTTTTAATTAAAAAAAGTTAATAAAACATAAATATTTTAGGCATAGTTATTAAAACCGGATCAGACCGACCAATTTGAGCCCAATCACCTAACCAGTTTGACCATTTCAGTAATTTTTATTTGAAAAAATAATGTAATTCGCTTTTTTTAATTATTTTATTTAGAATTTTATATTAAAAACCCTAAAATCTTTACTTCCTCACCGGTGTAGTCTCGGGTTAGCTCCGATTTGACCTACTAACCCTTAACTCACTATCTCGATTGATTCAATGGCCGATCCGAGTTTAATAACCTTAATGTTAAAGGAAGTCAGTAGGAGATAAAATAAAATAAAGAAAAAAAAAAGCCACTCTCTTGTCCTATCTATTTTGTCTGGGTGGAAATCTCAATGCATTAAACCAAAACAAAAGTGTCTATACTTATAGGCTTAATTACACAGAAACAATTTCAACATGTATTTCGGGACTCACTACTACTGCCCACTAAACTAATTAACAGCAACTTATTTGACCATATGAAAATTTAGAATGAACCAAGATATTTGCTAATAACAACCTACTAATTAACTGCCTTGAGAAAAAACAGATGAACCACTTAATTAACATGACTCCAATTTATTCGGTCCACCCAATAAGTTTATGAATCATGCTTCAACATCAACAATACAATAATAACATGTAATTACTATTTACATCGATTAACAAAGATCTGGGAAAGTTTGTCCCTATTTCGAAGCACGTTCGTCTAGTATTCTCAATCACTTGGAGGATACAACACTGGAACTTGTCTATAGATAAACAGAATGGCATTTGGTGCCATTCTCAACTCAGTTAATTAACGAAACAAATAGAGAGAAGTTGACAGGCTATAGGGATCGGATCTACATATCTCAGATACTTATAATGGCTTCCGATAAGGAAGACGAAGCGCCAAAATCCCAAGCTTCGGGTCAGCATAAAGAATTGAATCATAAGAGTCTCTTACAAAGCGATGCTCTTTATCAGGCAAGTTTATATTATATATATTGGAAATATATATACTGTCTTCATAAATATATTATGCCATCTAGCTATATATAGTTTTGAACATTATTTGTGATTGATCCTTGCGTTGAACAATACTGTGTACTTGTGCAGTATATACTTGAAACCAGTGTTTATCCAAGAGAACATCAGTGCTTGAAGGAGCTGCGCGACTTAACGGCAAAACACCCTTGGTACGCGCTATATATATATATATATATATCAGTTTCATTTAATTTCCACTGAGATATCCCTAATAATCAGAATCATTCGGGTCTTAGTTTTATTTTAATATAGCACTGTGGTCCTATTTATAAACCTAATTTGGAAAAAAAATTTAGTCCTTATTATAAGTCCACTTTCAGAGTAATAAATGAGGATATTATAATTTTATCCCTATTAATTGTAATAAATTTTAGGTAGAGGGAAGAAAGAGGTAAAAAATATCGATTCATAAATAAGGGCAAAATTAAAAAAATCTATCAATTTAGTCCATATTTATTGAGTTAACTTACTCTTATTGGTATTTGAAAATTAGGTAATTTCTTGACTTATAAATAAGATGCATGTATAATTATTAATTAATGGAATTACATATTGTAAAACAGGAACTGTATAGCTATACCTGCTGATGAAGGTCAATTTCTGAACATGTTGGTGAAACTCATGAAAGCCAAGAACACCATTGAAATAGGCGTCTTCACTGGTTACTCTCTTCTCGCCACAGCACTTGCCCTTCCACAAGATGGAAAGGTCCCTTACGTTATACTTACTGCCCCTTGTTATCTCATACAAGTAACACACACATCATATAAGTCACTGTACCACTCTCTCCGGTAATTAACATAAAAGCAAGTTGATTTTTTTTTTTGGAGAAAGATGAAACTAAATAAATTACATTAAAGTATTTACATTTATTCTCTTTCTCCAAATAAATTGATATATAATCTAATGATATACATCATATACTCCTCTGGTCCTATTTATAGGACACTTCCAATATTTTTCACACTGACCAAGAAAAACCTTAAATCTCATTAAATTTGTCATGAAATTCAATAACTTTCCAACTCTACCCCTATTTAATATACATAATACTAAATGAAAACAAAGTCAATATAATAATAAGCGAATAGGTAAATTGTACATTCACCTCAAAACTTTAATGATGAGGAGCCTTATAAGTAAGATAAAAAAAGTCTTATCTCTCTACCTTATATATAGAACCAGAAGAGTATATACTATGATTAAGCAATTTATTTAGCTTCTTTAATCTTTTTAAAAAAGTCAAGTGGCTCTTGTACTAAGGACTAGAGGTAGTATATGATTGTTCATTTCCTTAATTATTACCACAATAAAAATGATCTCAGTATATGTATAAATTTCATGCATTTAATATTTAATTTTCAGATAATGGCTTTGGACGTGAACCGGGCAGATTATGAGTTGGGTTTGCCTGTGATTGAGAAAGCAGGTGTTGCTCACAAGATTGACTTCAGAGAAGGACCTGCTCTTCCTGTTCTTGACCAGTTGCTCACTGATGTATACATCTTAATTAATACTATCTACAACCCTCAATATAAGATCTTGTTTATAGTGTAAATTATTTGCATGAACGAGACTTTATATTAAAAACCAGTGATAGTATCATCACTTTCTCAAATTAACATAACATCGTCTACTTCATGCATGTGCTTAGTTTCATATTAATTATATTGGGACGATCTTATTTGCAGGAGATGAACAAGGGAGCATTTGATTTCATATTTGTGGACGCGGATAAGGAGAATTACTTGAACTACCACAAGAGGGCCATTGAGTTGGTGAAGGTTGGGGGAGTGATCGCCTACGACAACACCCTTTGGAATGGCTCAGTTGCGGACCCACCAGAAGTACCTCACTTGGACTACATCAAGCATTCTCGTGGTTTTGTGCAGGAGCTCAACAAGGCCTTGGCCCTTGACACTAGCATTGAGATTTGTCAGCTTTCTATAGCTGACGGCATTACCCTGTGCCGCCGCATCATCTGATCACTACTACCTAGCTAATTAATAACCGTTTGCTTCATGAGAGAAATATATGTTTAATGTGGTTGAGAATGCATGGATACCATAGCTTCTATTGTGCTGTCTCAGTATGTATGATTATTTTGTATTCTCGAATTAATTATAATTTCCTTTTATTTTTGTTCTTGTATTTTTGTTTCAAGTTTTACAATGCTTTCATTGCTTTGGTTAGGCACTTTGGCGGATAACTTGTACCTCAGGTGGTGATGATTATTTGAAAATTTGCTTGTAATTTTGGAATGGACTTCATAATTAGTAGAAGTTCGCTTCTGAATTTAATATGAAGCTTAAGAAAGAGATAGACAGAGTATAGTGACTTTTAAATATTTAGTTTTTTCCTTTTTTATTTTTCTCTTAATTAACTGTGTTGGAGAGCATTAATTGAATTGCTGCTGAACAATAATATCTTATTATTATTATTACTGCTGCTACGTAGTACTACGGCGACGACGACGATTATTATTATATACTATTGGTATCTTTAAGTAATTAGGATTAGAATTCTAAATCTAGATCATGATAGATTCAGGATATTCTCAATTAAAAATTTGATGCAATCTCGTCATCTATACACATGCCGGTATATTCATATGTATTATTTGTCATTATTTAATATACATACTTTTGAGAGTTTCATCATATTTATCAGTTGCTCTCTTTTATCTCTCCAAGTTTCTCTCTAGCAAGAGCTTGGTTTCTCTCAATGAGCGCTTTTCTCTTAACCAATATTTCAAGCTCGTTTGTGTAAACCTAGCTAATAACATGGAGAGGAGTCACTGAGGGTGAGGTATTATTCAAGTTGGGAGTGCAGTAAAATCTTGGAAAGAAAAGGAGAAGAAAACCATTTTCACATATTCACATGGCAGTCTTGATAAATTTGTATTTTTGCATTTGTTAACCATTGGATTGAGATGGAATTTGGTCAAAAGGTTCAGAACATCTGGTTCTTTATTTTCAATGGTTGGATTGTTCTTGTTGCATGATATGAGAAATATGCATTTCACCGTAAACTTGTTGCTTTTACTATTAGGCTGCTCTATATTAACACTTGTTTGTGTACTTATTCAGTTATTTGAGATTCTTTTGTGTCCATGTTTTGTTTGGTATCTCTTGTTACAAGTGTGCTATTTAATTTCTATCACGTATTTATTTAATAATACTTTAATTTTTTTTTTTTCAAGTGATAAGACTTTTGACAAATGATTTTGGCCAACTAACTATTTGCCAATTCTTTTGTGCATGAATCTTGTATTTCTGTTTTCTACTAGAAACTTTCATTATATTGGGGTTAAGGTGCCAATGTAGCTATGAAGTGTTCTCCACATTATATGACAATTAAAAGTATTCTCCAACAGGTTTTCTCTTTCCCTCAACAAAGTTTTAGTTAATGGAATTGAGAGTTTTGCTCTCATTAACTTAGCCATGAGTGTCCAATATTGAACAAAGACTTGTGACGATGGTGACCATAATGTCTTGGACTCCCCCTTAAAGTTAAAAATATTGTGATTGAAACTTCCTCGATCAATGTACTCCATTATTTGATAACCACATCCATGGTTTTGCTACCCAGCCCGTGCTCTCGTGCCTTCCACGACGCCTTTCAGAATGAACAACAAATGATGCTAATTTTGGCACACTAGAAATTTAGATGGGTTGAATCCTCGGGCCTCAAACGAGGGCATTACCTTACAGAAATACTTGCAAATCGTCCAACGACAATGTTCTTATTGTATTTATACATCATCAGTAGCTAGATCTAAACTCACAACCTTATGATTATGAGGCAACTAGCTTCTCATTGTAATATCCCAAATTTCTAAGTTTTGAATTAATGATTTATAGAATATGAAGAGGCTAGAAGGGATTAAATAAGGCCTCAAGAAAATAAATTTGTTGGGATAAGCTTATTTTCGAGTAGAAGAATCCAGAAAAAAAATAAGGAAAACAAAGAAAAAATAATAAAGTTTCAAGGTAGCAAACCTTACCTTACTCTTATATGTTTGGTTGTGGCTTGCATGAATTAACATGATTTGATTATGTGAAATCATGCATTTTTATATGTGAGATTATGTTTAAAGTATGTCTTAGGCCTAAGTGATTATAAGTAACGCATGATATATAGTATTAAACATGTCATTATATTATGAAGTTATTAAGTTGCAAGCATGTTATACTTATCAATTCGACCAACCTTTATTGGAACTAATAAAGACCTTGAGACCATGCGGCCATCGATTGAATCATCTATGTGTTGCCCATATTCTTTGATATAGATATGCCGGTCTCTTATAAGGCTATTTTTTATATATATAAACAAGTTTAGGTGAGTTGGGTCTTGAGGTTCACTAGGGTCAAGGCATGCCTCCGGGTTCAAAGAACGCTTATAGAGGTACTTATAGATCGCTTACTAACAAGATCCTCACATTGGCGGGATTTGAATCTACAACCTTATAGTTATGAGCTAACCCCATTTACAATTAGACCAACCTTTGTTGGATCTTATAAGGCCATGAAGATCACATGTCAATGATGTCACACATTGCAAGCCCAACAAACAACCCCATGTGCTTGTTTGAAATAGTGATTGGAACATTCAAAAGCAGATTTTCAATTATGATTTACAGTAAACGAGGTAAGTATATGATATGAGTTTTATTTCAATTTATAAAATAAGCACTTTTGGGACCTGAATTGTGATCCCAAACAAGCTTTTAGGGCCATGTCAATAAATTTTTAGGCTCTAGACAAAATTATCATAGAAAATGCACATATAGTTTATGTACCAAAAAAAAGTACATGTAGTTTCACGTAACTAATAAATTCTTATATTTTCAGTGGGGTTGGGTCTAGGAGAAGAGCTAGGATATTCCCTCTTACAATGTGATTAATCAATATTTAAATCTTTGTTGAGAGAAGTGTCCACAATTATTTCTCAACCGTGACTCAAACATCATTACCTCCAATTAGAGAATACATGCACTTATAAAAAAGTTCTCATATTATTTTTCCTTCTCTTTTTGAGTTGAAAAATTATTTATCAAGTTCCTGTAATTAAAATTTTTTAACATTTTAACCTCAATAGTTAATACACTTAAGGTTCATTTGGTTCGATTCCATTATACCCTACAATGTAATGCTATGCGATGCAATAGTAATACAATGCAATATTAATTGCAGGGCTAGTGTTCAGTTTGATTTTTAAGTAAGGTGCACTAAGTTAGTTTTTAATAATTATTTAAAATTAATATATCACACAATGTCTATTTTACCCTTAATATAATCTTTGTAGAAAAAATAGTTAAGAACCATTGCGTTGTCTCATTATAACTATCACACTATTTTGCCGAGGATTGTCTGATGTCGATTGTTGTGGTGGAGGCAACAATAATCACTACTACAAAAAGGATAAAAGGTGGCGCACATTTTGTGGCACTTCTTTAAACAAGTGCCACAGCTTCCCTTTTTTTATTTTTAACCTGTATAATTTTTTTTAGGTACCAGCTGTGGCGCCTAATAGGTTAGGGGCCACAATTGGGGATGCCTAATGTGGCGCCTGCCTACACAGGCGCCACATTTGGTGCCACACAAGCAGCTGTGGCGCCTGACCCACCAGGCGCCACAGCTGCATCATATATCATGTGTGGCGCCTAGGCATTAGGCGCCACACATGATATATTATATATCATGTGTGGCGCCTAATGCCTAGGCGCCACAGCTGATGAGGCAATGTGTGGCGCCTAATTAGTTAGGCGCCACACTTGCCTATTTTTATAAAAAAAAAAAGGAAAAATTTCAAATGGATAGTGTATATCTCTTAATTATTTCATTTCCCGCATAGTAGTTCCGTGTCCGTCCCCCATTCCTTCTCTTTTTGACTACTACTCCACTTTAATTATTCAACTATTCTTTCATCCATTAAATTACTTTCCCTTTCTTATCTTCTTAGTAGATCTGTCGGCCCCCTCCCTCCATTTCCTATCATCTTCACACTAAAAAACACACTCAAACGCTCACTCGTCACTCAAGCTAGCATCACCAACGTGGTCTCCCACTCCCTACGCTGGTCAATTAATAGATTTGTAAGAAGAAGACTATTTCATTCTAGCTTGCTTTGTTTCGTTTGCCTTTTTGCTTTGTTTAATTTTTTTTTCCGACAAGCTTGCGTTTTTTAGTAATCTTTTAATTTACTTAATTAGTTGTTGATGTACTGTGTTCACATATCAAGTTCTTGTATTGTGATATTTTTTATGTTAGCTTTGGAGAGTATTAATATAAGAACATTATTGTTGGGGAACTTGAATTTTAAATGTGAAAATTATATATATATATATATATATAATAGGTTGAAATATAAAATAGAAAGATTGACAATTTGTGGAGATAATAAATACGAAAGCAACTCATTTTATATAAAGCTTCACAATCAGGAAGCATAAAAAAGGGCCACAGGAAAAAAAAAAGAAGAATAAAGAAAAAAAAAGGACCCTCCTGTGGCGCTTGTTTGAGGAAGTGCCACAGGAGGGGGGTCTCCTGTGGCGCTTGCGTAGGACCCCCCTCCTGTGGCGCTTGCGTCAGGCCCCCCTCCTGTGGCACTTCCTCAAACAAGCGCCACAGGAGGGTATTTTTAAAAAAAAAATTTAAATGTTGTGGCGATTCCAAGCGCCACAACTTTTTTTAGTGGCGTCCAGATATGTGGCACTTCTCTAGCGCCACAGTTAATGCAATTATAAGCGCCACAGCTTTACCTTTTTGTAGTAGTGAATAGTGATGTGGCAGTGGCAGGTGGTGCAGCTATAACGGTAGAGGAGGAGGTAGTGGCGACGGCAGTAGCAATAGTGGAAGTGGTAGCAGCAGGGGGTGGCAGCTACGGTGGTGGCGGAGGAGGTGGTGGTGGCAGCAACGATGGCAATAATGGAGGTGGCAGCAGCGAGGGGTGACAACGACGATAGTGGAGGAGGAAGAGGTAGCGGCAATGGTAGGGTGACTGCAAAGGAGGAGATAATGGTGGCGATGATAGCAACGATGGAGACAGTGGTGGTGAGGGTGGCAATGGTGGTGGTGAAGGAGATGCAGGTAGTGGCGGTGACAACAATGGTGGGATCACAATAGTGGAGGAGGTATGGTACGGCGGCAATGATGGAAGCAACAATAGGGTGGAGGAGGAGGAGGTAGTGGTGGTGGCCACAATAGCGGAGGTGACGCCGATAGCGGCCAAGGGGGTGTCAGCAATGGCTGTGGAGGAGGAGGTAAAGGTGATAGTGACAGCGATCATGGTGCGGTATGATAAGTGAAATAAAAACAAATGAAACTAAAAGTAAATTGGACTTTTTCAACCATACAATAGAGTGGTAATAAGTATTTATAGGGGGAGGTATCAATGAGAATTATCAATTTTTTGCTAATCATCATTATCATGGTAAATCCTATTACCATGTTAAAGAGCAATCAAACACTCTTATCTTGGCAATGCAATCATAATTATCATTACAGACAAGCAATGCAGTTGAACCAAATGGGTCTTAATTCATTCATAACCAACAATTTCAGAAAAATATATTCTTTTATATCATACTTTTTTTCATCAAATACATACTCTAAATATGTTTCAATAACCATTTTCTATAGAGGCAAAGTCATTTTTTTCGTAATTATCTTTAAATTTTATTACTATTATAGTACCATTTATAAAGTGAAACTTAATATTCATAACCTAATTGAAGCCTATAATCTGTGAGTATGGACAGTTTAGATTGAATTTGGCCGGCGCAATTTAATTTAATTTTCTTAATTTTAAATAGCATTTTTTTAATAGATGTAAAATTTGAAATAATGATAATCTCATAATTATCATTTTTTTTCAAAAAAAAATGTATTTATTATTTAAAAAATTACATGATAAAATTTTTTAAATTAAAACTTTTCAGATTAAATTTAAAAATTGTAGACCTTATTACAATAATACGCAAGGAATGAGAATCCAATAATTTATATAAGGCCTTTCGGCAATGACTTTAAATTATGGCCTTAGGGTAGCCTGATAAGTAAAATATTTGCATATTTATTTTTTCTAATATGATGATTGTATGGATGATATTTGAGCTCAATTTAATGAATTGGAGTGTAATTGATAAATAAATAATGATTTTGGCATAAAACAGAATTTCTTGAAAAATACTAAATCAAACCCTTTTTCAGTTTTCAGAAAATATCTGGAGTTCTAGATGTCGGATTAGGATGGCAACTCATAAGGTCTACCCAGTGACATCGAAAGAAACCCAAGAGAGCATGTGAAGGCCATTGCACTAAGAAGTGAGAAAAAATTGAAAGATCCTGTAATTAAAAAGAAGGATGATGGAGAAAAGAAAGAAAGCAGAGAATAACAAAAGGAGAAAGCACAGAAACCTAAAGAGGATGATGTGATACCCGGAAGAATCAGCTTTCCAAATAATCCTCCTCCATATGTACCACCAGTTCCATACCCTTAGAGACTTGCGAAGGTGAAGCTAGAAAAGCAATTTGCAAAGTTTCTAGAAGTTTTCAAAAAGTTACATATCAATATTCCTTTTGCAGACGCTCTTACCCAAATGCCCAGTTATGCAAAATTCATAAAGGACATTCTCTCAAATAAGCGTAAGCTTGAGGAATTTGAAACAGTGACACTTACTGAGGAGTGCAGTGAAATTCTTTAAAAGAAATTACCTCCAAAGCTGAAAGATTCAGGAAGCTTTTGCATACCTTGCACCATAGGTCAATGTCACTTTGAAAGAGCAATTTGTGACCTTAGAGCAAGTATAAACCTCATGCCTTTATCTGTCTACAACAAACTTTATCTTGGAAAGGTAAAGCTGACCACAGTTTCATTACTTCTGGCTGACCGATCAATAAAACATCCAAGGGGTGTCTTAGAAGATGTGATGGTGAAGGTAGACAAACTTATATTTCCAGTTGGTTTCATAATACTCAACATGGAAGAAGACTAAGAAATTCCTGTCATTCTTGGGAGGCCACTCCTAGCAACTGGGAGAACGTTAATAGATATGCTACAGGGGAAGTTCACCTTGCGAGTTCAAGATAATCAAGTATCCTTCAACATTTTCAAGGCCTTGTCCTTTCCAGACAAAGGTGACACATATTACAAAGTAGATACATTGACCAGCTGCACAAAAGACGTGGTGAATAAAATCTGCATGGATCAACCATTAGCAATGGAATTCGTAGATGTATCAAAACCTACTAATCCTGAAGTCTTTGAGAAAATTAGGTACCTTGAAGCAAATTTCCCAATTTTTATCAAGAACCCATTTGAAGATTTGGGAGAAAGGCCGAATAAGCTAGTACCATCAAGAGAGAAACCATTAGTACTGAAGTTGAAAGCATTTCCATCTCACTTGAAGTATGCTTATCTAGGAGAAAATTTAACATTACCAGTAATCGTCTCTGCAGCTCTTACTCCCGATGAAGAAGAAAAGTTCTTAAGAATTCTAAGGGAGTATAAAACAACATTTGGATAGTCAATAGCTGATATAAGAAGGATTAGTCCTTCAATTTATATGCATAAGATCCTGATGGAAGACAACTACAAGCCATCAGTCGAGCAACAAAGAAGAATCAATCCGAATTTGAAGGTAGCTGGTGAAAAGAGGCTTCCCCAACTCAATGAGCTTGAAGAATTCAGACAACAAGCTTATAAAGATGTCAAGTTATATAAGGAGAAATAAAAATGTGGCATGACAGAAGTATTTTGAGGAGAGAGTTTACACCGGGACAAAAAGTGCTTTTATACAACTCAAGGTTAAAGCTCTTTCTAGGAAAGCTGAGATCAAGGTGGCCAGGACCATTTACTGTGACTCAAGTATGGTCATATGGAACTGTGGAGATTTAAGATGGTGATAAAAAATTCAAAGTGAATGGGCAAAGGCTTAAAGAATACAATGACGGTACACTCAACACTTTGAAAAATGTCATCACTTTTGAAAAAAAATATTAAAAAAATTTTAAAAAATGTTTTGGTCTTTATCTAGCTAAAGACATTAAAGAAATGCGGCAATTTAGGAGTCAACCCAAAACTTCTTTCCTACTCTCTCATTTTTCTTTCGTACTCACTAAAACACACTACACTGTATTGAGAATTTTAGTTTTCATCGGTTTCATTTTAAGTTCACATGGAGGAATCTCTTGCAAAGCTTAAGAACAAGTTCCCTACTCTTCCCAAAGATGTGCTTAAGAATATCTATAGCAGTCGACTTGAAAGGATGAAAATATTCAAGCGTTTGGGCCTTCCTGAGGATGTACGTTGGATCATTGAAGCTAAGGTACGTTTAGCAGGTGAGATTCATAAATCATTAGTTAAACCTTTGCCAGGAATGAGAAGAAGTTCTTACTTAAAAAAGAGAAGAACTAAAAGAATAAATATCTGCTATAAATGTGCAAGGTGGACATGTGATCAGCGTTGTAGGAGCAAAGGTATAGTTTCTATACATCGAGAAGATAAGATTAAATTTATAAAGGATTGACTGAGTAAGGAGTCACTGAATGATATCATTCAAACTCTTGAGACACATCTGAGTGGTGATGTTCATCATATTCTTCTTGATTTAGTGGACGTATTCAACCAAGAAAAATAGCGCTACTGTCTTGGGAATCTGACGTTAAAAGATCCTGTTTGCCAGTTTATAAGAAAACTAGATGGGAAGCAAATCTTCGATTCATAGAAAGCGTTTAAGCTATTACTAGACATAAAACTAGAGGAAGATGTGAGCCAAAATCACAACTACGGTACATAATCATGCTTTTGTCTAATCTTTCTTATCTTTTCAGTAACTTTTGACTTTCTTTACTCTTTTTACTTAATTTCTTCACGCAACAGCCTACCAGTCAATTGTGTCGGAAATTTTTCAAACTTCTTTGAAAAATTCATGATTTGCATGATCTGGTTATCGTTGTTTTAGTATTATATATATGCACTCTTCCATTTATAAATATGCATATTTCCACTTGTAAATATGCAGTCTTCCACTTGTAAGTACAAACGGTCTGAGAGAAAAGAAGAGAAAAAGGGTGTCACACTAAAATGTAAGTTTAAATATATCTGCATTTTGTGTGAAACTAATGAGGGAAAGAGTGGAGAGTTTCTAACTGCAGCACAAGAACTAGGAAATGCATTAACTGCTCGAAAGATCAACTTTATATACGGGGGAGGCATCCAGGGCCTAAGGGGAAGTGTGACTATTGCTACAACCATTAATGAAAGCAAGGGTTTGAGTATAAAGGTGAAGAAGTTAGATGGTCACATCTTTTCCTTAGGACAAGAGTTGAAGGTTTCAAACTTTTCTGAACGTATAGGACGTATGTTCTACAGAGCTGAAGCTTTTATCGCTTTACCTAGTGGTTTGGAAACGTTAGATGGGATTGCATAGTGAGCTAAGTTAAACTTTCACAAAAAGCTATTAGGATTGTTAAATGTTAATAGTTTTTATGATAATTTATTGTCTTTTTTTGATCATGTTGTGGAAATAGGATTTATACCCCTAAGTCACTCATCATTCCATAATTTCTACACCAACTGCTGATCAGCTACTCGATCAACTGCAAACCTATGAATCCAAACCAGATCTACTAGTCAAGCAAATAGGTGGACAATCTTCAAATAGCAGTCAAAAGCAGAACCCAAATACCACTCTTCGGTTGTAACTTTTCTTAATCTCTTGGTTTTACTCTTAGCATTTTGGTTTTACTTTATTGTGTGTTTATGTTTAAAAAAAATTCCTCTGAGCCATATAAGACATTGGGGACAATGACTAATTAAGGTTGGGGGAGGAGAAATTTTTTTTATATATTTAGTTAGTTAGTAAAATCATTAGATGTATGGGGTGTGTAAAACAATGGCAAAGTAAGGAGTTATTCTTAACTCCTGATATGCATTTTATTAGTTGCATGTTTTTGTTTTTTTAAAAAAAGGATAAAAGTAAAAAAAAAATCATTCTGTTTAAGTGCTTTGTAATGATCTTAAGAAGTATATAAGTTTTGGGTATGGATCAATTAAATTTAAATATTTCATAGTATGAATCAACAACTGACTGCTGCAATTGGTATTGAATTTTGAGATTGAATGAGCTGAGTTTGAAAGCCCCTAATTGTGAGCTTTTAAGCCTATAATGATTATTTCTCTTGTGTGTAATATTCACCTATTAAGTTGTCACTCTAGAACTTGCTTTGAATTTGATTGAAATTATATTTCACATGCACATTCAAAAATGATAAAGGCATTCATTTCTTTTTAGCCAGAGCCAAATAGCCAACCTTGCAATTATATTATCGTTGATAAGCCCCTTTGAGCCTAATTGACTGTTTCTTTGTTCTTAACCCATTAACATGTGTTTTAATGATATATCAAGTGTTTTTACCTAATTCAAAAAATTAGCAGAGCATTTGAAATTTTTGTGAAATAGGCTTTTGACAAGTATGGGGGGTGCATATATCATCAACTTTAGAGTTGCAGAATTATGCAAAAAAAAAAAGGTAAAAAAAAGAAGAAAAAATTCTCTACACCCTAAAAGACATCGGGAACAATGTCTAATTTAAATTGGGGGGGAGAAGTAAAAAAAATGAAGAAAAAAAATTTATTAAGTTTTGTAGATTGTTGTGATGAAATAAATTTATTCATAAGTAGCATTTTTTCAATTTTTCTATTTCTTTAGCCTTTCATATCATATTTTATATTCCTTTTACCTTAACCTCATTATAACCCTCAATAAGTCCTTTTGATTTGAATTATGCATATGAATTAGGTAGTAGAGATCGAGATTTTTAGCGAGCCTATGGTAGTACAATTTTTTTTGTTGAATTTGAGCGAAACACTTACCCTTAAACACTTGAGAGATTGAGAAAATGAGTAGCAATTACGAACTCAGTTCATTCATTTTCAAATAAAGTTACAAGTTTATATTTTTGTTGATTCATGAATACTATGATCTCTTTATTTTTCAATTGTGTTCTTGCTTTTGACTTGACACTTTTAATTTTGTTAGCACTAATTAGTCACTCCTTGTCCGAGGACGTTTAAGAGCTAGGTGTGGGGAAATTTGATAAGTAAAATATTTACATATTTATTTTCCCTTATATGATGATTTTATAAATGATATTTGAGCTCAATTTAATGAATTGGAGTGTAATTGATAAATAAATAATGATTGTGGCATAAAATAGAATTTCTTGAAAAATACTAAATCAGACCCTTTTTCAGTTTTCAGGCAATATCTGGAGCTCTAGATGTTAGATTGGGATGTTCTATATATGGATAAAAAGCTAAGAACGAGCTCTACAATTTTTATGTTGAGACCAAAACCCAGTTCTATCTCCAAGGGTTTTGAATTTTGCTTGGAAGATGAGAGCGGGAATTATCTACCATTCCATCTTCCTTTTTAACCTAATGCTTCATCTACCACAATATCTTCCTTTTCACATACTAATTCATCTACCACTTTATCTACCATTCTCCATTCTTCCTTATATATAGTCATCATCTCCCTCACATTTAACACACACAATTTCATATCCATTACTTTCCTCTCTTCTCCACATACATCATCTTAGAGTTAATTTTATGTATTGTATTTAATTCCTGCATGCCTCCTACATGGAAGGCTTAGGTAGTCCTCCTTTATAGATGGTATAGGTTGCCACCTACATGGAAGGTTTTACCTCCTAAATGGACGGCTAGATTTTTTTCATTTTCATGCATCTTTTGGTTGTATATTTATATTTTAGAATTTGATATTCAAGTTTTAAGCAATGCTTATGAAGTTTTCAATTTATTTGGATTTTTTTTTTAATTTCATCATGAGCTAAATTTCCATTTTCGTACAGTGATGATGTAACTTACTAATGACGGATTGAATATTAACTTATTAAATCTAGTTTGAATTTCTCCTTCATGATTGGGTTTTAATTATTGTTCTTAATGCTTTCAATTGATTGGCCACCTTTTGAATGATTCCAATATGTATGTTGAGACCAGAAGGAGATGCATGTGTATATATCCTATAATTAAGACCGTGACTTGCATATGAAATAGGAATATATTCATATGAGTTGTGTAGTCTTACTGAGTGCCATAAATCTTAATGCATAATTAATTTCTTAAATTTATATAGGAATATATAGGATTAGAAATTAATTATAGAATTGCTTGACCTTGGAAGAGGCTAATAATTAAATTAGGAAAACTCGACTATCAATCATGTGAAATAAATTGGGTTAGAACAGATAAGTGATTCAATCCAAAATTTGTTAAGTGAAATCTGACCCCTAGGGCTTATTCACATAGTTGCTTTCATATCATTTACACTCATATTTAACCATCTTTTATTTCATATTCTCAATAACCAACTAATCGATCAACTAAATAGAGTTAAAATTACCCATTTTGGTACTTGGTGATCAATCCTCGTAAGAACGATACTCTACTCACTTCTATATTACTTGATTACGACAGTGTATACTTGGACTATTTAATGTATCATTTAAACTCATAACATAACCACAGCCTTTGGTGTAAAAACCATGATATAAAAAACTAGACCAGCCAGGTCAAACCGAAAACCGGCGACTGGGCCACTTCTTTGGCCCGGTCAAGCATCAAACTCGGGAGAAAGTCAACCCAGACGTATCCTGAGGTAACCTGTTAACTTGTTACGTTAGATGAGTTAACCGGGTTATATTATTTAGCTCCAAATGCCAAAAAGATCAACTAAAATGCCAAATCAGAAGAAAAAACTACTGAAGATAATGAAGAAGAGCTAAAAGGAAGACTAGAAGAAGGAAGAACGGAAGATAGAGAAAAATGCAGAAAAAATAAAAATGGAAAGAAGCACATTCTCCATTATTGAGCACCAAGGCCTATCATCATCCTTAACATCTTGACATCTAAACTCATTCTTCATCTTGCTGGAGACACCTGTCGGATTTCTATGTTTCCTCTTTCTAAGACTAGATGGGTATTGGAACTCTGTCATAAGCATTAAGTCTTAAATCCAGAGTGCTGATCCAGAATTTATCACAGCAGTTCATTTGAAAATGAATGGCTATGATTTCTTCCTTTTTATGAAAAGGAGATACAAATTGTCATATGTTACATTTCATCTGCTCTCACACTCTACAAGACCAGCTCATTTCCTACTTATTCACGTTTTGTCTTATTTTATTCTAGCGGCAAGGGTAAAAAATTCAATTAATTATTTTTTTGTCAACAAAAAATTCAGGTAAATAAAGGATGAAAGGTGAGAAAGTAAATATTTTTATATCATATAGTTTTTAGGGAAAAAGATAAATAAATACCATACGAATTTTTAAAACACAAAAAAAAATCTATTAATACTTGCAAAGAACAGAGAAATCATTTGGTAGGAATCTGGAATTTTGAAGAAGTTTATATGTTTTAATTAAAATTCCCTCCTCTTTCTTCTTTCAATCTCTCACTTCCTTCTCTCTTCTCTTTCTATGTTTTATTCTCTCTTTGCTCTATGCCGCTGTCAAACTTCTCAGAGAAGATGATGAATAGTGCTTCCTCTGCCTCCCTCTATAAACTGTCAGACTTGGGAAAGAAGATACTCCCTCCGATCCTAAATATAGGACAAAGTTTGTAGTGCAATTTGCACTACAAACTTTGTCCTATATTTAGGACCGGAGGTAGTACAAAATAGGTCGTTCCCATGGAGGCGTTATTGGAGCTAAGATGGTTTCCAGCGCTACCTTCAGCTACACCTTGGTCGTCGCCCATGTTGCCAAGGCCAATAACGCCCTCGACTCTACAACTACTGACACCAAGAAAATAAAGGAAATCCGATCAAAGAGGATCCTGAACATTTTGGTGGATGCAAAGACGATCGAACTTATCAAGGAATAACTAACGATTTTACAGACATGGAGCTTGTGACCATGAGGTCGGTGGTGAATTTTCTCACTCCCCTTTTGTCTTCTCTCTTCAGTTCTTCTCTTTCCATCACCATGCTTGAGCTCGATTTCTATATACTTCACTGTATGTTTCGGGAATCTTTTTGGTTTGGTTTTCCTCTGGTGGTGTTGAAGTTCATTAACTGTTGGGTATGGAAGGGAAGAAGGTTGAAGAGGAGTTTTGGGTTGAGGCCAATTGAGTAATGAGATTAACTAAAAGAATAATGGTTTTGACAAAATCCATAAGTACTGACAATATATGTAAAATGATTGACAAAGAGTTTTGAGTTATAACCAGTTGAGTAATAAGATTAACTAAAAGAGTAATTGGTTTTGACAAAATCTAGAAGTACTAACAATATATGTAAAATGATTAACAAAGAGTTTTTGGTTGTGATCAATTGAGTCATGCGATTGACTAAAAACATAATGGTTTTGACAAAATCTATAACTACTGACAATATGTGTAAAATGATTGACAAAGAGTTTTTTGTTGTGACCAGTTCAGTAATGAAATTGACTAAAAGAATAGTGATGTTGACAAAATCTGTAATGGTCAAAACCAATAAATACTAACAATATATGTAAAAGGACTGAGTAATAGGGCTTTTTGGTCTTTTCTCCCAAATATGAAAAACCCAGATTCCCACCCATCCTCTTTCTGTCCTGTGCAGGTGTTAAGGGACTTTTCTGGGTTTTAGATGTTGAAATGGTATTTATTTATCTTTTTTCCTTGTTTTTAATGAAAAATACTTATTTATGTATTTTTTTATTATTATATATGTTATATCTTATATTGTAAATTTGTAATGCTGTGAATTTTATTCTTGTTATTTAAATTTAAATAAGGAGAATTGTAAATAAATATCTTTTTGACAAATTAATTGTTGAATGCTACCATGGAAGATCTGTTGCACATAACGGAAGATGTTTTACACACAACAAAAGATTGTTTACACATTTATATGGAAGATTTTTACACACACGGTAGATGATTTGCACGCAACGGAATATCGTTTGCACACACAGAAAATCGCTTGCACACTTAGTGGCAATCAACAATTAATTTACTCCAAATATATTTTTGGACGATTTTCCTATTTAAATATTATTTTAATCATATTTAAACTAAATTATATTATTTTAATTACAACTGATTTTATTCTAGGTTGACCCCAAGTCAAACCACTTACCCTTAAGCTACTGTCACTTGTTCATATATCGGCCCGATTTTTCATACTTTGGTAAAAACCCAATAGGAAGGTAACCTCATGCGGATAATAGTGAGTTTCATCGATCATCTAGACGCCGCCACAATTTATTAACGAGCGCGTACGTAGTGCTAGCACCCATAGTACATAGAACTTTTCCTCTGCCCACACATAGTACCAGAACTACAGTAGGTGAATAAATTATTATCATGAGCTGTGAAATCTCTTAACCCGGCCAAACACTACACCACCAAGCTAAAGTTGTGATTTATTCTTTCGTTTTGTTTTTTGTTTTTTGGGGGGGGGGGGGTTTGGTTAGAAAGAAAAATTATTACTATCACGTTTCATAAAGTCATCAAATTGGTACGAAGTCCCTGAAGTCTATGGGCAATTTATTTAAACTGTGAAAAGATAAGCTTATATTGATTTTTTCATTAGTAGCACGATGAAAAGCCAAGGTGTCTTAAAATGTGTTTGGCATCATTCATTTTAGGTAATAAATATTTATTACATAAGTCGAGATAAAACTCATCTCACATACTTATCTCGTATACTGTAAATCACAATTTATAAATATTTTTGAGTCAAAAATAAGATATACCAAATGAGCACTTAATTAACAAATTAATGTGTCATCAATGACAAGTTAAAGTGTCACAGTTGATAAGTCATTGTATCATTAATGACAAGTAAGAACGCCTTAATTAACATGTCAATACGCAACTAATGTCAAATTGTCTTTTCACAATTCAAATAAATCACCTAAAATCTTGGAAGTTCAAATTATTTTGATGATTTTATGGGTTTAGTAATGATAATTTATCTTCCTTAAGATCTCGATATAATTTTCCCTTATACTTACCCAAACGCAACATTATTTGGCCCCATATATAGATATATATAATCATTTGCACACACGCCTTTCAAAAGAAATTCCTATGTCATGATATAGGTGACTTGATGGGTTATTAATATCTTTTAAAAAATATACTACCCCTATTACAATTCAATAGGAAAAGATTTGAAGTTTAACATACTACCTTGTCCTAAGTATAATACCTAATTTATAAATTACACTACATAAATTAGGTCCTAACATGAGGAGCAGCATTTATCTATGCTCTTGACTATTATCAAAATTTTTTAAAAAAAAATATTTTATTTTTAAATAAAATTAATGAGTCAACCATATTTATTTGATTACGATGAGCTAGTTGGAAGTACCTAACTTCTAGTATACATTGGAGGAAGTATATATAAATGTATTTGCGCATTATTTTGTTGGTTTTGTTGAAAGCAACGTGCTACTGCCTATTTCAATTAGATTGGTAACTAGCACATGCATATTTCATTGAATAATTAATATTGAAGTTGGGGAAGAGTCGAGTCTTATCATGATTTCATGAACCGAAATGATGTTCAATTCAAAATTCTCTTTCATTTCAAAGAAACTTGCTGAAAAGGTTAAAATATACTATTTGTGGTCGTTTTTATAAGGGATTCCTTGTATCACCAAAATCAATGAAAAACTTGAAACTTATCAACTTTTTTATGAAGTTTTTTTTTTTTTTTGATTCAGCCCTTATTTAAAAAATGAACTAATTAACATCATTAAAAATAGAAAAAATGACAACCAGGTTTCAAGTGTTAGAAATAATTACAGTCAAGTTTATTGGAATCATCAAATTGCAGGGTGAAGTCTCATGAGGCTTGTGCGTCATTAATTGTAAATGTGAAAATACCATTTTGCCCTCTTTCATTTAAAATGAAAAAACGAATTAGAAGAGCCAACGGCTTAGGACAAAATGATATTCTCACATTTAGAATTAATGTTATCAGATCCCATGAGACTTCAGTGGAAGAGCTCCTATCATTAATATGATACTCATTTAGTCATTTTATAGTTACAAAGTGGATTTTTTATTAAAATCTGTGGGTAATAAGAAATATGTCATATGATACCTTAAAAAGGAGCAAAAATTTCCACTCGAAATGCCAAGATCACCGAAGAGAGTAATTAAGGAAATATGAGGATAGGTGGATATATACTAAGAAATGACAGTCATATCATTAAATATATCTCGACTTGATAAATTTTGTTAAGTTTACCCTCATTAAATTTCTTTCTTTTTACATTTACAAACCACTCTCACTTTTATATCATCTTTCTCTATTTTCAACAAGAATTGAATAAATGTAAAAATGGAAAACGTTCATTAATAATCTCTAAGTAGATTTATATTTAGAACCAAAAAAAAAACTTCATTTACTAGTGGACTTATGATAAAGACCAGAATGATATATATAAAAAATGAAAAATGGCATTCACTAATTATGTCCAATAGTCCCTCAAGTCTTTTTTTTTAATAAAATCTCAATTTTTGAATTGGTGTGGTCTTTTTATAAGATTCAATTTAGGGTTGTCTGATTCAGGTCAAAAAAAATTTCGGGTTGTCTGAATGCATTTTTGCCAATTATAATCGTAATTAATTATATTATTTATTCTCATCTTTTTCTTATACATTCTCTTCCATCATGTTCCTTACAATCATTTCTATCTCTTACTTGTCACTTATAAACAAGGACATATATATTTAGAAAAAAAAAATTCATTTCTCACGTATTTATCTCTTTTAACAAAAATAAACTGATTTCTTAAATTGTGTAATTTGGTTAAAGTGATCTTATCAAAAGGATCAAAGAGAGTACTCGTTTAGTCCTTAATGTAAGAGTTAATTAACTAATTTGAGTATATTAATGACATTAGTCAAGTTAATTTATATGATTTTTTTTCTAAAACACTTTAATCATCTTTTTTTTATTTCCTCCCTCCCTTTCATGCTTTTGAGGGAACATCAATAAGGTCAACTTAGGAAAAATGGAAAGAATGTGAAATATGTCTTATATTTAGAACAAATATCAACTCTCTAATTAGGTCTTATATTAAGAATTAAAGAGAGTATTAAATAAATACTCAAAATATCAACTTATTATTGATTAGAAAAAGTAGGTTTCGTGATGGCAAAAAAAAGTGTTTTGCAAAACCAGTTAATATGATTACGAATTAGGATAATAAATTTATTGAAATAAATTATATATATTATTAAATAATCTTTTAGAAGAATTTTTGTAGAATTTTATTTTATAAGTCATTTTGTAAAATGTTAAGAATAATTAATACATTCAAGGTAAAAAAAAGTGTTTAATACATTTATCCCAAAATGCATATATAACAAATAAAGAAATTACTTAATCCCGTTAATTAGTTTATTTACCGTCCCATGAAGGGAATAAACTGTATTTAACAAAGGATATATTCAAAATTAGGGGAGAGAGCAGTTTTTTTTTTTTTTGAGCAGACGAGAGAGCAGTTATATTATATAGCATATCAATTGACTAAGTTACATGGGGCCAACTATTAATAATCCCATTGGCCAAAAAAAGGAAAAAAAGCTAGTAATAATTCCCCACACCAGCTCACACGTTTCCAAGTACCATGTTAGTGTCATCAGCATTTAATTGAAAGAATTATCAATTACTTCGATGGTATATATAACTCTGAAACTTCTCTATAAATAGAATAGCATTTCGTGCTTTTCTACACTCATCAATTAAACGAAGTTAGGGATCGGATCTGCACATTTCAGATATATAGTTATATATATAATGACTTTGAATAATGAAGAAGAGCCCAAATCCCAAGCTTCGGGTCGACACAAAGATGTGAATCAAAAGAGTCTCCTAAAAAGCGATGATCTTTACCAGGCAAGAATATATATATATATATATATAGTGGAAATAGATATAGTTTGATCACTTGATATTATATGCCCTGTAGCTATATAGTTTTAATTTGAACATTTGTGATTGATCCTTGCGTTGAACAATAATGTGTGTTTGTGCAGTACATACTGAAAACCAGTGTTTATCCAGGAGAGCATGAGTGCTTGAAGGAGCTGCGCGACTTAACGACAAAACACCCTTTGTACGCACAATATATATATATATATATATATTCATTCTGTTCTTAATTAGTTTCATTTCAATATATATATATATATATATATAATTAGGGGAGAATATATTGTTGTAAACAGGAACCATATGGCTGTAGCTGCAGACGAAGGACAATTTCTGAACATGTTGGTGAAACTCATAAATGCGAAGAACACACTTGAAATTGGTGTCTTCACTGGTTACTCTTTACTCGCCACAGCCCTTGCCCTTCCACAAGATGGAAAGGTCCCTTGCCTTGTACTTTACTACTTCCCCTTAAATATCTCATATAGCACGTAGACTTTATATAAGTTGCTGTACTTAATTATATGCTTGTCCCTTTCCTTAATCACAAGATGATCTATGTATATTTCATTTTCAGATATTAGCTTTGGACGTGAACCGGGCAAATTATGATCTGGGGTTGCCTGTGATTGAGAAAGCAGGTGTTGCTCACAAGATTGACTTCAGAGAAGGACCTGCTCTTCCTGTTCTTGACCACTTGCTCATCACTCATGTATACATCTTAATTATTACTCCCTCTAGTCTTTAATATAAGATATATTTGGAGACTTGACCTTGTTCTTAAATATAATACATAATTTTCATATATATCAATCTTTTCCTAATTTACCCTCACTATACTCCATCAACAATAAATAAGGAGGAGAGTGAATGGAGAAATTAAGGAAAATGACTGTGATGATTTAGAAAAAATATGTCATATTAACTAACTTAACTAACTTCATTAATCCATTCAAATTAGGTAAATACTCCTCTGATCCTTATTATAAGACATATTTTCCTAATTTGATTAGATTAATGAAGTAAGTTAAGTTAGTTAATATGATATAGATTTTTTAAAACACCCTAATCATTTTTCTTAATTCCCTCATTCTCACTTCTCCTTGATTAATATTGAGGGAATATCAATAGGGTTAAAATAAAAAAAAATTTGACAAATATAAAAATTATGTCTCATATTTAGAGAACCAAAATCAATTCTTTAAATATATCTTATATTAAAAAGAACAGAAGAGTGTGTCTTATATCAAGAACCAAAGAATGAGTATCACTTTCTCAAATTAATATAACTTCTCTACTTTATGCATGTGCTTAGTTTATTATATTGGGACGATCATTTATTTGCAGGAAAAGAACAAGGGAGGGTTCGATTTCGTATTTGTGGATGCTGATAAGGACAATTACCTGAACTACCACGAGAGGGCGATTGAGTTGGTGAAGGTTGGGGGAGTTATCGCCTACGACAACACCCTCTGGGCAGGCTCTGTTGCGGACCCACCAGAAGTGCCTCAAGCGGATTACATCAACCACTATCGTGGTTTTGTGATGGAGTTCAACAAGGCCTTGTCGCTTGACTCTAGGATTGAGATCTGTCAGCTTTCTATTGGTGATGGCGTTACCCTGTGCCGCCGCATCATCTGATCACTACTTCCTTAATTGGCTATGTTCTAGAGCATTAATAATTAATTAATGAGTCGTTTAATTTCGTTGCACTCTCTTTTCTCCAGCAATAAGAGCTTGACCTCTCGCCTGCGTGCGAGCTTTTAATATAATCAAGTATTATAAGTGTCTTGGGCCTGATTCGAAGTACTAATTATTACGGTAATAGCATGCTTAATTAGTTAATCCCTACGGTCCATAATAGAAGGCCATTCATCTCTATCACGGGAAATAAAAAATAATAATTAAGTCATTTAATATATCCTAAAATATAAATTTTTTCTGCTCTTATCCTTATTAAGAAATGTATTTAATGGTATTGGAAATGTTATTTTGGAGAGATAGAGGGGATATAATGAGTTAGCAAAATTGGAAAATGCTTATTAATCACAAGGGAAAAATACGAAAAAAAAAACTTTAATTAAACTGGAAGTGATTTATATTCTATACTATGCAAGGTTTTCAAAGCCAGATCGGACTAGACAATTCGACCTATCAAACCATCACCAGATCTCAATAGTGGCTCAGATGTTGCCTTTAGGCCATTTAAGTAGTTAGATCGTTTTGGGCATTATTTACTTTTAATTGAGATGGAAGCCGCTATTGAGCTGGACCCGAAACAGTTTTATAAAAATCGGACCGGCCAATATAAAAAGATTAGAAAATAAAAAAAACACACAAAAAAAAACATATATAAAATATTTTAGTTGTCTTTTTTGACTCAATTTTCACCCTTATAATTTTATTACAAATAAGTTAATCTCCCGCCGCCACATGTTTTGAAATGCAATATATTTTAACTATACTCATTTTTTATATTTTTTCCAATACTCGTTTTTTATATTACATATGTCATAATAAAATTATAATTTTAACAATTTTAATTTTGTTTAATTTCAACCGTGTCAACTAATATAATTCAAAAAGTATTTTTGGTATTTAAATTTTATTTATAATAAGTGATATGTAATTAAAATTTATTTTTTATTTCATCTTGTTAAATATATGTTGTGACTTTGTTAATTTTTTTTTATTAAATTGGATTAAGCCCCCCTATTTGCTTAATGAAATGGTTAATTTTTCTTTCTGTTCTACTATATATAACTAGTACTTTGTAATATTTCTATTTTACTATTAATATATTTTTCCTTATAATTAAAAAATATTAAATTGGATTAAGGATTAGTTATATTTTAATTATTATATATTTATATAATATTAATTTAATTTAGTTATTATATCACTGGCTCGACCGGACGGCCCAACTGATTGATAAATATAAAATAACAAAACAGAAAAAAAAAAAGAGAATGAAATCTGATGCATTTATTCACTAAGAGGGAGCCTATAAATAGCCAACTACATTACAAATTAAATAATAAAATAATAACTCACGACTAAAATAAATAGGACACGATTAACATTAATCGACGGACCTGCATAACGTTCTTGAAAGTGGGTAGAGGAAATCAAACCAAAATAAATAAACATGGGATAATGGAATTTTGAAATTCAAGCTGGAGATTTTTTCTTGGTAACCAACTAGAGTGGGGAGCAAGGTAATCACGTGGCATCATCAGAATTTTTCTAACAATCCCTCCCTTAAATTAATGTTCACAAACATTAAATTTACGAGTATAAGGATTTGAGTCAGGCCCTCCCTTAAACAAAATCTTCCATAGAACATACTCCAAGCATTTGTCTAAGCTTCATGAATAGAGCTTGCTTGGGCAGCTTAGTCATAATGTCAGCCACTTGATCTTTACTTTTGCAAAATACGAAATCAATAACACCATCATTGCTAAGGTCGTGCAGAAAATGATATCTCACATCAATATGTTTGCTTCGTCCATGCATAGTTGGATTTTTGGAAATTTTAGTTGCTGAAACATTGTCACAATAAATTGTTGTTACACCTTTTTCTTGACTCTGAAGTGCATCAAGCAATCTTCTTAACCATATAGCTTGACAAGAACAAGCTGCTCCAGCTACAAATTCAGCTTCTGTAGTCAACAAAGTAACAATTGGTTGTTTCTTTGAAGACCAATAAAGCCATCACTCATCATAAAAACAAAGCCTGCTGTGCTTTTTCTATCATCCACATCTCCAGCACAGTCACTATCAGAAAAGCCACAAAATTAATGTTCCTTTTGAATTAGCCTTATAAAAAATTCCAAAATCAATGGTACCTTTCAAATAACAAAAAATCCTCTTTGCAGCTATGAGATGAGTCTCAGTTGGATTTTCCATGTACCGACTTATAAGACTAACACCATGCATGATGTTAGGCCTTGTAAAAGAAAGACACATTAAACTTCCAACCATTTGCTTGAAGAAAGTAGAATTCACTTTCTTTTCTCCATCATCCTTCACCAATTTGGAGCTACATTTAGTTGGAGGAAAATGAGGATTGCAATCCCTCATTGTAAACCTGCCCAAAATCTCAAGAACATACTTCTTTTGTGAAATAAAAATTCCAGATGGTGATTGCATAACTTCAATACCAAGATAGTATTGCATTAATCCCAAATCAGACATATCAAATTCTTTTATCATGCTCTCCTTAAAGGCATCAAGCATGCCTATATCATTTCCAGCATAAATCAAATCATCAACATAGAGGGCCACAACTAGAATTTTTCCAGATTTTGTAAAGAGAGTATGTTCATGAGGGCATTTTTGAAAACCTTCTTTTGAAAAATAAGCATATATATGACTATACCAAGCTCGAGGTACTTGTTTAAGTCCATATCAAGCCCTTTTCAATTTATATACATTTTCTTCACTCCATGTCTTCACATATCCAAGTGGCTAATCAATATAAACTTCTTCCTGCAGCTCACCATGTATAAAAGGCATATTTGACATCTAATCCTGCCAAGAATTTTGGGTAGCTATGGCTAATACTAAACGAACAGTGTCAAGCCTAGCAGCTGGAGCAAAAACTTCTTTGTAATCAACCCTAAATTCTTACCTGTAGCCTTTTACAACAAGGCGTGCTTTGTATTTGTCAACTTTACCATCTTTGTTCAGCTTCGTTTTGTAAACCATTTGACTTCAATGGATTTTTGCCCCTTCGAAAGCTCTACCAATTCCCATGTATTATTTTTTTCTATAGATTTGATCTCCTCATCCATGGCTACTCGTCATTTTCTTTCTTTATCTACTTCTTCAAATGTGAGGGGATCACAAACTGCAAACAAAGAAAGGTGAGCTATAGAATCATCATCAGATAAGTCACACTTACATAATCTCAGGATATTAAAACCCGGACCGGGTATTAAACCAGTCGGGGTACTGGGTTAAAGGTCAGTAGGTCAGATCAGGACTAAACCGGAGCTAAACCGGGGCCAAACTGGTGAAAAATTGAAGATTTTAGGCTTATTAATATGAAATTCTAAAGAAAAAATTAAATTGGAACCCGGACCAGACCGGGAACCAGACTGGTCCACCGGCCGGTTTGCTGGTTTCCGGGCCGGACCGACTGGTCCAGGTTTAAGAGCATGGAAGAATCTATCATCCAAGATGGCCTCTTTCGAGAACGACTAACCTGAGGTTCCTTCACTATTATAGTGGTTGGTGCTGTTACATTATTTGGAGGAATTTCAACAGTAGCAACCGTAGTATTTTCTAGGTGTGGCAATTGCTCCTTTTCTTCTTCAATTTCATAATCATGATAAATTGGAGAAGGCTACTGCCCATTCCAATTCCAAGTGCTTTCTTCATAAAAAATAACATCCCTGCTGATAACAATTTTATTGGTTAGGGGATTAAATAATTTATAAGCTTTAGATTGCTCACTTACAGCCCAAAAAACACATTTTTCACTCTTATCATCAAGCTTCTTTCTTTTCTCATATGGAACATGAGCATATACAATGCAGCCAAAAATTCTGAAGTGATCAAACAGTTGGCTTTCGTCCACTCCAAGCCTCTTGTGGAGTCATGTTTTGAACAGCAAAAATAAGACTTCTATTCAAGACATGAAAGCTCCAATTCAGTGCTTCTGGCAAAATATTCTTTGGAACTTTTCCTTTTGCTACCAAGCTTTTCAACATGTTTAGAATGGTTCTGTTCTTCCTCTCCAATACATTATTTTGTTGTGGTGTATAAGAAGCTGTAAGTTCGCTACGAATACACTACAAAAAAAACGTGATTTAGTAGCGGTTAAAAATGGGTATTCGTAGCGGTTCTAACCGCTACAAACTAGATTAGTAGCAGTTACGAAAACCGCTACTAAATCGTGCGTTGCAAGCGGTTTTGTAGCGGTTTTATAAAACCGCTACTCAATAAAAAATAACCGCTACAACCTTTGTAGCGGTTTATAGTAACCGCTACAAAATCAAGAGATATTTGTAGCGGTTATATAACCGCTACAAATATAAAAAATTTTATTGAGAGCTTTAAAAAAGAATTTTTTTTTTGTAGCAGTTTAAAAACCGCTGCAAATATATAAAAATGAAAATTTGTTAAAAATGACATTTTTTATTTGTAGCAGTTAAGAAACCGCTACTAATTTTGAATTTCATGAAATTAGTAGCGGTTTTAAAAACCGCTACTAATTTCATGAAATTCAAATTTGGCGCAAAAAAATTTAAATTTAGCTTTAAAAAGGCGCGTTATTTAGTAGCGGTTTAATAACCGCTACAAATATTTAAAAAATTTTTTAAAAATATACGTTGATTTTTTTCTTTTTTTTCAATATTATATTAAATAGTTTAATTTTTTATTATTTTATCTATTTCAATTAGTTTATTATTTAATAGTTTAACTTATTAATAAATTAAAAAGAAAAAATGTAATTGAATATGATTAGTATAAAATTTATATTAATAATATTATTAAGGATAGTTAGGTAATAAGGAATTATTATGTTTTATAATATAATGTAATTGTATATGAAAAATAGATGAAAATGAGATAGAGTTATGATATATCTAGAAAAAAAGATGTTTAGAATAAATTTTATAGAAAGGAAAGAAGTATTCTAAAAGAAATTGAAAATCTTGTTACCATATTTGATCGTATTATTCAGCTCCTCTACTCATACGAAAGAAGTTGTAAATGAGAGGAAATGAAAGAAGGGTAAGGTGAAAAGAAATTGGGGAGTGTTTGAAATGAGTTGTGATAAGGGTATTTATAGGGATTCACGTAGTATTTGTAGCGGTTAATGTAGCGGTTACTAATTAGTAGCGGTTATTTATATTTTTGTAGCGGTTTAATTATTTGTAGCGGTTAATGTAGCGGTTATTATTTAATAGCGGTTATTTATTTTTTTGTAGCCGTTTAATAACCGCTACAAATATTATATTAATTTTTTTTTTAAAATTTTTTTTTACATTTTATTTTAACACAAATTTTTTGCATTTTTTGTAAAGAAAAATTTTTTACACTTGAATTCTACAAATATTATTTTAATTTTTTTTTACATTTTATTTTAACACAAATTTTTTGCATTTTTTGTAAAGACAAATTTTTTACAATTGAATTTGATCACTCATCGTCGCCATCCCTACAGAAATTTTGTAGAAAAATTATTGTTATTGATGTATTATTAAATTTAAAAAATTTAATTGAAATGACGTGGACTTAAAAAAACTCACCGCAGTAGAGGTAAATTGTCATCGCCTTCAGGGAAGTAGTTTTCAAAATCAGCTGGCTGAAATGGCTTACTCTCGTAGGCGATGTTATCGCCTTCACCCATGTCGTAAAGGTCTATTGGCTTTAAATGAACGACCATGTGCCAATCCCTATGCCGCTCGTCCTCGACATAATAAACCTGATGTGCCTCTGAAGCTAGAATATACGGCTCATCATCTTGAGAAATACCAGTATGAATCGGGCGTGAGAAATTGACTGATGTGATCCCTAGGTCGTCAGTTGTCAGTCCCCGAGAAGTAGTGGTATTTGCCCACAAACACTTGAACAGCGTCACGGTGAAACGGCCTTGATAATTAAGCTCGACCACATCAAGAAGCTTGCCATAGTAAGGGACGCCTCCGAACTGCATGTTGGCGTCACTGCTGCTCGCATAACTCCTTGTCCCAAATGTGCCATAAACACCTGAATTCTGTGTTTGCAATCCCTGATCCCGTGAAACCGTGCAAAACTTAAAACCATTGACATTGTATGCTGTAAACCGTTTTGCATGATCAAGAGGGCCGATTGTGAGAGCTCTGAAATCTGGTGAGTGTGGGTTGTGGTCATTTAGTATTCTACGAGCAAACCAGCCCGGGAATTCTCTGTGTACCCTCCTATCAACTTCTGAGGATGTCTGTGTACGGATCCTGAGCTGACGCTTGACATGACTTCTGAATTCCCTGCAATTAATAATGGAAAGGCGTTAGTGAAATGAAAGTGAGAAATGTTACGAAAGATATAGATCGAATAACATACATGTGAGTGTACAATTCTTACCGTATGAAAGGCTCAACTTGAGTGCAATTAATCAAGACATGTCTATGTGCTTGGAACTTCTCAGTTGCCGTTAGTTTGAAGTTCTCAGTTGCTCTAACTGGTTTACCAACACGAGGGATAAATTCTCCTGATGTCGACGCAGGTTCAGGATAATCGTCAACACGAGGCGGGCTGTTGAAAGCCGTCTCAAGATCATCAAAGTACCTTGAGCAAAAATATAGCACCTCATCCCCTATATAGCCTTTAGCTATAGAACCTTCTGGCCACGCCTTATTCCTCACGTAAGATTTTAATTTCCCAAGGAACCTACGAAGTACATAAGAGAAAATTGATATAAAATGATGAAAAGGACGACGAGCAAACATTAAATACGGACAATAAATGAAAGCACATATTTAAAATGAGTACCTCTCAATCGGATACATCCAACGATATTGTACTGGTCCAGCGAGCTTTGTTTCATGAACGAGGTGGACTGTGAGGTGAACCATCATAGTAAAAAAGGACAGAGGAAAGATCATCTCCAAGTGACAAAGCGTAAGAATGATTTTCGACTGCAGCTGATCGAGCTCCTCAACGATCAAAACCTTAGAACACAACTTCCGAAAGAAAGAACAAAGTTCCACCAAAACGATGGAAACATCGGGAGGAAGTGTATTCTTTATAGCCAGAGGGAGTAACTGCTGCATAAGAACATGTGAGTCGTGACTCTTCAGGCCAGCAACCTTTCGAGCCTGCAAGTCGACACATCGAGAAATATTGCTTGAATACCCATCAGGAACTTTTAATTTCTTCAACGTCACGAGGAACACATCCTTGTTCGGTTTTGTGAGGGTAAACTTTGCCGGTGTAAATCTGTCATGCTCATCTGGCCAAGCGTCTTCACGAACTCCCATGTCGCGTAAATCTTTCCTAGCTTGAAGGTGATCTTTTGTCTTGCCGGGTTTGTTAAGCAGCGTATACAGCACATTGTCGCAAACATTCTTTTCAATGTGCATTACATCAAGACTGTGGCGAAGTAAATTAGATCTCCAATACGGAAGCGTGAAGAAGATACTTATCTTCTTCCACTGCTGAGGCGCCGAAGTCCTGCGCGTCTTTTGGCGAGTTTGTGCTGAATCGTCGCTTTTTCCAAACTCGAAGTCAACATGCTCAAGCTGCTGTAAGATATCTGTACCGGACAAAGTCTGAGGTGGTCCTCTTTTCTCTGGTTTCCCATTGAAGCGATTCCGTTGCAATCTGAACTTATGCGTTCCATCGAGAAACCTCCGATGCCCCATAAAGCACCACTTTCGGCTGTGGGGAAGGCGCAATGCGTCAGAGTCAAAATTGCAAGCCGGACACGCCGACCCAGTGTGCACATTCCAACCACATAATGTGCCAAGGCCAGGAAAGTCACTGATCGTCCACATCAAGGCTGCACGCATGTTGAACAAAGCCTTGCTGTGAGCGTCGTACGTCTCCAAGCCGACATTCCACAGGTCAAGCAATTCCGCAATAAGCGGTTGGAGATACACATCGATGTCATTGCCCGGTGCCTTTTTGCCTGGAATGATCATAGACATAATGAAAGAGCTTTGTTTCATACACATCCAGGGGGTAAGTTGTAGGGAACTAAGACTACCGGCCAAATGCTGTAACTTGTGCTAAGATTCCCAAAAGGATTGAAACCGTCGGTCGCCAACGCAAGCCGGACATTTCTGGGGTCAGTCGCAAAATCTGGAAAGTCGTTGTCAAACGTTTTCCAAGCAGCTGCATCCCGTGGATGTCTTAATTTACCGTCTTCGTTTTTATCAACGGCATGCCACCTCATGTGCTCAGCAGTTTTAGACGATATAAATAATCTTTATAGACGAGGTTTCAAAGGGAAATACCTGAGAATCTTTGCAGGTTTCTTCTTCTGCTTTTTCCCCTTCCGAATTGTCTTGTACCTCGATGTGTGACATCTCTTGCACGTCTCCCTGCTGGAATCGTCTCCCCAATACAGCATACAATCATTTGGGCACGCATCAATCTTTTGATAATTCAACCCCAACTTGTTGATGATCTTCTTGGCCTCGTAGAAGGTTGTGGGAATCTCAGCGTCGGGGAATGCATCTTGTAATAAGTCGAGCAACATCGACATCCCCTTATCCGTGATCCCACACAAGCACTTGATATGATACAATTTGATCAAGAAAGATAATTTAGAATATTTGCGACAACCTTGATATAAAGGACGATCTGCCTCATCCATCAAGCTGAAAAAATCCCGAGCTGCTTCATTGCCCATAAAAGCCGGCTCAGAGCCGTGCACTTCTTCGTTGAAGTTGTCGCCTTGAAATCCAAACACATCACGCACAGCATCATTCACAGGATCATCTTCATCTACTTGAACGCCTACTTGAGAACTTCGAGGAAGAGCCTCGTCATATCTAATGCCGGCCTTCTCACCATGAACTGCCCAGAACGTATAGTCTTCAGGGAAAGGCTTCACAAGCAAATGTTCCTTCACAACATTTCGTGGATGCCACTTCTTGAACTTGCATTTCCGACACGGACAGACGATCTTGCCGTTACAGCTGGCGTGAGTGAATGCGAAATCTAAGAAACTGTTTAATCCGTACAAATATTCAGGAGAATTGTGCGGCAACCTTATCCATGATTTATCCATAGCTACAAGTGAGAGAGAAGAAAGTATAGAGAAGAAGATGAGTGAGAAGATAATGACGAATGCCTAGAACCTTATATTCTGAAAATCCAACGTTTATAACTTTGTAGCGGTTATTAAACCGCTACACCAACCGCTACAGAAATTCCAACATTTATAATTTTGTAGCGGTTACATATACAAAACCGCTACTAATATTCAAGCCGTTAATTGGTGGGAAATTCAAAATGTACTTGTTGAGTATTAGTAGCGGTTTTATATATATAACCGCTACTAATGTTCAACGTATTAGTAGCGGTTACATATATTAAACCGCTACTAATATTAAAGCCGTTGGACATTAAATATAAAAATAATTTTCTAATTTGTAGCGGTTATACATAAGATAACCGCTACAAATGTGCACAAAGGCGGCAAATTTCAAAATTTAAATGATTTGAGTGTTTGTAGCGGTTATTAGTGTATAACCGCTACAAACATATATATTTGTAGCGGTTTCTGAAGGGAAACCGCTACAAATATATAAGTAAATTTGTAGCGGTTATGAGTTCATAACCGCTACAAATATATATCTTTGTAGCGGTTATACACTAATAACCGCTACAAAGATATACATTTGTAGCGGTTTTAACTTAAAACCGCTACAAATATATATATAATTTATTTTTTTTTAAATTTAGATATTAATCATTTATAAATTATTTCAATGCGACCTAATAATATAAATATAATTATATAAAACACAATAAGAAAATTCTGAAATAAAATCTCATAAATATTTACAAATGTTTAAAAGAAAAGAAAATGTCCTAAACTAAGGAGCTGGGGGTTGATCCTCTGGTGCTCCCTCAGGTGGGGCTCCCTCAGATGCCGCTGGATCGGGCCGCTGCGCAGACTGAACCGCACCATCCTCATCAGCAGGAAGAGGAGCTGTAGCAGGAGGAGTAGTGCTCGGGACGACGTAGTGAGGGACAGGGGGGACCGCTGGATGCTGCTCGTTCGGGAACAGCCGACTCCATGCTCCCTCGAGCATAGTGTTCGCAATCTCATGCCACTGCGTCTGCTGCGCGTACATAGCGTCTGCGTGGATCTGCAGCTGCTGCTGCTGCTGCACCTGCATCTGCTGCATCTGCTGCTGCTGCTGCGCCATCTGCTGCTGCGTCTGTTCCAAATCTGACGGCAGCTGGTCAATAGACTCGTCCCTCCGACGTCTGACCCCTCTAGAGCTGCCAGCCTCAGAGGCGGCGCTCCTGCCGTAGATCATGCTGGGTCTGGCGCCTATCCCCATCCCCCGCACGCGTCCGGGGTGCTCAGGCTGAGCCAGACCCGCCTTCAAAGGAGCCGTAGGTCCACTGACCCCTGTGACTCCTCAGGCTGGGTCTGTCGCAGCTCAGCCTGCGACTGCTGCATCCGCTCCTGCCATTTTATGAAACAATTAATAATTACCATTTTTCATTATTAACTTGGTTTTATAAAAACTATAATAATAAAATAACTTACAATGGCCGCCTCTGCCCTCTGAGAGGTCGCAGTCCCGTCACGGTGTCTGTGTGTGATGGCGTACAGCTCCGCATAGTCCGTCTGACGGTTCTCCTGCTGTGCCTTCGTCTCCTGAAACAATTACAAAACAATAATTAGTGTTATGAATTAATCAGCTAAAAGTAACTGATATTTTGAAAACTTACCAGCTCGCTGTAGGTCACAGCGAAGGTTTTCGATCCTGCTGTGTGGTGGATCGTCTGCTGCGCCAGGATCTCAGTGTTCCTCTGAGAAAGCTCCTGGAAAAACAAATAATTAAATGTATTATAATTTAAAATTAAATACAAATTAAATTGAAATTATAATTTAATATTTAATAATTACAAAATTATATATAAAAAATATAATAAATATGTTACCTGCGCCGGAGGGCTCCTCCTGAACTGGACAAAACGCGCCCAGTCGTTCGGCGGCACGCCATCCGGGACACTCTCCTGCAGCTACTCCAGAGGCATCGTCCCGTCCCGTCCCCGTCCACCCTGTGGAAGATACGGTTCCTCCTATTCCTCCAGGCGTCGCCCATCTTCACAAGGGCGTACCTCTTCCGGTTGGCCCGGAGGGCAAACCGCAGCTGAAAAAAATACATTTAAATATCATTAATTATAAAAACCATAATTTAAATAAAATAATTAAATAGAATTAATTAAAAAAATATTAATTAAATAGTTTTAATTACCTGAATCACCTCCTCCCAAGCCTGGTCTTTCGGCCCCCTCGGAACATGCCTCCACGTCAGGAAGTGAAGGGGGAACCGCATCCAATTCGCTCCCAGGTCGCTCAGGAAGCGGTTGAGCAGGTGACCCCCATTGTGGATCGGCTGGTCAGTGCCCTCGTTCCACGGCACTATAACTCGCAGGGACCGGTCCATGCTGTTCAGACCGGCCACATCCAGCCTCCTCGTCGACACGTTCCCCTGCTCATCTGCACAGTTGACCGCACGTTAGATAAATTATAATTCAATGTTAACATTTCTAATTTAAATAAATAATTTACTAAATTAAAAAATTAATTTACCTTCGACCTGCACCTCAAACCCAGTGGACCGCGAAGACGACCCTCGTGGGTTGTTCTGCTCCCGAGCGTCCTCCTCATCGAGGAACCGCTCCATCTCCCTGAACCCCATCGGCATCTGGAACCCCTCCTCGTTGAGGAGGTCCTCAACGCTAATCTCTGGCTCCTCCACCTCAGGCACCTCTGTTGCGGTCGTCGCCTGTGGGATCGTCTGCGGTTCCTGTGGGGGGATGGGCTGAGATGCCTCGGTAGCCCTGCCTGCGCGCTGCCCCCTCCCTCTGCCCCCTGCCCGGCTGCTGCCACCCCGTAAAGTTGGTCTGGGGAGCACAGGGGCCTTCCCCTTATCCTGTCCTGAAGCCATATCAACTGTACAAATTTTAAAAAAAAATTAGTCCATTATTATACAAAAATATAATAAAAATACAAATATAAATAAAAATACGTGTTATATACGTACCTCAAGTGTAAATACTGCGGAATACTGACCAAAAACTCCTATAGAGACGTCTGAACGCTCAAATCTCGAAGAAATCACTCAGAGAAACCTCAGGAAACAAAATGAGCAAACGGAGAAATGAAGGAGGTGGGGAGTTTAAATAGGCCAGTAATTAGTAGCGGTTATTAAAATAACCGCTACTCTAACCACTACAAATATGAAAATTTGTAGCGGTTCTACAATAACCGCTACAAATCTTCACAACGTTTGAAATTCTGTAGCAGTTATTGCCCAGAACCGCTACAAATTTGGAGTCTCTTGAAATTCTGTAGTGGTTTTTACTGAAAACCGCTACAAAATTCTGACCTTTGGTATTTTGTAGCGGTTTATGTGCATTAACCGCTACAAAATAACCGCTACAAGTTTTGGCGGGAATTTCGCGCCAAATTTGTAGCGGTTTTTTGTAGGAAACCGCTACAAAATATCTTGCCGCTACAAATTTGTAGCGATTTAGGTAAAAACCGCTACAAATTCTATAATTTATAGCGGTTATATTAAACCGCTACAAATGCACCGCTACAAAATACCTTTTTTTTGTAGTGATACCACATTGCTCGCAAAAATTTGCAAATTCTTTTGAGCAATATTCACCACTATGATCTGTACAAAGAGTTTTAAACAGGAGTTTGGGATAGCTTATTGTTGGGCAATAAGTGCTTATTACATAAGTCGAGATAAAACTCTTCTCACATACTTATCTCGTATACTGTAAATCACGATTTATAAGCACTTATAAGTCAAAAATAAGTTATCTCAAACAAGCACTAACATCTTTCCTACTTCATTTTCAACCTAAGCTTTAAAGCTTTTAAATAAATTAAAAGCTTCATTTTTCTCCTACAAAAAGTAAACCCAAGTTTTTCTAGTAAAATCATCAATAAATATGATAAAATAATTTTTACCACCATTGGAAGTTGGAGTGATTGGCCCACATATGTCAGAGTGAATGAGCTCCAAGACTTCGTTTGCTCTCCATGATTTTCCTTGAAGAAATTGAGAACATGGTTGTTTGCCAACAACACACCCTTCAAAAACTTGGGAAGGAGAAGAAATTTAAGGAAGACCTGTTACTATATTTTTCTGATGAAGAGTTTTCAATCCACCAAAGTTCAAATGGCCATAGCGGTAATGCCAAAGCCATGAGACATCCTTCTTGGTAGCCATCAAGCAAGATTGAACACTTGTAATCTCCAATGGGAATAACCTGCTTGAAGTCATTGGAATAATAGCAATAGCACCCCGTGAAGAATCATATATCTCACAAGTCCCTTTCTGAATAATAATTGTATAACCTTTTTCTTGCAATTGACCACCACTCAACAAATTGCTTTTCAAATCAAGGACATAATAAACATCAGAAATTGTTTCAATAAAACTATTATTAGTTTTTATTTTGATGTTGCTTTTTCCCAACACTTTAACAGTAGAGCAATCACCAAAACTTAGAGTGGAATTAAAACCTTCATCTAAAGCAGAAAATAAAGATTTTCTTCCACACATGTGGTTGCTGTAGCCAGTATCCACATACAAATATCTAATTGTGATGCTTTGGTAACTTGGTAAGCCATCAATAGAGTATCTTCCGCCTTATTTTCTGTAAATTTTGACTTCTCTCCTTTTTTTCCTTATTGTTAGGAAGCCTGGCATAACACTCAAAACTGTAATGACCAAATTTATGACATCTAAAGCATTCTACCTTAGATTTGTTGGATTGCAAAATTCGTTCTTCGTGTTTTCTATGAAATTCATCCTCTTCCTCCTTGACATCTCTATGCCACGGTCTCCTCTTCCTCTACCATGGCCTTAGCCTTAGCCTCTCCCTCTACCTCTTCCTCTAGAATTTGAGGAACGGGTGATAGAGGAAGCTTTTAAAGCCTGAGCCTCTACTGTTGAACTGTGATTTATTTTTTGCTCATGAACTAACAAAAAGCTCTGTAATTCATCAAGTCCGAGTGCATATATATCTTTTGACTCCTCAATTGAATAAACAACATAATCAAATTTTGGAGTTAAAGAAGGCAATATTTTCTCAACAATAGTAACATCTTACATTTTATCACCATACAAACGCATTTTGTTACTTATCTTTAAAGCACTGCCACAATAGCTAGTGACAGATTCGTCATCTTTCATCTACACATGTACAGTGTCTCAAAATCTCTTCTGAGAGCTTGAAGTTTTGCATGCTTTACTACCTTGATATTTCCTCTTCATAGAATCCCATATGTCCTTGAAAGTGTCTTTGTAAAGAATAGTTTCCAAGATGGGACAATCAATTGCCTAAAACAAATAGTTCTTCACCTATAAATCTTTCAGCTTCAACGCCTCTGCGGCTCCGGATGGTTGAGGATTCACAGGTGCTGCAACACCATTCTCTAACCTGCCAGTACTCCTTGGATCTCAAGAAGTTCTCCCTTGGCATGCTCCAGTGATCATAGTGACCATCAAAGCATGGAATAGATGGCTGCACAAAGTTAGAATCTGAAGAAGACATATATTGCTTCAGCAAAAAAAAACAACATGTACGTTAAAATTAACAAGAGGAAAATAATATTGCGCTCTATTTTTTCCATCAAAAAATAGCACTCTTAAAAACTAGTCCGCTCTGATACACTGATAGATGTAAAATAATAAAATAGAGAGAAAATGAGAGAATGAAATCTGTTGAATTTATTCACTAAGAGGGAGCCTATTTACATTACAAATTAAATAATAACATAATAGCCCACGACTAAAATAAATAGGACACGATTAACATTAAACAACGTGTTAGTCACAGATAGCGTCTGTCGACACACACATATTCACTCATGAATTGATGAAATTGTACAGTATTAGAGATAGGTTTCATATTACGTTGATTGTATATAAATATGTATTTTTGCATTTCATAAAAAAGAGAGAAGTTTCAGTTTATAACATGGTACCAAAGCCTCTGTAAACTTCAGAAATTATTTCTGTTTTTCCGGCGAAGAACTCCATTTTTTCCGGCCAACTAGTTTCTGTTCAACGTCCAGATTTGTCATCGCCAACACCTCCGCTACAGACACGCGCTAGATCCCCAGGTCCCCTGTGTCCAGATCGACCGGCCACCAAAATTTGAGGCCATTCCGACGGCGCGTGTGTCCTCACGCGCCACCTGAAGCTCCGCTGCCATCTACACGCGCCGGCGTGTGAAGCTATTTCCGGTGGCCGTTTGCGGCGTTCTGATCGTCTCTCCAACCTCTACCTCCCTCTGAAGTTTCGTGGTCATCCGAAACGTTTGAAATTTTGAGCTATTGTTCTTCGCTTTCGTTTCCAGATCCGTTGTTCGTATACTACTACGTTGATTGTTCAAAATGGCTGATTCTAAAAACTCTGATATGTTACCTATATCTACTAAAATTACTGCTTCACAGTTGAATTGGACAAATTACAGTGATTGGAACAAAACTGTTAGAGTTTATATTCTGGGAATTGAGATGGACACCCATTTAATTGAGGATCCTCCCTCTAGTGATGAAACTAAACTTTCAACTTAGAAAAGAGCAGATGCTCGTCTTTTGTTTCAAATTCGAAACTCTATTGAACCAAGGATTTTGTCTTCAGTTAGTCACTGCAATTCTGTTAAAGAAAGTATGCAGTACCTTGAATTTATGTTTTCTGACAAAGGAAATATCACTCGGATTCATGAGATCTGTAAAGGCTTTTATCACTCTCAACAACAGGGCCGTCCCTTAAAGGACTTCTTTCTTGACTTCAAGCCGTTGTATAAAGAAATGAAAGTACTTATGTCTCCACAGGCAGATCTTTCAACTCGTGTTAAGAATCTAGAACTTCAGGCGATTATCAGCTTTCTTGAAGCTCTTGACCCTTCATATGAAACGATTCGTTCCCAGATTTTGTCTAGTCAAGAGCTTCCTTCTCTTGAAGATGTTTTCTCCTGGGTTCTTCGTGCTAATAGCTTGATTCACTCTTCTGTAGATCCAACTGCAGGTGCTCTAGTTGGACGTGGTCCCTTTGAGAACAGGAATTATGGGTACAAACAAAATACTCATTCTCCTACAATGACTTCTGGCAGTATTATTTGCAATTATTGCAAGGAACCTGGAAACATTAAGGAAAATTGTCGAAAATTGCAAAATAAACAGCAGCGTGATCAACAGCGTGGTCTTGCCCATGTTGCCCATACACCTGGTCTCCCTGATTCTGGATCTTCTTCTGCCGATAGAGCTGGGAATCAGGGCCGGGCCGGCCCTACAGGGCTGGCCCTTGACAGGCCAGGGCCGGCCCTAAAGGGCTCGGGGTCAGAAAAATTGCAGTTTTTCGAGGCCCGGCCCGAGAGCATCAGGGCCGGGAAATCCTTTTCAAATATTTAACTATTTTTCCTGCATATTTTCCCTAGAGAGATATAATTAGTAAATAATAACGCTTAAAGTTCTAATTTAATACATAAATGTTGTCAACATTAAGGTTTAAATAACACGTCTCTTGCAACAAACAAACACAGTTACTAATGTATAATCAAAGGTAAAATCATGTCCATAAATAACTCACACAAAGGCCAAAGTATAAGAAGGCAATAAGCTAAATGCTCTAACCTCTAAACAACATGAGTATGACGACTATCATTTTCACCTTCTTCGCCACTATCATCAATTTCAAGGACATTTGATTGTGTTTCACTTTGAGCAGTAGTTTCAAGTAGTCAAATAATCACAACATCCATCAAAAATCATACTCTATCAGGCAGAATAGTATATAATATGATTTTAGTCTAAATAGGCAAAACAATATACTCAAAAATCACAATATGATTCAATTAGACAAAACAATATACTCAAAAATCATACTCTATACAATATGAGGACAGAGTGACGTATAGATTCAATAAGGTAATTCAAAAATGTAACATAGTTCCTTTCCAAATAAGAAAAATAAAAAATAAACGGGCCTAAAGGGCCGGCCCGGGGCCCTCCAGGGCCGGCCCTTTTAGGCCCGACTTCCTTTTGATGCTACAATTTATAAGCCCGGCCCTTGAAGGGCCAGGGCCTAAAAGGGCCAGCCCGACGGGCTCGGCCCGTTTTCCCGGCTCTATCTGCCAGGGCACTAGCCACAGGTACTTTGTCCTCTGGTCTTACTACTGCTTCCACTAAATGGATCATTGATTCTGGTGCCACCGATCACATGACAGGTAATCATCACTTATTTTCTTCATATGCCCCCTATACCAACCCATCATCCATATTTGTTGCCAATGGTTCTCCCGTACGTGTTACTGGCTCAGGAACTGTTCAACCAACTTCCTCCCTCTCATTATCCTCTGTTCTTAACGTTCCAAATCTCACCTTTAACCTTTTATCTCCCAGTAAACTCACTCGTAAGTTAAACTGTTTTATCTCATTCTTCCCTGATCATTGTTTAATTCAGGATCTATCGATGAAGCAGATTATTGGTAGAGGCTATGAATCTGGTGGACATTACATCCTTGATGATCAGGTTCCACGTTTTGTTGCTTTAAGGGTCGTCTCTGTTTGAAGTTCATTGTCGTTTAGGTCATATGTCGCTTTCGTCTCTCCTAAAAGTGTATCCTCAATATTCTTCTGTGTCTACTTTAGAATATGAGTCTTGTCAGCTTGCAAAACATCATCGTATTCATTTGGCACCTCGCGTCAATAAACGGGCTGCGTCCCTCTTTGAGTTAATACATTCTGATGTTTGGGGTCTTTGTTCAGTTATGTCTCAGACTGGTTATCATTATTTTATCACTTTTGTTGATGATTTTTCCCACACCACCTGGCTTTACTTAATGAAACAGCGTTCTGAATTGTTTACTCATTTTTGTAATTTTTGTGCTGAAATTCAAACCCAGTTTAATACACCTGTGAAAATCTTACGAAGTGATAATGCAAAAGAATATTTTTTCGCCCAATTCACGGATTACATGTAAAATTATGGTATTATTCACCAATCCTCTTGTGCTTATAACCCTGCTCAAAATGGTGTTGCTGAAAGAAAGAACCGACATCTCTTAGAGACTGCTCGAGCTCTCATGTTTCATTCCTTAATCCCTAAACGTTTTTGGGCTGATGCTGTCTCTACTGCTTGTTTTCTCATCAATCGCATGCCTTCAACTGTTCTTGGTGGGGATATTCCATATTCTGTTATGTTTCCCACATCTAAGTTGTTTCCTGTTGATCCTAAAATCTTTGGCTGTGTTTGTTTTGTTCGGGATGTCCGTCCTAGTGTTAGCAAACTTGATCCCAAGTCCCTAAAATGTGTTTTTCTTGGTTATTCTAGAATTCAGAAAGGTTATCGGTGTTACTCTCCGGATCTCCGTCGTTACCTTGTATCTACCGATGTTATGTTTCATGAGTCCTCTTCTTTCTTCAAGACTTTGTCCGTGTCTGAGTCTCCCTCTGTCATGGATAATTCAGATGATATCCTAGTGTATCATGTTCTTCTCTCACCAGTATCGGCTGCTGTTCTAGAACCTGACATCGTCAATGATGCCGATGTTACTAATGATTCACCTCCGCCACCTCCTGCTTCACCAATTGATCCTGTTGATGTCTCCCTCGTTCCTGCCTCTGTTTCCGCCAATCCTCCTCTTGCTGTTACTGAACCACTTGTTCCTGCTTCTATTGATACTACTTCTGATGACCAACCCATTGCACTTCGTAAAGGTACACGTCCTCATTGTCTTCCCAAACGATATGCTGACTGTGTCTATCTTATATCATCTTTTGTCTCTTATCAGTTTTTATCACCTTTTTCATCTTCTCTTGTGGCCACTCTTGATTCCATTTCCACACCTACTAGCCTTCAACAAGCTCTAGCTCACCCTGGTTGGCGTGCCGTAATGGAAGAAGAACTCTTGGCATTAGAAATAGCTCGTACCTGGACTCTTGTTGATCTCCCTCCTGGAAAGAAATCCATTGGATGTAAATGGGTATTTGTTGTTAAGACTAAGGCAGATGGTTCCTTAGAATGACTCAAAGCTCGCCTTGTTGCCAAAGGATATGCCCAAACTTACGGTCTTGATCACTCCGAGACTTTCTCTCCTATAGCCAAACTCACTTCAGTTCGTCTTCTTGTTTCTTTGGCGGCTACATATCATTGGGAACTGCATCAATTGGATGTTAAAAATGCTTTTTTAAATGGTGATCTTCTGGAAGAAGTTTATATTGAGCAACCACCTGGGTTCGTTGCTCAGGGGGAGAATAGGAAAGTGTGCTACCTTCGGAAGTCACTGTATGGTCTAAAGCAAAGTCCTCGAGCCTGGTTTGATAAATTCTGTAATGTGGTCAAGAAGTTTAGGTTACATCAAAGCAAGTGTGATCACTCTGTGTTCTACCAACAATCTGATACAGGCATGATTCTTCTTGAAGTATATGTTGATGATATTGTGATTACAGGGAGTAATTGTTCTGGAATCTCAGAACTTAAAATCTTTCTAAACTCTCACTTCCAGACAAAAGATTTGGGATCATTAAAGTACTTCCTTGGTATTGAGGTTTTGAGCAGTAAGAAAGGTATTCTTTTGACTCAAAGAAAGTATGTTCTCGATCTCTTAAAGGAGACTGGAAAACTTAGAGCTGCACTAAGCAGCATCCCCATGATTCCAAATCCTTTTCTAGATCTTGATGCTAGTATGTTTGATAAGCTTCCTGATGATTTGAAGAAGAAGATTGATCTAGAGAAATTAAAGCCATTTCCATTTCATGAGAGATATAGAAGACTTATTGGTAAACTGAATTATCTAACAGTAACTCGTCCTGATATAACCTTCTCAGTTAGTAGGCTCAGCCAATTCATGGCATCACCAACAGTGGCACAATAGGAAGCTTTAGAACATATCTTGCATTATTTGAAAGGCTCTCCAGGTCTTGGTATTCTCTATACAGATTATGGGCACACTAAAGTTGAGTGTTTTTGTGATGCGGATCATGCAGGATCAAAGGCCACAAGACGATCTACTACAGGTTACTGTGTGTTTGTTGGTGGAAATTTGATATCTTGGAGAAGTAAGAAGCAAGGAATTGTGTCAAAGTCAAGTGCTGAAGCGGAATACAGAGCCATGTCACAATCAGTACAAGAAATTGTGTGGGTACTTCAGCTTTTGAAAGAAATTAGCATCGTCACAACATTACCTACAAAACTATGGTGCGACAATAAAGCAGCACTTCATATAGCATCAAACTCTGTGTTTCATGAAAGAACAAAACATATTAAGATTGATTGTCATTTTATTCGTGATAAGATTAAAGAAAATATTGTGTCTACAGGGTAGATACGGTCTGACGATCAACTGGCAGATCTTCTAACAAAAGCCTTAAATGGAACACGGGTTCAATATCTTTGTAACAAGTTGGGCATGATTAATATATATGTTCCAACTTGAGGGGGAGTGTTAGTCACAGATAGCGTCTGTCGACACACACATATTCACACATGAATTGATGAAATTGTACAGTATTAGAGATAGGTTTCATATTACGTTGATTGTATATAAATATGTAGTTTTGCATTTCATAAAAAAGAGAGAAGTTTCAGTTTATAACACAACGGAACTGCATAATGTTTTTGAAAGTAGATAGAGAAAATCAAGCCAAAATAAATAAATATGGGACACTGGAATTTTGAAATTCAAACTGGAAAGTTTTTTGGGCAAAGGAGCAAAATTGCCTATGAAGTTTTCTCAAAAGAGCACTTGGCACCATATAGATTTTTTAGGTGTAAAAATGCTTATCAAGATTACAAAATGTGGCAAAAATACCACCCTCGTTTATTTAAGTTAACTGCCGTTAATTTTAGACTGCACAGTGCCAATCTAATCCAGTGCACCATATAATTACTGTTATTTTAATTATCCAATACCCACGGTCTCTTTCTCTTATCCTCCCAATTTTTTCTCTTACTCTCATTTGATCCTGCCTGATGACGTGCAAGGTGCCAAGACTAGAACGAGTTTTGAAGACCCATGGAATAAAAAACCAAAAAGAGTAAAACGCCATCCATCACAATGTTCTTATCCCTTCCTGCTCCTAGCTTCGGCAAAACAAGATTTATGAGAGGAAGCCAAGATCCCTGAAAGACGTAGATTTTTGTGCTAGCTTCGGTAGACGATGGCACAACAGTGAAAATGCAGATTTCGACGGCGAAGCCCACACGAGGTGGGGCCTTGAAAGAATTTCTGGAACACCAAGAGGATAGCTTTATCGCGGGACTAAGCTTCGTCAGAGCAAACAGGATTCGATCTTGAATGAGTATGGTTGATATGGAAATTTGATGAAAGTATTGGATACTTGCTTGATGTTCCTAGTTGGTTTCTCTTCTTCTTCTAGCGTGGTACAGCTACGAATGTTGATGAAATTTCAGTTGATGAATGTTGTTGTTGATTCATCGGACTATGATCTTCTCTTATTCCAATAGCGATGCCCACGAAGATGCCACCATATCAGATAGTGCGCGCACACACATCCTCCTCCTCCTCCTCCTCCTCCTCCTCCAAGACTACAAGTGGTCTGGTTTAGCTGTGAATATTTTCTTTCTTCTCCACCCTTCATGATCTTCTGCACTAGCGGGACACTGAATAACCTTGGCGGTGAAACACCCCCCAACGCACAAAAATACACCCAATTAATCATGTGGTCCTTTCTCAATTTCTCCAGGGAGGAAATTTCCACTGCCACCTCAGCATCAGAATCACCATTTTAACCAAAAGTTTCTTTCTAACAGTCAACGTTGCCTAATCAAAAGGAGTGGTATTTTTGCCACCTTTTGTGATCTTGAGAGGCATTTTTGCACTTAAAAAATCTACATGGTGTCAGGTGCTCTTCTGAGAAAACTTCATAGTCATTTTCGCTCCTTTGCCCAAGTTTTTTTGGTAACCGATTAGAGTGGGGAGCAAGGCAACCACATGGCATCATCAGAATTTTTCCAACATGGAGCATCTAACATTAGCTTAAGCAGATTATGACCAAAGATGAGATTGTTAATTTCATGTCGGCTAATAGTTACCAGTAACAGCTTTATAAACTTCAAATTTTTTAACCAGCACATTAAAGTTTGTTAAATTTCTTTATTCGATTATTTACAGCTATAATCGTTCAAAATTTTAACAATAGATTTATGGTGGGGAAAAGTTGGCACGGTAAACGATTATGGTAATTTTTTTTTGTACTACATGTTTTTCAAACATAAATGTATTATTAACGAAAAACAATCTTAGATTTATTGAGATTTGAGACTAATTACTTATAGCTTATAATGAAAAACGGGGTTAACAGGAGGTTTGGTGATTATGTGTCTAATTAAAGTACATGGCTAAAGCTAATTGATTACTTTGACCTATTTGACCTAAGTTTGGTCCTTTAGAAATTATATTAAAATTCAATCCTAGTCTGCTAATTTCTACTCTTTGAATTTATCCTTTTATCACTTATAGTAACAATCTACAATTGTTCTTAAAATGTCTTAATTACCTCTCAGCTAACTAGTCCCTATTTAATTATGTTTAAATATTAGCTTTTGTGTTGTGCAACCTAAAAATCCTAATCAAACCACGAAGCTGGTGAGCTACAATTAAGCGGCTATGAATTCCTAAATTATCTCTTAGTGCGCGTTTGGAATGGCTTATTTTTTTCCAAAACGCGCTTATAATTCGTGATTCACGGTATACGAGGCAAGTATGTGAGAGGAGTTTTTTCTCGGCTTGCGTAATAAGTGCGTTTTTCCTGTACAAAACGCTGAAACAAACACAGCCTTAATCAATTACTCTTGACTCGTGACTGCCTTCCCTAGATCTAAACTCAATTTTCACCCCTTGTTCTATTGAGTTTACCCATAAATTTTATATAAAGTTTTTTTTATATATATTGTCATTCATTATTTGTTTTGGGATTCATAGTGCTCCCTCTTAACACAGATTTCTCCTATATGACTCAAAGTTTGAATCCAGAAGAATCTAGCGAGGTTTTACACTGTTAGATTAATTCTGTGTCGGTTAAATTTTATATCATGTTAATCAGGCAAAATATCCCATGAAGGACCAACAGAGATAAAATATAATCAGAATATATAAGAATTACTTTCCTGATATATTTTATTTTAAATTAAATTTAATACATGTCATTCAATAGAAACAAAAACTTAAGACAAATTAAAAATTTTATTAGTAAATAGTAATTGATAAATATTTATATATTGAATTTAGATACTCAGTGAATTTTATTAGTAAATAGTAATTGATAAATATGTTTGGTACTCTAATTTAAATCTACTTTAAATTATTATCACCGACAAAAATTTCAGTGGGAGACTTTTCCAAAATTTAATGCCTCTAAAAGGGCAATTATCTCTATTAAAGGCAACTATAAAAATAATCTTTAGCATCCACTTCTCACTAAAACAGCTTGCACGGGCACTCTCCCACCACCACTTGAATGCTAATGGTTTGTGCATATTTGGTTGTCAATGTGAAGAAACACTTGACGACATCTTTATCACTTGCCCCCACTCTCGTGTTATATGGTTTGGTAGTTTCACGATAGGGGCCAAAACCTTAATAGCTTAAAAAATATCCTTCAAAAGTTACATAATGATGAAAACTGCTACGTGGAATCATCAACTTTGTCTGGAGAAATCCTAAAATGCAAGGTAAAATTACTGGAGAAATCCTAAATGCAATATCCTTTTCATCATTAGCCTTTAAGTTAAGATTGGTGGGGACAATTACATGATAAACCACGAACATTGTTGTTAAAAAGGCACTACCCCGCTTCTTAATATAAAATTTAGTTGTAGAGAGTTTAAGGAAGTTAATTAAGTTACATTAAAATGTTTATATTTATTATTATTTTTTAAATTAATTTTATTGACTTAGTATAAACTGATATATATAATCTAATGATGTACAGGATCTACAATAATTAAATTAGTTTTTTTAGCATTCATAACCTACCCCAAAAAAGTTAAGGATCCGAAGGTAGTATTTTAGTTCTGAATCTAATCAAGCCTCAATCGAGTAAGGAGAAAGGCCCAATCAGCCCAAAACATAAAACCAACAACAGCCAACTGGGCCCTCAAGTTTCCAACTAGGAATGGAGGGGAGAGCCAGGCCCAAGCAGTAGTGCAACGCTTAAGTGGGGATCCCATTGGCAAGCTATTGTGATGGACCCTCCCCTGAACACATTAATTTAGTGTCTTGTGGGCCAATGGCCCACGTAACAGATATTAGACTGACAAAAATAGATACTACACTTGATGTTAGACAAAAGGTCGAAAATGAAAATGAAAATAAAAAACTGTGTTTTTAATTAAAGCGAAGACACAGGGTGTGTTTGGAACAGCGATTGCCAATTGGGCTTGTTTTAATTGGGCTTGTTGTGATATAACTTTTGATAAAAGCTAAATTATGTAATGTGATTTATGTTTGGATTAGCGATTGTCAATTGGGCTTTTGCAAAAATAAAAAATTAGGGTGTGTTTGGAACAGCGATTATCAATTGGGCTTTTGTGATAATGATAAAAGAGAAATGTAATTAAAAATTATAAAAAATTTATAATAGTTTAAGTTAGGAAATTAGACAATTAAAAAATGCACAATCTAATTAAAATAATATTACATAACCAATTGGATCACATGTTTCGTATAATTCGATCTCTAATTGAGTGACGAATTTGATTCATTTCAGAGGAAGATCGCCTGCCATAATTTGTCGTGGAAGATTGTTCAGCTACACTATTATTATCTACCAAAAATATTTTAAGGGGTTAAAAACACTCAAAAAATATTTTTTGAGTGGGTACAACTTGAAAGTGGGTAAAATTGTAATCAGTCTGATAACATACTAGGTAATGGATACAATTAGAAAAATATTTTAAGGTTTAAAAACATTCAATGTCAGAACTCATGAGAACCCGAGGTTCCGGATATGCGGGCCCCACCTCCATTGCATTTCTGTTCATTCTTGATAAGCTAGTGGATCCCATAGAAGTTGAAGTTCATGATAATTCACATGAAAGAAAAACCTTGGTGGGTCCCACAGATTTATAAAAGCCCAATTGAAAAAGCTCAAAGCTCCTATTTGTGGCTTTTATAAAAGCTCAATTGCAAAAGCTCAAAGCTCAAAAGTCCAATCCCTAATCTAACCAACCAAACATGAAAAAAAAAATCATTGCCAGCAGTTGGGCTTTTGAAGCTCCAATTGGGCTTAAGGCCATTCAAAAGTTACATCCAAACACACGCACAATATAGTAAAAGCTGGGCCTGAGTGTCGGGGAAAGAAGGAAGTTGAAGGATTAAATAAAATATAATAAATAGTAATATAGATTATACTATGTTTACGGTGGGTATGAAAACTGAGCATGTTGACTAAATGATTAAAAAATTAAATAAAAATAATAAATAATTATATAAATTATAATAGAAGATTATATTGTATTTTGTTAAGATATTAAATCAAATCTAGTCTATTTCGAAACTAATGGCCTCATAGTGATAATTAATTATACTAAAATGAAATAATTAGCAAAAAATTCTCAATTGATCGTGCGAGTTTTGCAGCTTTCAAAAATTTCTCATATTCTCTTGCAACAACTCTCTGCACAGTAATTGCTTTTCAAAGATTTTAAATAAATTAAAATAATTAAATAAATACGAGTAGTCAATTTAAATATAAAAATAACTATAGATATTAAATAATTAAAGTTAGTTTATCCTAAAGATCTTTTTCCCATATTCTTTTGCGGTAACTCCCTCCTTCAAATAAAAAAAATTAATAAATAATATAAATAAGAAGAAGAAGATTGTGTTTTTTTAAGATATTGTATCAAATTTATTTTATTTATTAATGAAATTTGATTTTTTTTATAGAATGAAATTCGAATTTATTAATAAAATCCGAATTTATTAATGAAATTTGAATTTAAATTTACTCTGTAAGATTGAATTTGAGAATCAAACTCTGTCTAACCCCTGTTTTATGCTGTTAAAATAGAGCAATCCAAAGAGTCAGTTTGACAACTTCCAAGGCAAAGAACGAATCATAACGCATTGCTATATTCTATTGGATAATTAAATGCTTTTCCCTCATCAAAACTTCTTTCTTCGTCTTCTGTCTTTCTTCTTTAAGATTACAATTCGTCTAGCGTCTTATATTACACGTGTGTTTGGTATCATTTATTTTTTGATAATAAATTTTTATTATATAAATCGAAATAAAACTCTTCTCATAAATTTATCTTTTTTATCGTGAATTATAATTTATAAGCATTTATTACCTAAAAATAAATAATTCCAAACGAACACTGTGGATTAAAAATCTAGACTTCTTCTTCTGGATTGTTTTGAGCTCTCAGAGTATCCGCTTACTGCACGGAGCCGTTTACCTTTCCAATGTCCAAATCGAGGCGTCACTGGCGAAGATTTGGCCGACGATCGGTTTCTCTAGCCAATGCATAATCTTCCCACTTCATGAAGACCATACTTCCGGGAAACATTCATGCCTAAGACATGGTAAGCTCTTTGCTTTTATCTGTTCGCTTTAAAATTGAGAAAATGTAGAAATGGAACATGGAAGATGGCTACATAAAGACAAATTCGAAGTCGTCGGCGGAGGCGGAGGCGGAGGCGGAGGCGGAGGCGGAGGCGATTCTGTCACAAGAATAGAAGCATAGCTAAATATTGGAGGACAAACCGTGATATGTGCAAAAACAGGAGACCATTAACATGGGTTGGTACTTTAATTTAAATTTTCAGAGACAAATTTGTATTTTGCATTTTCCCTTCTGTTAGGGAAGATGGGTTCCCCTAAATTTGATGGAAACTAATCTTCCTATATTTAAAGAAACTTTAAAACAGGTGAGAACTTAAGTTCTGAAACATTTGGCAGACAAACAAATTTTTATCAAAGAAACTTGTTTATCTTCCCTCCCCTTCGCTTCCCACCTTTTCTGTGTACCAGACATGCTCTTATAGTAGCTGTTCTGGCCGAGGAGGGATTCCTTAGTAACAAAGTTATGGACAACACAAAACTGAGCTAATCCTTTGTCATTTACCACTTCAAACATAAATTCGTTGAAACTTGATCCGTGATACTTCTACAATAACTCAAAAAATTGTGTGCTTGCTTTTTAGCAGGGTTCATTAATCCGGATCGGACCGGCCGGTCTGGCCCGGAAACTAGCTAACCGGCCGGTAGACCGGTCCGGTCTGGGTTACTAATTTTAAAAAAAAAAAAATTTATTTTTCCTTTAGAATTTTATATTATAAGTCTAAAATTTTCAATTTCTCACCGATTTGGCCTCGATTTGACCCACTGACCCTTAACCCAGTACCCCGACCGGTTCAATACCCGATTCGGGTTTTAATACCTTGCTTTTTAGTTTGATTTTACGGAAATTTTCAGATTCTCGATAAATTTATGTTTAAAGTAAGCAAGGATGATTTATCTTTCAATTGAACTCAAATCTCAGCTATATTAATGCTTTCAAGTTACATATTTTCTTCTCAATGTGAAATTCAAAAATTGATATGAAATTGGCGAAAATATAAGCTACTTATATAAGAACAAAGAGTATTGTCGAGATGATCTATGCTGCCCATTCATTTCAAGTTTAAAGTGGTTTATACATGCTTTTTATTTATATATTTATTATTTACAACTTTCTAGCTAGCCTCTTTTTTTTAATACACAGTTTCTAGCTTCCTAAGATTCTCAACAATGAACAAAAATCCCACCTGATTAGTTAAGCATTTTTTTTTTTGGCCATGGATTAGTTAAGCATTTTCCATCCATAGACTACCCAAAACTAATTTACATATTAGAAAACCATCCATTTGAAAGTTATTAAAAAAGTTTCATTCTTGGAGGCAATATCCGCTTGTAATATTATAATATTCCAAACTCCCTTTAATATTCAGTATCATATGGCGTGCTCAGCAAAATTCTATTAAAAAAACTAAAAAAGTCAAACGAGGTCCATTAAAAAAAAGAATACATAATTTTACTGAACACTAAACCTTTTATTATATGTGTGTGCGCTCTTGCAACATTTAAAAAACCAAATTATGCTAATATGGAGTTGATCTAGTAATATAAGTTCCTGTTAGATTCCTCTAGGGTCTCAAATTTGGATATCAGAAGAGTCACTTGTACTAGGAGGGGAAGTCACATTCCCGAACCGGATAACAGATGATAATATCCGGAAAAAACAAATTATAATTAAAAAACAATTTCCTAATTACCAGTAACAAAATATAAAATTTCTAACAGTCACGAATATTTTACTTTCGTTTTATTCCAGAGTCATTTAACGACTTTAGTACGGAATCTCAATCTCTTTTCACACAACAACAGCAATGCAAAAGCCAAATATGGTCATCAGTTTTGAATTATAATTTAAAAAAAAAGGAAAAAGAGTAGTGCAAGAAAATCAATGCAACGCGATAAAGTTTTGGAAAGAACATGGCAATAAGAGGACTGCGTAAAACGATGACGACAACACGATAGCCCACAACACTTTTTCCCCTTTTTCCTTCAATATCAAGCACGGCCCACGCGATTCCATTTCATTTCCCCTTGGATTCTTGATTCTCACAAAAAGGCAGAGACTTTGAGGTCAGAGGATTCTGGGGAATGGAACTAGAGGCCAAGATTGATCGCTTGCCTATTGACTTGTTGGCTTATATTTTTTGTTTCTTCTCTTCCTTCACTGATTTGGCCCAGTAAGTTGCCTCTATGTTGGAACTCATGACTCGTTCCTGTATATGCCTATGTGCTTATGTATCTTGTTCTTGGTTTTTTTTTTTTTTGGGTCATGTGCAAAAATTTCAAGGGCGAGTAGTGTGTGCAAGAAGTGGAAACAAGGGGTCAAAGAATCTTTGGCTCGCAAACAGAATCTGAGCTTTGCCGGCTGGAAAATGGATGATGAATCCACCGCTCGCCTCGTTTGCGATGCCTACAACCTTAAAAAGCTTGACATGTATGTCTCTGTTTCGTTTGTTATGTTGCAATTTTATATCCGTGTTTTTTTTTTTTTTGACCATGATATCCCTGTGTTGATTATTGATAATACTGTACTTGGCTGAACGATCTGGACCGGACATTTTATATGATATTTTGTTGCAAGTTAAGCACTGGGTTTTTAGAGTTTCTGAGATATATTATATATTGAATGGTCAGAATTGGAGTTCATTGCCTCTCAGCAATGCTATTTCAGGTTCAAATAATATTTGGAGAAGGTTGATACTATTTTCATGAGTTCATCTCAGGATGGTTGACCATTATTGACTTGATTGTGTTTTATTTGAAGAAAAGAACCATGCATGATGGCAATTATGGTGACTCAAAATCAGGACAGAATATTTTAGAGATGACAACTCTGTTCAATTCATTCATAAAGCTTGTGTCAAAGACTTCCCTGCAAGAAAAAATTCTCTCTTATTCCTGAAGGGTGTTGCCAACTTCTTGATAGCCCAAGTTGTCTTTGACAACCTTACATAGAATTCTCTGAGTAAATATCAGTCTATCCGGTTCAAAATTCTGTAGACCTCAGGCATAATTCAGAATTTCCTTTGTAATGGCCGAATCAAGCCATGTCTTTAACTTTTGCTTATTGATTTATGGAGGCATACTTTGGCTGAAAGCAAATTCTGATTAGTAACCCAGAAATTACAGTGACTGAACATAATAAGATTAACCATTAAAGTCACACATCTAACGATGGACTTGAGAGAGATCAATTAAATAGCTAGGTCACGTTACAGACAAGCAAAAACTGATATTTGAAAGTTTCAATGATTCCAATGAAGCTTGCAGGAAAATGTAAAATGCAGTGTATGATTTGTTTGTGTTGTTATGATGTATTTTAGCCCAAGGAGCCGTTGGGGTTGCCAAATAACTGATAGCGGACTCATCAATATATCTTTGGCAAAGTGTGTAGGCAATCTCACATCCATCTCTCTCTGGGGTTTGACTGGCATTACTGATGAAGGACTTGTTCAACTGGTATGTTATCATGCTTTTATGTTTCAGAACACCTACTCATGTAATGCTAAATTGTGAAGATGTTTGATCTTTCATTGAACAACCTGGCATGATATATAAATATATATAAACTGAACTCTAGGTTCGCCTAAGATGAAATTTTAGCTTTAAAAGCAGAGATATGAAATAGGCGAAGGTTCCACTCAATGTTGCTGTTTCATAGTATTATATTACAGCTTGTTTGGATTAATATTGGTAAAAGTGACTTTTATTCTAACTAATTTTTTGCAAACTAAAGTTGAAGTGAAGATTAATTAGTATAATGTGATTTATATTTAGATAGCTTTTATTTGGGGGTCAATTTGACATAAACTTTTTTAGATAATATATTGGAAAAAAAATCAGTTTCAAAATATTTAAATATGAAAAATAGTTAAAAACCAAAAGCTAGAAAAAGTTGTCTGATCTTCAACTGGGCTTTTGACCCAAAAGCACTTGATTTTATAAAAACTATCCCTAACATCACCCTTGAATCAGAAGTATCGTTTTTTAATTGAAAGGCCAGTTTGGGTCATGTTATCGTGATTCCAAACATAATTAAACGTGTTTAGAAGAAAACATGATTTTGGCTGCTTTTGCCAAAACGTGGTTTTGCTACATATTGTTCCAAGCATGCTTTAAAATAAATGTGGTGCATTGTTCATCGTTGATTACTAGTTTATGCTTATTGTTTTTGAGTTAGTTTCTCCGTATATAATAATTTTGATTCATTTTGCTTCTCTATGGACAATCACTTGAACAGGTATCCAGAACCAAATCCCTGCACCATTTGAATGTCGGTGGCACGTTTATTACAGATGAATCCTTGTTTGCCATTGCAAGAAGTTGCCCCAATTTAGAGGTAAGTTCGAATGAAGTTGAACGTTAGATCTTCTTTTTTTTTTTTGTCTGTAACACTCGCAATCGCAATACTCTCCTTGAACAGAAAAGTAAAGTATTCTAGACTGAAAGGGTTTTAAAATATTTTATGAAACTCAGCTCCAAGTTTTTTTAAAAAATATATATTTTCACTTTATCTCTTAGCTGTAATACTACATAAAATTATTTATTTAAGACAAATAATATCAACTTCAAATGGTTCTTTTAAACCAAGAGTTTGTTTGAATTAGCTTCTCAGAAGTACTTTCCGCAATCTGAGATAAAACTCCTCTCAAATACTTATGTTGTATATTGTAAAGTTACTTTCAATTTCAATTTCAAATTCAAATAGCTGATCCAAACACATTTTAAATGGAAAGCATGTCTATTATAGCTGCTTCTTGCTGTTTTACAGACCATTGTCCTGTGGAGCTGCCGTCATGTAACTGAAAGTGGACTTTTTGTGCTCATTGATAAATGTCACAAGCTCAAATCAATGAACCTCTGGGGAACAAGAATTCCAGAGGATTGTCTCAATAAGCTTTTAATTTTAAGTCCAGCTCTTCAGATCAAAGTTTAAGATCATATCTCTCCGTTGGGAAAAAAACAAACAACAAAAGATGATATCTCTGTTTTACGATGTTGTCCAACGTGTTAATTCTTAAACAAGTATTTTCACCTTCTTTTATGCACAGCTCCTTTGTAAGAAGCATGCCTATGTAATTATGCTTATTATTGATCGATGTATGCATTTGTTGTAATTTGTAAATAATGAATTCTCAGTTTGTAATAAAAGATGCAACCTTGGACACTCCTTTTCCTCAATTTTTAAACCAACAAATGAAATCAAGATTTTGTTATTTAGATTATTAAACTGATATGTTTAGATTATTAAACGAAAATTTTATAATCCAATCGAAGTTTTGATATTCACTACTCCATTAGGATTTTAGATATTTTTCAATTTACATATATTTTAAGATTAATGTAGTAGTATTTAATTATACAATCAGCATTTAAGCGTACATAGTCATCACTTAAATTTGTTACGTCAGCGGTTTTCCGCTAGTAACATTAACAGTGTTAAAATTATAGAATCAAAAGTATACTTTATAAAATTAAAGGACCAAAAGTATACCTCATATAAATTTAAAAGACTAAAATAATAATTTAGTCTTGATACCCAATAATAAAGATCAGCTAGTGCAAGGAAATACGGTTGACATAGGTTGTTAGGATACAAACATGACAAACCTATGATCGCTAGGTCGCTAATTCCCTATGATGCCGTGGAATGACAATGCCTTGGTAGTTGGCGCAAAACCTGAAATGCAATAGGAAGAAATAATTAGTAGTCCAGAGAGCCAGAATGGGGATCATATAACTTCGATAATGTGCAAATAATTGAAAGGGGAACATGTAGCACAAATTATATATAAATGGTTTATTGAAAACTCACATTCATGTCACTAGTATCAATTTTAATTTTCTCAGATGTTAAGAAACCTAGAACAAACTCATTTAAAGAAGAGAGAACCAAAAAGAGGGGGGGGAAGTAAAGCAGCAACCAATAGAATAAAGCATGAACAAAAAAGAAAAAGGGATCTATAAATTTGATACAGATCTGTCTCTATTACTTTGTCATCTAGCTTTAAAGACAGCCTTAAAATTGTATAATACTCCCTCCGATCCTAATTATAAGATAAAGTTGACTTTTTTGGAGAAATTAAGGAAGCCAATTAAATCACTTTAGAATATTTATATTTATATTTTTTTTCTTCAAACTAAGTAATTTGATTAATAAACTAATATATAATCCAAAGATACTAAAAATATAAATACTCTAAAGTGATTTAATTGGCTTCCTTAATTTCTCCAAAAAAATCAACTTTATCTTATATTTAGGACCGGAAGGAGTAGATCCTTTCCAGTAGCAGCCATTGAGGTTTCAAATATATCTCAAATTTCACTCAAAAGCAGTCATCATAAAAGCATCTTCACAGAAATACAGTTTTTCAGCATTTATATCAACCCTTTGTTAAGATTTGAAGTTTGGAAATGTACTTATTTCGTACATTTAGCAGCCCTAATTTGAACAAGGCAAACTCAGACAGTCAGCCTTCTAGCTTGTATTTACTCATAAAGTTAATTTCAGTGCGTGTGTTTGAACTTTGAAGCTAGAAAACTAAGCTAGGGCTTACAAAGTGCCAAAGCCTCCAATTACTGCCGGTTGAATCACCAGCTTCCCTGCAGAAAAATAATTCCCTAATTCCAATTGACTGTAAAGATTGACAATAGACATCAGGCTGTGTTCTTACAGTTTAATTAAGTTTTCATCGACTTAGCATACCCATAAAATTGGAACACGCAACTGAAATTTGGGCATTAATTTTACACTTAAACCATAGGCAGACATCTGACAAGAATCAGTATGTGGAAACTCCTTTTACAAATCACATTATCAAAAATAAGAAAACAGAAATGATATGCCCATGAAACAAGAGAGAGAAATTGATGTATTTTCACCCAGAGTTGCATTAAGAAATCAGGCTATACTGCAAGCATACATACCTGAAAAGCTTCTAGCTCCTTGCACATGCTTGATCTATCTTGATTAGTATCTACCCCTGAGGACTTAACAGACCCTTGAATACAGCCTCATCTATCTCAAAACTTGTTTATCTCATTTTCTAACAGTAATATAACATTTCATAGATGAAGCAAGATTACAATTTATATACTACGTACAAGAAGCCCCTCCTAAAGGACTAGCTGTCATATGGCATACAAGAATAGTCATGATAGCTGTAAAAAAACTGCAAGAATAAATGGAAAATACAAGAGGAGAAGCATCCAATTTGGAGAATAGGCAGCAGTAGCTGAATTAGAGAATTGAACAGATCCAGTAAAGCTTCCAGAGCTTCCAGTAGCATTGCCCACTGGATTTGTACTAGGTATAGCAGTGTTCTTGCAAGAACCAGAAGGTGCTCCAGCCTGAAAAAATTCATGCAATTATGTGATTGCCTCCAGGCATTTCATTCCATCAAAATGTTCAGACAGAATCTGCAGTAGCAAAGTAGAAACCTTACTACGTCCAGGATTCCATTATGTTACCAAACCACAGGAGATGCACAGAATAGGAATCTGAATCTACTTTTTCCCAAATGTGTGCCACATGGCTTAGATTGTGTAGTTTAGAATTTCATGGCATTTCAAGTGAAAGGAATTTGAATTGCCACAATTCAAATTCCTTGCCTTTTAGAATTCTTTGTTTGGATAACCTTAGGGCCTGTTTGGTATGCAGGAATTGGTGTGGTGGAAATGGATTTGGAATTAAAATCCATGCTGAGTGTATGTTTGGTTTGCAAGAATTGGGCCTCCATGTGGAAATGAAATCCATCAAAATGGGCCAATTGAATTCCAAGCCAAGACCCATGGAAATGTAGTGGGTTCCATGGAGGGCATAATTTTCGGACTAAAATGTCCTCCGATGTTTTTGGCTAAATGGGGGGATTAACTCAATTTATTTTTATTACTTTACAATTAGGGGCAAAATTGTTTTTTTCTTATATTTTCATATTTTTAATATACATTCCAAATAAAAAATATATATGGATTCTATCTTCATTTCCATGACATACCAAACATCTTTTTAAATATCATTTCCATATCCATTTCCATATCCATATCCATTTCCATCAAAATCAATTCCATTGTACCAAACGAGCCCTTAGTATTTAAAATTTATATATATGCGTATGTATATTTGTGTCTATGCAGTGTCTATATAAATGCCTATGTCTCTACATAAATTTATATGTAGGTGCACTCACTCGTGTGAATGCATGCATAAGTGTAATGTCTGTGTAAGTGCATATGCATGCATGTCCTTACATGAGCATGTGTGTGCAAGAAATGTGGCCAGAAGCTAGTAATGCACAAACGATGGAGAAGGAAAATTTCAAATTCTACCTATAATGGTGAATTTTTTAAATTCTTCGAAAAGTATTCAATTAAATTTAGCACAGAAATTTAGAATTAATCCACCCAAACACGCTGCAAATGATTCCAAGAACTAAGGATTCTTATTAGAGAGATAAAATAGATTTCAAACGTATTAATATTCTTCAATGACTAAACCTTTCTTGTTATCATCTCAAGTCAAGATCAATTTACCTATCGCCCGATTTTTGTATACAAAAGGTCTTAAAAAATCATTTATATAAAAGGAAGAGTAGGTTGAGCTTTAATTGGTGACTGCTGATTAGATGGCCAATTGTCTTGTATATTCAGGAAGAATGCCTAAATTAAGTTGATGTTACTTCCAGAAGATACTTTACAGTCAACCTACAAATAATATCATTACAAACTAGAGCCTGACATTTCTTGTTTAAGTTGAACAATGAAAATTGAATATCAGGAAATTTTCTGCTGTTGAAAAAGTATACCCACTTAAGCTGCCACTCACTAGTTTATGAGCAGAACATAATGTGAAAATGAAATTAGCAAGGTACAAAAGATGGTTTACAGAAGGAGGTTAGTTCATATTTGAATGAGTAGAGCGTACAAACCTGGCAAGCCGTGACTGTACTGCAGCCACACAATGAGGGGCCATTCATTTTATCTACAATATCAAAAACACCACCTCCGTCGCTCCTCTGCATGGCATTTCACCCAGAATGCTAAAGTGGATTTGCAAGACCTCTACTTTAAATATATAAATCAAGAATTAAATGCCAAGTCTTTAACAATAAGAAATACCATGTAAAAATTAACTGCTACAAAATTGGGAAGCACATTCCCTGCAGCTTTGTAACATGTATTCACCATCTCTGCAAGGGGAGCCGAATGCTCCTTGCACGAATCAGCTTCAACTGGATATGTTGCAAAGTAATTCTGCAAGAAAAGTGATGCGCTCCTAGAATTCAGGGGCTTTGATTCTTTTCTATGTGGGCAAGACCCTGGTTGAACTCCAGGATCTCCAGCTGAAAGTAATTAAAGAGGTTTTCATTAGCTCATGTACTATGAAAATATACAAGATATAATGATGTTGTACATACGCTCATTTTCAACCATATACTTCCACTGATAAGCTATTCCTTCTTCGGCTTCCTTTGAAGCAACAGAAGTAAAAACAAGAAGACGGTAATTTGCTTGAACCATTTTTGTTATAGCAGGCCAATCTTGACCCTTTTTTGGCATCTTAGACGCAGGAAACCAATATTTATCCAGTCCAGCATTAGTGAATAGATTAGTCAACCCCTTAGGAGTGTGCACATAGTCTTCAATTATAATGGTGACAATCTCCGTAGGGTTTTCAGTCAGGAATGCCTCCACCTCTTTCAATGTATTGATTGCAGGTTGCTGCAATAGTTTTTATGGACATATTAGAAAATGCGCCACTAAAGAATAACCATGAAAGCAAATTTAGATTCTAAAACAAATAGGAATAAGAACTAGATTACAAAGGCTGTGAAGTTGAAGCACTGCCCCTTGAATGAATGGCAGAGCCAGATATCATTCTGGAAGTCGTACATGTCTAACATCAGTCCCCTCACTCCATTCTAGCAATATCACCAAGCAAATGTATAAGAACCACTGTAGGAATGATGTAATAACAACAAAGGAACAGGCGAATAAGATTTCATAATCTTGTGCGGCTGTCACTTGTCAGTGATGGTTTAAAAAGGAAACCCTCAACTGAACTGAACGGGAATGCAAGCTATGATGCAGCTCAAAGCGGGTGAAGAGAGAAGCAAAAATAAAATAGTAATATACAATGTAATGCATGAAAAAGATAATTCTTAACGGTTTATTCCTTTCACATTGAGCAATATACTAGCAATTTGGTCCAAAAGAGGATTGACATACAGTTACAAACTTTGAAGGAGTAACTCATGTAAAGGAATAAGTATATCAAAGTATAATCTCTGAAGGACAAGATTGTGTATTTACTCGGAAGAAAGTACAAGACAAAACAAGAAAAATGATCAGATATTAAGTTTGCATCTTCATTGGTTTTCCCACATACCCTCAACTGGTTAGTCACAGTATCTTCTTGATTGTAAAGCGTTAGCCTCTGAACGCCCGGCAAAGGCGGTGCATCAACGATGCTGAATGCATTGTGAGTGACAATCCACGTGTACTTGTTGAATGGCAAGTCATTAATCTACATAACAATGAGTAAAAGTTGAGAAGAAAAACAGCGAAGTCCACCGCCAAACTCGCAAAAGACTACAGCACATAAAACAACAAAATCAAGCAGTAAAGCTAAAAATATAACACTCGTATCACTAAATGCATAGGCAAAGATCATTACTATAGCTGTAGGAAGGGTGGCTTGACCTCTGGTGCAGACAGGTTGCGTCCTGTCCAGAGCAAGGCAATTGCCACAATACAGACCTGGCCCGCAATCTGTAGCCGCCGAACATGGCTCCAGAACCTGTGAATTACAGTGAAATTCAGCTCAATTTCGAAGAGAAAAAATGGGGAAAGGCACGGATCTCATGAAAGAAAAAGGACCTGGCAATTGCCGTTAGAGCAGGCAATGGAAGCGGTGAAGAGTGAAGAGAAGAGTGAGAGAAAGATGAAGCCAAAGACAATGGACGGTGCTCTGCATTTGCTATGGTAGCACATGGCAGCTAGCTGTGCAGAGACCAGAAGGGAGAAGGCACCGGCAGAGAGAGAGAGAGAATGGAAGAGAGAAATTTTATTTTAGAGCGAAAATGATCATCAATCAATACCTTTTGCAGTTTGCACTTGCCCCACTGTTATCATAAAAAGAAATAAAAAAATTTTTAAAATTTTGGGCATCAAGCTAAGCGCGATTAAGCCCTGAATCCTGAAGGACAAGGTAATTTTTTAAGCTTTTTAATTCGGGCACGCTTGACGACATCGTTTCAAGTCAATAACCAAGATATTTGATTAAAAGTGCATTTTAATTATATTAATTTGTTGCTAATAGAAGAATATACTCCCTCCGGTTTTAATTATAAGATAAAATTGATTTTTTTGGAGAAATTAAGGAAGCTAATTAAATTACTTTAGAGTATTTATATTTTTATTTTTTTCTCCAAACTAATTAATTTAACTAATAAACTGATATATAATCTGAAGATACCGTAATATATGATATGATTAAGTAACTTATTTAACTTCCTTAATCTCTCTAAAAAAATCAACTTTATTTTATACTTAGAACGGAAGTAGTATATGTATAATGAATTGTTAGAAATGGGGCCACTTTACAGGTCACTTCCAGGAAGGGCTCCACTGAGCGTCGCTCCTTCTGTTCTGTACGTGCTTTCCACATGGTCGGGTACCGGCCTTCTCCTTCTTCCCGGGGATGGGGAAAGAGTCACCCCACAATAAAAAGATTAAGAAATAAATCAATTTTAGAAAAAAAAAAAAATGGATTGTAGATTAAAACATGGGGCATATATTATAAATTTAAAATACTGCGTTTTTAGAATGGGTGAAGTGTCACATAACTACGATAGTAATGTCTAATTAGTAGACGCTTTGCATGTCTCAAACTACATGCTTGCTGTTGTAATTAAAAGAAACACAGCAGTTTTAAATTAAATTAACGAAAATAGGGATATTGGCTAAAATGATATCAAATAATATGCATGTTCGTATACCACTATATACGACTATCTATTGTCCCAATACAGGATATTCTTGCACTTGAATGCTTTAATTAAAAGTTCCACGTTTTCCTTGGTTATGATGCTAACCCCATTACATTAATACATTGCAACTTGCATAAAGCTCGAGAAGACAGGAAACAAAAGGCCCAGATGCTGAAATGTGAATTGACATTTAAAAATAAGATCTTTCTAAGCAGATTTCCAGTAAAATTAACCAAATGAATTTCCGCGTGCAACAATTTTCCGGCCATTTCGTGCAGACCGTAATACAAATGACCCCAAAGCTTACATCTTCCATCCGGGGTAGTTAATTCAGCAGATTAACATGAAAATGGTTTCTTACAATGTAATGTTACCTATGAATTGTGATTGATTCCTCCACCTATCCAAAGAATAACAAAAGAATTGAATTTGGATTTCTTTATCATGAGAAAACAAATTCCCTTCCATTGCGCAAGCTTTTTTTGCACAAGCCCTTGAAGGGGATTAAGCAAGCTTCTTTGCACGACCACTTGAAGGAGCACCATCGTCTTTTTTCGAGCCGGACGCCTCAGGCTTGCGAGCCCAGGCTGGAGCTCTATCCGGTTCATAGCGATAATCATAGAACAGTTCCTCCCCAGAATTAATCCGTTCCTTGGCAAAAATGCCTACCCTATGATCCCCAGCTACCATTATAACCTGAAACAGATAATCACGTTGTTAGATTGACACCCAGAGGCCCTGGCAAGGCCATGCACTGTGAATTTGCATCAGAGTATCTAATAAGGAGCCAGATTCAGAACAACGAACTAAATACCTTTGCATAGCAATTTGGATCAGGAGAATGATTGGCAAACTTCAATTTGTCACCCTTCCGATAAGCATCAAGAACAAACTGCATATAACAATCACATGAAGGATTCATCACTACGTTACATTCGATGCATGCATGACTCGAAAACAATAGAAGTGCTAAAAAGTTGCCTGATCATTCAGATTAAAGAGAAAAGATGAATTCTCCCGATCATATATCTTTCCACGCTTATCTGCCTCCCTATGCGAAATTAACTCTCCAGTATACTCTCCAAGGTATTCATGCTTCCCAACGCTGTTCTGGAGAGTAGCAACCAGATTACATCAGTAGGGAAGAAGATTAAGATAGCAACACCACACTACTACAGGACCATCGTTTGACAGTTACCTTTAAGAAGGCTCCCCAACCAGATACATCAGACCTTCCAAGAAGAACCTGTAAGCAAATTGGATTATAAGTTGCCACCACTGCGAATATAAAAATGGACAAGAGCACCGCCATCTCTCAAAGGTTAACACAAGAACAGAGAGATACTTGAGTTACATTGAAAGATTAAAATCCGTACTGACTCACATTCCTGAGAGTGTGAAGACCATCCACATCCACAATGGGACTAAAAACAAAGGATTTTTCCCCAGTTACCCGAATTCCCATCCTAAATCTGGTAGACTCATTAGGTAACATTGTCTTTCATCAGGATTTTGTCTGCAGAAGTTTGATGGGCCTAAATTCAAATTCTAAACATTGAAACAAGGCTAAATTATTGAGACTTTTATTTATCAGCTTTGTCTCATCCACTTCTCTTAATTATTAAAAAAATTAGTCTGAACTTACTAAATTTAATATATTAATGACAGAAGATTTTCCTTTTCAGAAGGAAAGGAAAGCATAAGCCTCAATATCTAAGCGTAGACATTTAAAGGGAAGATGAGAAAAGAACAGAAAAATACCCTTTGCTGCTGTTTGAGAAGAAGTTTCATATTCCTACATTCATAATTATCACCCCTTTGGCTAGGAATCCCAAGAGTGCCATCACCACAGCTGCAAAAAATAGAATTAAAAATTAAAATAGAAGAAACTAGCGTGCCATACAGATACTAGTGATGAGTTAAAGGTTAATATCATACACATTACTAAACTACCAATTACATTACATTAATGAAACAGAGAGGCAAAAAGTCTCAAGAAAACAAGTGAAACCCATTTCTTTCAGATCCTCATTTGTTAATTAGTCCTATCATCAAGAGGGAAACAAAATAAATTTGTCGTCAAACCAAAAGCAAACTAACAAAACTGAAGCTCACATATGGTTGGACAGTTGCTGAACAAGCCATCAATTCAATAAATGAAACGATGACCAAAACCAACGAAGCAGATTCAGGATGTTTTAAAATGCATACAAAATTGCTCCCCAAGTACTAGTACTGAGTTAAATTAAATTAAAAAAATAATAATAAAATTACCAAGACAGATATATGGACATAGACAATGCAAAGCAAAATCTTACCCAACCCAACAATTTCTACAAACGTCAGGATCACATTCCCTATCGGCAGCAAAGCATGGGCATTGTCGACTTCGGCATTGGCTCTTAGCACAATGACAGCCACGAAATCTATTCTTGCAACTCTTGGGGCAACTGAAGACCCAAAAAGACAGTAATCGTTAATGAACATTAGATGAAGATTCAGGCAGGTAGGCAGGCAAGTCATAGGACTAATGCAATCTATATATGTCAGCAATAATTATAATACCCACGATTCCTCACAAATTGAGGCATCCGGAATTAATCTAAAAGCTTACCCACAATACTTTTCACAGCAGGTTCCATTTTGAAGACAAGGACACTGCTTTCCACAAGCTGATTGGCAACCACATGGGTTATATTGACGACAGGGCTGATCCTTTCTCTCTGTAATCCTTTTCCTAATTGAATGATAAGCAGCAGATTTCCAGGTATACTTCAATCGACGGACTCTTCCTCTTCTACGTAAAAACCTTGATCTCCGTCTCAACTCATTGTTGCCCTTAAAAATCATTTTAAGTTACCAAAACTAGTTAGGTAAGTGGCATTGCAGCAGAGTGCAAGGCATAAAATTGCACAAAGCGTAGTTGCATTCAAGTCAACCTTAGAATAGCCTTCCAGGAGGGAATTTGCAGCATCACCAACAGGACCTGGCATCTTCCCCTCATTATAATTTATAAATTGGAAAACCTCCCAACATGTCTTCAGACCAGCTAAGAGATTCCTTGCTATTAGACAGCTGCAGGAATGATCAACAAGTGTATAATCTAAGTTGAACATAGGCTAGCACCAGCGGAGGAGCAAGTGGCAAATGTTTGAGTATAGACAAGAATGGACCCAAACCACAAGTGTATAATCTATAATTTACACATTGATTGGATGATTAAATCACGCCCACCTCCATATAACAATCACCTTGGAAGAAATGGAGGAATGAGATGATACCAGTATAAAAATAAAAATAAACCATGAACAACACGGAACTAAATCCTTCCATATTGTAGACATCTATTTCTCACAAAGCATCTAGACCTAGTCTTATCTCCATATGAATGTTAACATCAGTGATCACGTGTGTTAATTTCTACAGTAAGGATTGATTAATAATTGCAACATTCATTTATAATGAGAAAAGCACAAGCATCTCCAATCCAAAAATGTCAATGGCATACACTGACTGACCTGTTTCTACCAAATATTTCCATCCCTTTGTCTAGAAGGGCTTTTTCAAGAGTTTTCCATGATTTATTATCCGTGCATTCCTGATTGTATATATTCTCATTCGCACACTCTTCTTTCCTCAGGTTCTCATCACTACTTGTGACTACCATCTCATTTGAAGAATGATCAAGAGCTTCACCCTAATACATATTGAGAATGTCAGAGATTAGAACACACAAAGAAAGTCAGAAATTAGACCTACTGTCAAAAATTCGCTTTCATGTCAAGAAAACCAAATGTGTTTGGAACAGCGGTGACAAAAATGGCTTTTTTGCAATCTGACTTTTGCAAACTTAAAATTGGGTAAAAGTCAGATTATGTAATGTGATTTATGTTTGAATTAACGGTAACATAAGTGGTTTTTTAGAAACTGAAACTTGTTTTAATGATTATTTTGTTTAGATGGAAAATAACTGAAAATGATGTGAATATTATTAAATAATACATATTATATATATATATATATTGTGAAAAATACAGAAACTTTTTGTATGATTAATGGAAAAGCAAGTTTAAAGGTAAAAGACTGAAAAAACCATAAATTTTATAAAAATATATTGGGAAAAATTTTACAATACTAAACTACATAATTTTTTTAGGGAAAATTGGGGAAAAGTCCCCTAAAAATTTAATTGGTGAGATGACCTAAATCAGAGTACTGTCGTGATCTTTATATAAAAATTTATCAAGTAATTCTCACCAATTAAATTTCTCATCGACCTAAATTAGAGTATTATCATGAGTATTACCTTTTAAGTGAATTTATATTTAAGACAAAAAATTTCATTTATAAGGATTTATATTAAGGACCAAAATAGTATTTCAATTAAAAAAAGTGGGATCCAACATCTTTCTTTCATAAGTTGCTTTTCTCTCTCCATGGTGGAAAAACCAAAAGCAAGAAATTTTCGCTTATCGCTTAAGCTGCTTTTTTCCAAAAGCCCAATTGAAAAAAAGCTATCCCAGACATCTTAAACACACCCCAAGATTATTTGTTTATCTAGGAAGAAATTAAAGTAATAATCCAGTTAAACTAAGAAAAATACTCACAATGGAATCAGAATCAGACGCAACAGTTTTCTTCTGCCTCTTCTGCATGGAAACTAGTACGCGTTCTGCCACTCGCTTACTGTTCCTCTTACTAACTCCACTTTTACCCATAGCTTTAGTTTTGGGTATTGACCGGGAAGGTGAAGCATTAGTCTGCCCTGGGCCATTCTCTGAGTCGCTACTCTCAGATATGTTCTTTGTATTTGAGGAAGCACTTTCACTTCGGCTGGACTTTATTCGCCTTCTAGCAGATGGAGTACACAACTTCTTCCTAGATGATTTTTGCATCCCAGCACCACTTGAGCATTTCTCTTCATCGTCACCTAGGGCAGAAGAGGTAACTTTGGCAAATCTTTCAGACTTCAGCACCTATATTATCAAGTTTAAGCACCTTATGTGACTCTTCACAGAAATTTCAAAAATAGATTCCTGGAAAAAATGAAACGACGAAACTTGGATGCAGTTTCAACTTATAAGGTCTTTGTTTTCAGCCTCTGAAAATAACATCTCGATTTTTTCTCATTGCAGCTCAACATTTCATGATTGGTTCTTTAAACTTTCCTGTCTATGTCATGTGTTCATTGAATAACTTGATTATAGCACAGTAGAACTTTACCTAAATCTAGTCCAAAACAAATTTAAATGCATACCAAATGAAAACAATTTGGTCCACATGGTGCAATTTCAGCATCAGGAGGCATCCATGCTGGTTGTTTCTCAGCCTGTCAATGAATGAGTTAAGATATATTCTGACAAATGCACAGAAATTACTAACATATAGAACTTACAGGGAAGATGAGATCCTGTGAACATCCATGCAATCTACAATCAAAAGCCTGCTAAGTAAAACAAAAGGCACAATAAATGAGATGTACAAATTTTATGAAACTACAAGTTATTAAATGGACATGCTTGAGCTTACAAGACATCGTCGACAAAAGAGGTTGTCAAAGGAATCAAGAGCTGCTTCAAGATCCTTGTCCCGAAACGAATTTCCACCTTGAGACCTCTTTTCAGCATCGTTTTCACAACTGAGAACTTCATATCTTGCCTGTACAAAATGATTGACTATGTTTCATATTTCTGTAAAGCCAGCACAAAGAAAATGGGAAACAGCTGGCAAAAGCTAACTCACCGACCAGTTCTCATTAGAATAATTGGAAGGGTGGGAGTGGAAATGACATGAGAGAACAAAGCCAATATATGATAACCCATACCTTAATGTCACAAGCGTTTCTAGAAAAACACCGGGCCAGTGATTCCACAACAAGATCAGACAAACCAAATTTTTTGGTAGTCATGCTGTAAAAATTAAAGGACGCATCATGAAATATAAAAATATGCAACACCGTGCAACAAACTAGTTTAAACACTATAATTTCATGAACTACATGAGAACATTGAAGAACTAAAAGAAACCAATTAGAATTTAAAATTATGTCAGAAGATTTGAAAATCAATGCAGAGTAGGGAACCCAAGTAAAAACATATAAATCAACCAAAATGAAAAACATAGCATATGATCTTTCCCATTAAAAAGTTTTGACAAAAAAATTTAACTAACCCAGAGAATTGTTATATGGGCAGGATTTTTGAGGGATGACTATGGATTGAATGATATAACAATTAATCATAGGCTAGTTTCATTTCCCAATAAAACATTATACCATACATTTAGCAGACCAAGGATCTTGTTTCCATTTTATAGGCATTCCAAGAACAGAAAATTATTGCCATTCCATCCTGTCAGAAGCTCACTTAAAGTGACTGAGAGATAACGGACATGATTGAATAAAAATGATATGGTGCAACATTAAGAGATTTAGAAAACCATATTGTTCCTATTATACATTAATAGTAAGCAATTCAAAACATGGATAGCTATACAGACTATTCAAATCTTCAGTTGCCTGATGCAAAGAAAAACTTAAAGAGAATGATCAGAATTGAATTAGTTGTAGCAAAAGCAAGGGATCTGATCTGGCCATATGAGAACGAAAAGGTTTGACTTTAGACTGCACAAGATACTGACAAAGATCCACCTAAAAAATGATGCATACTTGAGACTGCGGAAGGTGCCCCAATCAGCAAAAAGATAGAAATTCAGATTAACAAACATTTGAAAATCCAAACAAGAGATAGAAAACAGATCAAATAATAAAAAAGCAAACAAACCAAGAAATGAACTCTATTACTGCATAAATATTTTCATAGAACGAATAGAAATCAGAGATAAGGAAGTCACGCAAAGCATTTCATTAGCAACTATTTTTTTCTATTTACCAAAAGAAGATGAAAACCAAAAAGAAAAGGCATGCAATAACAGTTTACTAAGCAATACCAACCGAAGTATATAATCTTCCGATTCTACAAATTCTCTTTCTTCTTTGTCCTCTAGTATTTCCTCCTCACTATCACTGCAAATAAGTGCTTCTCCACCATTTTGATCATAATAAATTCGCCTTCGACCTACTACTGACTGATCCTCAGTCATTCTTTGATTTCTGCACCAGAATTGATACAAGTAATAAATATCTTCAAATTATAAATTTATGTACACTTAGTCACATTTTGAAATCATGAAACTACATTTTACAGGAATAGAGAGAAAAGCAGAGAGTTCAGAGTTCAGTGCAATGAATAAATTGAAGAGTACAAAGGAAGAGGCTTGCTTGAGTGCTCCAGAAGAAATCTATAACTGATTATATTGATAAAATAAAAATTCTTTAAATGCTTTCTCTCCTGTCAATTTCCTTTAAAATACTCATTTAGTTCAAATTCAAGGGTTGGATTGTCCAACAGATGTAGATATGAATTATAATTCCGTCCAGTAAACTTATTAGCCATGAACAGAAAAGCACAAAAAAACAACCAGATTCTACACCACTATACTTCTTGACATTCATTCAACTTCCTCGCCAATTAGAACCCTCCACTGGTAAGAACCCTTTGTCGGTAGCGCTTACTTTGATGTTAATAGACGGGCACTTAAATGAGGTGACAAACCTTTGCTCAAAAGCTAGCAATTGAGGTAAAAAATCAACCCCACTTGAATTTCTCATAGAGCATCCCATGCTATAACGTAGGACTTGATACGTCAAATTACCTTTTGGTCTCCGTCAGATTGTCAAGCATGCGGGGATACGAATTATAATTCAGTCCACTAGACTTATTAACCATCGATAGAAAAGGGGGAGAAAAGCTAATTCTTGCAAGCTGAGAAAGGAGATGGAGAGGATCTCAACACACCTGTCCAGAAAAATCCATGTAGTGTAAGGAGGTAATCTTTTTACTTCAGGTAGTTTAACAGGGCGAACAGCATTTTTTACAGCTACATTAGAACCTAAAAGAACAGCAGTAGAAGCATGGTTATCTTCATGATAGCCATTGCTCTCCTTATCTCCTTTGCTTGCATGAATATCATTGTGCATAGCAATTGCATCTTGCTGCCTCCTTGTCAGTAGGTCCAGACTTCTCTGTGTGCCAGTACTGCTGCAGGTTCTTCTTTCCATTGATAACTGATAGAGATGGTTTGTAACGCCAACCAGCTTTGCTTTACTTTCTTCCATCGTTTTCTGATATACAAACATGTACAATCAATGTGACACGGTGTGTGAGATTTAATCAAGAAGTCCAATTTAAACCATCAATGAATTACAATTATGGGTAAGCTATTGAACCTTTATGGAAATGCCCCTCTCAGCAGCGACTTCTTTTTTCAAAGAATCAATAACCGATTGCACATCCTTAGAAGCAAAATCTGCGTCTTGCTCTCTCTTTGTCTGTATCAAAAATTAACAAAAATTAACTTACTTCTTACAAGTTTGCAGCTACGTTATTCAGAAAAAGAAATCATATAAACCTGAAATCACAACAGAAATAGTGAGGTTGCATCATCGCAGGTGATTCCACACGAACAAAATGAAATAATAAACTTTGGCAGTTATAGGACAAGGAGGGCATGGATTCTGACGCAATAACCATATTGTGCCAGATTAAAAATTACTTGCAAAAGTCCTGGGTGAAGACTGCACCTCAAATTGGTGATCTAGTTCAAGTTCAACAAATTTAATAATTATGTTCAGCACATTTTTCCCACTTTTCATTCGCATGCATGTTCTTAGACATAATATCAAGTTATCAACAAATTTAGATGAGCCATTTAGAGTCTAACTGCAAAACTTTATCAAAGTGTTAACTTCCCCTAATGTTATGTTCAAAAAACTTGGGGACGAACACAAGTGTTTAAGCCATATATTAAATTACAGTAGACTTCATGAGAACATTATGGTCTCCCCTAGGCGCCAAAAGGGTGAATCAACCATTGAAGAAGCTGCACAATCACAATGCAGCTTCATCTCCACGACTCCACCTATCTTCACAAGCATTTAAAGCACTCATCCTCAGAGGATTCTCATGAAGCTCTCGCATTGAAAAATCTATGAGCCAATATATTTGGAGTCGAAACATGCCCATAAATGATGGAAATTAAATGCGTCATTTATTGAGGATCTGAATCTAGATGAGAACATCCACCGAAATCGGAACGAAAAAAATACCACGAGCTTCCGAGAGGACCGGAGAATGGACGCATGGACGCACTCAAGAGAAACTAAAGAATGAGAAAGTATACCGATTGTCCCTTGGGAGAGTCCGGTGCGTCAGCAGAGGCGGAAGGCGTAGGCGCCTTCGACAACGACATTGACGTCGGCAATGCTGGCGAAGTCAATATGACCCGATTCGGCAATGGAGAATCGGATCGAGATCCAGTTAGGATGCTGCGACAGGAGGAATGGGAAGAGGAGTGAAATTGGCCGGGCGATTAGAAACCCTAATCAGGCCTCGAATTCGGAAATTGTGTTGACGCTTTCAGTTTTCCTCGAGCAGCTTTGACGACACTTTTATTTCTCTATTTTATCCACAGTGTCTTGTTGTGTTGCTCGGAAAGTGAAATGGGGGGAACCCGATTTTGAATTGTATACTGTGCAAAAGCCCTCTTTGTTTCCTTTTTTTTTTATATTATTGTTTTTATTCCTATTTTTACTTAATTTTGTTTCTTATTCCTCGCTTAATTGTCCTCATTTTCGTGTTTCTTATGCCTTTCTGGGCCTGTTTGCTGTTATGAGGCATAATGGTAGGTGGTGCTCTTTCCGGTCTTAAATATAAGATAGGGTTAATTTTTTTTAGAGAAATTAAGGAAATTAAATAAGTTATTTAATCATATCATATATTATAAATCATTAAATTATATATTAATTTATTAGTTAAACTAATTAGTTTAGAGAAAAAATATAAATATTCTAAAGTAATTTATTTAGTTTCCTTAATCCCTCTAAAAAATCAACTTTATCTTATATTTAGGACTGGAGGGAGTACTTTGTTAATAATTAAGGATCAGCTTTATAATGTTGCCATTTATTTTCATGATGTAATAAATTGCAAGAGTTGAATATTCACATCAGCAACAGAATCCTAGATTTGCAAGGTTTAAAGCGCACGAACAAGTTCAGTGAATCTCACGGAGAAAATCTATTGTTTTTACTTTTTTACCTCTTTTGCAGACTTCTAGAATATTGTAATTACGAAGGCAAAACACAAAAACCATTGTAATTACCAGTGCCGTGGTGATTAATGATTCATTAAATCATGTTTGTACTTTATTGAATTATTTGGACAAAGTTTTATGACTTGGTAAGTTTTCCTAATGAACAATACAGCTAATATATGGTCTTGCAGTTGGAACATTTTGGTTGAAGTGGAATTTGTTTTAACGATCAGATTGTTTATAAGTTTTTTTTCATATAAATCGAGGTACAACTCATCTCACATACTTACCTTGTATACCGTAAATCACGATTGAAAAACTGCTTTTAAGCATTCCAATTGATAATCTAAACGAGCACTTTGTGAATGCTGGAAAAAGATTGTGTTCACTCACATTCTATGGGTTGGTCTATCATTATCGTTAAAAAGGTACTTAAAATTTGAAAAATTATGTCCACCAAAAAAAAAAGAGTTGAAAAATTCTCACCTCCATTATATATAAAAATTACTTGAAACGTGTGATCCTATGGCCGAATTGAAAGAAAATTATGCATGTAAAAAGACTGATATTTTTAAAAAAAAATAACAATGACCCGTAAATCTTAGAAACTACATTAAGTTATTGAGCCATTCTCTAATATACAAAATACATTAATGCAGATACATAATCACATAGCGATAAAATATGTCAACCCTAAAATATAATTTACATTAAGATATTCTCTAAAAATACGTGGACTTAATATAAATGCTCATTATTTTTTTTTTTTGGCCAATAGAGGAATTCATTACTTGAAAGGAAACAAGTTCCAGGCATATTAAGTCTGATAGTAGTATCTAACAAAAGCCAAAACATTTGGGAATACGTCGAGAAAGAAAATCAACCAATCCCTTCCCTATTCGCCTCTTGAAACAATTGAACCCCATTGGGAAGTTCTTCACCTTGAGCATCCCGAAGAATGATAGTAGCTAGAGGAGGTGGTGATTCTAAAATCAAATCGTTAGGTCCTAACTCCCTTGAAGCCAAAGCAGCCAAATAATCAGCAGCACAATTACCTTCACAAGGTATGAGAGAAAAGGAGATCATACTTGGGTTGTGCAACAAGTTAAAGACATCCAAAAGGATTCCATGGTACTTCTAATCGCAACCATCAAGCTTTCTAGAAGATACAGTAGCAAATAGCTCACTACGATCAAGTTTAATAATTATAGAAGTTTGATACCAATAGCCAGTAATTAAAATGGCCTGATACAAGGCTAGTAGTTCAGCATAGAAGGCCGATTCTGCATTGACAACCATTGCCCATCCACGAAGAAAGAATCCCTCACTATTTTTACAAACAATACCCATACCCGCCCTTCCCAACGCCTGATTAAAAGCCCCATCACAATTAATTTTAATGACATTGTCCTGAGGTTTCCTCCACTTAAATGAAATTTTGGTCACCACAGGTTTCAAGATGGGATCCAAGAGAGCATGAGGATACCAGAATTCAAACATTGATTGGCTTATTAGCTTGATGGGATTTGGCGACACGTGCTCAAATACCCACTTACATCTTTGCTTCCATATAAACCAGAGAAGAGTTGCTACATAGACTTTTACATAATCAAAATCATCAGAGTCCATAAAAGAATTTGTTCCAACCAACTTTCAACACTATGCACTTTAAAAGGATAAAACACCAAGCCTAAAGGGCTTCCAAACCAAGCCATTTTGGATCAAGGGCAAAGTAAAAATAAATTTTCAATAGACTCTACCTCATAAGAGGGATTTGGTGCACACTTATGTTTATACAAAGCCTCTTTAAAAGCCAGAGCTTTGTGCATTAGTCACCAAATAAAACATTTTACCTTTTAGCATTACCTGGATTTTCCATATCTTAGCCCACACCTCATCATTTATAGGCCTTGAAGAAGAAGTTTGGCTTTGAAGATGCCCAGATTTGTTTTTTGCTGCTAATCTGTATGCTTTCCTCACACTATAGCTACCATCTTTAGTACCAGTCAAGATTAGCTTGTCACCAGTGTGATTAGTTGAAAGAGGGATGTTGTTAATGAGCAACAAAAAATTTGTTTCAATGGCATTTGAGATTGGCTCCACATTCCATCTTCTATTTTCAATCAATTCAGCAACAACCATATATGGGCTGATTTCAACATTATCGAGATGTGGCAGCAGAAATTTAGGAGACTTGGGAATCCAAGGATCCTTCAAACATCAATATAGTGACCAAAACCCACCTGCCAACATAGATTATCTTCCAATAAAGCTCTACCAATTAGAATACTATCTCACATCCATGAAGCTTTGTGACCCTTCTTTGCATTCATAGAAGTAGCTGGGAAATAGATACTTTTAAGTATGCACACCCATAGACTATCGGGAAATTGTAAAATGCGTCATGCAGTTAGATAGGAGTGCATCATTGAAACCCATAAAATCTTTGAATCCCATTCCCCCTTCCTTTTTTCTTTTTTTTTTGCCCAACTAGAGATTTCCATGCTGTCCAATAAATAGTACTTGTGCCACTATAGTTGCCCCAAAAGAAATTAGACACCAAACTATCTAGCATCATACATGTCTTCTTAGGAAATTTAAAATAAGACATTGAGTATATGGGCATTGCACTTACCATAGCCATGATCATAATTTCCCTACCCGCAAAAGATAAACACTTCTTCTGCCATCCTTGAACTTTCCTTCCCATCTTGTCACGAACATAAGCCAGGGCTCTATGTTTTGATGTACCCCAAAGGATTGGTAAGCCAAGGTACTTACCTAGATCATCCGCTTCAGCCACATTGAGACAAGCTGCTACCTCATCCCTTCTTCTTCTTGGGGTATTTTCCGAGAAGAACATATTAGACCTATCATAATTAATCAATTGACCTGAGGAACTGCAATAATCCTGAAGGATTTTCACAAACAAACTACAATTAGACATTTTTGTATTCAAAAAGACAATGGTATCATCAGCAAACATGCAATGTGTTAACAATGGACTACCCCTAGCAAGTTGTATTCCTGTCAAATTTCCGTGACTTGCATGGAAAGATATCATAGAAGAGAGAGCTTCTGAGGCAATAATGAAGAGATATGGAGATAAAGGATCCCCTTGTCGAAGGCCTCATTGGGGAGTGATGTTTGCAATAATCTTACTGTAATACCTCGAATTTTAGAATTGGAGGCTTAGGAATAAGCCTAAATTAAACGGACTGCTAAGCCCCAATTTAGTAGGTGTCCCAAATTTATCCCCTAATGATTCTTATATCTTTGGGGTATTAAGAAAGTAAAATGGTGAATTTTGGAGAAAGTAATTATGTTTTTGGTGAAATCGCCTATAAGGTAGTGAGCTTGTCATGTGATTTTGAATGACCAAATTATGATCAAAAATTATGAAATTTTACAAGGTGAAAGTAGACATCCTAAGCTTTAATTTGATATGTCATATGACTCAATTAGAGCTATATTCAAAAAGATATGAATTTTTGAAGTCAGCACAGAAAAACTGTGAAATTTCTGGAATAATATGTAAAGATTGAAATTTTGGGAATTGTTTGATTCCATTCAGTAAAATTATATATTTTTCCTTGAAACTACACTCAATAAGGGTTCTATATGCTTTGGAATCACTCCAATTCTATTTTTCTAGAATTAGTTATGATTTTTCAAAGTTTGGGCAGAAATCTGCCAGAATTTTGTAAAAATCCGAAAATTGGGAAAATGAATTAGTTAAATTTCTGATATATTATTAAAACATTTCATCTCCTTCCTCAAGCATAAACTGACGTGAAGTTCAACATTTAGAGAGAGGAGATGCAGAATTTTTAAAGAGAGAGGAGGGGAGGGAAAAGCTTACAAAAGTAAGTGATTTCTTCGATAAATCGGTTCCTAATACGTGTAACTCCGTCCCTAAGCTTCCTTTTCATATGATTTAAGGTTTGGAAGCTCAAATTTGAATGTTGAGCACCTAGGGTTCAGCCATATCAAGGGAGAGCCAGTGGGAGCTTGAGGTAACTTCCAAACTCTTGTATATTGACTATTCTGGTTGTTGTGGACAATTTAATCGGTGAAATTTCGCCGGATTGTCATTGGTTTTAAAAATGGAAAATGGGTGTGTGGGTCTATTATGCTACCCATATTGGTACTAAATGGTAGTTGTAACCTAATGGAATAGTCAATAAAGTGGTTAGGAGTAGAAAGAAACACGTTTACGGAGTCGAAACTGAAAAACCCCGATTTTTCCCGGAAAACCCATATATTTCGATTAGGGCTGTAAATGGGCCTTAGAGTTGTATTTTCAATGATTTGATGATTCCATTGGATTCAGTGGGCAAAAATAGGTGAGGTTACAGTTGGGCACTTTTTCAGAAAAGGCTGAGAAAGCATAATTATGGAAACGCCCCTAAAACCCTAAAAGTAGGACTTCCAAGGGTAATTTTGTAATTTGACATTGAATTTGATAATTCCGAGTCCGAAAATTTATTCCTTGGGTGAAAATATATCAGGATAGCCCAGGTTAGAATTTCTAGAAAAGTACAGTCGGATCGGGTACGACGAGGCCGGGCCGAGTCCCCAAGGGCAATTTAGTAATTTTTCAATATAAACTCGTATAACCCCCATAAACACTATGGAAGTGTCTAAATAGTACATTTGACATTGTAGGATCAAATATGGAGCCCAAGCTGTTGTCACGCTTTACGAGAAACACGTCTCGAAGCGAAAAAGGGTTAAGGTAGGGGACTTATCTTACTTGCATGTGTTTGATATCTTTGCTTGTGTAATGATGTATGTGATTGCTTTACTTGATTGTGTAAAGCGTATTTGAATAAATGAAGCTTTGTTTCTGTTTTCGCTGTAGCCATAGTCTTGTTGTATGAAACATTGAGCATACAGAAATGGCATTATGGGGCATACATCTAGATAAAACTAACATGTCATACACATAGCATCAATCATGCATGCATTATGGTATCTGTTTCCTACTGAGATTCTCTCGAATCTCATCCTCCCCTACCAACAATTTAGACAGGAGATGACAGCAGATGTGTAAACAACAATGCAGAATATCGTACGAGGGGATTACAGTAGTAGAACGAAGACGGGAAGAAATCTCCATTTCATTGGGATGAGTTTAGACACCCTAGTAGCCTTGTGCGACTACCTTAATCGTAAGTATCATGTACAAACCCCTATGGGGAATTTATGTAATCATGTACATATTATCAGTATAGTTATGCTATTCCTATGTTGCCTACCGAACCGCATATCGTTTTCCGCAAATACTTTGAAAAAGGTTGAAATTGAGATAAGGTCGTGACACTTACCAGAAAGATGCACCTTAAAGGTTACACTACCTACACACTTCATAATCCAATTCACCCATTTACTATAGAAATTTAACTTACACAACATGCCTTCAAGAAAATGTCTTTCCAATCTATCACAAGCTTTGTTCGTGCCCATTTTTAAAGCTAATTCATATTTGTCACCCACTCTTTTATTCTTGAGGTAATGGAAAGCCTCATGGACAATAATACTATTGTCTTGTATAAGGCAATTAGGAATAAATTCCCTTTACTACTTTGAGATACAATCATCCAACACATTTATCAACCGATTAGCCAGAATTTTGGCGATTATCTTAAACGCAAATTACACAAGCTAATTGGGCTGTAGTGATCAACAAATTCTGGGTGATCGATTTTAGATATGAGTATCAAATTAGTCACATTTAATGAATAAATTAGTCCATTATTTTCAAAAAAAAAATCCCTGCCCATACTAACAAGAGAGACGCGTACCTCATCCCATGAACTTTGGTAGAAGTGCCCGTTAAAACCATCAGGCCCGGGTGCCTTAAAAGCACCAAGTTGAAAGGTGGCTTCACAAATTTCCACTTCTTTCATAGGGATAGTAAGCCATTGATTTTGTTGGTCTAAAATCTTAGGTTGGACATATCACAAAACCGAATCTAGATTACCACTATTACTAATTTAAAAAAGGGCAGAATAGAAATCAGATATTAAATTGGCCACCCCATCTTCTTGATGTACCCAATTCCCTTGCTGGCCTTTAAGTTTGCCCACTAAGTTCTGCTGGCGACGTATGATAGTAGATCGGTAGAAAAATCTGGTGTTTAAGCCCTCTGCCTTCAACCAATTAGTTCTCGCTCTCTGCCACCAATATACTTCCTCCTTCTTCCAAAATTCTCCAAGTTCATTGTTAAAGCTTCAATATTGTGCTTTAAAGACTCTGTGTAAATCTCAGTTTTCAAAACTTCAATTTTCCTAATTAAATCAGAGATAACACACCGATTGTTTGAAAACACCTTTTTGCTCCATTTAATTAACACCCTCCTGCAATGATTGAGGCAATTAATGAAAGCAATGATACCATTAGAAGAATTTTCATTCTCAGAATTCCAACACTCACTAATAAGGCCCTTAAACTATAGATGAGTGACCCATATGGCTTCAAATTTAAAGACCTAAGGCGATTTAGAGCTTGTAAAGCACATATTGATAAGAAGAATATGATAATCCAAAGCAACAAGTTCTATATGGAATACCAGCGCATTTGGGAATGCCTCTTTGAACTCCATATTACCTATAGCTTGGTCAAGATGTTCCTTTACATGATCATCTCCAACTCTTTGATTACACCAGGGAAAGCGGGAGCCTTTAGTTTCAATCTCCATTAGCTCGCAATCTGCAACAAATTGTTGAAAATTAAAGACTCGTCTCAAAGCGTAAGGATTACCTCCCATCTTTTCACTTTGTGATAATAGGTCATTAAAATCACCTACACATAACCAGGATGAGGTCATTGAGCTAGCAATTCTTCCGATTTGATTCCATATCATCATTCGATCATTTTCTCTAGGAGGCCTATAGATAAAAGAAATATACTCTGGGACATTTCCACAGCCCGAACTCAGCCTTTTATGAATTACATTCTTTGAGCTACTACTAATATTGACTATTATATCATGAACCCACCAGAGAGCCAAACCACCTGATCTACCAATCGGGGGAACATACCAAAATTCTTTAAACCCACAACTTCTACGAACTCGTTCTAGGTACCTGCGTTGCTGTTTCATCTCTATGAGGAAAACTATTTGGGGTTTAGCTTTCTTAACATCTTCTTTGAGATTTCTAACTGCCAAGGCAGCCCCAAGGCCTTGACAATTCCAGGATATAATACTCATATTTCTTTGGTGGCTGATAAAGGACAGCCACTTGAACCCTCAGGCTCCATAGTAACCTCTTGACTCAACCCTTGCTTCCCATTAGCCACAAGCCACTCTTTTGGAAATTCAATCTCAACTGGAATTGGAAGCTCAACCCGTAAAGGTATATTTGTAGTAGCTTTCACCCGCATTTCATGCTTTACTTTTCGAACACTTTTCCTCCTACCAAAGGATTTGCCCGACAATTTCTTCCCTTTTCCCTTATCATTTTCAGCAAACAGCCTCATTTTTTTACACAGACCAAGGGATTCAGGTTCTAAAGCACACCGTTTGAGGTTAAATCCCCCAAGTCTTTTAACCATATCAGAGATGGGGGAAAGTTGAGTGATAAGGACCATAGCTTTACTTATGTCTTCAGTTACATGAACATCACAATCCACACAATCCATTGGAGACAGATCCGGTTGCTTATTTGGGCTATGGCCTAAGTCGCTGAGAATGGGTAGTCCCTCTTTAAACACTGGGTTGACTCTACTCCCCCTGTTATGGACCTTTCTCACATCATACAAGCCATCATGTTTTGGCTTTAGTTCTGTCCTTTGCAATAGTGTTTGGTTATTTGGTTCGTCACACGTCAAAATAGATGACCTACCTACTGCTTGAGGCACCGCCCTCATGCTTGTCAACTTATTCTTCTTTTCAGAGGTTTCTTTCCAATCACTAAAGTCCTTGCCATACCTAATAGTTATTGCTTTGCCATCATGCATTGTGGGAGTGTGAAAATCACGCTCCAGTACCACCTTTCTGCAATCTTCCTCATTCTAGGACGTAGAACACTTTACCATAGCTTCATCTTTTATCCCGTTCTGCACCAGCTATAAGCCACGGACCATATACTTTATCACCATTTTCATCAGTGATAGTTTCCCTTTTACAAGATCAGTGATAGTTTCCCTTTTACAAGACTTATTGTCGTGACCAATAAGCCCACATTTATAGCAATAGGACTAAAGCCTTTCACATTTAACCGATACCCACACTTCAGATTCATCTGGTCTGTCCATCCAAAAGCCATCAACCAAAGGTTTGTTTAAGTCAATCAAAATCCTTGCCCTCCCAAAACTACGAGTACATTTATCATTGATTTTTGACTTTTCATACCAGACAAGGTCCCCAACCAAGTTGCTCATATTGCAAATACTTTCCTCTACCCACAGTAGACCCAGTGGCAGATTGTGAAATTGAACCCAAAAAGGGGATTTATTGAAACTAACCTCACTTAGCACCATGTACTCTAACCACTCTTGAATACACATAAGAGATCCCTAGATCATCCATGGCCGACCACGTAGCATTCGATGTTTGTCTTTCAGATTTGACAAAGTGAACACAGCCGCTTCATTATTCATCTCCACTCTTTATTAATTCCTTTTTCCAATACTATCTTTCCAATAAGCATCTTACTTTCCTATTCGGTTTTATCATTTTTCTTCTACACAGCATTCAATCGCAGCCTACTCCTGCTCGAATTGTTTCCTTCATTCTCCATCCCCAAACTCATCCTCCCACCTCCAGACCCCAAATGAAGAAATTGGAAAAAGAAAAATAAGAACAGAGGAGAAGCATCCACACACCCCACTTTAATCATACGCCCAAGAAAGGTGTAGCAATCTGATGTAATCGGAAAACCACAGTGGGTGGCTTCTGAACCCTCACACCGTCACTATTGGACGGTCTCTCGCTCTCACAAACGAGAGAAAAGAAACTCCCAGAACGTGAGTATTGAACCAAAAGTAAATATCTGGTTTACAGGGGATATAAATGCTCATACTTGTATCTTCGATATGGCTATTACATTATGTCTTTTCGTAAATATAAAATGCATAAACACAAATAACCATAAGCACGATGCGTGAATCTTAGTGTATGTTTGGGAAAGTGTTTTGTACAGGAAAAACGCACTTATTATGTAAACCGAGAAAAAACTCCTCTCACATACTTACCTCGTATATCGTGAATCACGAATTATAAGCACGTTTTGGACAAAAATAAGCCATTCCAAACGCACACTTAAACGCATTAGATTTGCACGTTTTTGTAAATGTAAAACGCTTGAACACGCATTACCATAACGTTAGTGGTGGATTTTAATGCAAAATGCATGAATGTAAGAAAATATAATAACAGTGACATGAATACTATGAATATTAAATGCATGCATTGTTATAAACATAACTTATCTGAACTACTAAGTACTTGTTTAGAATAGTGATTAAAGTTTTCAAAAACAGCTTTTCAATAGTGATTTACGGTATACGAAATAAATATGTGAGAGGAGTTTTATCTCGATTTAAGTTAATTAACACTTTTGGGATTCTGACCGTAATCCCAAAAAAGTATTAAGTTTGAGATTGGTTTGACCCTAGCCTAGCATGGCTTGATGAATATCCAATCTTAACTCATCACTAGAAATACAGTTGTATTCATCAAGAGAAAAAGATTAATACACCCGTCTAAGACGTATTTTCAAAAATATGGTTATAAATAGAAACATTTTACTAAAAAAATTTTTGAATTCTCAATAATTATATATTATTTCTATACAGTATTAATTTAAAATTTTAAAGAAAACTAAAATATTTGAATTTTAAAAAGTCCCGGCGTTAGTATATCATGCAAGACATACGGAGAAAGTAATCTTATAAAATTTACTAACATCCGCAGAAATAAACAAAAAATAAATATAACGATTATAAGTGAATTCCATACATGATGACGTACTAACATAAACTTTCACGCCTGCTCCTAAATTACATTATTTCCACGAACATTAAAACAAACAAAAAAAAATCAGATTTTCTGGTTTTTGAGAGCCATGAGAAATCTGATTTAATTGAAGTACGCCATGTAGAGAAAAACCCATCCTGAAACTCATGGCCCAATGATATTGTTTGAACCGGTACCCATAACCGTTTTCATCCGTACATTCTCAAGGTACATGTCTAAAGGGTATTGTTAGATTGGGCCTGCTTTTCAATTTGTTGTCAAAGTTAGGCTTTTAGCCCATCACAAGTTAAGCAAAAAACATTAATAGAAGAAACAAAAGAAAACAGAAGCAACCAATGGGAGTTGGTCTAAGTGGTAAGCGGCTTGATTTCGTTTAAGCAAGGTCTCAAGTTTGAGCCTTATATATGCAGAAAATTTCCATTGGGAGACTCTCCCACCATAACCAGGTACACAACGTGGGTCGGATCCGGATATAGTCGGGGTAAAGCTCCGGTGAACCGGGTGAACAACAAAACAAAAAAAAGAAAAGAAAACAGAGGGAATCAAATAATGAGTGTGGGCAGTCTTGAATGAAACAGGAGGACAATAGGTAAGTGATAAGGTACTTGTTTGGGATTATAATTGGGCATCTTAAAAGTACTTATTTATATTAATCAAAATAAAACTCCCCTAACATTATCTCATACATCCTAAATCAAAATTAAAAATATTTTTTAAAAAAAAACTTCAATAGTTACAGTAAACAAACTAGATGTTGATTTTGGGACGGTCAAGGATAGAAATGAAAGGGTGTGGGTGGGTGAAAAGATTGTTGAAGGCCATACTTTATGCAGATAAAGTAATTACCATAGAAAAAAGAGAGCATCCTTAAAGTCCGTCACATTCAGCTAACCTGCCTATGTCAGAACAACCTTGTTCCTATTATCAAACCATTCCCCATTTGCCCCATTGTTTGACTCACTCCAATCCCTTGACTCTGATTTTTCATATCCTACTTGTTCTCCTTTCACGTTTAACTTGCCCACCCCTCTCATTTATTATTATATTATTTAAATAAACACTACTTGTTTGCTTTGCCTTTCTCATTTTAAGATACTTAAGGACGACGGAGCTCTGAATTTCAAAATAGAGAGAGACATCGAGAGCCATAAAAATCCAACCCTTCTTTAAAAATAGTACTCCTATGATTTAATTATTAAAATCCTTAATAAAAATGGTTTTTTGTTAATTTCCGGAAAGAAAAATCTAGTTGGGAATGTAATTACAACTTTTCTGGAACAAAAATATTAATGTGCTTTTAATATAAAAAAATAAAAATAGGTAATACTCTAGATTTTTTTTATTTGATTAGTGGTATCCTCAAGCCATTTGAATTTAAAATTAATATCTTTCGAAACTTTAAAAAAGGAAGTCCTGTCTTTTCTAATAAATATATTTCTTAATATTTAAATTTTTATTCTCCTCCTTATATGGATGAAACCGCTTATTATCTCAACAAACAATTTGTTAGTAATGTTTTAAATATTTTTGTTGTGATATTTTTCTATTATTTAGTATCTTGTACGCCCAAAATAACTTGGGTATTAAATTAAATAGGACTCTAAATGTTGTTACAATTTTTTCTACATCCTCACACTGTTCATAACACTTTATTACAGAATTTTAAAAAGCAAAATGTAAAGAGAGATTATCTACTCACGAGCTCATTTGTGACAAGACGCAGATAAAGTTATAGAAAACATTCAAAATTATTCGTATTAAAGCGTGAGATTGAATTGCTTTTATGGGTGGTAAGCACGATGAGAGCGTGAAGAAACACCAACCCATAAAGTCCTGCCCATGCATCATGCATTTCCAATAATAGAAACTGCGAACACTTCTTTATGTTATGAATCACCCAAAAGGAAACAGACTCTAAAGTAAATATTGCTTTTTTGAACATTAAGCTATTCGGTTCGACAAGACAATCTTATTTTTCACCCACTCCCTCTCTCTCTGCATTTATATTTGGGAATATTACATTAAAATCTATTTAAAATAGTAAAATTTAAAATTAGACCTACACTTTTAACAAATCTTTAATAAGCCTTATAGGCCTGATTAAAAATTTATGAATTTGTTACTTTTCCTAATATCTTCTTTTGTTATATTCTCTCTGCCTCATTCTTTTTTAAAATAAAATTTTCATTTCAATCTTGTCGATTCCTCGCATCTCTTCTCCTCATCTTGAGATTTTTTTTTATTGATTCAACATTTGACATGTTATTCATGTCTTAGTTTCTTCTTTGAGTCTCTATCCAATCATACATGGCCACGAAAATAGTTTTCTGATTGAAAATAATTTATAATTACCTTGAAATTTGGACTGATTTTGTTTTGAGGCAGATCGAAGATAAATTTTTTACGAATCTATGGTTGCAAAAACATACTATAGATGTTTATTCTTTCAATCATCTCACATACATTCTGTGTAAATTGTGCAACATTAGGGTTAAAAAAATTGTGAGGACTTATTCTTTTAACCCATTCTCCTTTTATATTTTCTTTCATTTTATTTTATTAAAAAAGAAAAAGAAAAAACTACAGAAGTCAACAATTATGGTTCATTGATTATGGACCTGATTTGAGGTTGCCAGAGATTGAGACAGCGTTATCGCGATTTGCTTCTCCCTTGGGACATTGGATTTTAATTAATTATATATAGTATTTGTTTTCTCGTCTTCTACTTTTGTTTCCTTCTTTGGACCTGAAAATTTGCAGTTGCGTAACTAACCACTCCAGCCTCAAATAAAAATCTCAGTAACCTTCTCATGTCAACCTTAAATTAATTGGCTTATGACCCACTGATTTGACTCCTCAATTATTATAATCTGATGTCGCTGTCTATTGCCTATTTTCATTGTCGGTAAATCGCAGAAATTAAATATTTCTGATATTTGATTTTCACCCTTTTGCAATATTAAGCTTGATATAAATCATCAGTTTTTATCTTGATTGCATCATATTTTTAGAATATAAATACAGAAGATAAATAAATTTAAATTAACTGCGTTGGAATTTAAGCGGTTTATATAAGTCTATTAACAGCAGTGATCCATTTTCCCACTTTGAAGAAAAATAAGAATAACTAAAACAAGAAATAACAAAAAAATAAAAGAAAATGGAAGAAGAATAACTAAAACAAGAAAGACCAAGGACTTATTTGATCCTGTTCTCTATTTTTTGTTCTCACAAACAATTTAATAAAATAATTTTTGAAAATAAGTTTTAAAAATAAAAAATAAAAAGATCTATTTAGATAGATTGTTTTGAAAAATCTATTTTTGAAGTGATGTAGTGGTACGGTTACCGGTGGTGATGTGATGGTGATCATCATTAGTATTGTAGTATTGATAATGGATAAGTAACAACCTAAAAAAGTAAAAAAAATAAGAAAACAAAAACAAGAAAACAACTAAAAAATATTTTTATTTTTTAGTTTTTAAAAACAACTTTTTATTATTTTTTTTAAAAAAAATTCTTGAAAAACAGTTTTTATTGTTTTTAAAAACCAAAAAATAGTTTTTAAAAACAAAGTCAAACAACCCAAATTTCATGTTATGGGATTGGCCAATTAAAGAATGGAATGACAAGGAAAGAGTGTTATTGTGGTTTTAGGTTCTGGCTTTGACAGGATAAGCGTTAGGATATATAGTGTGTGTTTGGAAGAGCTTATTTTTTGATAATAAGTGCTTATAATTCGTGATTTACGGTATACGAGGTAAATATGTGAGAGGAGTTTTTTCTCGGTTTGTATAATAAGAGCTTATTTCCCAAATATAAGCTCTCCCAAACATGCTAATACTTATGTGCTTATGATTAACCGTGACCAGAAAGTTTAATTACCATAATAACCTCGAAACGTGGTTAATTATTTGTTAAATATACATTAAAACAAAGATCGAGTTCATGTATATTTAATATATATTGATGCTCCTCAAGTCAGTCAAGGAAACGACTCGCTAACCAGAATTGAATATTATAAGGTCAAAAAGCAAGACTTTGACCTAAAAAGTTAATGTCTAACAAAAATATATGAATATAAATAATAAAATCACCAGATGATTCATATGCCCATATGTGGGTGCCTATATATATAAATATAAAATTAAGCTATCTTGTGGATTATTGCTGTTTTAATTTCGAGTCTCCGAATGAAAATTCCAAGTCATCGATCAGACAGGTAGCGTCGAATATGTATCATCGTTGATCAATAATACGGTTGGAGGATAGAATTTAATTTTATTTAATATCGAATACTCTCATTATACACGCCTACGCTTCACCGCCACAAAATAATTCTCTCTTGTTTTAGTGTGTGTTTGGTGTTAGGGTTTATATTTAGACAATAAATTCTTATTACGTAAATCGAGATAAAACTCCTCTCATATATTTATCTCGTATACCGTGAATCATGATTTATAAATATTTATTGTCCAAAAATAAACTATTCTAAACTAGCACTTAATAAAATTTGCATCGACCTTATCATCAGGTTTGGTTATAAATTAAAGGTTTGATTATAGAAGCTGGCTACTAGTACCATAATATTAGTTAGCTACACATTGCTCTGTGGGAATCAGATCCCATATTATAATTCGACAAAAAAAAAACTCCATATTATAAAAATCTATAATATTACTCATACAAATTAAATATATCTTGCCTTTAGAACTACAGCGTACCATTTAATTTTATTTATTTATTTTCAGAATCTTTCCTTGTCAGAGCGCTGCATTATTTCGGAAATTTCCCACTATAATAGCCTCCATCAAACCATAATCTTTTACAACTAATCACCCATTTTGCACACAAGATTTGGCCCCATTAACTGATCAATCACAGTGAATGAATAACAGTCAAATACTATAGTAGTTTTGATAATTATAATATTAATACATGTAAATTATTTTTTTAAAAAACAAAATAAGATATACGGTGTTGGTGTTGGTGTTGGGCCTTTCAGAATCCACATTGAAAGTTGTGTGGGATGATAAGTGATTGTTTGGAATAGTTTATTTTTGGGTAATAAGTGCTTATAAATCGTGATTTAAGGTATACGAGGTAAATATGTGAAAGGAGTTTTATCTCGGCTTGCGTAATAAGGACTTATTGTCCAAAAATAAGCCCAACCAAACACGTACAAGTTTTCATATAATACCGGAACAAATGGCAGATGTTTGTGATTTTAATCAGAAATTGAAGTTCATGATGTTGCGTTTACGTTTACAAAGTAAATATATAAGAAGAGTTTTCCTTCAACTTGTTGAAAAGGGCCTATGAAACTACGGTTTGGATGTTTTCCAAACACTCACATCATAAAATGTGGTCAAAACGGAGGGATGAATTTTGGAACGAGGTTGGGTGTGGAATAAAATAAGAAATATAGTAAGTGGTAACTAATCTAAATCCATGCCATGTGTAGAAAGAAACAAAAGAATGGTTGAGGGCTAATGACAAGAAGATAATTGGAAGGAGGAATAGGTACCAGAAAGAAAGAGGCAAAGATAGTGAGAGAAGTAAGAGAGAAGAAACATACAAAAAAACAAAATTGAAGACGACTTGATTTGCTAGCTTACATATTTTAGATAAATATGAGAGTGGGGGGACCTGAACACTAACCTTCTATTTCAGTATAGCTGTTGCACTCACAACCCCACAACACACACATGTGGCCCATCCGAATAAATGGCATGTTCCCCAACAACTTGATGATTTTTTTTTTTAACTTCTCAATTTTCAATATATTCCGGCCAGATGATAGATCAGCAACATTATTTATTTATTTATTTTGTTTATTACTATGAATTTTTGTACTTGATGTGTGCACACACACTCACAAGTTAAAATATTGTCAGAGGAGTGGTGTGGATTCTTTTATGGGCCATTTATAGGCAATGGTGCCTAGTGGGGATGGATCACAGATTTTGTGATCCTCTCGCACTTCTCTTTCTGTTTGTCTCTCTCTATCTCTTTTTTACAATTTTGATATCAGGGTTAATTCAATTGTGGTTGGTGTAATATCTCGAAATTTGATATTCGAGGTTAGAGAATAAGTCTAAATTAAGCAGACTACTAAGCCCCGGTTTATCATGTGCCCCAAATCTATTCTCTAATATCTTTGGGTAATTAAGAAAATAAAATGGTGAATTTTGGAGAATATATTTATGTTTTCAGTGATATCGTCTATGAGGTAGTAAACTTGTCATGTGATTTTGAATGATCAAATGATGATAAAAAATTATGAACTTTTTCAGGATGAAAGTAGACATCATAAGCTTTAATTTGATAGGCCATATGACTCAATTAGAGCTATATACAAAAATATATGAATTTTTGAAGTCAGCATAGAAAAACTGTGAAATTTCTGGAACAACATGCAAAGATTGAAATTCTGGAAATTTTGTGATTCTATCTAGCAAAATTCTATATTTTTCCTTGAAACTAGACTCAATAAGGGTTCTATAGGCTTTGGAATCACTCCAATTCGATTTTTCTAGAATTAGTTATGATTTTTCAAAGTTTGAGCAGAACTCTGCCAAAATTTTTTAAAAATCCGAAATTGGGAAAATTAATTAATTAAATTGGGATATCTTATTAAAATCATCATCCTCTTCCTTCAACCTCATACATGACGTGAAATAGCAGCCAAGGAGAGAGAGAGAGAAAGTTTGAGAGTTTTAGAGAGAGAAGGAGAGGAGAAAACTCACGACATAGGTCAATTTCTTTGGTGACTTCGTACCTAACGTGTATAATCCTTTTCCTAAGCTTCTCTTCTATGTGATGTAAGGTATTTGAAGCACAAATCTTGGTGTTTTGAAGTTAGGGTCTTCAGCCACAAGAAGGAAAAACTAGTGGGAGCTTGAGGTAAATTCCAAACCTTTGTATATTAACTATTCTGGCTGTTGTGGACAATATAATCGGTGAAATTTCGTCGGATTGTCCTTAGTTGTAAAAATGAAAATTGGGTTTCCCTAAGGGTTATGCTGCCCAAATTGGTACTAAATAGTAGTTGTAACCTAATGGAATAGCCAATAAGGTGGTTAGGAGTAGAAAGGAATACGTTTACGGAGCCGAAATCGCAAAACCCTGATTTTTCCCGGAGAACACCATAATTTCGGCAAGGGATGTTTGAGGGCCTTACAGTTGGATTTTCAATGATTTGATGATTCCATTGGATTCAAGAGGGAAAATTAGGTGGGGTTACAGTTGGACACTTTTTCGGAAAAGGCCGAGAAAATATAATTACGGAAACGCCCCTAAAACCCTAAAAGTAGGGCTGCCAAGGACAATTTCTTAATTTGACATTGAATTTGATAATTTTGAGTCCGGAAATGGATTTCTTGGGTGAAAATATATAAGAAAAGCCGATGTCAAACTATCGGGAAAAGTACGGTCGGACCGAGTACAGCAGGGCCGGGCCGGGTCCCCGGGGGTATTTTAGTAATTTTTTAAGATAGACTCATATAACCCCCAGAAATACTATGGAAGTGTCTAAAGAGTATATTTGACATTATAGGATCGAATATGGAGGCCCAAGCTGATTGCATGTAGATCAAGGCGTGCGTTTCGAGTCGTAAAAAGGTCTAAGGTATGGGACTTACCTTACTTGCATGTATTTGATATGTTTGTTTACGTAATGATGTATGTGATTGCTTTACTTGATTGTGTAGAGCATATTTGAATAAATGAAGCTCTGTTTTTATTTTCGCTGCTGCCATAGTCTTGTTGTATGAAACATTGAGCATGCAGAAATGTCATTATGGGGCATACATCTAGATAAAGCTAATATGTCATATACATAGCATCAATCATGCATGCATTATGGTATCTGTTTCCTACTGAGATTCTCTCGAATCTCACCCTCCTCTACTAACATTTTAGACAGGGAAGGTAGAACGAGGATGGAGCAAGCATCCATGGGTGATGAGGACTCCTTCAGTTTGTCATTTTGGTAGTTGGGATTATGTATAATTGGATGTTGGATGTATATGTGCTTGGATATATATTGGGTTATTTGGTTATATATTGAGGATGGATTTGTGTAATCCCCGTTGAGGAATTGTAATGTGCAATTGTGCCCTACATATCTTTAGTGAAGGTATAAACCCGAAATTACCGGTATTATTATTGTGCACTCTGATATTTATATGAATGTAGTTTATCTTCACGAAGTAATTGTATTCGAAATATGAATGTGAGACCAGATTAAAGCGTTTGTTAAAAAAGTTTGTGAAAATCCTATCTTAAGGATGGGAATGTAAATGGATTTTGATTACTATTGATCTCTATTTCATTTTAATCACGTATTTCGGATAAAATCATGGAAGGGGGTTACAGTTGGTTTGAGCATTTGTCTCATTAATGATTTGTATTATAGGTGGAGTAATAATATGTGTTGTAACACTCTAAATTTTATTCACCAATAATATATTATAATTATTTTGAGTAATTCAATAAAATGATGAATATTCATGAAATTTGAATCTTATAAATTTTGAAATATTCATATTCATAAAGAAATGGGCAAATTAATTCAAGAATTGGATTAATTTTCAAAGGTGATCGAAAAATCACAATTTTGTTAATTTAACCCAAGATTAATTATTTTTCTAATTAATTGAAGTTAGTTTCAATTAATCCAGAAAAATAAATAAAAATGTACAAATGGATTATTCTTGATGGAATAAATCAAGAATTGTGAAATTAGGGAGAATTATACATAATACAATTATATGAATTATGAAATGTATAAAAAAACATTTTTCTCCTCTTTTTTCCCCTAAACTTCGCCAACACATGAAAATAAGGGAGAAGAAATGGGTTGGTTAGGGTAAAGGGAAGGAAGGATGGTTAGTGTAACTGGACAAGAATTTAGTCTAAATCCAATTGAAGCTAAATGATGAAAGAGTATGGCATAAAGTAGAAGGCATGGTGAAGGAGTATGACATAAAGTAAAAGGGATGATTGGAGGTATGGGAGGAGGAATGATGTAAGAACATGTGGTGAAATCTCAACCCTTGATGAGTTCAAGGGCTAAGAGGCAAGAAGACCAAGTTAATAAAACATTTTCTCCTTCCTCTTCCATGCACATTTCGGCCAAAGCAAAAGAAAAGAGAGTGAGAGTGAACTTAGAGAACTTCAAGGAGTTAGAGAGCAAGAGGAAGCAAAATCTAAGGTAATGACTTGTATTTCAAGACATTAAGCTTTCTATCTTGTGTAGTTCATCCTCTAATTATTTCAAGACATTAAGCTTTCTATCTTGTGTAGTTCATCCTCTAATTTCTTGTTCTTCATGGAAATCATGGTTTAGCAACACCAAGAATCAAGAGGTAATTATATCAATCTCAACTTTATGTTAAGTATGAAATTGTTGTTGGTAATTGTTGTTTGGTTTATGTGACTTTTGGTTGAGTTATGAAATTTGAAAAGCTATAACCCTAAGGGGTTATGCTGCCCAAAATCCTTTAAATCATGATTAAGAAGAGTTTAAATGAGTTAACCATGGATTAGAAGTGGAAAAGTACAAGTTTTGGGAAGATAAAACACAGCTCCATTTTTTTCTATTTTTCCTTTAACTTTCGGCCAGAACCAGAACTGGTAGTAGGAGTTGAATTTTCATTAAATAAATGGTTCAATTGAGCTCAGTGGGCAAAAATAGGTAGGGTTACAATTGAGCACTTTTTCGGCAGAGGCCGAAAAAGCATAATTACGAAAACGCCACTGAAATCCCTAAATAGGGGCTTTTAAGGGTATTTTTGTAATTTGACACTGAATTTGCTGATTTCAATCCCATAAATGGATTCTTTGAGCGAAAATATGTCAGAATAGCCCTAGTTAAATTTTTGGGAAAACGTGCCATCGGGCCATGTACGGTAGGACCGAGCCGGGGTCTTGGGGGCATTTTGGTAAAATTTCACCATAGACTAATATAACCATCAGAAATACTATGGAAGTGTCTAAACTGTATATTTAACGTGTTAGGACTGAGTAAAGAGCCCGAGGGATTGGCACACAAATCGAGGCGCGTTATTCAAGGATCATGGAAGGGCGTTAAGGTAGGGAACTTACCTCTCCTGCATGTATTTGATATTTGTACTGGTGTGTTGATGCATGTTATTGCTTTGCTTGATTATATGAAATATATATGAATAATTAAAGCTCTATTTTTGTTTAAGCTATGGCCATACATATGTTGATTGAAACATTGAGCACGCAGATATGTCATTGTATGAGCATTAGTTATGTAATACAAGTATGTCATGCATTAAGCACTTATCTTGCATGTATATTGGTATTTCTTTCCTACTGAGATTCCACAGAATCTCACCCTCCCCTACTAACAATTTAGACAGGAGAAGACATAACGTATGCTGAGAACAAAGAAGAGAACCATACGAGGGGATTGCAGTGGTGGAATGAAGACTGAAAGATGTCTTCATTTCACTGGGATGGCTGTAAATACCCATGTAGCGCTACGAGGCTACATTAATTGTAATTATCAAATACGAACCCCTATAGAAAATTTCTATAATCGTGCACATAATATCAGTATATTTATACTATTCCTGTGTTGTCCATCAAACTTTGTATTATTTTCCACAAATATTCTTAAATATATGAAAACAAGATGAGGCTGTGACAACTGAGATAATGACAATTGATCTCAATGAAATTTCATGGTAGACATCGATGACAACAACTTTTTAGTTTTGACTTTTACTTATAAAATGATAATAAAATTTGAAACAAAGACAACAAGTTTCTCTGAGGGTGATTAATAAATCATTTTGCAAAAACTTAATTTCAAAGTGCTTAGAAACCTCATAAGAAATAAGTTATTTCGTGAGAACATTATAAAATTCTTATATTTCAGTGGTTATATATCTCTTCCCCCTTTTTATAAATCCTAATCTCATATAAAAAAATAAACAAATAAAATCAAAAATCAGCAATTTGAACCAAGACTCACTCCGCCACTTGGATCAATTTTTATTTCCCTTTCGCGACTCTGGGAAATTAGGTAATGAATGTACTCCTTCAAATAAGTCAACAATAACTATTATATTTATTTTTTAAACAATTTTCATTACTTCTTTCTGTGTGACTCGCAAAAGAGATATGACTAATTCACAATCACATAACATGTTTTTATTTCAGAATTTTATCCGATAATTAGAATAATTTAACTACACAACTTCTCGGGCCAAAGGACATAAACATAATTCGGTGACCGATAATTAATAAGGAAGGCAACCTTTTTGGGGTAAACACAGAAAAAAGATATTTCCACGTACTATAATATATAGTAGTATATTCGAAAATTGGATAATTTTTTATATAAGCGACAAAAATAGCAAGTACAATTCAATATAATTTCAAAAGGTTGATATACATTCAATGTTTTCCAACCACTGGGCAACGAGTTAGAGTGAAGATCATTTAAAATGTTGAACAACCACAATTAATTAAGTGGAAGCTCGAGTTGTTTAAGAACATACCATTCTAATGATTTTCACTAGTTTAAAAACCTTAAAGATAATATACTAAAATATAGCAAAAAAAGGACGATTTCTGAGAGGCTGGCCTGAAACTGCACATGGGAGCAGAAGGATGTAGAAACTCTGAATTAATAAATATGAAAATGAAACTTGTCATCAGGTGGGTGTACACTAGTGATAAGGTGATAAATACTCACAACAAACCCTAAACCATTCCTCACCATGGAAAAAAGTTATTAACATTATATTTAAGTAATGTTAATATTTAACCGAAGAGATCTATTCTAACAACTGAAGTTGAGGGTAAGGAGAAGACATGGCAAGATTGTATCTACCGACCATGCTTGTTTGGAATAGTTTATTTTTAGGTAATAAGTGTTTATAAATCGTGATTCATGGTATACAAGGTAAATATGTTAGAGGGGTTTTATCTCGGCTTACGTAATAAGGACTTATTATCTAAAAATAAGTCCAACCAAACACACAATTTAGAGCACGGTCACGATTTGTTTTTATTTTTGTAAATTATGCATATTTTTTTAAGAAAAACAATACATCAATATCCATTAAACTCACATAAGCATCTTTTTTTCCTTGAAAACCCATACAATCCTAAAAAAATAATATATATATATATATATATATATTATAATTTTATTAAATCTTGTTGAAATTGTCTGACTATAATTCCTTTAATATTCAAAAAATCCAATCAAAGGTTTATAGTTTAATGATGTGAAAAGCTTTCAGTAGATATTAGAGTTTATGAGTTTGATTTTACTTGTAACCTCATCATCATTGGAGCCTACCCCTGTAATTTAAAAACATTTTTTTTATAAAAAGACATGTTTATTATCAACAAAACTAATATAAAATTATCCATGTGTATGTGTGATTAATGATTATGACAGATTGATTTAGTTGTCTGAGACAAAATAATAAAAAGTCTGTATAATTCGAATAAAATGTTAAAACACATACATAAATTTATTTATTATTAAAATTACAGTGTTAATTTCATCCTTTTTTTTTAGCCAATACAGTGTTAATGTCATCTGTTCTTGACGTTGATACATTATCAATATTTTATAGAAATATCCATCAAGATTCAAGAGGTTTCAAACACAAATGCCGACCAGTGGTCAATATATAATTATTAAAAATTTATGATGAAAGTAAAAAAGCTTGAAACATGACAACACAATGTAGATAAAATCTTAAAGTAGGTGTGACATTGAATTATCAAGCGGTGAGGAAATCCCATAAATAGAAACCCTTATCTTAAAAGGAAACAAAGGTGGTCTCAACTCAAACCCTTCCTTTTCCCCACTTCACTTTACTCTTTTTAATTCCATTCTTTTCTTTCTTTTGCTGACTTTGTCCTACTCTTTGGACTTATTACGCCCCTCCTTATTTTTTTTCCTTTTTATTTTTTTCTTAAAAAAAAAAAACCTTAACCAATGCCTAACCCTCAACCTAGTAACACATTATTTTCTCTTTTCTGAAAAAAAAAAAAACCTAGGAAGACATTGAGACTAATAAAAGAGATGAATCTCTCTTTATATCTCTCTGGGTGTTTCAGACTTTTTTTTTTTGCCAATCTCTGGGTGTTTCAGACTTGTTGCAGTTACTCTTGCAGAGTCTAATAAAATCATAAATCCTATCAATTTTACTGTTTCCCAACGTTCATAAATCCCATTCCGAGTTACCTCATCTATCTTTCATCTTTCATCTTTGGCTCTAGTAGGTACAGCCTTTACCATCTTCAATACTGAATCATTGTCCCTTTTTTTATTTTGCTTAGCAAAACCAGTTGCGGTAATTTTGACCAAAAAAATGAAAAAAACCAGCTGTCATATGCCTATGGACAGGCACTGGTCCACCTTTGCATCATCTAGTGTGCAACTTTTTCTCATCCTGAATAAATTGGGATGGGATTTTCCCATTCTGAAAATTTAAGAACAAGAAAAGTTCAGGATCGGGAAATTTTTTTTGATATTGGAAATAGGACTTTCTGATCCCGACTTTTTCTCGATCCTAAAAATATATATATATATATATATTATGTATAATTTTTTAAAATATTTAAGAAAGCAAGACCAAATGCAAAATAAAATATGAAAATCCCTAATACCCTCAAGGTAATATCTATTCTTTTAGTTAATTTATTTAATTTAATTTATTATTTATTAAATAATTCTAATTTTTTGTTCTTGTCTTTGTGCTTTTTGTAGCTAAATCGACAATTTTAAACATGTATTGGACCAATGATATATTTGTATTGAACTAATTTGGTACAATATGATACTAGACAAATTATATATTTATACTAGACTAAAAAACACAAAACAAAAAAATTAATATAGGAATTTTTTTAAAAAAAAAGAAATCCAGGATCGGGAAATTCCCGATCCCGATCTCGAACATTTCACGTCCAGACAGTACGCGAAATTTTTGGGATTGGGATCGAGAATGAAAATCATTTCCGAACCCTTTTCGGGATCGGGATCTGGATCAGGAATGATATTTCCTGATCCCGTCCCGATCCTGAACACCCCTATTTATGTAACATCCCAAATTTTATATTCACCAAATATATTGTAATTATTTGGGAAATTCAATAAAATGGTGAATATTCATGAATTTGGAATTTATGAATTTCATAAATGTTCAATTTCATGGGAAATTGGACACAAATAATTATGGAATTAATTTGGGTAATTTAAAAAGCCCAATATTAAGGTCCAAAAATGAAGGAATATTAGAGAAAATATTTGGTCCAAAAATAGATGGGAATTGGCCAAAGAAAAATAAGAAAAGAAATTGGATTAGAAAGATAATGGCAAAATCGTAATTTTGCCAAAATAGCACAAAATAAATTATTTTTCAATTAATTGAATTTAATTTCAATTAATTAATTAAAATAAAGGTTAAAAATATATTTAGAATATTTTGGTCAATTTAATATGAATTTATGGAAAATTTGAGCAAAAAGTGTAATTTTGACCAAAATTGAGACTATACGTGTATACGTAACCGGAACAAGTTATGAAGCCAATTGAGACCATAGGGAGGGACCCCTAGGAGTCTCCTACATGTGGCATGGAGAAGGAAATATTGGTTGGGCTTAATGGGTATGATTACATGTACATAAGTTTATGTACATAAAAACTAGTTTTTGAATTTTTGGAAAATTAATAAATAATTACATGTTATGCAATATATAAGATAAAGTAACATCATCCTCTTCATATCAGCCCTAAACCGACGTATTCAGCTGGAGCAAAGGTGAAAAAAACGTTGAGAGCTCTTGGAGGAAGAAAGAGAAGAGAACTCGCGAGGTAAGGCAATTTCTTCGGTAAATTCTTACCTAACGCGTATAACTCCGCTCCTAAGCTATCCTTCTACGTTCTTCAAGGTTTGTGGAGCTCAAATTTGGGTGTTCAAGGAGTTAGGGTTTTCTGCCATTTTTGGGAAAAGCTTGTGAGAGCTTGAGGTAACTCCCAAACCTTCGTATATTGTCTATTCTGGCTGCTGTGGGCAATTTAATCGGTGAAATTTCGCCGGATTGCCATTGGTTTTAAATTTTGGAAAAGTGTATATCTAAGGGTTATGCTGCCCAATTTTTGTTCAAATGGTTGTTATAACTCAATTAGATTGTTAATAAAGTGGTTAGGAGTAGAAAGGGACGCGTTTACGGAGCCGAAATCACAAAACACCGATTTTGCCCGGAGGACTCCATAATTTCGGTCAGGGCCAGATCTAGGGGTAGGAGTTGGATTTTCAATGATTTGATGATTCCATTGGATTCAGTGGGCAAAAATAGGTGGGGTTACAGTTGGGCACTTTTTCAGAAAAGGCTGAGAAAGCATAATTACGGAAACGCCCCTAAAACCCTAAAAGTAGGGCTGCCAAGGGTAATTTCGTAATTTGACATTGAATTTGGTAATTTTGAGTCCGGAAATGGATTCCTTGGACGAAAATACCTTAGGATAGCCCTAGTCAAAATTTTGGGAAAACGTGCCATCGGGCCAGGTACGGCGGGGCCGAGCCGGGGTCCCGGGGGCATTTTGGTAAATTTTCACCATAGGCTAATATAACCACAAGAAACACTATGGAAGTGTCTAAAATGATACTTGGATAGGTTATAACCTATTTCTTGTACATTTAATATTTTAGGACCGAATCGGAAGCCGAAAGTCAACACGTTTCACGAGGCACACAAAAAGGGGTCGATAGAACTTCGAGGTAGGGACATTATCCTTCATACATTATGCCATAGTTATATGATTGTGTGAATGCCAATGTTTGTAAATGCGCTTTATTAATCAACATGTTTTGCCCAGAGAGGGGCCAGTAGTGCTAGAGGCACTTACACTGGAGTTGGCGGAAGACCAACCGGTGCAGAATAGTGGGGCTTGGCCCTACTCATGTATACATGCAGATGATATGTTTATATTGTTCATTAATTGGTGCATACATGGCATATATCATATTTACTTTTCGCATTTTCTATGAACGATAGCATGTTTCTACTGAGATTCTTCAGAATCTCACCCCTTTTTCTAAACCAAACATCTCAGCGGGCGCCAGTGGATCAAAAGGCAAGAATGTAGACGAAGGGAAGTGACTGACATGTGCCTCAAGGCAAATACAAAGTTCGTGGTTATAGATAGTCTATGTCTAAAATACTTTTGGATATTTTGTAATAGTGGTGTATATTATCGCATTCTATATGGTTGGCTTTGGACTGTAAACAAATACTTTTATCAGTATATATGTACTCTTCTGTATGCCTATGGAACTTGGTCTATATTACTCTGTGTATATCGAAATGGAAACGGGTGTTGACATTTTTGGTATCAGAGCCCATAAGCGGTTCTGGCAGAGCTTAATAAGTGGTTCTGGCATTATCAGAATAGTATACTGATATGGTTTTGTTTGCATGACGGCAGGGAAATAGTGAGTTATGGAGATGGTACATCCAGGAGAAGGTGGTAGAGGCCGAGGTAGAGGCCGAGGCCGAGGGCGTGGTAGACATGGTATCAATGAGGGAGAACCAAGGCCTGACCCTATCCAGCAGCGAATCCTGGATTTATTGGAACAACAACAACAAACCATGAATGAGATAAGAGTTGATCTTCAGGGGGTACAACAAAGGCAAGATCACCTGGAGAATCGCATGGATGATTTCATGTGGGGGAATTATGAAGAAATTCATGAAGAACCTCCGCTAGCAAATCTACCACCAGAGCCTGAGGTGGATATCCAAGCTTGGCTGAGTAGATTCAGTAAGCAACAACCACCTATGTTCAAAGGGAAATTTGATCCTCAACAAGCAGAAGACTGGTTAGCTCGTTTGGACAAGATCTTTGATATGTTGCAATGTCCAGATGAGGTGAAAGCTCGGTTAGCCATATACAAGCTGGAAGGTGATGCTGATCGCTGGTGGAAAGGCATGGACCTCATCCTGAAGGGGAAGAATGCTCCAATCACTTGGGAACTATTCCAAGAGGAATTTAACAAGAAGTACTTTCCTCCGACTATTAAGAGAGAGAAAGAGAAAGAGTTCCTCAGCATCAAGCAGCACGATCAGGAGAGCCCGGTATATCCGACTGTCACGCTACTCATCATATGCCAAGCTGAACGACAATGATGAGTGGAATTCAGATATGATGATAGAGGGGCTGAGACCTGAGTTCAAGGAGAGGCTGATCTCCCAACACTTCACCGAATTTAGCAAAGCGGCAGAGGAGTGCCGATACATCGAGAAACGTCTGACAAGCTGGCTAACACAGACTGGGAATCGTAGTGGTCCCGAGAGCGGTAGCTCCGCACAAAAGCGAAAGGATCAGAGTGGATATCCCGGAGGGGATCATAAGAGGCCAAATCAATCTGGGGGCCGAGGAGGCCAGAGTTCTTCTGGAAGCAGGGCTTGTTGGCGCTGCCAAAAGCCAATTCACCCTGGTAGATCTTGTATCGGAATTCTGTTTAGGCCAGACCCGAGTAGACAACCTGTCTGTTTTGTGTGCAATAAGCCGGGACATATAGCCAGGGATTGTCTACAAAAGCAGCAGCAGCAGGAGACAAGACCCAGAGCTTCTGGCAGGGTCTATACACTGACACAGGAAGAAGCCAGGAAGTCTCCGGAGCTGATTCAAGGTACGATTTCTTTGAACAGCGACTTAGTATATGTTATGTATGATTTTGGTGCAAGTCATTCATTCATTACATACAACTGCATGAGATGATTATGTTTATCGATGCATAAATCCCTATACAATTTAGTTGTATCTACACCTAAGGGCATTCGAATTGCGACGGCCGAAGTTTGTTTAAATTGCGTGGTAAATGCTGAGGGGCACAAATCGACCGTAGTTGGGGAAGTGGAGTTCTCGATTGATTTGAGGCCTAGAGCAAGTCCAATTTCTAAAACCCTGTATCGTATTGTACCAAGCTAGATAGCAGAGCTAAAGAAGCATATCGAGGAACTACCTGAGGAAGGGTTCATATGACCTAGCGTATCACCCTGGAGTGCTCCAGTGCTCCTCGTAAAGAAGAAAGACAGAAGCTTGCATCTCTGTATCGATTACCGAGAGTTGAACAAGGTGATCGTAATGAACAAGTATCCGTTCCCTAGAATTGATGATTTGCTTGATCAAATGTCTGGTTCCCGTGTATTGTCAAAGATCGACTTACGATCGGGATACCATCAGTTAGGGTAAAAGCAGAGGATGTAGCAAAGATTGCTTCTAGAACCAGATATGGGCATTACAAGTTCCTAGTGATGTCATTCGGGTTTACTAATGTGCCTGTTGTGTTCATGGACTACATGAATTGAATCTCTAGTCCATACTTGGATCAATTCGTTGTAGTCTTCATTGATGATGTACTGATATACTCACGGAGTAAGGCTGAACGCTAAAAGCATATAAAAACTGTGTTAAACATATTACGAGATAGGCAATATGCCAATTTGAGCAAGTGTGAATTCTGGCTTGCAGAGGTAAGATTTATGGGCCACGTAGTCGCTCAACAAGGGATCCTGGTGGACCCTGGTAAAGTGGAAGCAGTACTGAATTGAGAAGGCCAGAAACTGTGGTTGTGATACGCAGTGTTCTGAGTCTAGTTGATTATTATGAGTAGCTCAATAATAGTAGCCTTGTTCAGGACCGCGATCTTATGCCCTCAGGGTCGTGTGTTTGAGGCTACGGGAGGCAAAAGAAATGCGGTTGAGTTGGAGGGGCCGCAGATATCCTGGTGAGTCCACGCTCATAGTCTGCTCGTAGTCCCTGGATTGGGGAAGTGCGGGGGAAGTGTGGGGTGTGACAATAAAAAGGATGAGATGTTTATATCGAAATCTTCCAGAACTCAACATTATGCATGGGATGATGATTGTGAGAGGAGCTTCAGAAAGCTGTAATGAAAAATTTATTAAAGTACCAATATTGATAATCCCAGATCTATAGTGGGCCATTGTTGTCTTCACTAATGCCAGATGGCATGGATTGGGAAGGGAATTGAGTCCCAGATGCAAGCAGGAATAGATTGAGATGAGAATTGATGCAAGCCGAGTGAGAGCATACGCATCATGTCAGCTGAAGTTTCAGGAATTGAACTATCCCATCGATAATCTTGAGTAGATGGTAATAAAGTTTGCTTTGGAATCTGGAAATGTTGCCTTCATAGCATAGTTGTGGAATTGTATTGCGACCACAAAGATTGAAAGTTCTGAACGGAGAGGGCTACCTACGGTGAAATCTGATCGGAGAGGGCTACCTACGGTGAAATCTGATCGGAGAGGGCTACCTACGGTGAAATCTGAATGGAAAGGGCTACCTAAGGAAAGTTCTGACCGGAGGGGGGCTGACCAGGTGTATGGGCACCTGTGTGAAGCACCGAGTACAGAACCCTAGAGTGCAGCCACCGTGACGATAAACCCTAGAGTGCAGCCACTGTGATGATACACCCGCGAGTGCAGCCACCGTGACGATAAACCCGCGAGTGCAGCCACCGTGACGACTAACCCCAAGGTGCAGTCGCTGTAACATTGAATTGTAGAATAGAGCTACAGGAGCGTTGGCTCTCAAAGATGGTGCATTGTAATGAGTTTCATATTAAAGGAATTTTTGATAAGAGTTTATATGGCTCGGAATGATTCAAGAGGAATCGGGCCAAGGTCTGGTATAGAAAAACACAAATTTTAGGTGCAGTCAGGTATTATGGAGATTCATGTGAGACTCCTATTTAATCATCCTGACATTATTGATGCACAAAAGAGGAGATAAACCTCAAAGTGAGTACCACATCGCTTTGCCACCGAATCTGAGTAGGCTACATGATGTTGTTCATGTTTCCCAACTGAAAAAGTATCAACCTGATCCAGAACATGTCATAGAGTATGAAGACATGGAAATGCGTGAAGATTTGACTTGCGAAGTCACGCCTGACCGAATCATCGATCGGCAAGAAAAGCATCTCAGAAACAAGAGCATTCCATTCGTCAAGATTGTCTGGAAAGGGTTATCGCCCAGAGAGGCTACATGGGAAATAGAAAAAAAAATGTAAAGAAACGTTACCCGGAATTTATGGCTGATCAGGTGTAGCAAATTTCGGGGACGAAATTTATTTAAGTGGGGGAGAACTGTAACATCCCAAATTTTATATTCACCAAATATATTGTAATTATTTGGGAAATTCAATAAAATGGTGAATATTCATGAATTTGGAATTTATGAATTTCATAAATGTTCAATTTCATGGGAAATTGGACACAAATAATTATGGAATTAATTTGGGTAATTTAAAAAGCCCAATATTAAGGTCCAAAAATGAAGGAATATTAGAGAAAATATTTGGTCCAAAAATAGATGGGAATTGGCCAAAGAAAAATAAGAAAAGAAATTGGATTAGAAAGATAATGGCAAAATCGTAATTTTGCCAAAATAGCACAAAATAAATTATTTTTCAATTAATTGAATTTAATTTCAATTAATTAATTAAAATAAAGGTTAAAAATATATTTAGAATATTTTGGTCAATTTAATATGAATTTATGGAAAATTTGAGCAAAAAGTGTAATTTTGACCAAAATTGAGACTATACGTGTATACGTAACCGGAACAAGTTATGAAGCCAATTGAGACCATAGGGAGGGACCCCTAGGAGTCTCCTACATGTGGCATGGAGAAGGAAATATTGGTTGGGCTTAATGGGTATGATTACATGTACATAAGTTTATGTACATAAAAACTAGTTTTTGAATTTTTGGAAAATTAATAAATAATTACATGTTATGCAATATATAAGATAAAGTAACATCATCCTCTTCATATCAGCCCTAAACCGACGTATTCAGCTGGAGCAAAGGTGAAAAAAACGTTGAGAGCTCTTGGAGGAAGAAAGAGAAGAGAACTCGCGAGGTAAGGCAATTTCTTCGGTAAATTCTTACCTAACGCGTATAACTCCGCTCCTAAGCTATCCTTCTACGTTCTTCAAGGTTTGTGGAGCTCAAATTTGGGTGTTCAAGGAGTTAGGGTTTTCTGCCATTTTTGGGAAAAGCTTGTGAGAGCTTGAGGTAACTCCCAAACCTTCGTATATTGTCTATTCTGGCTGCTGTGGGCAATTTAATCGGTGAAATTTCGCCGGATTGCCATTGGTTTTAAATTTTGGAAAAGTGTATATCTAAGGGTTATGCTGCCCAATTTTTGTTCAAATGGTTGTTATAACTCAATTAGATTGTTAATAAAGTGGTTAGGAGTAGAAAGGGACGCGTTTACGGAGCCGAAATCACAAAACACCGATTTTGCCCGGAGGACTCCATAATTTCGGTCAGGGCCAGATCTAGGGGTAGGAGTTGGATTTTCAATGATTTGATGATTCCATTGGATTCAGTGGGCAAAAATAGGTGGGGTTACAGTTGGGCACTTTTTCAGAAAAGGCTGAGAAAGCATAATTACGGAAACGCCCCTAAAACCCTAAAAGTAGGGCTGCCAAGGGTAATTTCGTAATTTGACATTGAATTTGGTAATTTTGAGTCCGGAAATGGATTCCTTGGACGAAAATACCTTAGGATAGCCCTAGTCAAAATTTTGGGAAAACGTGCCATCGGGCCAGGTACGGCGGGGCCGAGCCGGGGTCCCGGGGGCATTTTGGTAAATTTTCACCATAGGCTAATATAACCACAAGAAACACTATGGAAGTGTCTAAAATGATACTTGGATAGGTTATAACCTATTTCTTGTACATTTAATATTTTAGGACCGAATCGGAAGCCGAAAGTCAACACGTTTCACGAGGCACACAAAAAGGGGTCGATAGAACTTCGAGGTAGGGACATTATCCTTCATACATTATGCCATAGTTATATGATTGTGTGAATGCCAATGTTTGTAAATGCGCTTTATTAATCAACATGTTTTGCCCAGAGAGGGGCCAGTAGTGCTAGAGGCACTTACACTGGAGTTGGCGGAAGACCAACCGGTGCAGAATAGTGGGGCTTGGCCCTACTCATGTATACATGCAGATGATATGTTTATATTGTTCATTAATTGGTGCATACATGGCATATATCATATTTACTTTTCGCATTTTCTATGAACGATAGCATGTTTCTACTGAGATTCTTCAGAATCTCACCCCTTTTTCTAAACCAAACATCTCAGCGGGCGCCAGTGGATCAAAAGGCAAGAATGTAGACGAAGGGAAGTGACTGACATGTGCCTCAAGGCAAATACAAAGTTCGTGGTTATAGATAGTCTATGTCTAAAATACTTTTGGATATTTTGTAATAGTGGTGTATATTATCGCATTCTATATGGTTGGCTTTGGACTGTAAACAAATACTTTTATCAGTATATATGTACTCTTCTGTATGCCTATGGAACTTGGTCTATATTACTCTGTGTATATCGAAATGGAAACGGGTGTTGACAATTTACATCTATCATCTATATATTGATAATATTTCAAAATTTTCTATATGATTTATCACTAAATTGACTTAAACTTGCATTTCATTGGCGTCGTGGTAATAACAAACTCGAATTTTCACCAAAAATGACAAAACTTTAGGTCTAACAATAATTTCATGCTCTTCTTGCCCCTTATATATTCCCTCCTGTCTCATATATAAGATGCGTTTAATTTTTTTAGAGATATTAAAAAAATTAATTAAATTATTTTAAAATATTTATATTATCATTTTTTAAAAATTATTTTACCTAATTAATAAACTGATATATAATATAAGGATACACAATATATAACATGATCATGTAATTTAATTAACTTCCTTAATCTCTCAAAAAAAAAGGGTCAAGTATGTATTCTATTCACGGTCAAACAAAAAATATGTATCATATTTAAAATCGGAGGGAGAATTTACTTAATTTGATTAGATTAAGAAAGTTGGTTAAGTTAGTAATTATGACATGTATTTTCTAAAACACTATGATCACCTTCTTTAATTCTCTTATTCTCTTTCCTCCATGATTATTGTTGAGGAAGCATCAATAGAGATAAATTAGAAAAAAAAATTGACAAATATAAAAACCTTGTCTTATATTTAGAATCAAAAGTAACTCTTTAAATATATATTATAATGAAGACCGGAGGGAGTAGTTTATATTTTTTACATGGCTATCTGACTGGATTAGATTCAAGTATATTTAAGCTTAATCTGGAATAGCTTTGCTAAAGCGTATCTGTATTAGGAACTTAAACTCAAGATCCCATTCTACTAGAACTAATGTCCGTTAGTAAATTGTTTAATAGTTTATACTCTCTCTTATTCTTAATATATGACCTAATTAGGGAGTTGATTTTGATTCTAAATATAAGATCTATTTACCATATTTATCAATTTTTTCTTATTTACCTCTATTAATGCTCCCCTCAACAATAATAAAAAACATAGATGAGAGAAATAAAACACATGATTAGGGTGTTTAAAAAAAACATGTCATATTAACTATATTAACTAACTTTTTAAATCTAATTAAACTAGTTAGATAAGTATGTCTTATATGAAAGATAAGAGAGATTATATTTTTTCATACCCATCATAATGAACAGATGTAATGTCACGCCTTTATCTCAATTTCAACATTTTTCAAAGTATTTGTGGAAAATGATATGCGGTTCGGTAGGCAACACATGAATAGCATAACTATACTGATAATATGTGCATGATTAGATAAATTTCCCATAAGGATTTGTACATGATACTTACGATTAAGGTAGCCGCATAAGGCTAATAGGGTGTCTAAACTCGTCCCAGTGAAACGGAGACTTCTTCCCGTCTCCGTTCCACTACTGTAATCCCCTGGTACGATACTCTGCATTGTTGTTTGCATATCTTCTGTCGTCTCCTATCTAAATTGTTGGTAGGGGAGGGTGAAATTCGAGAGAATCTTAGTAGGAAACAGATACCATAATGCATGCATGATTGATGCTATGTGTATGACATGTTAGCTTTATCTAGATGTATGCCCCGTAATGACATTTCTGCATGCTCAATGTTTCATACAACAAGACTATAGCCACAGCGAAAACAGAAACAGAGCTTCATTTATTCAAATATGCTCTACACAATCAAGTAAAGCAATCACATACATCATTACAAAAGCAAAGATATCAAATACATGCAAGTAAGATAAATCTCCTACCTCCAATCTTTCTCCTCGATTTACGTGCCAACAGCTCGGGGCTTCATATTCAATCCTACAATGTCAAATGTACTATTTAGACACTTCCATAGTGTTTCTGGGGTTATATGAGTCTATCTTAAAAAATTACTAAAATACCCCCAGGAATCCGGCCCCATTGTACCCGGTCCGGCTGTATTTTTCACGAAATTCTAACCTGGGCTATCCTGACACATTTTCGCCCAAGGAATCCACTTCTGGACTCGGAATTATCAAATTCACTGCCAAAAGACCAAATTGCCCTTGAGAGCCCTTATTTCAGTGTTTTAGGAGCATTTTCGTAATTATACTTTCTCGGCTTTTTCCGAAAAGGTGCCCAACTGTAACTCCACCTAATTTTTCCTCTTGAACTCAATGGAATCATCAAATCATTGAAAATTCAACTCTAAGACCCATTTTCAGCCCTGACCGAAATATATGGGTTTTCCGAAAAAAATCGGGGTTTTTCGGTTTCGGCTCCGCAAACGCGTTCCTTTCTACTCCTAACCACTTTATTGACTATTTCATTAGGTTACAACTACCATTTAGTACCAATTTGGGCAGCATAACCTCTAGGTCAACCCATTTCCAAAAATTAAAACCAATGGCAATCCAGCGAAATTTCACCGATTAAATTGCCCACAGCAGCTAGAATAGTCAATATACGAAGGTTTGGAAGTTACATCAAGCTCCCACTAGCTTTTCCTCTTCTTGGCTGAAACCCTAACCTTCCCAAGGGCTGAATTGAGCTTCCAAAACCTTACATCACATAGAAGAGAAGCTTAAGAGGAGGATTATACACGTTAGGTACGAATTCACCCAAGAGATCGACCTATCTCGTGAGTTTTATCCTCTCTTTCTCTCTCTAAAACTCTCAAACTTTCTCTCTCTCCTTGGTTGCTATTTCACGTCAGGTATGAGGCTGAAGGAAGAGGATGATGATTTTAATAAGATATCCCAATTTAATTAATTAATTTTCCCAATTTTGGATTTTTATAAAATTTTGGCAGATTTCTGCCTAAACTTTGAAAAATCATAACTAATTCTAGAAAAATCGAATTGGAGTGATTCCAAAGCCTATAGAACCCTTATTGAGTCTAGTTTCAAGGAAAAATATAGAATTTTGCTGAATGGAATCACAAAATTCCCAGAATATCAATCTTTACATATTGTTCCAGAAATTTCACAGTTTTTCTGTGCTGACTTCAAAAATTCATACATTTTTGTATATAGCTCTAATTATAGCTCTAATTGAGTCATATGACCTATCAAATTAAAGCTAAGGATGTCTACTTTCATCTTATAAAATTTTATAATTTTTAGTCATCATTTGATTATTCAAAATCACATGACAAGCTCACTACCTCATAGGCGATTTCACCGAAAACATAATTACTTTCTTCAAAAGTAACTATTTTATTTTCTTTAATGCCCCAAAGATATAAGAAATATTAGAGAATATATTTGGAACACCTGCTAAATCAGAGTTTAGCAGTCCGCTTAATTTAGGCTTATTCTCAAGCCTTCAATCCCAAATTTTGGGGTATTACATGTAACATATATGTTCCAATTAAAAAGGATAAAAGATAGGTTTTTTCTTTTAAGAAAAAAAAATAGATAATATGGAGTATCTTTTTGGGAAAATCACTCCTAGGTCCCAAGCAAGAAAGATAATATCAGAAAGGTCCCTGGGTACAACCCCAAAGCACGCATTCACAACCTGATGAGTGCTTTTTTACAACTTCAAGGGACCTTTCTAATATTATCTTTCTTGTTTGGGACCTAAGAGTGATTTTCCCTATCTTTTTTCACTCTCTTGCCAATATAAATATAATATATTTAATTCGAACGCCGCACATCTTCATCTTTCTCAGCACTCACATCCAGCATCTATCTATTATCACCATTATTTTTGTTTTCTTCTTCCTTTCCTGAAGAATCAAGAGCCGTGGCATTAATTCCTTGGACCACTTTCTCGTTACCTTATCATCGGTCACCTTCTTGGTTTTTTTTCTTGGTACCATCCGTCTCATTAATGGAAAAATTTTGTTCACAAGCATCTTTAGAATTATAGAGATGAAAACTACATTTTATGGACAAACAATAACTTGCGGTGTCCCTTTTCTTCTCTCTATAAGAAGGCTGATAATAATAATTGTTCTTACCAAATTCAAAGTCATCTATATATATCTTGCAGATTTTACTTACGACCCTAAGGAACTAAGTTCAAGTTCATTTCATTCATATATCTGGCACATCAATAAGATGGAAAAAGACAAGTTTGTCTTAGATTATTATTGCATTGAAATATGTCTCAAGATTACTTATTTTATTATGCAAGTGAGAGTTAGCAAGTTGGGAGACCTGCTTCCTTAAAATATCTATGATGACGCTGCGAATGACGCAAGTAGCTGTAATATTTTAGTAGTCCTATTAAACCATGTCCTAAACTAAAACATTCAAAAATCAAAATCAGAGATATTTAGTACTTAAAATATTGAATTTTTACCTTCAAGACCACTTCTCAGAAGCTGTCCCCTTCAATACTCACAAGTCCAGAGTCATTGAACCCAAATCCACCTATGCATATAGGGCTTGTTTGTTTAAGCTTTTTGCACAGTAAAAACGTACTTATTACGCAAGCCGAGAAAAAACTCCTCTCACATACTTACCTCGTATACCGTGAATCACGAATTATAAGCACGTTTTGGACAAAAATAAGCCATTCCAAACGCACACATAATATTATGCCCCAACGAGACTCTGATTCCACACACATCGTTTCTCTTTTACCCTTTTCAGAAATTATTATTATTATAATCACCTTTCCTCGTAGAAGTGTAGAACTCTGAGAGAGAGAGTAATCGTAATCAAAAACAACCCTAAAACCATTGATCTGGCGAAATGGGTCTGTCACTTCTGGATCATCCACCAGATTTTTGTTCGTTCCAAATGTTAGTTGACCTCAGCTAACATTTAGTCTTTTGCTTTTTGTTTTGCTCTCTCAGCATGTAGATCTGTATTTTCGGCCCGTCGTGGTTTCAAGAGTTTCTCTCTTGTCTTTGTAATTCAAAAAAAAAAAAAAACAACCCTAAAACCATTGTCCCCTTTTCTGTGTCTTTCTTTAATTATCTTTTCTTTTATTTTTTCTTTTTCTGCTATGTCACTCAATGAATGGGTGTATGTATCAGTGTCCTCTCTCGAAGCTTTAGGCTTTAAGCGAACAAGGATAGGTCCCTCCCATCATAATAATAACTTTGTCTGACTGCTTTTAGGACGAGAGAACTGATTCAAAGGACACCGTTGATGGAGACTATTCATCACCATCCAAGTTATATTTCCAAGACCGTCTCTTTTGTAAATCTCTCTGATATTCTCTCTGGGGTTTCAGAAAAATTTCATTTTTCAAGGGCTTATTTATAAGATTAGATTTTCCTCTCAAGTTACGTCAAACTAAACAACTCAACACAGTACGAGAACCAAGGCCAGCTAGCATGTAGAAGTTATAGCTAGCTAGCTATATCTATAGCTATAGCATCTTTACTTAACTGGCAACTTGTTAGCTTAAGAACGAATTGACATTAAATGCAAAGGCAATATAATCCCAAATGGAGAAAAGCATATGGACCGCCATTCGTAGAATAAATTAGAAGAGCAACACAGTTAAAAGATTTTTTTTTTTTTTTGCTCATTCAGAGACCCAGAAACAAATCGTTTTATTAGTTTGACGACCCTTGGCCAACCATGTAAGCTAATGGGATGAAAACTTCCTTACAGATGGAAAGTCGGAGTTCGATCCTCCTTGTAACTTAATGCTCATTTGGAATAGTTTAATTTTAAAAAATAAATACTTATAAATCGTGATTTATAAATATTTGAGATAAGTAGATGAAGAAATTTTTATTTTAACTAACGTAAGAAATACTTATTGACCCCAATAAGTAATACCAAACACACTAAATCCTAATGCCTATATTTGAAAGATAAACAGTTTGACCAACACTAGTAGTGTTTCCCAATCCGAACGTCTTCTTTTCTGTAATCCCTTTCTTTCACTTGAATGGTAAAACTTTGGTTGTGTGTGGCATTCCCATATAAGGGTTTGAACATGGGACTTACAAGCTATATAGTGCACACGCATGAAGGAAAGGATAATTCTATAATGCACAAATTAAAAGATGAAACTCTATTTGACCATTACATTTATTTTCACATTTATTCATGGACAAAATTTTCTTAAAAAACATAGATCTAATGGTAAGAAGATTGTGTTCCTTGTATAGAGAATTAACCGGGGAGTAAGTAATTAAATTATTGGAACATATAAACGGTGAGACAAAAAAAAAAAACACAAAAGAGTGAGGGTCAGGTCAGGAGGGTCTCATGAGAGAAGTGTGGAACCCATTTTTCTGCAGCCAAGCTTGTGAGTGTGAGGCAGTGATCTGCTGTGGGAATCCTGATGATGCTGCAGCAGTGGAGAAATATTGAGAATGTCCAGATTGCCATCGTTCTTGATCATTCACTGACAATGAAAGATCACTTCCCAAACGACCTGCGTTTCCATTACTGCTGCTAGGAATCTACATTTCCAATACACATATACATTTCAGCTCCAAGGGAAAATAAACTAAATAAAGCTTATATGTGTAATAATATTTGTAACATCCCAACGCCTCTGTTTTGATATTGTCTACTTTGAGTCCACTTTACATGCTCAGAATCTTTGAGCTTATGGGTTCATCCCGCAAAATGACATCATTTTGCTTCTTTTTTTAAACCAAAACGACGTCGTCTTGCAGGGCGAGCATATCAACCAATAGATGAGCTTAGCAGGTTAACTAGACAATATCGAAAGTAAAGAGTTGGGATGTTACAATTGTAAAGAGGTAATTACCCGATAATTTGGGTGGTGAAAATTCGGGAAATGTTGAAGAATTTGAGGTTGTCCAGGAGTCTTGTAGGGACCATATCTGCGGGTTTCATCAGAGGCTTGAGAATATTGAAGCTGAGTTTGACCCGCAAGACGCAGCGTTTCACCCTCACCGCCCGGCCCATTTCTTCGATGAGATTCCATGTTACTTCTATTAGGTAATTGTTCTGATGGTAACAGATTTACCTAAATTTTAAGCAGTAGAATAATGTTGTTTGGTTTCATCAGATTATTGAACTGAAAATTAATCACAAGAGCGAATGTCTGAAACTGAGTTTGATAAATGAATCTTACCAATGATTGTCTAGCACCATGATTTGAGCTCGTATTGCCCAGACTTAAATCCAGATTGTGATCAGCATTACCTGAGGACTCTAATAATAATAATAATTAAAAAAATAAACACAAACGCTTGTATTAAAGATAAGAACAAAACAGAAGGAACAAAGAAGTACATATAATTTACCTGAAATTCGGTCCTTACCAGAATTAAGTTCACTTTCATAGATGCTGGGATCAAAATTGGTGACGGCGTCTTTCCCATTGCACTTTATTGCTGCTTTGTCATAAGCCCTGGTAAGAACAAACAAAATTTGCCACCAGATTATTCATATATAACTCTAAAAACAACAAGCAATAATTAAGGTTGTTAATAACAACGTAAACGACCAGATATTTTATGACATATACCTGGCAGCTTCAACCTCGGTGTCAAATAAACCCAGATAAACATACCTGAAAATGATGAGTAGTGAGGAATTTTAAAAAAAAATAATAATGAAGAAGATAAAGAATGAAGATTGAATGGTACTTTTTGCCAAGAAATTGGCCCATACGAGCCTCCCATCTTCCACACTTGTGTAAAGTTACACCTCTATATTTGGAGCTTCCTCTCGGAAACCCAGTGCTTTGTCGGCGAAGTACGTGTACGAACTCTTCCTTCGTCAGATTCGCCATCTGTTTTAATTTTCACCCCCAACCATCATGAATATAATTTAATCTTTTTTTCTATAAAAAAAGAGGCTTCGATTGATTAATAATTAATTAATTAATTAGCGCTTAGTGCTCTGTAGGAGATAAGGAATCACTGTTGGTGATAAGATGAATGCAACTTTATGAGAGGCATCTTCTCTCTCTATCTCTCTCACCTGTTTCAAGTCTTCTTCATAGTCTTCTATGTTGAAGTTTATGTCTGCTTCTACTCCTCGGAACTTAATGGCAGCTCTATCATATGCACTGCACAGATTTATACATCAAATATAATTTCTCCATCAGCTTTACATTTCCCAGAATGATTATATGCAATGAAGTGCTTAGTTACTTACCGAGCAGCTGCATGTGCTGTGTCAAATCCACCTACACAAAATTACCCAGACAAAACAATCTCGTCAGCCTTGGCAGAAATGAGAAAAAAATAATAATCTCTCTCTTTTTTGATTGACACAAGAAAAGAAAGGAAATTAAACCAGCATAGTACAATATATCATCACTCTTTGTGGTGTGATAAATATATATCTATATATTTAAGGCCTTACCCAGATAGACTTGTTTGCCACAATCCCTGAAGCATCGAGGACAAACACAAACAAAAACACACAATCATCAATTCCCTTTTTATATATATAATTAGATGTATAGCTAAACAAAGTGTAGGCAACACAATCGAAAATATAGAGTCATGGCTCGCATTTTATGGAATGAGAAAATGGCAAATTAAAATTTTACAAAAAAAGGTATTGTACTGACCATATGTGAGACTCCCATCGACCTGTTCTTCTGTAAAAGGTGACTCCTCTATACTGTGAGCTTCTCGACCGTGGGCCTCGCCGGCTTTTCTTGATCATAGGCTGTGACGACGACGACACTCCTACTTCCACTGATTTCCCACCGCCGCCACCTCCACCGCCACCGTCGCCGCCAACAACGACGCCGTTTCTTGCTTCTGATTGGCTGAATTTTAGGCCTACCCAGTGGGAGCGAGGAAAGGCTGTGCTGGTGGCGCCGGCGACAACGTCTTCAGCCTCCTCCACCGGCATAAACTGTCGGGTTACAGGAGGGTCGGGTTCATCACTATCCATGGATGACTCTTCATGGGTCACACAAAACCCGAATATCTTGCTGCTTCGCTTCATCTTCTTCATCGTCTTGCTATCTTTCCCGTCTGATATCCCACGGCTTCCCTCGCCGTCTTCTTCGGCGGATCCGTCCTCCATGACCACCGCGGATGAGCTTGAATTTGAGACAGATCCGTCAACCCGCTTTCCTTTATCATCATTCATCGAAGAACATCCTTCTGATTCGTTGTCGTTTATCTGATCAGGCGAGCCGTTAAGATCCCACATTATTTTGCTCCTCACCTACCTAACAACGCAACAAAAAAAAACCCCAGATTTCTGATGCCCCCTCTAGCATCAAAGAACAAAACTTTATCCTCCGCCAACAAAAAAAAGAAGAAGAAGAAATCTAACCTCTGTCTCCTTCCTCTCAGCCTTGTTACCCCAGATATGAGAATTTTGAGCCCCAAAGAGAAGAAGATATTAGACCTTGGACGAATCAGTAAGAGAGAGAGAGAGAGAGAGGGAAGAACGAGTTTGAAAGATCTTTGTATTTTGTATGCGCTTAGTGTTGGATACAGCATAAACGAGGCCAGTTTGAGCAAACTCAGCAGAAAGCATCACAGCTTCACCTCTTAGCACAAGGCAAGCCTCTCTCCTTTACTTGTCTATAACCACTTGACCTCTCTTTTCTTTTTCAATGGCTCGTCATCATAATTTTCTCTCTCCTCGCTCCCTCCCTCCCTCCCTATATATATCTCTCAACATGTCCTTCCTTATCATTAATATATCGTTACAAGCCTATCAAGCGCTTGATTAATTGGGCTGGTCGTGATTTGTTCTAACTTAACCAATGATCTTATGTATGTAGCCACAATAATTACGGAGAGGTAGCAAGGTTTTTCCATTGTAGGTTGACATTCTCACAAACCGGCAACGAAAACCTTTCCATTGCTTTAAAACGACATCGTTTTAATTATGTGCGATTTCACACACTGATTCTCTGATTGATCTTAGCCATTCATTTGTAAAAGCTTGAGTGATCCACAAAACCTCCTCTTCTAATTAGGATTGGTAGCCTGCCAACCTGTCAAATTAAACAGGTTTATGGGCCAGCCTTTTTTTTTCCCTTCCAATTTTTTAGTTTTTTTAAATAAAATAAATCTAAATACCATTATCTCATTTTTTTGATATTATGCTTAATTAATCCATCATATTTTTTATTTGATACTTTTATTTTCATATTATATTTATTTATTCTATTATTATTAAATTTAAAAGAGATGTGCTTATATATTTTTGTTATATGAGTAGATAAAAAGAAAAAGAAAGTAGAATTGAATTAGCTTCCTGACACAAATGTATAAAAAAAAAATGTTTGATGTGAGTGGGTAACAGAAAAAGGGTGGGGAAGGCAAAAAAAAACAGAAAAAGGGTGGGAATTTAAAAAAAATGATTGAAAATGTAAAAAAAAAAAAAACAAGGCAGGATGCCAGCCCGCGAATGGGCAGGCTGCACCAGCCTACCCCGTCGGACCTCCAACCCGCATTGGGCCAGCCCACAACCCGTGGGCTGGCCCGAATTCCCAGCTCTACTTCCAGTGTCACCTAGACCTAACCATTCTTAGTCGAAGTCAGCCGCACATCTCCAACTTCCTCTCTAACATGTTCTTCGTCAAAGTCTGCGGCACATCTTCGACTTCCTCTCCACCATGTTCTTCGACGAAAGCTGCAACAGCTCCGGTGCCCGAGCCTTCAGCATCGATCGGCTTTACCGAAGACTACTCTTAGATCAAGCAACCCTTTTGCTCTCCGTGAAACAGTATGTTTTGGTCTTTTCCCCCTAAAGATGCTTCCTTTTCCCTCATTCTCCATCACTTGATTACCTTATTTTGCGATTGCTAAGTGATGTATGTCTAACTTGGACTCTTCTAATCACTTGGTTGTTGAAGTGCCTAATGTCAGCTGGGAAGATATTGGTGCCCACAGAAGATTTTTGCATCGAGTTATGTTACTTAACTTTGATTTTTTTCATTTGTCTTTTCTACATAATATTTCTTAATCTGGAAAATTAAATTATATATTTAATTTTGACTGAACTTATTGTTGTTATTGAATGAGATTTGGCTACTTTTCAACCATACAAGCTCATAAGTAATGATGTTTTTATCAATCTCATTTTCATGCTGTGTATGATAGTTCTTGTTTCTTAATTCTGCTCTATCATTTTGATACTAATAGGGTAAGATGTTTTGTCAGGCACACACATGACATGCTTGTCTTTAGGACTTGATTTGCCAATAAATGGTTAGGATCAATTGGAGGATCAATGGTTGAGATCGCATGCAATCAAAATGACGTCATTTTGAAACAATAAAGAGAAAATGGAGAGATTAAATAATGGAGAGATCTTTTTTCAACAAACACGACTAGTCATTTATTAATAGTCCTGCATATTGGCGTATTAATGCAAAAAAAAAAAGTATATTGTTAAATAAAATATGAATCTTTTATTCATGTGTCTGAAGTCTAAACCTTTCTTCTCCGGGAATTAATAATGCGGCCATTGATTTGACAAGAGGGAGGGGAGAGAAAAATAAATAATGGGTGATAAATAATAAAGAGGAAAGGTAGTTGGTTATTTATATAATGGGAGGTGGGCAAAAGAGGAAAGAAAGAACAATCTCTTTCTTAAACAACTTTCCCACGTTAACCAAATCGAAAAGCATCTTGGGGGCTGTCTGTCTAATTCTCTCTCATGCTTCCCTCAGTTGAAATAACCCAGTAATGGAAATAGACAGCGCAAGGAGTCCAAATTCCAAAAGATTTTTTTTTGGACAAAAAATTCCAAAAGATTGAGAAATGCCCAAATTCTACCTTTTCCATTCATATAACTTAGATTCAAATCCATCGTAGATGATTGCCATTTGCCAACATATATATGTAAAACTCTCCCAAGTCGTGACGTGCAGAATAATTATTTGAGAAAATGTGCATATATTTTCCTAAAATAATATCTTTTGTTATCTGCATTTGAATCATTTTTTAACAACAGAAACCTCTTAATATATGCAAATAATATAGATGGTTGAAAAAATTATAAATTAAAAGAATGGAATTTTTTTTTGACAAAAAAAGAAGATAAAGGAAATTGAGATTTTACATATAAGATTAAAAAATATATAGGACTAAGAAGGGTAATTTATTACAAAATTTTAAATCCGACATTGATATTAATTTATACTTAAATTGAAAAATAAAAAATTGTGTAATCTGTCATATATAAAAAAAGAGTTTATACTTTTTTCACACAAAGAATCTACGTGTAAATTATTTTTTAAATAAGAATATAATAAAGTCAAGTGCAATCTATTTATGTAATTATTGGGTCAAATTTAATGGCTATTTTTTTAGAACTATTTTTTATATTCACAGGGTATGAGATTTGAGACCACATGTTTTTTTTTAAAAAAAAAAATTTGAGTGAAATTCGCCTCCGTCCCTACTTTTTTTAAAACCTTTTGAACATAAGTAATAATGGGAAGTAAAGAAGAAGAGGGAACAAGATAAGAGCAGTCGCTGTAATTTAGAAAAGTGGAGAGGGGGAAATGGGAAGAATAGGAAGAAAAGAGGGGCTCTTTCCAAAAAAAGTCTAATCCAAGAGTACGGGAGGACGGCCACGTTTGCCTATTTCGTACTCTCACCCACTAATACCCTTCCTTCTTTGTACCTCGTATTATGACTTCTCCCTCACTCTCCTTCTCCCGCGCGTCTCCTCCACCTTCCCCATTGCTTCTCTCTCCATCTTCTGCCCACCCAATCATATTCCTCATTTGTGCCCCCTCCATCTCATTTTTTATTTAAACATCATGCTCCATATTCAGATATTCTTCAATCAATTACCAGTACACGTTTTTGTTTTAATCTTTTCGCCCCAACATACTTTCTTTTGTATTTGATTTTCATTGAGTCTTAAGTTTTACTTCCTCCGGTCCTAATTATAAGATAAAGTTGATTTTTTTGGAGAAATTAAGAAATCCAATTAAATCACTTTAGAATATTTTTATTTTTATTTTTTTCTTCAAACTAATTAATTTGACTAATAAACTGATATATAATCTAAAGATACTAAAAATATAAATACTCTAAAGTGATTTAATTAGCTTCTTTAGTTTCTCCAAAAAAAATCAACTTTAACTTATAATTAGGACCGAATGAAGTATTTCCTTGAAACACAATTCATATAAACTTCATACTATAAAAAAAATATAATACAAGAGTCAGCTCATAACTTAATGAGTTCTCCAAATACAATTGGCACAAACTTAACCCTAATTTGTAAGAAGTTGGCTCGTACCTTGATTTTAATGAGCTCTTCGAACCCAATTCACATAAACATCACATTAAGGCTATGAATCATGAACCTGTCACTGAACCTATTTAGGTAGTGAGTTAAGGGTTAGTGGATCATATCAGAGTAAAATCAGAATTAACTTGGGGCTAGACCAGCGATGAAGTGAATTTGAACGATAATAATTTTTGGAATTTGATAATTTCTGAGGATCAAATGTTAACATTTTTAAATGATTCGTTTGCATTAGAAAGCAGACATCTCAAGCTTTCTATAGAGTCTTATTTTATAATTTTTGAAAATATATAGAATTATATATGAAATTTTAAAGTCAAAAAATTTTGAATAAACATTGAATCGGTCAGGTGACCGATGCGCCAATTTCGTTGTCTGACTGGCCGATTTGTTATAGTTTTAATAACCATGCTTCATACTATTAAAAAAACAAAACAAAAGGTAGTGCATCCAACTAAATTAATTAATGATTTTGAAAGAGCTTAAAAATCCTAAAGTCTCAATAAAGGCTGATATGAAATTAAATTACGAAGTCAAATTATTTATACACCCTTCATTTGGACTCAAAATAGATTTAACTTATTAACTAATAAAAACAACTAAGGAATGATAAAAAAACATTGTTGAATATTAAATATTGATTTAAAAATGTTAACTTGTATAAAAAATTTGCTCTTGAAATTTTCGCTAAAAAACAATGTTACCCTGAAAGTTTTTTTTGGAAGTTTAATAGTGTCCCAAAAGTGTTAAAATGCATCAATGTTATCACTTATAATTAAAAAGTTGACGTAATGTCAATTTTTATATGGTCAACATTAGTTTTTTAACAGTATAAGAAAATATTGATACTTTTTGAAACTTTTAAGATGACATTAAATCTAAAAAAACTTCCGGGACAATATTGTTTCTCAGCAAAGACTTTTGAAGCAAATTTTCATATTAACCCTATCATATACTCCCTTGGATTCTTTTTATAAGAGCCCAAAATTCGAATTACCTTAGTCATTTTTATAAGAACCCAACAAAAATTGTTTGAACACTTAATGAGTTTTTTTCCCATTTTTGACCCTCATTGATTACATATATTACATTAATTAAAAGATAGTTGATACTTATATTTATTTTATTTTCCTCTGTTACTTGCCTCTTATAAATAAACACATGTTAGGAAAAAAATATTTGTTTTAGATATATTTATTATTTTTTTACTAATTCTAACAGCTTTTTTGAACTATATAATTTGATTATAAAACTCTCATCAATAAAAGCCAAGTGAGTATAAAGAAAAGAATATATTGTTGTTGGGGAATTGTTGTTATTATTATTAAGTAGGAGAGGTGATGGAGGCAGGGGTAACCCTCGGAACAGGGCAGGGTAAGAAAAGCAAGGGAGAGCCGAGAGGTTTGAAAAACAAAGAGCCTTCTAATAAAGGAAGAAGGAGGAGGCTTTGAATGACAAGTTTGTTTTCCACAAGTGGCAACACTTCCGCCCACGTGGGCCTCCCTTGCTTCACCATGGCCTAAGTCCAGGCCCACCCTTTTGTGGGACCACCAATCCCGCCCCCACATTAACACCCTCCCCTTTTACCTACCCAAGTCTCACCAAACTCCCGCTCCACGTCAATGGAGTTTGTTGTGCGTTTGTTTTAATTTTTTAAAAGTATTTTTAGGATTTATAAAATAAACATGTAAGAAAAATTTTATCTTTTGATTTCTAAAACAAAATAATTAAAAAATTAATTTTAAAAGGTTCATAAACAAGCACTTGATCTTAGTGTAAATAGCTTTACCTATTTAAATATGGAATCTCGAGTTCAAATATATATGAGTATATTATAAACAACGGCTTTAGTATGTGAAGGCTTACACATATTCTATGGAGATACTAAACTTGGTGATGAGAGACGATGGACATACTCATCCTCTAAGAGATGAAATCAATCCGGTGCGAGATCTCCTCTTCTTAGACTAGCGTATTGAGCTTTGCTATGCATTATGAGAAACAATCTGGTGTGCTGACTTTCTTGCTAAAGATGCTCACCAATTATTGGGGGGCTAGTGATTCTTCCGGTTCCCTATCCAGGATGTCTGCAGATTTTGAGGGAGGACCTTATTCGTAGAGGTTCTCTCTTAGTTCTCTAGAGTAATGTAATATCCATTTTATGGCCTTGTAATATATAAAAAAAGAGTTTTCTTGTCCCGGTCTTCTTGTCCCAATCCCGAGCAATTGGGACCGAAATTTCTGGCACTAGTGCAAAATACTAATTTAACTACACGATTTCTCATCAGTTACTTAAAGAATAGAAGTGTTAATGGATATAGCGTATTTTTACTTTTTATTTTAACTGTATCTGATGTCATAATTTATATTATGACATCAATTGTATAAGCACCAGATGCCATAATTAGGTTTATAAAATTTTTACATTAGGTGCACTTCAAACAGATGCCATATTAGCACTTATCTCAATTTCAACCTTTTTCAGAGTATTTGCGGAAAATGATATGCAGTTCGGTAGGCAACATAGGAATAGCATAACTATACTGATAATATGTGCATGATTACATAAATTCCCCATAAGGGTTTATACATGATACTTACGATTAAGGTAGCCGCATAAGGCTACTAGGGTGTCTAAACTCATCCCAGTGAAACGGAGACTTCTTACCGTCTTCGTTCCACTACTGTAATCTCCTCATACGGTACTCTGCATTGTTGTTTACATATCTTCTGTTGTCTCCTGTCTAAATTGTTGGTAGGGGAGGGTGAGATTCGAGAGAATCTCAGTAGGAAACAGATACCATAATGCATGCATGATTGATGCTATGTGTGTGACATGTTAGCTTTATCTAGATGTATGTCCCATAATGACATTTCTGCATGCTCAATGTTTCATACAACAAGACTATTGCCACAGCAAAAACAGAAACAGAACTTCATTTATTCGATATGCTCTACACAATTAAGTAAAGCAATCACATATATCATTACACAAGCAAAGATATCATATACATGCAAGTAAGGTAAGTCCCCTACCTCAACCCTTTTCCGCCTCGAAACGCGTGCCTTGATATACGTGCAAACAGCTCGGGGCTCCATATTCGATCCTACAATGTCAAATGTACTAGTTAGACACTTCCATAGTGTTTTTGGGGGTTATATGAGTTTATCTTGAAAAATTACTAAAATACCCCTGGGGACCCGACTCGACCCCGCTGTACCCGGTCCGGTTGTACTTTTCCCGAAATTTTGACATGGGCTATTCTTACATATTTTCACCCAAGGAATCCATTTCCGAACTCGGAATTATCAAATTCAATGTCAAATTACAAAATTGCCCTTGGCAGCGCTACTTTTAGGGTTTTAGGGGCGTTTCCGTAATTATGCTTTCTCGGCCTTTTCCGAAAAAGTGCCCAATTGTAACCTCACCTATTTTCGCCCACTGAATCCAATGGAATCATCAAATCATTGAAAATCCAACTCTAAGACCCATTTACAATGCTGGCCGAAATATATAGGTTTTAAGGGAAAAATCAGGGTTTTTCGGTTCGACTTCATAAACACGTTCCTTTATAGTCCTAACCACTTTATTGACTATTCCATTAGATTACAACTACCATTTAGTACCAATTTGGGTAGCATAACCTCTAGGCCAACCCATTTCCAAAAATTAAAACTAACGACAATCCAGCAAAATTTCACCGATTAAATTTCCCATAGCAGCTAGAATAGTTAATATACGAAAGTTTGAAAGTTACCTTAAGCTCCTTCTGGCTTTTCTTGACTTGGCTGAAACCCTAGCTACTCCAACAAGAGATTTTGAGCTTCACAAACCTTAAACACATAGGAGATTAGCTTAGGAGTGGAGTTATACGCATTAAGAACCGATTTACCGAAGAAATCACTTACCTTTGCAAGTTTTTTCCTCCCCTTTTCTCTCTCTAAAATTTCACACTTCCTCTCTCTAAGTTCAGCAAAACTGACGAAAATGGGAGGAGGAAGATGTTAAAATATGATTTTATAAAATATTATAATTATCCAATAATTATTTTTCCATTTTCGGATTGTTACAAAATTCTAACAAATTTCTGTCTAATATTTGAAAAATCATAACTAATTCTAGAAAAATTGAATTGAAGTGATTCCAAAACCTATAGAACCCTTATTGAGTATAGTTTCAAGGAAAAATATAGAATTTTGTTGAATGGAATTACAAAATTCCTAGAATTTTAATCTTTACATGTTGTTCCAGAAATTTCACAGTTTTTCTGTGCTGACTTCAAAAATTAATATCTTTTTGTATATAGCTCTAATTGAGTCATATGACCTATCAAATTAAAGCTTAGGATGTCTACTTTTATCCTGTAAAATTTCATAATTTTTGCTCATCATTTTATCATTCAAAATCACATGATAAGCTTACTACCTCATAGGCGATTTCACCGAAAATATAATTATATTCTCCAGAATTCACCATTTTACTTTCTTAATACTCCAAAGATACAAGAAACATTAGAGAATATATTTGGGACACCTGTTAAACCGGGGCTTAGCAGTCTGCTTAATTTAGGCTTATTCTCAAGCCTCAAATCCCAAATTTCGGGGTATTACAGGTTTGGTAAGCACAAGACACCGCAGTTAATTAAAATAATTTAAATTAAGTTTTTAATTTTTTTGTAATATATATATTGAAAAATAAATATATATTTTAAATATAACATTTTAAAATTTTAATTAAGTGATGAAAACAAAGTCTTAAAAATAAAAATACTGTAGTTACATTAAAATTACCTTTTTTCATGCTGGAAATTTATATGCATGTACATTAATTGGTTGTATATGAAGTAACTTCTCAAATGAAGGATTATATAAATTTAAAATGTTTAAAATAATTATATTCCCAATACGGCATCAATAATGATTATAACTATCACAATACAAATATGACATCAGTTTAGACAAAAAATATATCATAATTAATTAAATAATTACCCTCTATTATGACATTGGTTATATTTTGGTCTGATGTTTTAATACATTTATTTATTTACTGTAATAGGTCCTTATTAATTGACATTATAATATAAGTCATTTCACTATTAAAAAAATGAAGTCAGCGATGTAATTTTTTCTATTGGTAATTTCCAACAAATTATATTATAAAAATTATAATATAAATACAATAATAAAATAAATATATAAAAAATATTGTTGCTTATTTTTTTATTAAAATATGTGAATTTTTCAATAATATTATATATAAATAAAAAATATAAATATTAAATACAAATCAAAACTAAAATATGTAATATAAATATTTTTTTATAAAATATTATTTTATTTAATTTTTTGAATAAATAATATATTAATTATTAATACGTAAATGAAATAATTATATAAATATTATATAAAATTACAGGTTCATCATAGCTCAACTTGCAAAGGCATATTAGTACGTGAGCGAAGTCAAGAGTTCAAATCCTTCCTTTGTCACAATGCATCCAATTTGTGACTTGATCAAGGCGTTGACATGGACACGAGGTGGCATGAACAAATGGCAGCGATGTGGCAGGTTGAACGGCAACGGCCGACTAGTGACGTGGCAACGCATGGGGTAAACCAATTTTTTTTGTATTCTTTTACAGTGTCATGTCGTTTGTAATTGATGCTGTAATATATTCATTTACGGCGTTAGGTCCTTTGTAATTAACGTCATAATATATATTTTTCGCTACTCTATTTTCTATTACACCCTATATGTTGTAGCGATAATATATTTTTAACCAATGCCAAATATAGCATTTTGCACTAGTGTGGGATGAAAATTCGGGATCAGGAATGGGATTTTCCGATCACAAATATGTATATATATGTATATAAATTATTTATCAACATCTTCACACATGTCACATGAATAGCAAACACCAACCAACTAATCAAATGATGCTGTTTTGATTTCATAAATTAATAACAACAATGATTAGTTTTTTTGATTATGTGAATGTATTGGACTAATCCTGAAGAATTGAAGTACTTTGATTTGTCTCTCAAATTTTAGGCATGTACCTATGCTCCTTCTAATTATATAATGAATTAGATGAGATCTGACATTGAGTGACTTTTAAATGAGTAAATAAGATTTCATACTAAAATCATTATATTTATATTGCAAATCAAGTGAGGAATTATTACAATTTTTAAATTGATGGTAGATAAATTTTGGGTTTCACAGATATTAAAGAACATTGCAGGTTTTGAGTTTTTTTCAGGAATTCCAATCTTGATCAGGACGAGAATTTTTCAAGATTGAAAATGATTTCTCTTCTCAAGTTTTCTTTGAGATCGGGATTGAAAATGAGGTTTTCCAACCCCGTTTCGTTTAGAGAAGCTATCCCAATAAGATTTGACAGTAGTGGAATCTAACAAGTTAGACAGTTATAGCCAATAATTTCCCCTCCCCTCTCTAAAGGGCAAAAAGCTTTTACGCCCTGCAACTCCCTGATTCCCTATCTATATTTCCACGATGGGGGTAGGAGGATGATTATTTTATTTATTTTTAATTTAAAAAAACCAATAGGTTTTGGAATATATTCTGTTAAAATCTGTTACAGAGTTGGGAGGGGGGTGTTTTGGTTGAGTCCCTAGTTATACTAGTGTGTGTTAGGGATAGCGGTAAGAAAAATGATTTATTATGATCTTAACTTATTAAAACTGACTTAATAAAAAAGTCAGTTTTTATAATGTGATTTATGTTTGGATGAACGATTTATTTTTGGACAATAAGTATTTATAAATCGTGATTTACGGTATACGAGGTAAATACATGAGATGAGTTTTATCTCGACTTACGTTAAGTGACTTAATAGAAAAGCTGTAGTGAGGAGCTTATTTAATAAGTAGCTTATTCTACCCGTGATGCAATTAAAATAAGCTGAACCAAATACTACAAAAACGCAACATGTTTTTATATGAGCTTATTACCCAAAAACGAGTTTATTTCTGCCCAATAAACTAAATCAAACATATCCTTAAACTAACAACATCGGGTTTCATCAAATACTCCCCCTTACTTTCACGTATGACAAAATGTCATAAACTTTTTTCCTGCTATGAAAAATATTTCCTAATTTATACATATTTACCAAAACAATTTCAACTTATTTATCTTTTGCAATTTTATTATACTTTCATTTTTACCCTCCCAGTCCCTTAATTTTACTCTAAGTTGAGTCAAGTCTTTTCATTCACTGATTACTTTTAGAAAATAAGTTATTACTTACTTATAAATTTATGAATTATCTTGTATATAAAAGCGTCACACCCACTAAAATCTTTTATTATAATTGGGAACAGATGAAGTAAGTATGAAAATGATTGGAGTTGGAAAATTAGGAGATAAGAAACAAGTAAGGGCAATATGTTTCTTTGTAGTCTTAGGGATTTATTTCTACATCAATCTATTTTATTTTTCAAATTTTTTAATTTTTTTCAAGCAATTCTTGTTGATTACACATATTAAAGGGGTTATTGATAAAGAACAATTACAATGTAAATGGTTAAAGAAAATGTCATAAGAAAACCAACATATTTTTTTATAAATAACTAATTTTCTTAATATTTATGAATTAATCACTTAGTTTTTATTAACCGAATCAATACTAAAACCCTAAGAAAAAAGGTGTGGGACGTGGCTCCTATGCATATCTTGGCTACTTCCCAAATTTAGGAAGAGGCATTTTTCTGACCAGAAACAAAAAATGACGGTTATGGAAAGCCGACGGAGCTATAACTACCAGAAATTCCTCCACGAAAATACAAACATATTTCCTCCTCTAGCATGTTTTAAAAATTTATTTGTTCTTTTTATTTTTTGTGTCAGAATCCGTCTTCTGTCTTCTATCTGATGTTTTCTTATTATCTAGATTTTTATTTTCTCTTCGGTTTTTTTTATGGTTAGACGAATAACTAGAATAGAAGAATTCCCCCCATCACACACGGGGATTTTTTTTTTTTTAAAATCCCCTTAAGGAAAAAAAGGCAAATGAAATTGTGCAGCATGTTTTAATCAATTTCAATTTTATAGAATACAATTATGAGAGGACGATGACCACTCACAAATTCTCTTAAAACGTTTTTTTATTTTTTGGATCCGACAACATAAACGAAGAGATAGAGATAAGATGGGATTTATGTGTGGTGTGTTTTTTTAGTTAGAGGAAATTGAACACATGTGGCGATGATCCTATTCAACTTGGGCACTTTGAGGATTGGATCTAATTTACACCACAAGTTTTTCTAAGGCCAATCAATACCACATATTTTGTCCGTCCAATAACCTGGTACTTATTACCCCTCCGTTTTGTTTTTTTTTTAAGTGTTGTTTGGAATAGCATTTTTTTTAGAAAATAAATATTTATTATATAAGTTGAGATAAAACTTTTCTCACATAATAATCTTATATACCGTAAATCATAATTTTTAAATATTTTAAATAAAAAATAAGTTATCTTTAGACAAGGCCTCAAATTTTCTTTCTTGATTTTTGTCAATCTTGGACTTGAGGAAATTGTACAAACCATGACTTTCAATATATAGAAAAGTCATGGTTTGTACAGTTTCCTCAGGTCCAAGATTGACAATTTTTTATTTCGCCCTTTTTTATTTGCACATATTAATATAATTACATTTATTACGTTCGCTCATACTCTACGCATTCTCTCTCTTCCATCTATCTCTTTTTTCTACCTCTCTCCTTATAAATAAGAATATTCTCAAGAAAAAGGTTATAATTTTTTTCATATTTAGTGCATACATTTGGTTTACGAAATCAAAGGGAATATAATGTAATGTAATAATAATTATATGAATTTGTATGTTCTGTTATCATTGAAAGATTATGCATATGTGTAAAATTGTTTAATTAAATTGCATCAAACATGAAAATGCATAGAAATAATATATCAAGAGATAAAATTGTTCATGTCTATATATACATGTGTAATGGATTAAAGTATATATTCTCATCAAATATGTATAAAAACATTGCCCACATATATAATAATTCATTAATTGCATTAACTAAGACTACCTATATTACACACACACATATATAACAATTAGTGTATATATTGGGTTCATGATATTTTTTTTTTTTTTTTAATTTTGTGCAATGTACATGTTGGATTCACAACAATTTTTTGATTTTAATAGTGGAAATATTATGAAGTATACACAATAATGAGTTTTATTAAGTTGGGAGGATTAATTAGATGAATATGAAGTCACTAAAGGAGAGGAGTGGACTCGAAGAAATTAAGAGAAGGGCATGGCTGGGAAATCTTTTTCACAGGGCCTGTGATATTGCTATGTCCTTATTCTCTATCTCTCTATTCCTCCAACTCCATATGGCCAAGCCGCCATCTCCTGAACTTCTATTTATATAGAACCCACCGCCATCTCTCTGACTTGTTATAAACCGTCACCCACATTTGATCCTTTGCATACAAAGGTCTTCTCTGCGGATAATCGTTGTTCTACGGCAGAGAACTCAGTGGCTTCCGTCGTCTCTTTACGGCCCCAGCTCATGAACAGAGATGGGGAGGAGAGTTGAAGTGCCACAAATAGGGTTGCAGGTTTAGAGTGTGTGATTAACGGAGATGAAGAAGAGAAACAGTGTTAGATGATGAGGTGTTTAATGAGGACAAGTGGCACATCTTGATTGGAGAGTTGGATGAAATTGATATAATGGACTGAATGTAAATTTTGTCCTTTAATATCGTCTTTAACCAACTTTTCGTTTTTGATATACTCTATTTGGTTAAGTGTTTTCTTAAAAATGAATGGAGGAAGTAGTATTTATTGCTCTATAACAACATCATTAGTCCATTTTTCTTATTATAATATATCAATTTATGAATCATGAATGTTATTTTATTAAAAAAAAAAGCAATACTCCCTTAAATACATAATACAGGGCATTTTTAGAAAAATAACTTAATTTAAAATATAAATTATTATTAGGATAATTAACGCTCATTTTTCAGTTTTTGTCATGTAATTAATATTTATTTTCAATTTTATCCACTTATTAAATTTTCAAACATATTTTTCAATAAGAATAAAAGTAAAACAAAATCAATTTAAGATATATTTAATATGTTAACTAAACTTTCTTAATTCTTGTGAATTAATTAAAGGACTTTATATTATGTAACGGATGAAGTATATATTCTTATCCTCTTCACTCTACAGGACATCCACAAACACTGAGGAGTCTCGGATCCGAGTGTTTTTTGAAGCTTTGGGTCTCTAGATGTGAAATATCATCATAAATGTGTTGACGTGTTTGACTAGCTACCAGTTAGAAACCCCAATCTAACTTTCTAAAACATCTTTGATATACTCTCTCCGGGCCTGAAACATGGGGCATCTTCTAGATGAAATTCTTAATTCATCTTATAAATTATTACTTGGCCAATCATTAATAAACTTTACTTCAAAAAAGTATAATTAATGTGTTTTTTGTTACTCTTAAATACTCTTTTTGTCTTAAATGTATGAACTAGTATGGGAGTGAATATTGATCTTAAATATAAAACTTTTTATCATTTTGTCTCTTATATGTATCATTCTTTTTAAAAATAATTTGTCTAACTGATATATAATAGTATAATTTTATACAAAAGTGTTTTAAAAAGACCATATCACATACTTTATAATTAAATAAAATTATTTAACTTAATTAATTTATTAAAATTAGATAAATAGATCTTATATTAAAGACTATAAAAGGATGAGCAAAGTTAAGAAAATGTTTAATTTTCAAACAAAATTAATGAATAATGGATAGACGTTTTCATCCTCCAGCGACCTAATTAATTAGGTAGGAGTATAACATATTATATGAAGTTTTTTTTTTGTGGCCGAAACATATTATATGAAGTTGAGAAAGTACATATACTGTTACAATAATACAAGTGTTCAAAGTGTCTCTCTATATGACCAAAAGCAATGTTCGCTGAATTGAGAATGGAACATGCTAGTGGATCAACAAAATATGAGTTTAGTAAGTTTTAAATCTTACAAAGAAAATGTATCATTTACTAGCATTTGATTCTTAATAGTACCTCTGGTCCTAATTATAAGACAAAGTTGATTTTTTTTGAGAAATTAAGGAAGTCAATTAAATTATTTTAGAGTATTTATATTTTTATGTTTTTCTCCAAACTAATTAATTTAACTAATAAACTAATATATAATCTAAGAATACTAAAAATATAAACACTCTAAAGTAATTTAATTGGCTTCCTTAATTTCTCCAAAAAAATCAACTTTGTCTTATAATTAGGACCGGAGGTAGTATAAGATTCACTCTGGACTTAATAAACTCTAAAGTAAATCTTATATTAAAGCTTAGAAGTAGTATTGAAAATTAGCAAAATGACTAATATTTTGAAATATTTACTCCTTCTAAAATATGGTGTATAATAGGAAATAAAATGGCGTTAAATTCACTCTTTTCCATCTGTATTGTATTGTGTCATATTAACAAACTAAAAAACCACTTTTTCTAGTCTTGAATATAGATATGAAAATTCATGGTAAAAAAAATATAGATATGGAAATTGAGAGTATTTTTTCGGTATAAGTTATAAGAACAAAGACATTTTGATTGATATATTTATTAAAATATTTCTTTTATATCCGCATTTAATAAGATAATAATTGTCTTCACAACGCAGTCATTATTTTATTTCCCATGCAAGAGAAGTGATTCCAAACATAAAATATGGGTGTTTTTCTTAACAATTTTAGGGGGTGCTTGGAAATACGCTCAAAAATCATATTATCAATTTAAAAAACAAAAAATCCTCTTATATATTTACCTTTTACTGTGTAAAATTACTTAAAACAATCTATAATCAAATACCTCTTAAATTGGTAACATTTTGACAAAAACTAACTAATTTCAAATGCATATCTTAATATTGGTTACATGAACTCTTATAAAGTAACTTATGTTTTAAATCATAAAAACCTCTGCAGGAAAACTACTTACATATCACCAAAAGCAACTTGCATTTTAAAAGACTAAATTATACATAATTTCTTAAATTTTATGTCTAGATATCTTTCATAATCTTTACAATTTTACAATAATCCCTCCAACCTCTTACATTTATACAAATACCTCTCATAGTATCACAAAAAAAAAAAATTAAGGAAAGCATCGTCAAACAATCTCAGAAATGCACGATTTCAATTAACTTGTAGTTTCAGTATAGGTACTATACACAGACAAGAAAGAAATATAATACAAAAAAAAAAAAAAATCAAATATTGGTCCAATAATTTAAATTAGAAGTGTCAAGATAAATAATAAGATAAAGAAAAGGTAAAGCTTCTCTCTTTTCTTCCCTCCCCATCCTCTTCTCCTCGTCTTTTACTTTCACCCATTAAATTAATATGTAGAGGGTTTTTTTTTGTAATCTTTTATAAAATAATCACCATTACAATATTAAATTATTAAAAGACCAAACTTAAACTACTAAAATTATGATTTAAATAGTTTAAAATTACAGATAAATAAAAATATTTTATAAAAGTCTACAGATGTAATATATTTATTAAAATAATGATAACATGACAACATCTCAAAAAATTGTGCCTAAGTCTAGTCATTTAGTTATTTTTATAGTTTCAAGATAAAAAATCATTATTATCTTACAAAATGTCATTATTATAATAAAGAATTTAAAAAATTCATCACCATATAAACTATAAAAAACGAAACCCTATATATATATATATATATATGTTATTCAAGCAAAAAAAAAAAAAAAGCCCAAGGATGTTTAGAAAAAAGTGGTGTCACGACTGACGTCAACGAAAGGCATCCAACTATCCAATGAATAAATAATAGTATTTGAATAATTTATTTCCAACTATGCAATGAATAAATAATATTATTTGAATAGTTTATTAGATTATGCAATGAATTAAATATGGCGACATACTCTTAATAAAAAAATAGAGAAATCATGCAACATGTGTTTGAAGTTTGAACCTTGAATCTTGTATGAATGCCATATAAGTATATATTTTTTGACCTGATAAAATACAAAACATATTAAAATATAAGAATGCGCATGATTGGCAATCAAATCTTAAAAAGCAAATCAATTATGGGAAGAAATCACATGTGGTCCCACCAAATTGATGAATCCATGGGCCAGGCAACCTCGAACCCAATATGGAGACTCTCTCGAGTTTTGCAGCCCATTACAAGTTGGTTCATTTATTAATTATCATCCCCACCACCACTTCCAAATTGAGGTAAAAGCAAAAATTCACCCAATCACAACGCTTGTTGAAAATCTCTTAGTCAATTTTCGAGTTTTACCTTTATGATGAAAAGTTATCGCTCCAATAGCTGTAAACATCTTGACCTGCTACTGATAATATTTGTGTATAATTTTACTCTTTGTTTATTATATAGGTTTTGTTCTTTTAGGTATAGTGCGCGTTAAATAGAGTTAAAGTTAAGATATTATTAAATTTTAAGATAGAGTTGAAGAGATTCAAAATCTTTCTTCATTTAAATGAAACATGTTGTAAGTAACTTATAAATAAAATTATAAGAGTATGTATATATAATAGTCAAAGGAGTCACTTTGATCCTCTAGCGTTGCACAATATTTCATTTTAGTACATTAATTTTATAAAATATCAATAATAATGACTGACACAACAATTATCATTTGAAATTAAGGATGTATGTTAGGATTATATGACTAAAAATATACTTTATAAAATTAAAGAACAAAACTAAAACTTTTTATAAAGTTAGAGGAGAAAATATATAATGTTACCTAAATGTAATATAGATAAATCTAAAAAATGAAGATTAATATTTTCCATGTAATGTTAACAAATGTTGATCCAGTCAGTAAGAATTAAACCTATAACTTTCAGGGCCTATTTGGTATGAGGGATTTAAAGGGGAGGGAAATTTTTATAAGTTGGTTTTAAAAAAATTAAAAAAGTGAGGTTATAAAATGTTAATAAAGAGAAGATGCTGGATAAAAAAGTAATAAAAATAATTAAAATTTTTTAACTAACTTCTCTAATTTTTTAAAATGAAATCTTGTTCTCTTTCGCCTCGTATCAGTTTTTATCCGACATCTTCTCTTTATTAAAATTTTATAACCTCATTTTTTATTTTTTTTAAATGCAACTTATAAAACTTTCCTTCTCCTCTAAATCCCTCATATCAAATAGGCTCTAAGGGCCAGTTTGATTGGAGGGGAGGGGATGGAAGGGGAGGAAAAATGAACTATTCCTCTCATTTAGTTTGAAATTTTGAAGGGGAAGGGACCAAAAATCTGCCCCTCTCTCCCCTTCCATCCCTTATTTTGATTCCCTCCAAATTGGGCGTTTTTTTGGTGGGGAGCCAAATTTTGTTACCAATTTGCCCAATGCTTCTTTACGATGCTCTTGTATTTTTTTTCCTCCATTTGTTTTCCCTTTCCTCCCCTCGTGCCAAACAGCCCCTTAATGTTATCGGTTATCTTATTACTATATGTGAACTTAGTGGAAGGAGAATAGGTGAATACATCTATCTACGAGTACCCTTTTACCCCAAAAGTAAGCTTCCATAGTATGTGAAATTTTTGAAAGAAATAAAGAAAAGAAAGCATGCGAAAGACATATTATTAAAGTATCACACACACACACACTTGTGTTGAAAGATCAAGAGAAGAAGCGAGAAGGGGTGATGTGGAAATGGTTTTGTGAGGGTGTGTTTGAAAATTTTTCAAATATAGGTTTTAAATTTAGGTTTGTGCAACCAGAGATAAAATTCCTCTCATATACTTATCTCATAAATAGTAAAAATTATTCTCAAAAGCTAATCCAAATATAATCTGACAAGATGTATGAAAAAGGGGAATTAAACAGAGGGGACCATAGTGTGGAGGAGACATGAAACCTAAAAGTTGTGGTTCAAAAGGCAGCACATACATATTTTCACTCACCCACCCTCTCTCCCTCGCCTTATCACTTCATTACATTATCATAATTCCCACTTAAAACCTCAAATATACAACAAGATTTCAAACAAGATTTACTTAATTTACAAAACATCTACTTTAATTTATTTTGTATCCGACGTTTTCCCACTAATGCAAATTTTCCACTAATAATACATCATGGTAATAAGTGATATTTCTTAAAAAGGTTATGAATTGGGATGCCCACTAGAAAGTGTGAGAGTGTGACTCACTGGGAACAGCACTACCACCACAAAAAAAAAAAAAAGAAAAAGAAAAGAAACGAACCATGGTGCGTACAGACACACACACATATGTAATGATAATGATAAGGAGAAAAAAAACTCTTTAAAAGTACGTTCTTGAATGAAGTTTCACACATAAAGTAGTAAACGCACCCGCTTTCCCCAAAACAAGTACATCCCCCTCTTTTATTGCTCTGAAGTGGGGATCGATCATGCCATGTAGTATGTGTTTGGATAAGTCCCAAATTATGATTTTAAAAGTTAATTTTTGTAAATTGAGATAAAATTTCTCTCACGTATTTATCTTATAAATCGTAAAAATTATTCTCTAAAAACTAATCCAAACACACACTTACAGTAAAACATTAACCTATGTTTTCTTTCAATCCAAAATTCAAACATAGAGTACAAGTTTTGTTTTTCAGTTTAATAGCAGAGGAACTATTTTCAGTGATTCTTATTATTCAAACAGGGCCCATATTTCATGACTTCAAAAATTTATATTTAATTGTGTATATTTTCAAAAATTATAAATTAAAACTCTATAAAAAACTTTGGATGTCTATATTATAATGACAAAAGAATCATTAAAAAAATACTATCATTTGATATTCAAAAATTCTCAAATTCTAAAACTATTCTAAAACCTATTATCATTCAAGTTCAATTCCTCATTGGTCTGTCTCAGGTTAGCTCCGGTTTGACTCCAATTTAATCCATTGATCCTTAACTCACTATCCAAACTAGTTTAGTTGCTGGTCCGGATTTAATAACCTTGTTTTAAATTCATTCAGCATCTTATAATATTTTTTTAGTAGCACTCAGTATTTTAAAATAATTTTTTTAAAAATACTCAAGTTACTCTTGTTAAATTACTTATGGAAAGTACCATGTCAGATTAATGAGGATAATTTAGCATCTAGCATGGATTAAAAAATTTATGCCACCATACACAAAAACCCCCTAAACTTTTTTTATAATATACATGATGAAATCAAAAGACAATGGAACAACCAAAAAATAAAATAAAATAAAAAAGGGTGAAGGTGCAAATTTAGCAATGAACAATTTCGTGATGAGCATTCATAAGACTTATTTATTTTTAGGTGTAAAAGTAGATGTAAACTATTATTTTGGAGCAAAAGTAAACATGAATTATTTATTTCGAAATAAATATAGCAATGCCATTAAAAACACTTAACTTTCGTTACTTTTTGCACTATGAGTCTCACTAGTCTTCTCTCTTTCTATTATTTTAATATTTTTTTAATGAAAAAATATCACTTAGATCGCATAGAAACAATTTCATTTCAGTTAATGCCCAAAAGATTTTGAAATTTTACTGTATCCCTTATGTCAAATTGAAATTAAGTCTTTTAATGAAAAGATAATAATGGTCTTACTTTATTTTTTGGGGGTTATATGAAAAGAAATTGTTTTTATGGGGTCTAAATGATATTTTTTGATTAAAAAAATATTAAAAAATACAAAGAGAGAAGACTGGTGGGACCCATATTTCAAAAAATAACGGAAGTTAAGTGTTTTTAATGGCATTGCTATATTTACTCTGAAATAAATAGTTTATATATACTTTTGCACCCGAAAATATACAAGTCTTATGGATGCTCATCGCAAAATTATTTATTGTTAAATTTGTAACTTCACCAAAAGAAAAAAAAAACCATGTAGGTGACGCCATTGTCATGAAGTAGAGCTGAGGTGAACCCTTCTGATAGGATCTGCAAACCTGTGCCTATGGTGAGAGCTCTCTTGCCTAAGCAATCCGTCACCCCATTCTCTATTTGATCAATGAAGTTCAATGTAACATTGATATCAAGAAGTTTCAAATCTTCTAATTGATGTCAAGATATCATGCCATCCTCTTTAATATATGACAATTTGGGTCAATGACTTAACGATAACAGTATCAACAAGAGATTTAATGTCAAAAATTAAAACATTAAGAAGATTAAATTTAAACTATAAAAGATTAAGGGATCATGTAAAATTGATATAAAGTTCAGAAGTATTTTAGAGATTTTAGTTGGCGTTACAATAGCTTATAAGTTACTTTTTATGTAAATCGAAATAAAACTTTTCTCACATATTTACCTCGTATATCATTCTCTAGGAAACTTGCCTTTCTAATTAAAAAAAAAAAATACCGTATCTTAATTAAAAGTTAAACCCTCCAACCCCCTCCCAAAAAAAACTGATTTTTCTCTCATTCATTGTGCATTGAATCTGGAAATTTGTGGTCTTTTTATTCCAAATATCAATTGGCGTTAATGATGTTGGCATATATATTTGTATATATATATATATATAATAGACAAAATGAAGTGATTGATGGTGTTATATACAAGAGCTTGGAGCATGGAAGGTATTCAAAAATAGCAAGTTGACAACAACCTTGTCCTTGGGACACTTGCCAAAAATATAGAGTTAAGAATGTGAAAATATTACACCTTTTTAGGTCGCCCACAGAATTCAAATACAACTTTACCGACAACAACACTAACCCACCCTTCATTGGCTTAGCTTTCTTCCTCCTAAATCCTAATTGCTCCGCCGTTGGTGGGATTTGCATGGCTTTCCCATCCTGCCACTCTTCTCTATGCACTACACAACTTACCCCTTTTTTAGGCGGCATGTTTTTGAGTATATAAGAAATAGTAGAGATGTTTGTTTTTATTTTAAATATAAGATCTTAATCTATTTTATCTTTTAAGTTTGTAATTTTACATATTTTGAGGGGTTTTTTTTGTTGTAAATAGAGTAGTTTTCAGTGTAAATAATTAAAAAGAATACTCTAGGACAACCAACATACATTATTTTTTATAAATACAATATATGACTAATTTAACTGTATTTTAATATTTATAAATTACTTATCTAACTCCTATATTTAGGAGCAGTAGAAAAATAATGATTTTGTGGAAGACTTTTCTGAAATCAAATATTACCTTCGGTCCTAAATATGAAATCAGTTGATTTTTTTTGGAGAGATTAAAGAAGTTAATTAAATTATCTTAAAGTATTTACATTTTTATTTTTTTCTCAAAATTAATTTGTTTGACTTATAAACTGACATATAATTTAATCATATATAACATATGATATGATTGAATAACTTATTTAGCTTCCTTAATGTCTTAAAAAAAAAATTAACTGGATTTTATATTTATGATAAGAGAGAGTAAAATTCAGGTAAATTGCTTCCTTGTGACCGGTTAAGATCGGATGAGCTCTTGATGTTGAGGCAAAATCTTATTTTGGGAGTCGGGACTCTAAAATATAGTAAATGTTAAAAAAAAAAATTTCTTAGATTTTATGGTTCATTGACCTTTTGTAAGTGAGTTGGAATCTATATCCTAACCTAAAATATTCTATCACGTTTATAGGTCTTTTTTTCATAACTCGACGTATTAATTCACACTTGACCTTCCAGACACGGCATAAGAGATATCTATAGAGTCGCACATTCATAAAATCCTCATATACAATGTGAGTCCAATCTGTATACTTATGGAACATGGTTTTCTTATGGCAAAAAAAAAAAAAAAAAGGAAAATGGTTTTCTGGTTTAATTATATGTTGCATGCTAATTTAAGATAGCCTTCATTTTTTGTTTGAGAGGAATATTAAACTGTATATACATAGATACATGATGAAAAGATTTTTTGAAGCTCTCCCTCGTGGTCTCATCCACCTGGATTTGTCCTTAAAAAAAGAAAAGAAAATACAATCAATGTCAATGGCTCTGTAGTGTAATTATATATAAACTCACAACGAGAAGGTTGTGAGGTCGATTTTATCTTATCGTGTCTACCTTTCTAATTTAAAAAAGAAAAAGAAAATACATTTAATGGAGGTGCATTTTTCTTATTTTTTTTATTTGATTAAGGGTTTTCTCTCTCAAAACTTAGAAGACAAAATATTTTCACCTCTCGGTAGTCAATGGTGGTGTATTTCCCTTGTAATAAAACATAACCTCGGCAAGTGAGGGCGCCTCTGTAACTTGACAATTCTGTGTTTCCTTAAAAGTAAAAGACAAGCCAATATTGCGAGTTGATTATGTGGTTGGCCGTTATTTTATGAGCCTTAAGCCCAACTGACTCATTGAGCTAAAAAAGCCCAATAAACTCATGGATCCTAACTGCAGAGGGCTTTTATATCTATATCGAGCCAGGCTTCCAAATTTTACCTTTCAGTCCATTAACTTCAATTGAGAACTTATTTCTTTGGGTCCGCATTGTTTCGTGGCCCAGCATTTTTCGCTCCACTTGTTTGGTTCACATTTTAGGGCCTGTTTGGTTGGAGGGGAGGGGATCAGAGGAGAAGAAAAATGAGTCTTTCCATTCCCTTATTTTGGTTTCCTCCAAATCGGAGATTTTTAGAGAGGAGCAAAAAATCTTGTCTAATTTGCACCCGTTTACTTTTTAATATTCCCATTGATGATACCCTTGGGGAAAAAAAAATTAAAACACACTCCAGACATTTCGCAGAATCTTGACCTCACCACTTTCACCATGCACTCTCTTCCTTGGCTCTCTGTGCTATCATTGACGAGAAGATCAACGTTGTGGCTGTCCATTATCATGCTCTCTATGTTCCCTAGTAAGCTTTTTTTTCTTTTGCAAGTAGATTTAGTGCTTGATACAATGATTAATTAAAGGTTTTGGGGTAAAACGTTTTAGAGGTCAAGACACAGAAAATAAGAAAGCTTTTGTAGATCCTTGCAAGATGTATAAGAAAAAGTAAACTGATAATTATTGTAGATCCTTGCAAGATTTATTTCTGATATAATTCAAGCAGATGGTCTTCTATACATGCATTAGCTCCTTGAATATGTTATTAGCTTTGCACTTTCCCTGCATTTTTTTGCATCGCACCAGATTCATCACCATCACCTCTATTTTCTATTGTAAAAAACCTACAGTTGCTGATTAACACAAAGGAAATGAAATTAAGGTCAAAGAAAACACCCATTTTTCCTTGTTGCTTTGATTTGGAGAATATTTGGTTAAGCCACTGACTAAGATTTTTACGCACTTTTGATACGATGGGGGAACGGACCGACTAGAAAACAAGTGTTAAGACACGAATAAGATGGATGATCGAAGGTACGACCTTAAGAGAACCTGTCTCTTACAACCCTAGCTATAAAGACATCACAAGCATGATCAGTCATTGATATAATCTGAGTATTCGCACGAGTATACAAGGATGTAAGCAAAACTCACACAAAAGAAATTAAATTCTCTAAGAACAAAGTTCTTGTTCATATTATTATCATATTCTGAATATTCAATACAAAAAATGCAGCCTTCATATATAGGCAACAAAAGAAAACTATAGAACTAAAATTCTAATGATAAATGAAATAAATGATGCCTTAATGATGATTAATTGTCTTTGTTGGCACCATTCAAGTTTAAAGGAATTAGAAAATTACTTATCCTTTAAAACTCAGTCAGCTACCTAAAAATAGGAAACTAAAACAAAGTTTTTAAGAGTAATCTTTGACCAAAAGGCCTTATTGAACGCAAATAAAAGTAGGAAACTTGCTTAGAACAAAATTAAACATTGATTAATGAATAATGATGTTTTCTAGGTGTTTCTTGAGGTGTGTTGGACATCACTTATGTTTCTCCTCCAAGGCAAATGCTTGTCACATGGTATTTTAAGTGAATTCTTTAATCTGGATTGTACACGGGCTTGTATATCATCATATTGGGCTTGCAATTTTATTTTACACCAATTTTATGGATTTTCATGCTTTGCTATGTGCTCAAGCTTCTATGAGTTGTAAAGGCATGCATAGGGGCTTGAATACGCATGGTTAGGGCCTCATTTGCACCCTTAATATATATACTAACATTATGAGTTATTAATGAAGAAAATTGAAGCCTAAATGTTTTCTCCGGCCTTTCGAACATCTCACTCTTTTTTGGGCTTCTAGCAATTAGGCCCTCGATGTTATGAAGAAGATCTTGGGCTTGCTTAGAATCTAGTTGGATAATAGAGACAACATCTTGTTCATTGTAGATGCCACCTAAGCTGCCGTGTAGTACTTTGTTGCCACCTTGGATGCCAGTTTTGATGCTTTGTTGGACACCACATAAGATGCCACTTGCACCTCTATCAATTTTACACTATTCATGGTGTTGGTTTTCTTATTGTTGGGTTTTTTTTAACACATCAATAGCAATATACCAACCTTTCTAAATGAATCAGCGTTCTTATGCTTTATTATTGTTGGTTTATTTTAATCTAATTGCTATTCATTGTGTTCCTTGCTTGCAGGTATTTAAGTTTCCAATTGAAACAGAGATAACCTTTTATGTTTTATTGTTTTTTTAATTCTTGGGTGTCTCATTTAGTGTGTGTTTGGATTAGCTTTTTTTAATAGCTTTTACGACTTACGAGGTAAATGTGTGAGAGGAGTTTTGTCTCAGGTTACGCAAACCATGGTTTGAAACCATAGTTTTGGTGCTTGCCAAACACTACTTTGATATATAATCTATAGAGAGGAAAAAACAGAAGAAGCTTGACTAGATGTACTATTTGGTTGCTTGTAACTCTATTACTATTTTTTTTGGATTGATTGTAATTCTATTACTTTAAATATATATCAATTGATGGATGTTTTCATTTACTTTGTTAGATATATCAATTGGTTGCATTTACTTGTAACTCAAAATCAGTGTATAAATAGTTACCTTATGAATTTGTCATTTGTGCTCTTACTCACTTATTTATTTATTAATATGCATTTTTCATTTACTTTGTTAGATGGATTTAGAAATTCAATACTTTCTACTAGTGTGTTGGTGGCTTGAATTGCTTCAAAGAGCAATAGTTTTGCTTGTGTGTGTTCTGGCGCAAGTTTCTTTTGTTCAAAAAAAGCGGGTGCTGTTCTTTGTTCAAAGTGTTATTATTTTAGTCCCATTTAATTTATTTTACCAAATCTCTATGACAAATTTGCTGCAGAAGAAAGCAAATAAGATTATAAGAAACACATATAAGTGTTTGTAATGAAAATCAAGTAGGTATTATGCAGAGAAAAACCATTGCGTGATAGTAGCTAACTTCGAAATTTTTTTCCACATTGACAATTTTTTTTCATAATGAGATAAAAATATCATTATATAAGTTTTCATAATTTGAATTTTCATAAATTATGTAATTTATATTGAGGTATAAACTAATTTAAATAATTTTTAGTCCAAAAGCACTAATTTAAATAATTTATATAAGCAATATATATATAAAAGCCAACATATAAGGGTAAAATGTTAAATTAGTTATTATCTCCTCTCCCATCCCCTCTTCAACCAAACAAATGATCATTAAAAAACCTTTCCCTTCCTCCTCTTCCAACCAAATCAAGTAAGATAACTCCCTATCCTTTCCTTCCATCCCCTCCATTTGAACCAAACAGACCCTTAAGGAAGAAGTTAAAAAAGTTGATTGAGGGTAATATTATACTATTCATAATATAAGATATATTTACCTAATTTGATTAGATTAGGGAAGTCAGTTAAGTTAGTTAATATAACATGTATTTTCTAAAACATCCTAGTCATCTTCCTTAATTCCCTCATTTCTTCTCATCTTTGATTATTGTTGAAGGTGTGACACCCTATTTCCATAGTTATCAGATGAGCTTTATACATGATGAATTCGAACAACTAAGCCAGGTTTGATCTTGTAAAGAAAATACTTTTTGAAAATAGATGAAAACCGAGCCTAAACGCAGGGTTAGAACTTGTAAATGAATGGAATTTTCTAAAAAATTTAAAACTTTCTAAAATAGTTATTTAGTGGTTTCATTATGACTCATCAATCCTTAAACTCTATTTAATTTTATTAGAGTATTGCTATGCTTTTATCCTAGATAATTGTTGGTTAAACTATAGGCTCTTAACATATAATTACCCATCCCTATTTCAACTATTAAATATAGTATTATTACCGTTATCTCTACTATGCGTGTTCATACTACTACTACTACATGTACTATGTTCACTACACTATAGTACAACTACATGTACTATCTTCACTATATACATCTCTATGTTTATGTGTATAAAAATATACATGTAAAACATGTAGCCACATGATGCTACCAAAATATCCTAAGTCTTAACAAAATTAATATACAGATAACCGACATAATTATAATAATCCTTCTTCCTTACCTTCTCATTTATCAGCAATTACTACCTCCTTGCCCCTGGAGCTGCCCGCTTTAGCTGTATATCATTTAATGGAAAAGGTGAGATTCATGAGAATCTCAGTAGTAGAAACAATCAATTATAATATATGCAAGTTTACAAAGTATGCAAAACAAACTATCATACATAAGCATTTGGCAATCTAGACACAGCACAAACATTATTCATAGGACATAACAATCCAATACAACACAGCTGGTATAATAGGAGGGATACACCTCATGCACAAATGCACTCTCAGGACTTATGGCCTTAGGGTATACAATTCCTTACAACACAGATTGCATAGCAGATCTTATAGCCCAGGGATACACCCCATACAACAATACACTTTATAAACTTACGACCTCAAATTGAATGCATATAAGATTTTATAGTCCAAGGATATACCCCATGCAACAATGCACTTTGGGGAGTCACGGTCTTGGGACACATTGGTCCAATAATCAAACCATATATTCATAAAATGAATATAATCGATGGCAACACAAACATGCAGAACAATTACATAATATATGAGAGAAAGAATTACTTCCTGACTACCTTTCCAGTAATTTACCTTCTCCAATAAGCTTCATCTTTGAGCTTGGGCAAATGTCAAATTCTATAATTTGAAATTCATGTAGAGATGGGTCATTACTTATTCCAATCTTATTAACATAATTAAAATTGTGTTATTCTTGACCCTCTCACAACTCTTGTCTTTAATTTGAATTAGTTGGTTATCTTTGAAAATCTTTTGTGCTTATGTCTATTGTGTGACTAATTTAAGACATATTGTAACCCACTTACTTGAAAGTCGTGAATATAATTAGAAAATATGTCATAAAGTAAATGGGAGACTAATTGATAATTTAAAACTCATTAGAGGTCCCGACTTCAAGACAAGATTCGGTCATGTGATAAAGTGGGTTTTCGAAAATGTTTCAAAACCTATTTAATAAGGTCTCACTTCCACTTTTTGAATCTATTTGCCTGTTCGATTATGTTCCATTCATAAATATCAGAGTATCTAACAAAATTTCCCAACGAACTCTCAGATTATATTCAATATACTAGTAGGGTCTACATCACATATTTGCCCATCTTAGTTTCCCAATCCGGGGATTACATACAGATACACAAATCTATGATAGATACGTCTTCCTTTACTACATTGTGCTTATAATTACATCAAGGTTAAGGAAGAGGTTTTAAGCAATAGAGGTCATCTTTAAGATCAAAATTCAAGAAAAGAGCTCACCTTCAAGCTTGAACTTCTTTCTCTTTCCTTCTCCTTGTTTGGACGACTTGAGAGCTTGGAGGGAGAGAGAAATATGATGAAGGAGCTTATCTTCAGCCCTTCCCATGCCCATAAACGAAATTGAGAAGAGAGAGAGAGAGAGAGAGAGGGAAATTTGCAACATTAATTGCTTGACTTTTCAACTTTCCCTTGCCTAAATCATGTAGTGCCAAGTGTCAAAATCCTAAGGCTTCTCAAAGCATGTAACTATATAGTTACTCTAACTAATTTCATTAGCCATTTAGTCACACCTCTTGTTCTTTTAGCTAATAGTCAATTTCCTCTTCTGTAGCTGACTAATTGTCAAATAAATTTCTTTCTTCTCATTTTGCCCTTGACTATTATCACATGCCATGCGCTCTCCCCTTCATTTTTAATTCAATTTAGGCCTTGTTACCATAATCGAGTTTAAATACTGGGTTTGGGCACTTTCTACTATTGATTCGGATCATAATTCACACTTTATTTCTCGAAAGTATTTGTCTAACGTTTATTACATCCACTTTTAGAGTCATGAGCCCTTACACTTATTTTGGGGCATTACATATATTATATGTCTTTCACTCCTGTAATTTAAGTACTAAATTTAATAAAGTTAATCCCTCATCTTATCTCATAATTCTCAAATCATCCCCTAATCACATTTTCTTCAAAACTGAAAATTTTCAAACTTAACATAATCTGCCACCAATCTTTAGGAAACTTTAAAAATTCATATCTTAAGTTAGGAAACTCTAATTGAGGTGGTTCAAGTTTCTATGTGAAGCTCTTGAAGTCCTCTGTACAAGAAAAATAATGTCCAATATCAACTCATAAACCTAATCTACCAAATTCCATAATTAAACTGACTATCCAATTTGAGAGTCGAAATTTTCCAAACTTTTTACCCAAAGTTTAAAAATTTATAACTTATAATTTACACATATAATTCCTAAGTTCTAATACTTGATTGAAAGCTCTATAAGTCTACTTTAAGGGAAAAATAATCACACTAACAAGTTACCAAAATAACCTTGTGAAATTTGCCTATCTATCTACTATCAGAAATCTGGAACATAGAGTGTTCCCAATTTTTTTTACCAAACCTCCAAAAATCATAACTTTTGCTTTATATGTCTAATTGACATGTTCTAGAACTCATTTTAAAGCTTTGGATGTGTACTATTTTCTTGCCAAATTTAATAAACAATGGTCATGATTTGCCTGATCAAAAGAGTTCCTAACACTGACTAACTGCCTGAAGCTATAGATTTGACACTCTGACTTAAACTCTCAAGAACACCACCTTTTGATCCTAAATCGAGCTCTTCTTGATTTTATCATCTAATAAATAGCTTAAACTCTCTAATCTTCAAAAGAACTGAATCAAACCTACTCAAAAACACAATTTCTAACTTCTGCAAAATCATGCATGCAACCCCTTAGTTTCCAGAAATGAAGATCAAGAAGAAAAGTGTGCATGTAGCCTTAAATTTGGACTTTAAACCTCATGAATTTTGGCTCTGTGAACTCCCAGACTCAAGTTTTGTTTCAGTAACATACTTTCAGAACTGGAAAGCCTAAAAACTTACCCCAAAACCTACATGTAAGACTCCCTTTTAAACCTTTATGGTGATTGAAACCTTTTTCCAAAACTCTCTCACTTCTATCCACTCAAACACTCAAAGAACAACTTCAAATCAAACAGAAAAAGCAAGGAATGGCTGTAAGAGACTCACCTACACAAGATTCTGGTCTTGCATATGATGATCGGGCTCTTCTTCTTCCTCTTCTCCTTCGAGATTCTCAGCTTTCGACTCTCACTCTCATCCGACTTCTCTCTCTTTCTCTCTTCTCTGGCCGTATAGTTAACTGAATGGAGAGGTAAGGTGTTAAGAGTTTTGTGGGTGTGTTAGGTCGGGTATTGAGTTGTCCGAATTGAGAGAAAAAGAGCTGAGGTGTTGGTGAGTTAAAGTGGATGAGAGTATGTGTGTCTTAAGGTGTGAGTGCCTTGTGTGAGTGTGAATGTATTAGTTTTTATCTTATTAATCTCACAAACAAGGCTCTAAATTTCCTACTTTGTCTAATTTAAAATTCTTTAAATTTCTTAGTTCCATAATTTGGCTTACCTGTAACCCAATTCCGATTTTCGGGTCTGAATAATAATTTTTCCTCATTTTTCTAATAAGGTATTGGCTCATCCTATATTTTCCATAAATTAATCCTTAATACTTTTTAAGGATTTTCTTCCTTAATTAACTTCTTAAAACCTTAAAATAATTTTTCAGAAATTATAACATCTAACTATTTTTCCTCGAATTTTCGGGAAAATAGACCTTTAAATTCAAAAATTAACTTTAAAATTATTCAATTTACTTTTTGGGAAAAATAAGCCTTTTGCTAAATTTTGAGATATTACAGAAAGAGCATCAATAAGGGTAAATTTAAAAAAAATTTGATAAATATGAAAACTATGTGTTATATTTAGGATCAAAATTAACCCCTAAATATATCTTATATTAAAGACAGGAGGGACGCAGGGAGCATCACAAACTATTTGTTCCATGATTTTTCAGTTTATGTAACAAAGAATAATTATTTGTCAAGATAGGTAGAAAGGGACAAGGACAAGACTTTTCTTCCACTTTTGGTCGTATACAGGAACAAAATAAACTAGGCCTGTGAGTTATTTTGTACATATATTACATTTCTTGCTTTATAAACAATGAGCAAGTGCTACCCGTGCAAGAACTTATTAACACAACATGACAAACATAATTTAGGAATAAGCATCCATTCACACTTACAAACAAAATTCAATACAAACAGTAAGCATGCACAATGTTAATAAACTTAAATGCAAAATGTTTGAAGATAGGTTAGAACATGTGCAAAAGGCTACACAACTATATTGACAATCCAAAAAACCTCTTTGTATACGACATTTTTTGTTGTCCCTTTCCCTCCACATTCATTTTCTTCCAAAATGATCTTCAAATCGTCCATGCTCTCCACTCTAGACAATGTAACATAAAGTTGGCCATGTGTGAAAATAGGTTTTGAGAGATATAATCCCACATGACGTAACGATTGGCCTTGACTTTTGTTTATAGTCATGGCAAATGATACTGAGATTGGGAATTGTCTCTGTTGCATACGAAATGGCCGTCTTGACTCCGAAGGATTCATATCCATTCTATGTATGAGCACCTTTTGATTTGGTCTTGGTCCATTAAAAGTAATTGCTTTAATTAATTTCTTCCTAATAAAAGAGACTCAAAGATGGGTTCCATTGCATAAACTGGATGCTTGATCAATATTCCTAAGAAACATAATTGGGGCATCGACTTTTAGCACAAGTCTGTGTGGTGGCAATCCTGATGAGCTTATTGTGTTGAGGAATTATGTCGTGTACAGGTTGTCATAACTGTTAGAGTCTTCAGTTGACTTGCACGTAGTATCACAACTAAAGAACTCGAATTCTTCACCTAGAAGCATGGAACATATATGTTCATTGATTTTGTTAACCATCTCAATGGTCGGTGCTAGAATAGCCCTGTCATTGAAGACTCATTCACTATCAAGTTTTCCATAATGTTAGTATATGTCGCTTGGACAATTGCATTTACAGCATGGTGGAGTTTAGAATGAGGACTTCCTTTGGAATGTCAATGTCAGCAACTACATCAATAGCTTCCCCTAATTTCCTATAACCAACATCCTTGTCATCAAGGTTGAGGATCTCAGATGTATATTTGAATGAGTAGGAGTAAAGTGGAAGTTATGCGTCTTCTTTATTGATAGATATATATAGGGTGAAAAGTTTAAAAGGATGAACCATAGCTTTATACTTGTAAGAGTTGGAAGAGACAATAAAGTTAGAAAATTCGTAATTATTTTCCTCCGTGATTTAATTAGAGAATTTGGTGTGCATCCCTTTGTTGAGGACACTAGCTTGAATCTTATTTCCCTGTAATGAATAATAAGAGAGGGTGAGTAGTAATATAAGTAGATCAATTGCTTCATATAGGGAAGAAAAGAATTTCTATAATAGAGGGGTAAGAACATACCTCAACATTAACCAAAAGCAAAGATACACAGAATAACTCTAATTGTACAACCTTTTGGTAAATATTCCACTTCCTCAAAACTCTAACCATAATGGTCTACATGTCTGATCCATCTTGCAAGTCTTTAAGCAAAGTGTGGGACATTGTTGGACTACAAATGAAGACGGTGATATGTGTGGAGAAAGTTTGGTATGACAGGAACTGGTGTAGGAGGAAATTATAGGTAGAGTTAGAGTAAACTGAGTGGCGAGGGAGGGAGGTCAAGTGCTTAGTTGGCGCTAGCACAATGTCTGAAAAGAAGAAGGTGATAATAATTTAACCACATGTAATAACAATAAATGAGGTCCAAGAGTGAAGGTTGAAATGATAATACAAATGTTAATGAGCATCGAAAAAGGACACAGGTTACCTTCATGAGCTGTGTAGGGACATACAACAATAGGCGTACCATGTGCTGATAGGCTAAATAGCATGGTAAAAAGAAAAAGAATCACAAACGTAGTCAAATTTCATGTTTGTAGGACCTGCAGCTATATGGCCTAAAAAAGTAGCATTTGTATGTATGTGAAAAAAATATTTAAGCATAACATAAGGAAAAAACTCTATTGCATACTACATTTAATTGATCTTGATAGAGATGGATCATCAACCCTTTTATGCAGATAATTGATGCCACGTTAGAGATCTTGGACAAAAGGAAAGGCTGAAACTTTGGTGTTTAAGGAATCTTTGATCTTTTATACCCATCCTATTGCCAAGTTTGAAATAATATGCTTGCGAGTGAACCTAGATATAATACTCTCAAGATTTCCATATATTTCTGAGAGAATCTAAAAAATAATATGCCTGGACAGTGACTACCCTTAAAGATGAAGGTATGCAGCAAGGAAGGCACACCTTTTCCATACCCAATGCAAAGAAAGGATATTAACCATATGATAGAAGCAAAAACCCACATGTCCCACTATTTTTTGACAATCTGTATACAATTTAGATAAAGTGAAGGTAGGAGTTAGCATGATTAGGGAGAAAGGGAGGAGACCTCCCAAGTGTATCATGATGCAGGGAGATGTTGCTGAAAAAACTCTTTTAGACAAGTTAAAAAATCATGCGTTTAACAAGAAGAAACAACAGGAAACAAAAGAACATATACCCATCCACTGTGGTATGCATACTGGGATCACAAACCATAGATGCAAAGAAGCAAAAACGCAAAACAAAAGAAAAAGATTTGGAAGTTGAACTTCTCAATCTTTTAAAAAAAATGAAAGCAAGCTGTGAACGAAGAATCGCTGAGGTCATCATAATGACTTTAGAGGTAAAAGGCCAGAGGCAGATAATATTTCATTGTATGGATTCAGATAGAGTAATAGGGAAACGCCTGGTTATCTGTGAAAGGTAAGGAAAATCAATGTTAGTGGTCAACAAAATGACGAGACAGCTAAATGACAACACACAGTTACTATTCCAGTGTAAATTACCAAAAAGCAGAAGTACAAAGTTTGTCCAACATTTTCTCACCAAGTCACAATCTTCTTTTCATTCTAACATTGTAAATTCATGATTTGAGGGAATTTATAAAATATCTAGTGGCATAAAAGAAGGGAATGATTACCATCATAATGGTTAATGGTTGGTGATCACAAATAAAACCGGCATTATCAAACATTTCAAAATTAAAAAACTAATTGGAACTCGATATAATATGGGATAAACTAAAAATCAAACAATGTAAATCAAAGACTATGCCAATAATCTATAGTATCATCTCACACTTTCCAAATGTTAACCTACACACTATACCAACCGTATCTTGATATCAAGAAATGAAAACTACATAATTTGCTTTTCTTTTTTACACAGTTTATAGATTCTAATAGTTGTGTTGTAGTATGTGGCAGTATAATGGGCAACATAATTGTAGATGTTGTTTTGAATTAGTATAAGTTGGCACGTTCCTTAATAGAACTTCATGTAATATGGAATAAATGAAAACAAAAGGGAAGTCCCCAGACACCTAATTTGGACAATTTTGGCCTAATCAAAATATCCCATATGCCTTTAAATACTGGTTTACTTGTTGTTACTCATGCTCCCTGTTGTTAAGTAGGATTATAGGGCAAACCCTTGCTGAAAAAAAGATCAGCATCGTTCATATTGTCGGTAGTAATGAATGAAAAAAAGATGATTAACATTTTGAGGGACCTTTTTTAATGATACGAAAAATTAATCCTAATTCTCATCACATGACCATTAATATTAAATTTTGTGTTGTATAAGCAAAACACAAAAATCAAAAATTAAAAATTGGAAGGATAAGTCAGACGTTAAATTGTAAAAAACACTGTCATATAAACCACAACTAATAAGACCAAGAGTTTTATTGTATTGCTTTGATATTCACAATGTTTCCTTGAACAGATAACTTTTAACATTGTCATGTCCAAACATGTTTATTGAGCAGTGTGCATGGCAGATTCCATATAGTCAATGTTAGCTTTACAAAAAACCACTAAAATTAAGAGCATGTGTTCTAGTTTTATTTTCCTATAGACATGCAGTTTCCATTACTCTTTAACATAGTACTAAAATATATTACTATATTTATTTATTCTTAAAATAAAAGTTATAAATGATGTTAATAATTCCAACCCCATATAACATGAATTGCAGGCAACACAAATTGTTGGGGTCAGATATAAATGGGATTATACACATTATGGGAATTAGTATAAATTGCATAAAGTTCATGGTCTAAAGATGGGCCTGATAAGTTTTTGGATATAAGAAATTAGAGTAGATAGTAGAGAATATGGTGGTCTTAGTATTGCAAGTCTAAACTTGGAAAAAAAAAAAAAATACATAACAATGGCAATCCATTAAATAGTAGCATCGTTTTACAGTTTCTCTGGATGAAAATATTGTGTACTTCCCAACCAAGGTTTACAAACATGTCATTGTGAGTACTAGGGGTGTTCATGAAGCCCACCGCCCAATGCGCCCACCCCGGCACAAAAAAAAATCGCCCTGCCCAACCCAAAAAAAAGCAGCCCGAAAAAATTTAGGCACAATCGGGCTGGGCATTTTAGTGGGCGGGACCGGGCATCGAGCAGGGTATGCCGTCCTGCCCATTTGGCCCTGCCCAGTAGGTATATAATTATATATATTAAAATATTTTATATAAATATTTTTTTGTGTAACCGTTTATAACTTTATATATAATTATATTATATTATTGTTTTATTTTATTAGGCTCCTTTGCTCCTCCAATCTCAAACGTCTATTATGCACACGCACGCTGCACGACATTAAGCCATTAACCCTTAACCCTTTCTTTGTTCTGTTTCTCACTCTCTCTGTGACTCTGTGATTGTATTTCATTTTTTTTTTCTGAGCTCTCCATATTGTTTATCGACATTAAAGCTGTTTTTTTCCCACATAAGGTGTGCGTAGGGCATTTTTGGTTGTGAACCTATTTGTGTTCCCTTGAAGAGTGACTTCAAAGTTGGGTTGATAGATGTTGGGCAGGGCAAAGCCCGCCCACACCCAGCCCAAAAATGTCTGGGCTTCACCGGGCAGGGCTGGGCATCGGGCTGCAAAATGCAGCTTGTTGATCCTTCGGGCAAGGGCTTCGCCCTGCTCAGCCCTACCCATGTACACCCCTAGTGAGTACAATGGACCATCCAAAATTAAGGAATCACAGTTAACGCATGCAAGGGCTTCCTTGCCAGTCCTTGAAACTTCATCCACCTTGTATTTGACAGCAAACAAGCTTTCAAATTTGGCTCCACTGATTCATGCATGATCTGATACCTTTTTTTCTTCAAGTTTTATGAACATTGCTTCTTATGTTGTGTTTGTATGTTAGCACGAATTTTAGATTATTATTAATGCTATGGTCATTTTCTTTCCTCTTGCAGATTGAGAATGCCTTGTTTTGATGTCCTTCCCAATTTATTGTGGGAGCAACAATTTGAATATATAGATTTAGGAACTCAAATCGTGGAATTATATTTTGGTTTATTTATTCTATGAGACAGAATAATATGTGGACAAATGAATTTGCTCAAGGATAAGGGGCATATTAGAACCCTTTGTTTATGTTCGACAAAAAAAAAAGAACCCATTATTTATGACATTAATTACATGTGAAAGCAAATAATCTTATGAAAATCATCCTTTGGTAACATTGGAACTTGAGAAATAAATGACCATTTAGTCATAACTACAAAACCCACCTTTAACTGATCTCCTATGTGACTCATCTTGAATAAAAGTACAAAACTCAAATTTGATCCCATAAGCTTGATGAAATCACTAAACATGCATCTCATGCATAACCATCAATGTATTTGACATTTTATGCAGCATTCAAACAAATGTTTGAGACAAAATCAACATTTCTACACTGTACATGCCATGAAAGAAACACATCAAGAATCAGCAATAATGAAACAAAATCAGTATTGAAATTACTATCACAAATCATAACTATTTATTATTCTAAAAATCATAGCTTTTTATAAATAGCAGAGTGTTCAATCTAATTATATATTGTCTATAGTTGGAAGTTTACATGTCCCTATAGCTCAATATAGCATATTCGAGCATTTTGGTCTACAAAAGCAAAAGCAAGTTTGGTGCCAGTGCAATTCTAGGCCACAAAATGATCATTTCAGGAAAAAGAAGCAAAATTATATCCTAGAATTGTAACATAAACTAACATAGAAAGCTGCTATAATAGAAATCCAACAATAAGAGGCATAAAATATTGTGCCTGTGGGGTTTAGACAGGTTTACAATTACCATTGAAAGAGCGAAAGAAATACCTGCTTCTTGTGGCCCGAGTACTCTCTGTTATAGAGATTCTTAAATGGGAGCTTTTCTTCCATCGCCGAACCAACAAATCTGGAACACCTTACGCTTAACAGGAAGATTTTGAAGGATTGAAATTGTTACGGTGCTGTAGAGTAGGGATTCTTTTATTTGTCCATGTCAAAGTATCAAAACCCCTACAAACATAATGTAGAGGAGGTGGAGAATGAAGCCATATAAAGGAAATATACCATCAACGTTATCAGGGAAAAAACGATGAAAGCTACCTCATGTTCTTCTCAGTGAACCCAGAAACTCCATAGCTTGCGATGGAGAAGATGTTCAAATTGGCTTTTCGGTGGATCAAGATACTCCACCTAAAAAGTAGAAAACTATATCTAAATCCAAAAAGTGGAAGAACCTAGAAACCAAAATCGACTGAGCTAGACCCCATTGGAGATTACTTCACCTTCGACTCAGATATCTTCACACCATCTTGCACTTCCAACATTTTATATCACATTCTGATGTTGAGAATGATTTTGAATTTTGAATATGAGATGAGAGGTGCTGGAGAGTGGGACAGAGGGGATTAAGACAACTGAGAAGGAAAGGGCTTTATGGAAGGGAAAAGAGGCATAGGCAGAAGATTTGAATTTGAATAGCAACATTAATGCTCAGTCATCATACTTGATTAGAACGGCTTGCACCAAGCCTCAGATGTGTGGAGATCAGCTTGTGAACAGTGTTTTGTGTCTATAGCCGATGGATAAGCCAAGGGAGGGAGTGGCTTGGTGGAAGAGAATTTGATGTTAAATTGATGATGATTTTTTTTTAATTGATAGAAGAGCCTGGACTGAAATATTCCCCTCGTTCGTTATAAATTTATCACTTACAAAGTAGGTTGTTTTTTCTTTAATTTTTGAAAGGTATTTTTATCTTTTTATTTCACAAATTAATTTCACTCTTTAAATCTACCATACTGGAGTGAAATTTCTGATTTTTTTTTTTTTTGGGGAAATTTCCCCCGAAAAAGTGTCAAGTTGAAGGATGTGAAAGAAATTACTGGTATTGTGATCATGTGATCCAATATTGGGAGTAAACAGTTGGAAGCAACTAACAAATCACCGTCTCTGTCACGGGATCGCCTACTCCATACATATCTGGAAGCTTAAACCTCTTGCTATACCTCCCTTGTTGGTTTCTCCGCCTTCCACCGACTCCAAGCTTGAGCTGAATTACGCGCCAAATTCTGCGAATATGGAGTCCAGTTTTCTTCTGGACACCTTCCCCTTCTTTGCTTCTTCCTCCACCCCTCGAAGTTCCCTCTTCCTCCGATCTTTACCCTCTTTCAACACTCACGCCTCCTCCTCCTCCTCTCATTTTCGGGGGTTTGGCCGCTCCGCTCGACTTTCCGGGCTTCGTCGAATGCCAGTGGCCGCCGGTCACTCCGTCGTGGTTAATTCGGTGCCAGTATGTCTTCCTGCTCTGCTCGTATCTTCAAATAGGTTCATTTCTTTAATTTGTATATCTTCGAATCCACCAAAGTTTTCCCCCTTTTGCTTTGACTATACCTTTTTTTAATGACTTCAATTGTTATTAATTAATTGATTGATTGAATATGCTTTTTGGCTGCATATGGGAACCGATTCATACTTTAGAGCATGAAATAGTGTTACTGGGTTTCTGAGTATATGCAGGTGAATTTTAGCACCAGCTCTGTTGATTTGTGCTTGTCGCGATGCATTTCATGACGAGCTTAAATACGAAACTGTATCTGCGGCTTTTAACGCATGCTTAGATGAGCACTTTCTTAAAACCGATGTTATGATTGTTTAACTTTAATTATGGCGCAGTCCTTTCAATTGAAGAAATCTGTCTTGCTTTGTCAAGAGTTCTAGATGTAAAGGTTTGAACCCGTCTGAGGTAAATGATTGGGTTACATGGTACCCTCAATCTAAGAACTTTGATAGTTATACTTCAGAAGCGCCTTTTTTTATGCTGCAGTTGATCAGCTTTATTTATCTAATTATCTTCTAGTCGGATGCTTCAATTTGAGGAGTGACAGAGAACAAGGTCAATAATGGCATTTTCTTCTGGCAGTTCCGTGTAGAAAGAGGCCCTTCCTCTTGGGAATGGGGGGGGCCATTGCAAATTAAGCCTTTTCTATTTATACAATATTTTCACTGGATTGCTACAGTTTCAATCTGAATTCTTAATATATATGCAATGTATTACCTTAATTTTAATCCGGAAAGCTTTTCTGGCAACAAATGCAGCCAAGAAGCGGGGTTTACACTGTTGGTGAATTTATGACAAGGAAAGAGGATTTGCATGTAGTAAAGCTTACAACATCTGTGGATGAAGGTATATTCTCCACTTGAGTTTGTGAAATGTCTACTTACACGTTATCATTTTTCTTGGGCTTATATTTAAACACAACTTTTCCCTGGCCCCAATTTTGTGACAGCTCTTGAAGCACTTGTAGAACACAGAATAACTGGTTTTCCTGTGGTTGATGATGACTGGAAATTAGTGAGTTGCCCACGGCTATTTTGTTGGATCATTCTATATTTACTTTTAGATTGATGTCTCTACTATTTGGCGGCTTTCTATGTTCCCTTTTTGTCTCAAATTTTAGAAGCACCCTTATCTACCCAAAGGTCAAATAATTGGGGAGGGATTATACGCACATCAATAATTAAAGTACAATATATAATTTTGTGAACTAATTAAATTTCATTTTTCTCTCTGAACACTCTTTATCCTCACAATTTAATTCCATTTCTCTTGATTACCTCATTACTTCTGAACCATAACTACTCTAATTATACCTGGCCAAAAAATTGCCCACTTGTTATAAGCCTTTGGATATTTTGTACTCCGGATTTTGAGACATTTATTCTTATTTTAGTTTATTGTAATTGCTGGTCTCCCTGGAGTTTAGTTGAGAGGCTATTTCATTTTTTTAATAATAAATGAGAAGACTCTTTTTGAATTATTCTCAGCTCTTTACCATGCTGTTATTGTGTGCATTTGACATGACAATTATGAGTTGCACTGAGCAGATGAAATAGTAAACAGTTCAGCTTTAGGAACATAACTTAGTGGCTATTAAATGTTCTAACAAAACTGAACCTGATGAATTAATTACCGACAACTAATAATGAAATGCTTTAAGTTTCTGCCATTTTAAGTTTTCATGCGCAAAGTCTTGTGATTGGTTCATCAAAATATTGCAGGATGGATCATATGATGGAATAATTTCTGAAGGTTCTTTAATATCGTGTAGGTTGGTGTTGTTTCAGATTATGACTTGTTAGCATTAGACTCAATATCAGGTAAATTGATTTTTGGCATACATTATCTGCTCCTACTTTCTTTGTTGAAACTGGAAAGTATACTTTTCTCATTAAAACATTGAAGAGTAATTTTAAGAGTGAGGAAATTTTCAAACATTTCGTAGTATTATAACTCAAGCAATGTGCAATGTTCATTTTCAGGTCACCCACAGACTAATAATAATGATATGTTTCCAGAAGTTGACAGCACTTGGAAAGTAAGTAGAAACATCTCTTGCGGTTAATTTTTCTTAAGTTTCTTGTTTATATGGTCTTAACTATTATAAAACTCCTGTTTAGGGAAACCAGAGTTTATGCTGGCATTATTAGAGATAACTAGGTTGAGCGAGTACATGTTTCATTACTGAGTGTCTGATCAGTTATCCATATCATGCCAAGCTGGCTACTAGATCTCATAACCAAAGGATGTCTGATACTGGTTGTTGGCCTGAACTGGGAAAAAAAAATTTCGCCCACTCACAGCATATTACTATAATTGGGCATCCTATAATTGCCTCCTCAACAATCTCAGATGGGAAATATTGCACTGTTCAACACCTTCCCATGACAATTAGAATGAAATAAATGGACAGTTTCTGATGAAGTATGTGATTGTTATGTCTGAACCTGACCATATTATTTTATTTCAATGATGCATATAATCTTTTTGCGTTTTTTTTTTCACCTCAGCCATGGCCTGGATTCTTATGAATATGTTCCCTTTCAATGATAAAATTTTGAAAGGAAAACAACAAACAGTTCAGCTGACCCTCTTAATGTTGTGAGTTATAATCCGTTGTGGTTAAAGACCATCCCTTGACATGCCTTGTATGAAATTTATCAGAAGCAATGTCATCCCAATCCTATACAAGAAGGGTAGAAACGGAAAGAAAAACATTCGCGGAATGTATTCCTTTGCATATAAAATTTTGATTTTCTAACTAACTAGTTGGTTGATTGGTTCAGTGATTGTCGAATAAAAGCTGGCTTTGTAAAGATTAATTGGATTGCTGACTTCTTTAGTAGACATTGTCATAGGAAAGTTAATTTTTAATTTCCTGATGACCTGCAGACTTTCAACGAAGTTCAGAAATTGGTGAGTAAGAACAAGGGGAAATTGGTCGGTGAATTAATGACCCCTGCCCCTATGGTGGTTCGGGAAACGACCAATCTTGAGGATGCTGCTAGGTGCTTATATGTCTATTTCATTCTCCCTTTTCGTTGGACTTCCCTATTTCACCTCATAGAAAAGGATGAAAACTTTCCAATATGGTTGTTATCAGGTTATTGCTGGAGACAAAATTTCGTCGTCTCCCTGTTGTAGATGCTGATGGAAAGCTGGTAAGAGATTCGTGTCCTTCCATTGTCCAATTTTGTGTATATGTTTGCTTCTTTGACTTTGGGTTTCTAAGGCACTGTTAATGATCTGAAAGGTCGGGCTGATCACGAGAGGAAATGTTGTCGGAGCTGCGCTTCAAATTAAACGAGACAACGAAAATAAAGCATAATAGAATTTGGAATCCAGTTAGGGGCGAGCACATTCCCTTTGTGGCCGCACAAGATAGCTATGATTAGAATAAAAATTTTGGTATTTGCAATGTATATTTTATATATATATCATAGTATATCATTGTTTTGCTGTCACACGCCTGAATTGGCTGTGATTATGACAACGTTCGCTGCCTGAAGTGAAATGTCTGTTACCCTTCCCGCCAGGAGCCATGTATTTTCTGATTAGAATCTCAGGTAGAACGATTGCTGAAAATGATGGGTGAATTTTCAAGGTATTATATCATTTTCAAAAGCTCTTTGGGACCAACCATATTGCCCTTATCTTATTTCTTACACCGGCCTCTCCCTCCCCCCCTCTCTCTCTGTGTTTCTAAGGCTATATGGGCCTTAACAAGTTTCATTTCCCGCCCTTTTTTCTTTTCAATAAACAAAATTACAAGCAGAGATTGAGGACTCAAGTGACCGTGCTTGCTTTTTTACTTGGATATATTGATTGTACCTGAGGGTGAGCTTTTGAACAACAGGAAATTTGACGTCATGTCACTTGAAAGTTATAGGTTTAAATTCTGAAATAAACATTTGCGTTTGTATGGTAGGACTCCATCTAATGGGAGTTTTGTGTGTTGGACTGCACCTTTTATAGTAATTGTACCCATGAAAAGAGGAGAGGTTATTAATTGAGGTCTTTTTTCCACTCCCCAAGCTTCTTGACATGCTTTCAGTTGGGAGACAAGAAAAATAAGCTCAACATGGGCTATTAGAATATATATTATATATATACACGTGGCATTTTGCAAGGGTGAACAAAGAATTACAGGCTCCCCCCACCATTTTAACGTTCTGATTGGTTTTGTCTTGCTCCGCATATCTTTGTTTTATGCATTGAGCCCCGCTTTTGGCAGATTCAGTCACTTGTGATTATATACAACTTCGGCGTGAGAGGCTAGCTGTTGATAAATTAATTAATCGCACACTAACTTCTAATCCTATGTTATTTCCCTATCTGCTGCCCCATCCAAATTAGTGGAATAAAAAATCACAATTTCGCCGCTAATTATGGAGTAATCTTCATACAGAAACTTTAAAATCTCGTAGATCCAAGTGAGGACCCGAAATATGGGATCCAGCTCAGACTGAAATGGGTTAACTCAGGAGCTGTAATTTCGTCCATTTAACATGGGGGGATCTTTTCCTTGACCGACATGATTTGGACTTGCTATATGCAAAATGTTGGCTAAGAAGTACTCCCTCCCTCCTGTCATATTTGCACAGTTGGCATTTATCTTAAATATAAATATAAGTTATATTTTTTATATTTATAAATATTTTTTTAATTTATCTCTCTTAATACTCTCTCAACAATAATTAAGAAGGAAATTGAAGGAAAGAATTAAGAAATATGATTATGGTGTACACATCATATTAACTAACTTCTTTAATCTAATCAAATTGGATAAGTATATATTATATTAAGACTATGAGAAAGTAATATTAATCAGAGCAAATTAGGACAAAAAACAAGATTAAGAGGCCCCGTGATGGGTGGTTATCAGGGATCACAAAATTGGTTCCCACTGGTCCCTTAGCTATAATACCCTACCCATAATCAGCAGACTACAGAGACAGCAAAATACCTAACTCTGAATCTTATCGCTTTTTGAGTACCTATTTCTCTTTGGTGGGTACCGTTCCCCCCTCCTCACTTCCCTTGTAGCCTCAGCACCCTTCCCCACACCTGTCCCCTCCTCCTCTCTCATTCTTTATTTCCATAGGCCCAACTTACCCTTATTATTATTACCACTCTTTTCATTTTGTGAAAATAACGACAAGTCGACAATATTAGTTAGGAGTGGGCAGCCTCATTAGTTAAGAGGGTGAGGCAAGTTTTTAGTCCGAGTAACATTTATCTCTCCTCAAATACCGTAAAACCGTGTACATTTATATCTTCCCATTCTCCATCAGATGAAAACCTCTAAGCAAGCAATTAAAAACATGTTTGGGATTATGATTGAGGATCTCAAAAAGAGAACGCTTATTTTATATACTTATTTTATATACTATATATTATGATTAAAAAACTATTTTTAAAAACTTCCCATCACTATTCTAAACAACCATTAAATAAATATCTACATGGATGGACTAGGAAGAAAGAAATAATAAGGAGGGCTGAGGAGTTAAAACAGACTGATTTAACTAAATAATTTACATTTAACATCTTTCTTTTTAACAACGCCAAAATTTCTTCTGTAAAATCTAAATAGGAAAATACTTCGGGCGAGAGGGGCGGGCGGGAACAAAGGAAGAAGATACAGTAGTAGTACAGTATTCCTCAGGAAGGCTTCATCAACATCACTTTGCTTCAGCCGCCGCGCAACCTCCGTGGCGCATGTTAGTCGCCACCCACCCTCTCAGTTGCACTCCGGATTCTCCGGTTCCGGTACCTTGTTCAGGTCAACCACGCTCGCTCCGGCGCCGCGAGTCATGACCTCCGATGCGTCCGCCGACGCGTGGTGGTGGTGGTGGTGAGCCGAGTGAAGGGCATCCACCCTAGCGCCGACTTCGATGGCTTTCTTGCGAATCGAAGCCGCTGACAAGTCACCGTCGGGGGCCAAGCAGGCTTCTCTGGGGAGGAGGTCCGGGAAATTAAGGCGAGCGGAAGGTCCTCTGAGATAGAAAACGGCGGTATCGTAGGCTCTGGCGGCGGCGACGGGTGTAGAATAGGATCCGAGCCAAATCCGAGAACGCTTATTGGGTTCTCTGATTTCAGCGACCCACTTGCCCCACTTCCTCATCCTAATCCCTTTGTACCTTCTCTCTCCTTCGACCCCTCTCTTCTTGGCGCCTAAAGCCGCTTGTTGAGCTTCCATTCTCTGCAAAAAGGAAAACAAAAAATCGGAAGAATCAGAGAGAAAGGAGGTGGATGTTGTTGTTCATGAGAAATGGGAAAAGGTCGGAGTGGGAGACGGAGACGGAGGTGGAGGTGGGGAAGGCTTTTTGGAGAGAAGCTCGTGCGACTCGGCCACTAAGCTTTTGTCATGTGGGTGTAAACCTCCACGTCGGTTTTCTTTCAGGCCCATTCTCTTTTATACATCATTTTTCATTATTATATTTTTATATTAACCGAATTCACCGACAACCACATCACCATCTCTCTCTCTTCATTCATTAATTAATTCATCATTCATTTCAAATTTCTTTTCCTTTTTATTTAATTAATATACACCTAGTAGTGAGACATTCGAACGTACAAGGAAAAGGGCTTTGGGGTCATCGGAACGAGTTCTTGATTTTTTCCTCTAAGCATACACATATTTATATTAGAGGAAATAATTTTATTCCAGACATTATCGAATAATTTTAGTTTATATGAATGTAGAAAATATATTTTTTGAGCCTCAGAATGCTCATCATTTCCTACAAATTATACACCCGCTATGATGTAAACATTTTGGTGAATCATAAATTTATAAAGCAAAAGTACATATTTCATTCTTAATTTTATACGCGGGATAAGTTTGGTCTTTTTAATTTTATAAATTATTTTTTTAGCCCTATGACCATATAACATAATTAGTCTCGAAGTGAAATGATAATTTTTTGGCCAAATTTTATTTTTATTTTAAAAAAATGAAATTTAGTACATTAGTATTTTAAAAAAATATTTTGCTAATATTTAAAATTTAAATGCTAGCATTTTTTATTAATAGCATTAAAGTTAGTGGTATGAAAATATACTTTGCAATATTAAGGGATTAAAATAAAATATTTTGTGAAATTAAACGATTGCGTGACACTAGAGGAAACCTTGCTACTTTTATATTAATTTTGTTTGGTGGCTTAAATCTTTCTCCTTGTCTCCGTTTGCTTGAGCTCTCCGGGTAAAAGTTTGAGAAAGGACGACATGTTTATGTTTATTTAAATAAATCACGATTAATTATTCTGATGAGACAATTTGATTGTTGGATTTTTTTTTTTTTGCAACACTTTGATTGCAGGATACAACGAACTGTTCGTTGCTTTTAAAAATTGTATAATTAAAAATTTAATGGCTTTAAAGTTTAAAAATTGATGTACTTGTAAGTGACTGCGAGAATTGTAAGATAAATCAAACTATTTGGCAAAATAAAAATTTGACACAACCCATTTAGATTTAATATTGTTTTTATTTAAAAACTCAATTCATTTGTTTAAATCCGATGTATATATATTGTAAAAAATTACCTTTTTTTTGTGACATGTAAAAACTTATTTTGATATATACTCTTTACTGGCGGTGAAGTAATATAATTTTTTAAAATACAGCTTTCTAGATTATAAGGGATTATGATTATATATTTGAAATAATAATTAAAATGACTACAATAATTATACCGTCTAATATAACAGTACAATTTTATCTACAAAAACAAGAAAAAATTCAGATGATATGGTAGTAGCTCTAATCACTTATCCGAGAGTTGAAAGTTAGAATCCCAATTCTTCTTCTTCATTTTTTTTGGTAGAATATATTCCTAATTATTATTTATGTGGCAAGCTAGTTGGGAGGAATTCAGTATTTGTTGAATTCTTTAATCAGTTTCGATACTTCTTAAAAAAAATTAAAATAAAAGCATATAAAAGGATTCAATGAGAACCATGTGTTTGTTTAAAAAATATATTGCAAGTCCATTGATCAAATTTCAATATACATTAATGTTATCGAATCTATAAATAACGATAGAGATGTGTGTATATATCTAATCAACATACATTAATATTGCAAGTCCCTTTCAGATTATGGCATTTCAGAGCATCAAGTTGAGTGAAGTTAGATGCTTCCCCTTTTTCGTCCTTAGGAACGTACGTTGTTTATTTGATGATGTTTTTGTGGGCAAATGGTCAATACCATTAGATTTTAGATTTTTCCTTTTTTTTTTTTAAATAAAATGGAGACATCATGTCTCACTCCGATGGAAACGTGAACTCCAAGTTGCAATCGAGAAATATTTCATATAATACAAAATCAATTATCTCCCCAAAATGCATTAGTTTTTAGTAGATTTGGTGTTGAATATAAAAAACGTTTTTGAGAGATTTAATCCCTTGTTGAACCTAATAATACTTAGTTCTAACTCAATGGTATGGTCATGTAAAAAAGTCAATAATCTTTGTTATAAGAATACTAGTATAAATATTGTTAATTATAATTTTTTTTTTGCCAAGTTAATTATAGTTATTTAACATATAATAAGATCAATATTAACATAAAATACTCCGTTTGTATTGTTCATGATACCATAATAAGGAGAATCATATTATATAAAATACTCCATCCGTTTTGGTTCATAAGATAATTTCTAATGTGGTTTCATGTTTGATGATATAAGATATTTTGGAAAGAAATTAATGATTTATTAATCACATTGTCCAAAAATACTCTTTAATTTATTAATGGAGTGTGAGTTGATTAGATGTTACTACTAAATGAAAGTCACCAAAGACATTGTCAACTAATGGCATGAAAGAGTTTCAATATGTTGGAGGTCATGTATTTGATCTGATCACTTATAACCTTAGGTTATTGATATCTGTCCTTACATTTAATTTTTAATATAAGAGTTATTTAACTAATTTAGGTAGATTAAGAAAATGAGATAAGTTAGTTAATTATAATAATATTATATGATCTATGTGTAACATTAGATCACATATCAATATTAATTTATAAGTTAGGTAACTAGTTTAAGTAAACATGATAAAGATAAAAGATAAAGTAGATTGTAGGCAAAGAGAGAGATGTAAATGTTTAATATAGAGTATATATTCGTCAATTAGAACTCCCACGCAAGACTTCTTTTTATTTAAAAATTGGTTGAAAGAAGTTTGGGTTCAGTTATATATATAAAGATCAGAGTTTTCAAATGGTAAGCAAGATTATAAGGTTGATCACTCTCATTTGAAGGAAAAGAAATTTGACAATTCATCACCGAAAAATCATTTTTTTCCAAAGCTATAATTCAGAAAGTCAAACATTCAATTTATTGCACCAAATTATGTTTGTCTGACATTATCAATGAAAATGCAAATGCCTCCTCCTGTATGTATAAATTTCTTCTACCCTTTGCATTTGCATCATTATTATGGGCTTATTTATTCTTACAGGTCCACTTTAAGGGTTTGTTTGGCTTGAGGGGAGGGGAGGAAAAGTAGGTGGAGGAAAAAAAATTTTGAGTTGAATTTAAAAAAATTAGAAAGGTGGGGTTAAAATTTTTTAATTAATTTTTCTTACTCTTTTATCTTATATATTCTTTTTATTAAAATTTTATTACCCCACTTTTTCAATCTTTTAAAATTTAACTCATAAAAATTTTCTCTCCCCTCCCCTCCCGTCCAAATCCCTCCCACCAAACAGACCCTAAAATAATTTTTATGCAGAAATAATCATAGAATTTTAGATAATGTTTTTTATCCAACTGTGCTTCAAAACATTTCTCTTATGATATTTAAATTTAAAATTGGTTGAGGAAAGATCATAACCTTCGCTCTTAGTTGATTGTGTTGACAAATATTTCCTTCGCATTCCTGCTAATGCCTCTAGGATAACTAGTAGCACTTGGAAGAAAATAATTTTTCACTTGTTTGTGCTTTTAATTTCCAGGGTGTTTAAGTACTTTCTTATTCGGGATTTCACTCTTGTACTACCCGGTCCTAAATATAAGACAGAGTTGATTTTTTTGGAGAGATTAAGGAAACTAAATAAATTCCTTAATCATATCATATGTTGTGTATTATTAGATTATATATTAGCTTATTAGTTAAACTAATTAGTTTGGAGAAAAAAATAAAAATAAAAATACTTGAAAGTAATGTAATTAGCTTCCTTAATTTCTCCAAAAAAATCAACTTTACTTTATACTTAGGAGAAGACGGAATAATTTTTTTAGAAAATCTGACTATATGTAATAAATAACATGTACTCTACGTATTAATGAATACTATCATTTTTTCTTGTTTAAAAAAATATATATTCAATTCAAGAATTAATTACTATTATTATTATTATTATTATCTTAAAATCTGAAAAGTGATTTTGTGGTGAGGAGGAGCTAGGGTGGGCGCCGTTGGTGACCGAGTGCAGCGGGAAAACAAGCTTTTGGGCGCAAAACTTACTTTTAATTTTTTAAAAAGAAAATATTAAAAATTCTGTAATTTAAATAATTGAGTGGTGACGGCAGAGGGGTAGGTCGGTGGGTAGATACCCATTATGATATGACTTTCCCGCCACGCAATATCGATGGGTTTTGATGGGTAAATTTGTCCTCTCGCCAGGGATATTCTCGACATAAAATTTTTTGTTATGGCCCACTTAGAAATTTACTCAAGTTGGGACGTCTCACTAATAATTTCAAGAGGCGATAATCCCATTATTTTTCTATTCAAGCTCTAATAATTAACAATTAAACTCTAATCAAGCTTACATCAAACGTGCTTAGTAAATCCCATGACTCGTACAATTAATAATAAAGAGATTTGGCCGGGAAAAAAAACAATAAGAGAATCTTTGTGTGTGATTCCATGATACATACGTCTCTCCGATCCCATAATTGTTCATTTTTAATTTATTTATGTTTTTGTTTGGAATAATTTATTTTTGGGTAATAAGTATTTATAATTCGTGATTCACAATATACATAATAAATATATGAGATGAGTTTTGTTTCGGCTTGCGTAATAAAGACTTATTCTCTAAAATGAAATCCATCCACTGCGTTCCCAACAGATCATGGTACATTCCTTACAGCAAAATTAATTAACAATTTCCTGTCCTTTTTTCTCTATCAAAAATTTTGAAAATTTATTCTATACGGGAAGAAATATCGACACTCAAAATAATACATTTACATATAAATTAGTAACAAATAAAGTTCAATAATAAAATTTTAAAGTTTAAACACCTGCCTTTATTTATTTGTTTTTTTTTATAAGAAGACACTTGCCTTTGTAAGATATAGATCACATTCTTATCAACTAAATATACTTTGGTGGCTAAAAGTAGCTTTTGAGCATAAACGGATATAGTATTAGCACATGCAACTTGTTCACGCCATTATGATGATTAAGGTATACCTCTTTAGTTCTATTTATTAGGTAATTTTAATATGTTTTATTGAGATTAATAAAAATCTTAAACTACATTAATTTTGACATAAAATTAAATATATTCTAAATTTTATCTATATTTAAGATGAAAGACAGCGTGAGAATGAGAAATTCAAAAAAATAAATTACGGGTAGAATTAGACATTCATTGTAATAAATTTAATTATATAAGTTGTATTAATGAAAAAAAAATACTCTCTCTACCCTATAAAAGGGATCAGAAAAGTAATTAACAAGGACAACCAAAATGTATCTTGACCTTGAATATCAAAAAAAAAAAAAAACAAGGTCTCTTGACCTCTCACATCATTAATTCCCTATAAAACACGCAATGAACATGTGGGACTTTCTTTCTAATTGCTAAATGTAAACATTTTTAAATCCTTGATAAAATAAAAATGATTGAAACACGACACTAGCAAAATTTAAACTAAAACTAATTAATAATAATGAAACTGCCCAAATTTTACTTTTGGGGGTGAAACTGCTTAGCTGTTTTTTTTTAAAAAGGCAAAGTGATGGGATCAAACTAGAGCTAATTAAGCGAATGTTTTTAATTGGAAAATTTTGTAAGATTTTAGTAGGGAGACATTGGGACACTAGGCTACGTTTTAAGCCTGGTTTGATTGTAATTGCATCACGTTAACAAGTTTGATTGTACTATCGTAACCAATTTAAAAATAAATCATGATATCAACGATTTTTTAATTGTACCGTGTTACAAGTTTTATTATATAATAATATATAAATATGAGATATTAATTACAATTTTCATATGACATGAACTTCAAGGTATAGTTAAGAATTTATATCTTTTAAAATGAAAAACGATCATAAGAAATTTTTAATATATTAACCAATTAGCCCAGCAGCGTCTAAACTTGACTTAAAAGTGTGTATATATCAGACAACTGTACAAGTCCTGTATATAAATTGCTTTTAACCAAGGTTCATGGATCTAGATCGGGTATTGAGCTGGTCGGGGTACTAGGTTAAGGCTCAATAAGTCAGATCAAGGTTTAAACCGGAGCTAGTGTGTGTTTGGTAAATCTCCAAACCATGGTTTGCGAAACCCGAGACAAAACTCCTCTCACACACTTACCTCGTAAGTCGTAAAAGCTATTAAAAAAAGCTAATCCAAACCCAGGGTCAAACTGGTGAAAAACTGAAGTTTCAGACTTATTAATATGAAATCTTAAAGAATTTAAAGAAAAAAAAAACAATGAACCAGACTGAATACCGGACCGGTTTAGTGGCCAGTTTACTGATTTCCGGGATGGACTGGTCGGTCTGGTTCGGATTCCAGAACATTGCTTTTAACTAACTCATCAAAACTAACATAATTTAATTAGTTGGAACCATAAAATTGTATTATAAAATTGAATTACATTCTATTTTTACTTCTCACAAATAGTATAATTTAATACTTTTAATCTTTATGTCACATACTGTGACAGGAGAGCATTTTCAAAATAATTCATTAAATGCTGAAAATAATTTATGTCTATGACTTTCTTTTAAAATATGCTCAATATATAGGACGAGAGAGATTGCATTATTTTCTATACTCATACCATTTTTTGTCATCAAATTATTTTTTTTTCCAGCATCGTCAGATTATTAATCAGAGCATAACACAATTAAGTATATTCAATATATTTTTTGACCTGAAGTATATTCAATATATAATATATTTGATATATGTATGGTTATTTTTGTGATGTCTCGGAACATGTTGTAACTTGTAAGGGTGTGTTTGAATTAGTGGTGGTAAAAGTGACTTTTTTTTTTATTTAACTTTTATAAATGTAAGATAGGTAGAAAGTTAGATTGTGTAATGTGATTTATGTTTGAATTGAATTTTGAAAATGTCAGTTTGATAAATTAAAAATTATTTAAATGATTAATGCAAAATTAAGTTTGGATATAAAATGACTGAAAATGGTATGAATTTAATAAAAATAGTCAATGCATTATTGGGAAACATTTGAAAAATAATAAATTACTTAAATTTTAGGAAAAATTGAGGGAAAATCCCCCTTTAAATTTCAATCAAAGCTCTATCATTCTTCGTATATATAAATTTATTAGATTATTCACTCCAATTAAATTTCTAATGGGGTTTTTCCATATTTCTCTTAAATTTTATTATTTGTTTTTTGTTTGGATACTTTCATAAATAAGAATAGAATTGAAAAACAATCATTATTAACGTTTAAATAAACTTATATAATTAGGACCAAAATTTTCATCTACAAGTAAACTTATAATAAATACCAAAATGTTATTTTAATAAAAGAAAGTGATACCCAGTATTTTTTTTTATGAGGTATTTAACTTTTCTCTCTCTTTTGTAAAATAGCCAAAAACATGAAATTTTAACTTATATTTTAAAGCAGTTTTTTCTTCAAAAACCTAATTAAAAAAACCCTAATTCAAACATAACAAAAAGTCAAAAAGTGGGTTTTTGCATGTTGAGATACATGTTTGGGCCTCCAAACATGATTCCAGATACACCCTAAGTTGTAACCTAAATTACGGTTGATGGGAAAGCCAACTAAAAGAATTTTGTATTAGCGTGTGAAATCATGCGCTGTTGGTTGTGAAATTTTATTCACAAAAAATGTCTTTCAAATAATAAGAAAGCTGCGGATTGGTTGGCAGCTGAGGTAATGAGGGGTGTGGTACCGGAAGGATGGCTGTTCAAGCCACCACCCTCTCTGAACTCATTGATGGTGAGAGACATGGAGATTCTGCAGAATGAGGTGCAGAGGAGGACGAGTATAGGCTGAGTAGCAGATAGGTGTTTTCAGCAGATTGTTTTGAAATATAATACTTTGGCTAGTTAGCTTATAGATTTTATGGTAAGTTTTCTGTGTGTTAGGTTGTAATTCTAGGTTTTTTCAAGTGATTTTATTTGGCTTTGGCTATTGGTGGTTGTATCATGTTTTTCTGATATTAATAAAATGACTATTTTGACCAAAAAAAAATAATAATAATAAGAAAGATATCATAAATGTAGAAGAAAGTGCTTGATTTTGTTCCCTCTTTAATTTTTTTGGGTCAATCTTGAAGAGATGTGAACTCGATCTTTTGGGACACATTATTAAAGCACATAACTCATATACACTAACTCAAATAAAATCTTTCATTTAATAATTTAATTGATATCAAATTATTATGTATATACAATATACTTTTCTTTTTGGATGGATTTGGAAATTCTGAAGCTTAATTATTAACCATTGTTGTTGCATTGATGTGATAACTCTAAAGTGACACTTCATCTTAATTAGTTAACTTTGTTCTACAATTAAAGTCGGATGAAATAATTCATTTTATATCGGCATTTTATCACTCTTAAATTAGATCTAAAAATGCTGCTTTGGATGATGTTTCTGCATGAGTGGGATGATACATGATAGGTTTTGCTTTCAGCAGAAGCAAAAGTAAAAGTAGTGGAAGGAGCTTTTATTAATATTAATATTAAGATTAAAATTAATAATACAGACTTTACTAGCAGCAATCAATTACTTCTTGCAGCCAACCACGTTGACGTTGCCTAAGCCAAATATCAATATTCAATAATTCCAAAAATCTTAATTAATAAGCTTCACTCTTTTTCTGCAATTTGCGTTCCTTTAAGGCCTTGACATCAAAAGTTACAGACTTGTGTTCACCAAAAGGAAAAAAGTTACAGATTGAATGTTTCATTCGCAATGGTCAACAAAAGTTACACAACACTTTAAATGTTTCACGAGCCTCTTTACAAGAAAACAACAAAACCCTAATATCTAGTCAGTGTGAGTGACATATGTACAATTTATTCACATGCAATGGTCTAGTAGATGGACCAGAATTTTCGGCTCCAGAAAAGGGCCTCCACTTTTTGTTTAATATTTTTATTTTCTGAATTAAGAACTATATACTTTATAGCAGATAATCCAGATACAATCAAGACTTAAATCCTAACATATCATGACATTTAAAATCTGCCGTCACGCTAATTGCAGTTTCAACCGAAAAAAAAGGGGAAAAACAGATAGATACGAAATGGTTTAAAGTAGCCGAATCCTTTTTGTTAGTTGATGGTATGAAAATTATTGAAGAAAATGAGCTGAGAATAAAAAATAATAGAGTAGAAAAGAAGAATTGGAGACAGTGATGGCCAGTGCTCATAATCATAGATCGGTGGTCTTCACTTGAAAAGAGGGAAAAAAAAAGAAAAAGAAATCGATAATTGTTCATAGGGACAGATCAGGAAGAAGAAATTATGCATGGAGTGATCAGTAAGGAATAAAATGGAGATAGAGTGATATATTTTGAAGTCAACGTTTGTAAGGATTAAGATTTGGGAGAGAGGAAGAGAAAATGTGGTCAACGGGCTCAACGCCATAAGAGGAAGGAGATGGGAAACTTGAATGGTCAAATGCAGTGTAAAGAGTGTGTGCAGTATTTGAATACAACTTTAGTTTTTAAATTTTCGTTTAAGTTGATCTATTCTTTCTTCTGTATGGTAAGCAATGATTTGTTTATGTAATATCACCTCCGGTCTTAAATATAGGACATAGTTTATAGTACAAATTACACTACAAACTATGTCTTATATTTAAGACTGGAGGGAGTGCCTTTTTGCTTTTCAATAAAATAAGGTGCCCATAGTTTAAGGTTCAAGTGTCATGTTAGTGGAGAACAAAAATTTCTCTCATGTCATGTGTTTGAACTTTGAACTTAACATATCATACCAATAAAATAAGGTGTCCATAGGCTTTTGCCAATTAAATTTGTAGATCACAAACACTATTATGGTGAATAAAAAATATATATAAGGTCGTTAGTTCAAGTCTTACTATCAAAGTAACGATCTCATTGGTGAGGTGATAAGTACATATTTATACTTAAATATTACTACTAATCCTAGTCCTAAATTAGCTCATGGTTTCATTACAGAATACGTTCTACACTTAGGATGGAAAGTAATAGCTTTTATGAAGATAAGATTAAGCAGGTAAGTTTTGTCCTTCAAGTGAGACATATTTTGTTGATTGACCTTTTTAAATCTATTTTATTTTATTTTAGATTTTCAGACTAAAATTTAATAGTTTTTGAATTTATTTATTTATTTTATAATAATTCAAAATTTTATCAATAATATTATTAATATTAGATGTTAACATTTTGATCTAACCATTGAGTGTGAAAAGATGAGGGGAAAGTGAGCTGGGAAAAAATCCAAATCCAATTTATATAATTCATGTTGTTCATAATATATAAAAATAATTTTAAGAAAAATGCCTTAGTCACTTATTGATTTACAATATCATCAGTTAATTAGAGAATAATTAATATTTATTAATTAATTTTATCTAGACAGATAATATTTCAATTTAAATTTTTTATTTTTCTCGACAATCGAAATTTAATATAGGTATTAAGACATACACATCCCGTACTAAATGGGAGAGCTAGTTCCACAAACTAAATCGAAGCGGGAGTAGTATTTAACTTATGCCGATATTTACGGATAATTTTCCTTTTTTTCTTTTACTCTCTCTTTTTTTTTTAATTTAGATAATTAGATTAAGATCTCAATGATTTAAATTTTTTTTATTATAAAAATATTATTATAATATATTAAATTTAGACTGTTAAAATGTTAATCCAACAATCAAAACTTAAAAAAAATGGGGAAAAGGGAAGCCAACTCGATATCCACATTAAATCGGATAACTACAAAAAAAAAAAAAAAAGGGGAGGCGGGTCCCACGTCGAGTTGTTTCTCTTGTATTTTTTCTTTTAGGAAGAATCAAATGGCAAGGCAGGTCCCGCCAAATTCTGAGACCTGAATCTCAACACTCTGCTACCCATTCCTTATTTTACCAGAAGCTTGACTTCAATGGCTTAAGCCGATCATCAGCCTAAACTCGTCTTTCTTCCATTCATTTCAACAAGCCACATCATCCACGTTGTTGATACTGCCAGAATCTTCGCCATCTTCGGCGTCGACGTCACCATCATCGCCACCCCAGCCAACGCCGCCATGTTCCTCAGAACCCACGCTGTCAAATTCCCATTCGCTGAGGTGGATCTTCCTGAAGGCATCGAAACCTTAAATGCCGATACTCCTCGCGACATGGTGTCCAAAATCTCCCAGGGAATATCTCTTCTCAAGTACCACTTCGAGCAGCTGTTTCAGGATTACCAAGCTGACTGTATCGTCACCGACATGTTCTTTCCTTGGAGTGTCGAAACCGCGGCTGATTTGAACATTCCCAGGTTGATTTTCCTCGGCGGAAGCTACCTCGCTCATGCTCTTGATGTTGCCATCGAGAAGTACCAGCCTCACGCGAAAGTAGAATCCCACATTGAAAGCTTCGTAATTCCTGGGTTGCCTGACGAGTCAAAGATGACACCTTTGCAGGTTTCAGGTTCGCTCAAGACAAAAAAACATGTTCACCCATTTAATGCAAAAGGTCAAAGATTCAGAGAGAAAGAGCTTCGGGTCTCTGTTCAACAGCTTCTCTGCTCTCGAAGGGGTTTACACCAAACATTACTAGAAAATCATGGGAACTAAGAGCTGGGGTGTGGGCCCGGTTTCATTGGGGGCGAATCAAGGCGAGGATAAAGCCGAGAGAGGACGTGCCAATGTCGAAGAAGAAGAAGGTTGGCTTAAATGGCTCAACACGAAAACAGAGGACTCTGTTATTTATGTGAGTTCTGGAAGCATGAACAAGTTCCCTCCTTCTCAACTGATCGAAATAGCTCATGGCCTGGAATCTTCAGGCCACGATTTCATCTGGGTGGTTCCCAAGAAGGAAACAGGCGACGAAGGTTTTGAATTCTGGAGGAATTTGAGAAGAGAATGAAGGAAACAAACAAGGGATACGTGTTTAAAGGTTGGGCTCCACAATGACTGATACTGGACCATCCTGCAATTGGAGGGATTGTGAGTTGTGACTTACTGTGGATGGAACACAGTAATGGAGAGCTTGATGGTGACGTGGCCTTTGTTCGCAGAGCAATTCGGGAACGAGAAGCTGCTTGTGGATGTGCTCAAGATTGGAGTAGCGGTGGGATCGAAGGAATATAGAAACTGGAATGATTTTCCAGAAGAAGCAGCAGTGACGAAGGAGGAGATCATAAAGGCCATAGCTTCGTTAATGGTGTGATGGAGAAGAAGCAAAAGAAAGGAGAAGGAAAGCGAAAGAGTCAGGCCAAGAAGCAAAGAAAGCAATAGAGGTTGGTGGGTCATCGTACAACACTGTTAAGGAAATAATTGAAGAGATCAGATTATTCAAGAGCCGGAAGGTTATGGCCAAGGCCTGATTATTCAATTGAACATAAGAAAATCTATGGCTTGTGCGTGATGGGAATAAAGAAAGACGTGGGTTGGTTTTGTTTGTTGATGAATTTCTGACTGAGAGAATGAAATGTTTCAAGAACGAAGAGTTTTTATGTCTATCGCTTGTTTACAAGACATCTAGATCTTGCTTGCTTAGTAGGGAAGCCAATTCCCCTAAATTAGATCTGTCTCTCTTTCAAACTGATGAAACAAGTAAAAATGATGCCGCTATTATTAGTAAGCATTAAAAAATAAAAAAGGTCACAAAAACAAATGAATGAGAAGAATAGATTGAGTGGGCTTAAGATCCTCCTATAGAGGCACATGGCTAAAAGAAAACAAAAATTTGGCGTTTAGTCATGATTAATACAAAGAGAACAAAGTATACCAGCTTGGCCCCTATACTCCGCCTTTCCGATCTACTTCTTTTCCACTACTCTTTTCTAATATTAAATAAAAATTTAAGTAGCCTAGAGTTATGTAAAAGTATGAATAAAAAGTCAAATTATTTGAGAAAAATAAGTACACGAAGGCTACTATTTTTTTAGTCAGGATAGTTTAAACTTTAAACCACTAATAAAAAATATTGAACAAAATAAGTTTATAAAACATTGAATATGTACTGCTCAAATTTTAATCTAACACTATAAATGGGTAGCGCAGAGGAAGTGGATGGAAAATGTAAATGAGAGAAGCCATGCCCAAAACCTACATGGGGCAGCAAAAATCTTTGTTTTTTTTCAAGCCACAAACAAAAGGCAATTCATTACGTCATTAATTTTAATCAAGGATAAAATCAGAAAGTTACACATTTTTTTTACAAGTTTTAAGGATATCAACTACCATTCTTTAAAAATAATAAAATTTCTTAACGTTACTCTATAATTAGGATAAGGGAAAAATTTATTCCCTCAGCAATTTACCACTCTTAAAAGTTAAAATAGGTCTAAAAATGCTGCTTTGGATTATAATTCTGTAAAATATTAAAATGAGAACAAATTGCTCATCTATAAAATTTGGAAGCGCACACATAAATACATGCCACTACATGTCTACCCTAATAGAGAGTACTATAATAACCATATATCTATATGCTAACAGTTATAATATTAAGTTAATAATATCATCATAATATTATCACAATATTATACGATCAAATCCCTCCATGAATGGATGATAAGTTTTGCTTCAGCAGAATCAAAAGTGAAAGTAGTGGAAGCAGCTTTTAACAACAACAACAACAACAATAGCGTTTACTAGTAGCAATATTATGTGTTTGGGAACACTTTTAAAACCATAGTTTTGGCAAGGGATGTTCAAAGTTTTCCAGTCTCGATCTTCTTGTCCTGATCTCACACAATTGAGATAGGAAAATTTAGGATTTGCAAAAATTATATTTGGGATCGGGCATGGGACTTTTCGATCCCGTCCTGTCTATATATATATTAAAAGCTTCTAATTATTAATTTTGGTTTTAAATATAGGACCTAGTTGATTTTTTTATGGAGATTAAAGAAGCTAATTAAGGGTGTATTTGGATTAGCTTCCAGAAAATAGCCTCCGGAGAACAGGTGGAAAAATTGATTTTAGAGAAAAGATTTTGGAAAATAGCTTCTGAAAATGCAAAAAAAATAGTTTTTGAAAAACCATGGTTGTAGAAAATTAGAGAATGTTTGGCTAAATTTATCTAAACCATAGTTTTGAGGATTAAAAGCTATTTTGGGTTTTTAAACAAGTGTTTGGTATTTCACTTTTGAAACCGTGGTTTGGGCCAAAACTTGTCTAAGTGTGTGTTTGGCAATCTTCCAAACCATGGTTTCAAACCATGGTTTGCGAAACCCGAGACAAAACTCCTCTCACACACTTACCTCGTAAGTCGTAAAAGCTATTAAAAAAAGCTAATCCAAACACACACTTAAAGCATGGTTTTAAAAGTGAACCAAACACACACTAAATTATTTTAAGAATGTGTTTGGATTAACTTTTAAAAAATAACTTCTAGAAAAAATGTAAAAAAAATGATTTCATAAAATAGATTTTTTGGAGAATAGCTTATGAAAAGATATAAAAAAATAGTTTATGGGAAAATCATAGTTTTCCACCCCAAACCATAATTTTCTAGTAAAAAATAGATTCTGGGAAAAAACAAAGTGTTTGACTACCTTACAACAAAATCATGTCTTTGGAGAAAGAAGTGCTTCTAGCTTGTTTTTTTTTCAAGTGTTTGGGGTTTTTTTTTACCATGGTTTTGATCACCAAAAGTGCTTTTTTTTTAATGCTATCCAAACACACTCTAAAGTATTCATATTTTTTGTTTTTTCTGCAAACTAATTTGTGCGACTTATAAACTCATATATAATTTAATCATGCACAACATATAATATGGTTAAGTAATTTATTTAAATTTCTTAATCTCTTCAAAAAAATCAACTAAGTTTTATATTTAGGATTAGAGGTAATATTTGATTTTATATGTTTGAAGTTAAGAAAACGTGTTGATGACTTCTAATTAAAAAAGGATACTTGGTTGTTACATTCAGGGGAAAAATCATTTTTTATCTATCAACTTGCTATCCATGCATGCTTACAAGCTTACATTTTCTTTAGTTTCTCATTCTCATATTTCATATCTAAATATTATTGATATGAAGAATTTAATTACAAAGTTATTGAAAAAAAGTCTAGAATACTTTCTTCACCTCTATACCACACCAACCATTGAAAGGGAAAGAATCCTGAGCAAACACTTTGATTTCCCCTGCAGAAAGTTCCAAAAAAATCTTCTAATCTACTGTTGTGATGATTGCGCAATATATCTCTTATTATCAGCTCTATGGATTCATGTTTCTGTTATACTCTTGCTTAAATTTATTTCTATACTCAGTTGGATGTAATAGTTATATGTTATATCATGGGTGTGAGGTTAATAAGGCTATTCAAGGGAGAGCCAGTGTGGACATCATATATTCGGCCACAGGAATATCACCCTGCAAGGAAGGAATATCTCAAAAGCTTTGTGAAAGTGGATGTGCCACTTGAACCTCATTAGGCTTCTTTTATATACACATATAAACACACATCTTATAAGTATAAATTTTTGTGTGTGTGTGTGGTGGGACCAATATGAGATGTGTATAATTTCATCTATTGGAATAATATTGTGTGGTGTTGTTTTAGAGATATTCCATATTTGAACACTATTAATAGTAGTAGTTGAGATAAAACTCTGTCAAACAAATTGAAGAGCTACAAATTGAAGGCTTTTGTATTTGCATGATGAGTTAAGGGTGTGGTCATGTTTTGTTCTCATTTTCTTGTGATCAACTTAGAGCCTAAATTTTTTTACAGCTAAAACTGGTTCTTTATTTTCAAAGTTTTGTATTAGACTTTACTTCGTTTGAATCTCACTCCCATCAAAATAAGATAAGAGGCAGGGAATTATGAGTCCCGTGTCTAAAGGGGTGAATCAGGTTTAAGCTTTCGAAATGATGATTAGCCCTTTGTTTCTAAGGGAAATATAGGAGCAAAAAGAAGGAATGAATGATGAGTCTAAGGTCTGGGGGTGTGGATATAGTTTAAGTTTTTGGCATAATTATTAGTGTTTTATGCCTAACATTTGGCATTAGAGCCTACACAAGTTTGAGTCTCACTTATACCAAAATATGTCCAAAGATAAACCTCCTATAAGAGGGAGGAAATGATGCTTGCTGTGTCTATGGGTGTGGATCAAGTTGAAGCCCCTAGCAACGTCATTGATGCTTCCTTTCTAAGGTTTGGTATCAAAGCCAACACAAGTTTAGATCTCCTACGAGGTTTGATATCAGAGCCACCACGGATTTAAATCTTTTACAACTTTGTCACCTGATACACACCCCTTTCTAGATCTGAGACTTATTACTCTTTCATTCTTAAAGGAGGTTCGTGCTTGAACCTTTTTGTGGCAATGCGATTTAAACATGTGTTGTTTCTGATACCAAACCTGATAGCACACACCTACAAAACCATTCATTTATGCACATGTTGTTACTCTAGGTCAAAAGACATTCATTCAATGTCTACGCAACTAAGAAGTTCATAGTTTTTATAAATCAAAAACAAAATTAGCCACACATGTGGCTAAAATCAAATCCAAAAGAAATTTATACTAGGCTACCACACATTGTATGCCACAAGTCTAGAAAGCATGAATTAAGGGTGAAAAAAAAATAAAGAGATCTCCTACTCTTCAAATGTCCTCATTACACTGAGAACATAGGAATAGCTTCCCTTAGTTATGGGTCAGGTTGACCCATCTATGCATGTGTGTATAAAAGGTCACCATACTCTTCCAACACTTCTTAAAAGTAATGAAGTCCTTTTTCTTGATACAATTGACCTTTACAAAATCTCTTCACCCATAGAAGTGGATTGTAACTTTATTGTCAAAGGTCATCTCCTCGAACTAGAATATCCAACTTTTTATGCCGACTTCATTATCTACAGCCACAACTTCCCATTGCAATTGGGGAGGAATAATTCAACTCCATATGTGTTTCCTACATGTGGCAGTCGATAAAGACGGCAAATGAAAAGAAGTTATTTTTAATTAAAAATTAGATAAGAGTTAGAGAAAAGAAAGTTGAGAGAATATAAGGGAAACTAAATAACTTATCAAATTTATCTTCTAATCCTATCGTTAGTTACTAATATGGGGAAAAAAGCTTAGAAATACACCCTCCATTGGAATGAGGATCATCTGAACGATCATCTAAACCACTCCCCATCATCTTCTTTCCCTTCCTCTTTCTTTTATCATAATAGGACTTAGGGGCATGAGATCTTTTTCTTTTCCTTCTTTCTTTTCTTAGAGAAGGACTCAGGGGCACACATTTGGTATCAGTTAAATGATACATTTAAATGCTACATATATAGATACACACACACATATATACTATAGTAGCAAGAGATATTGGGTTTGGTATCAGAGCCAATACGTGTTAAGTGGTATCGAGATTGGTATTAGAGCTAACATGAGTTCAAATTTCCTACAAATTTGTGGTTTAATAGACACATCTTTTTAGACTTGAAACTTATACTTATCTCCCTTTTAAAGGAAGTCAATCCTCTCACTTTTTTGTAACGTGAGATTCGTACCCGTGTATTGACTTTGATACCAAACCCTTACAAAACCATTCATTTTTGAATATATTAATACTCTAAGTCAAAAACCCTCATTTAATGTCTAATCATTTTAAATGTGGTATCAATGTTTAATCCTACTCTTATAAAAAACGTTCAAAGACGAGAGCAAGCTTTGATACCAAACTTTAGCAACAAAACGCAATAAAGCACTAACCATCATACCAAAAACTTAAACCCAATCTATACCCTTAGATTCGGGATGAATCATTCTTTCCCTTGTACAGGAAGTTCATTCTTGAACCTTTTTTGACATAGGCAGATCGAACCGTTCGTGATTTGATACCAAACTTTAAGAACAAAACGCTGACTATCAAATACCAATTTCATCAAAATAAGTTTGAGGACTAACCTCGTTTAAGGGTAGGGAATGATGTGTTTTAGGTGTGTATTAAGTTTAAGTTTTTGGCACGATAAATAGTGCTTTGTTTTAAGGGTTTGATGTCATACCTTTTTTTTCCTTCAAAAATCTTATATATTGTTCTTAAAAAAATCTTTTTTTCCCTCAAGAATCTTATATATTTTTCTATATAACTATAGGTTTCTCACTTGGAATATAACAGATTGCTTAATTGTTTTGGTAGTCTGTTTGATTTGTTTTAGTTAGAAATAATTGTGTATCTAGAAAAGGAAAAAAAAAAGTGTGTATGGTATTAACTCAGCATTGCTTGGATCATATTAAAATATTAATTATTTGAATAATCTAATTACAAATTACAAAGTTATTAAAAAAGGTCTAGAATTTTTTTTCCTTATTACTTCTGTACTCCAAACCACGTTTACCAAGCCACCGAATAAGCTTTATTTCCTCTTCCACCCTTTTTCTGCAATTCATCTTCCTCGAAGGCCTTGACATCAAAAGTTACAGACTTTTAGCTATCCAACAAAAGGAAAAAATCTACAGATTGAATATTTAATTGGCAATGGTCAATGAAAGTTACAGAGTACAGACTTTAAATGTTTCACTTGTCTCTAAGGAAGCAACAAAACCCTAAAATCCAGTGTGAGTGACGTATGGACAATTTATTCGCATGCAATGGTCAAGATGAACCAGATCTTTCGGCTCCAAAAAAGGGCCTACACTTTCTTTCTTTTTTTTATTTTGTGAATTGAGAGTTATATACTTTGTAGCAATGTAGCAGAGAATCCCAGAAACAGGGAAGACTTAAATTCTAACGTATTATGACATTTAAAAATTGCCGTCACGCTAATTGGAGTTTGAAACGAAAAAAACTAAGGAACAGATAGACACGAAATGGTCTAACTTTAAAGTAGCCGAATCCGTTTTGTTTGTGACATGCAAATATTTTAGAAAAAGAGTTCAGAATGAAAATCATAGAAAAGAAGAAATGGGGACAGTGATAGCCAGTGGACATAATCATAGATGGGGTGGGTATTTCCTGTAAAAAGGAAAAAAAAAAAATCAACAATTGTTCACAGACAGAGAAGAGGAGGAAGAAGAAATTATGCACTGAGGGATCAATAAGGATTTGTTTGGTATGAGGGGAGGGGAGGGAAAGTGGGAGGAGGGAAAGTTTTTTTAAGTTGAATTTAAAACAATTAGGGAAATGTGGTTAAAAATTTTTAATTAATATCTCTTACTCTTTTATTTTACATATTATTTTTATTAAAATTTTATTATCCCATTTCTTCAATCTTTTAAAATTCAATTCATAAAATTTTTCCTCCCCTCTCCTTCTTTGCAAATCCCTCACACCAAATAGACCCTAAGGGTCTATTTGTCAGGCAAGAAGTGGAGAGAAAGAAAGGGGAGGAAAAATTTTTATGAGTTGGCTTTGAAAAAATAGAGAGTGGGGTTATAAAATTTTAACAAATATAAGATATAACATAAAAGAGTGAAAAAAAATTAATTAAAAACTTTTAACCCAATTTCTCTAATTTCTTTAAATCCAAGTCAGAAAAATTTTCTTTCTCCTCCCCTCATCTCCAAAATCAAACAGCCCCAAAAGGAATGGAGATAGTGATATATATTTTTATGAAGTCAGCGTTTGTGAAGATTGGGAGGGTGGAAGAGAAAATGTGGTGAACACCATGAGAGGAAGTAGATGTAAAACTTCAATGGTCAAAGCCACATACTACCAATCACTTGGATCAACTAGCCGAAGTTGTTTCAGTTTAACTAAGGGTCACCAATTGAATCCTTTGGGAATGAAATGGTGCAGGTGGCAAGGTTGCCACCCATATAGGTCCTACCATGACCCGATCTGTATTAGGCTAGTCTGTAATTACCTAAAGGGTTGATCAGGATATAGGGTTGCTCACGCAGGCCGAAAAAACAAACGAGTGTACACAGGGTGCAGTGTTTTAATAATATGGTCAAAGTTGCATTGCCTCCTCTCGCATAATACTATGAGGTACTGAATGCTGATAGGCTTCGGCCAATTAGAGGAACACAAACCCCATCAAGGAGAATATAAAAATGCAGCAATAAAAAAAATTGAAAGGCAGCCCAAGAATCATTAATGCTATGGGCTCTGAATTTTTCTGGTTTAATTTCTAGGCGGTCGAGTTTGTTAACACTGGGCCTACTTCTTGTATGATCTACATCTACCACAAAACGTCCAAGGGATAAATAAAGAGGAAGTTAATGTTTTTTTTTAAAAAAACTAGAATGTAAAAACCACTACTTCTTTTTTTTAAAAAAAATTTCTCAAGGGTATCTTAAAATCATTTTGAACTTAAAACTAATTGCTATTGAAACTTAGAATGCAAGTGATTTTAATCTTTTTCAATAAATACACTTCTCAGATTCAAACTTATATTCTTTTTCATATGAGGTGAAGATGTTTATTATCTTAATCACTTGTTAAAAAATTATTTTTAACCAAATGAAGGCTTATTAAATAGATATGCATGAGATTATATAAAATAAAAGATAAACCATATTCCACTTGTTTGTTTCATCACAATTTGTGACCAATCAAAAGAAAAAACAGAGGCACATAAGTTTTTCTTATTAACACACATAATCGAACTCACACACACTTGCACAGGTTCAAATATGTGACCAAGAAGAGAGGTGGATGGCATGTTAGCCAAGGCTCATTGCCTAAATAAATTCACATAAGTTAGTGAATGTATATGGGAAAAATGAATTAAAAAAAAATTCTCAATTACAAAGTTTATTACCTAAAACATTTAAATTTTTTGAAGGATCCAAATGCAATTTATCTTAATGTGCGTACAACTTTACTTTAGATGTGTGTTAAGTTATCCTCAACCATGTATAGAAGGGAGAATATTTACACATAGCTATAAATATATTGCAGAGAATTGAAAAAGAGTTGCATCCAATTAAGGATCTAGATACTTACTTAAGCATATTTGGACAATAAATTTTACTATGAGAGATTTTTCAGCAATTTTCCCATTTATATAAAGATTTAGTTTCCTTTCACTAATCTTCTCCCCACTTCCCATCTTAACTATTAGAATAAAATTTTAGTGATCTAGATTTAATATTTTATCAAATAAGTTTTTAAATATTTTTTATACTGTTATAGTACCCGAACTAAAATTGAATAATTTTTAATTAATTAATTATTCATTTGATAATTAAAATTTTATTAATAATCTTATAAGATTAAAAATGAGCCTTTCAAAATAGAAGTTGATATGGGAACTGGAGGAAACAGAAAGGAGAGAGTCCATCCGTGTCACACAAACCTCGGATAAACCATAAAAAGATATTCTACACACAAATTTAGGATAAATATAAAAAAGGTATATACCGAGTCCCACGTCAAGTTAATTCTCCTTATAAAGTTTGTAATGTGTGTGTTTGGGATAGCGGTAGGAAAAATGACTTATTATGATTCTGACTTATTAAAATGACTTAATAGAAAAGTCAATTTTTGTAATGTGATTTATGTTTGGATGAGCGATTTATTTTTGGACAATAAGTGCTTATAAATCGTTATTTACGCTATACGAGATAAGTATGTGAGAGGAGTTTTATCTCGACTTATGTAATAAGTGACTTAATAGAAAAGCTGCAGTGAGGAAATTATTTAATAAGTAGCTTATTCTATCCGTGATGCAATTAAAATAAGCTAAACCAAACACTACAAAAATGCAACACATTTTTATTTGGGCTTATTTCTGCCCAATAAACTAAACCAAACACACCCAATGTCCTAATCTATCCCATATTATATAGAAACATGATGTAGAAGGCATTGTTTCTATTATATACATTTTAGCTTAATAGTTCAGAAACTCTCACTTAAAGAATGTCATAACCATGCATCACAGTTATTATATAAAAACCGTAATATATTCTAGAAGTTTACGATTTTGAATTAGGAACCGTTATCCTTGTATTAAATATATAACGTTTGTCTACGTGAGACCGTTATTTAGTGTTATTAAGAGTCAAGATTTATTATAAAAAAACCTTTATTTATGTTAATGAATAAATTACGATTGTCAAAATAAGACTGTTATGTATCACGTAAGTATTACCATATGTTATAATGGCCTTTCACGTGTGCCCATCAATTATTATCACAGCAGTGCATATGTCATGACCTCACAAAACCTTAATATATAATAAGTGTTATTTTATAACTATTATAATAAGTCAAGAATAAATAATGGTTAAGAATTATAATTTATCTGTGCGGAGCAAATATAGCTCTTCAATATATGACGGTTCGGAACCATGAAGTATGGTGGTTAATAACTACTCCCTCCGGTCCTAAATATAGGACATAGTTTGTAGTGCAAATTACACTATAAACTATGTCCTATATTTAGGACCGGAGGTAGTATCATGTATCACGATTTCTATAATAGTGTAAATTGATATGTATAATCTTATATTATACATAAGTATTTTAAAAATATAATGTCATAAATATTATGATTAAGTACTAATTTATTTAACTTCTTTAATATACTTAAATTAAGTAATTAGGTATGATATTAAATATAATAGAAATACTAACTTTATGTGAGGGTGACTTTATAAGAGAGGAAAAATCTAAAATTCAAAGTATGGAATGCATCACTAGTATTCAAGAGTCAAGTCACATGTGCAGCTGATGCTTAACATAACTAACACACCTATGAGTATCAATCTTTTCAAATTAAATTTATATAATTGGCATGATTGTTTTTAAAACAAGGGGAATTTTGTTCTTTTAAAAAAAACAAATCATGATTATTGCCTGTGTTGTGAAAACCGGATCGAATGGTCGGACCGGTTGGACCGGTGCTTGGGAGGGATTTCGGCTTGATCAGCATGATTCAATCGTTTCATCATTTAGATTGTTTCAGGCCGCTTCAAATCGGCTGTTGAGCCGGGAACCGGGGTGGTTGAACCGGGAATCGTTTATTAGTATTATTGGCATGTTATTATATTACTTTTAACGACTTCAATGTATTAGAATTTGGGATTTGGGAAAGATGATACATATAAGCTCTTGTATGTTCTTATTTTTAAATAATGTTAAAATTTCATATTTATTTTTTATATTTATATAATTATATATACGTATAATATTATTTTTATTTAATTATTATGTTATCGGTCCGACCAGTCCGACCATGTGACCCATGACTCGATAACCTCTTCGGTTTTACGTCCAGTCTGGCTTTTAAAACATTGATTATTGTTAAAGAATTATAATGAATTAATTATTTACTTGTTCCGTACATATCGATCCTAGACAACATTGTTTGTAAACAAAAACAAATGGGCTGCGAGCCCGCGACAATCCAATCCAATCCAATCATATAGTTACAAATGTTTCTATTGTGTAATTATTGCCTCTGCGATTGCGATCAACTCTAAAAATAATATAAAAAGCGAAGAGAAAATAACAAGTTGATGGAAAAAGTAAGGAACGTCAAATTTTCCTCTTACGTAATTACAAAGGATATCAAATGCTTCCAAATCTTTCGCCCTCAAAATCAAACATCATAGATCTGTAACCCAAAACAACCTTGTATTAGTTCAATAATTTAAGTCTACAATTTCAAAAAGCATGATATATATAATATAGATCAGCCAAGCTAGGGCTAGCCTAGAGAACGACGATTAGTCACATTCACCATAATATATAAATTATGCTGGAATTGGCATCACAATAAGCTAGCTCTCACCACCTTTTGCTTTCAATATAAAACAAACAAACAAACATCTTTTTCTTTAAATAATTAAAAACATATATATATATATATATATATATATATAATATAGATATATCTCCTCAATCAAACTATCACTTTAATTTGAGAGAATATTCTTTCTCATAAATAACGGTAGAAAGCGTTTTTACTTTCATTCTCTTACACTCTTTTCCTTCTTTTCTATTAATGTTTCTTTCTTTTTTCTTTTCTTTTATTTTCATAAAATAAAAAATATATATAATTCGGTCATTTCTTGTTTTTATCTGCTTATTTTCCCTGACCTATATTAGATTTGTCCTTCTCTCTGTTTTTTTTTTAATTAAGCACAAGTATTCTTCTACTTGTCCCTTTTTCCCTAAACAATTTTGAACAAATACAGAGCGAAGTTGTGAGCAGACTTAAAAAAGCGTATTATTTGTATTTTGTGAGAAGTGAGAATTTTAAAATATTTTATGTTGATAAAAAGAACAAAATATTTAGGGGTTGTGGAGTTGATTTTATGATCACAATTACTTGTTTGCAACTAATTATGGGAATATCTTTTCACAATGATATACGAAAAAGTTTGTTTGGAATAGTGATTGGAGCATTCAAAAATAGTTTTTTAATCGTAATTTACAGTATGCAATATCAGTATGTGAGAGGAGTTTTATCTTGATTTACGTGAAAAACATTTATAAGCTTTTCAAACGCTAATCCAAAAGATTTAGTTTCGTTTCCTTTTTATTGTATCTAGTTATACGTGTAAGGTGTTATAAACAAAACAATGATAAGTGTTGAATTCCTTACTGTTCCATGTAGCTTTTGTGGGACTCATCTGTCTGTTTTTTTTTATTGCCCACCCGGTTCACCAGAGTTTTGCCCCGACTACATCCGGATCCGACCCGCGTCACAAGGTTCGAACCCGATACCTTATTTAAACGGAACCAAACCGCTTACCACTTGGACCAACTCCTATTGGTGACTCATTTGTCTTTCTTTGTTCATTAAATTTCATTAAAAGAATTTTGGCAAAAATAAAAAAATAAATAGGCTAATTGAATCCATCTTTCATTGTTTGTCCTGTGCCCCAATATGTGGACCTCTTTTTTTTTTTAATTTTTTGGTGGAGTGAAAATGGAAATTTTTTTTTTGAGTAAAAAATTGATATCATTACCACTCAATTAAAAACAAAATTGGAGTTCAAACTTCTTCATCAAAATTAGAGCTGGGAATCAGGGCCGGCCCTTGACGGGCCAGGGCCTAACAGGGCCGGCCCTAAAGGTTTCAGGGTCAGGAAAATTGTAGTTTTTCAAGGCCCGGCCCGAGAGCATTAGGGTTAGGGCCGGCCCGCAGGGCCGAGAAATCCTTTTCACAATATTTAACTATTTTTCCTGTGTATTTTCTCCAGAGAGATATAATTAGTAAATAACAACGATTAAAGTTCTAATTTAATACATAAATGTTGTCAACATTAAGGTTTAAATAACACGCCTCTTGCAACAAACAAACACAGTTACTAATATATAATCAAAGGTAAAATCATGTCCATAAATAACTCACACAAAGGCCAAAGTATAAAAAGGTAAGAAGCTAAATACTCTAACCTCTAAACAACATGAGTATGACGACTATTATTTTCACATTCTTCGTCACTATCATCAATTTCAAGGACATTTGATTGTGTTTCACTTTGACTAGTAGGTTCAAGTAGTCAAATAATTACAACCTCCATAAAAAATCATACTCTATTAGGGAGAATAATATGTAATATGATTTTAGTCTAAATAGGCAGAACAATATACTCAAAAATCACAATATGATTTAATTAGACAAAACAATATATTCAAAAATCATACTCTATACAATATGAGGATAGAGTGACATATAGATTCAATAAGATAATTCAAAAATGTAACATAGTTCCTTTCCAAGTAAAAAAAATAAAAAATAAACGGGCCTAAAGGGCCGGCCCTTTTAAGCCCGAGGCCCTACAGGGCCAGCCCTTTTAAGCCCGACTTCCTTTTGAGGTTACAATTTACAAACCCGGCCCGACGGGCTCGACCCGTTTTCCCGGCTCTAATCAAAATCCACCCTTAAATGATCGGTGAAATGGAATTTCATTCAATGAAACATCACATGTACAGCAATCTAAAGTCAAACAAGCACATGCATCTTGGGACTTCCTAAGATTATCAAATAGTGTGAGTAGGGAAGTGGTCCCGCGCCTCACTACTTTACTTCCTCTTATGGTTGAAACAGGAAATGATGCGGTTTTTGTTTCGGATAGTTTATTTTTTACCTATAAATATTTATATATTGTGATTTACGGTATATAAGGTAAGTATATGAGAGAAATTTTACCTCAACTTATGTAATAAACACTTATTTTATTAAAAAAAGTCATTCCAAACATAACTGTAATGTCTTGAAATACACCAAATGGCGGCAACTTCTCAATAAAGAGTGCTTACCACTTGATAGAAGAGAGATAGCCCATCTAATATGCTCATTTCTATTTATAAATATATGCCTGGAAGTGGAAGGGGCAGAAAGAATCCGTGTGTTTTTGTGGATAGCCTTCAACGATATAAGAAAAATTGCTAAAAAATTTCTCAATTACAAAGTTTATTACCTAAAAGTAAAACATTTAAATTTTTTAAGGACCCAAGTCCAATTTATCTTGTGTGCGGACCACTTTTCTTGAAATGCGTGTGTAAGTTATCCTCAACTATGTGTGAAATGGCCCAACTACGAAAGTAGTTAAGGGCACCATGAATTAGGGAGAGCAAGCAGCCTATAATCCGTTAGTCCGACCATAACCCAGTATAATTGGGTTGATTTGAACCCGCCCAACAACAACCCATGACAGGTTGGGCTGAAACCCACCCAATGAATACTTAAATGGGCGGGCTATGAGCACATTTTCCAGCTGCCTGGCCCATTAATAATTTTTTTAAAAAAAAACTAACCCTGCTCTCCTCGGTCCCTACGACCCTGTCCATTGTCGAAGCCCGACCCAATGCCCCCAGCTATACCCCATACCACTCCCACTCACCAGACATCATCATCTCATCACGACACCGCACACTCATCAGTCATCAGTACTCACATCTCACTGTCTCAAACTCAAATCTCAATCTCACCCAGACCCGCTCAGGCACTCACCGTCGTCCGTCACCGACACCGACAGTCCGACGCCTCACCTGCACTGCAACACACGGCCAGTCAGTTTTCTTTCCCTGACCATGCCCAACCCAGAGTCTGAGAGCCGAGAGAGGGGAGGCCGAGTCGCGATGCGAGAGTGAGAGAAACGTGCGATCCGTTCAGCCGTCATGGCAGCAAGGTCACCGACCCACCGCAGCAGCAGGTTGAGCTGTCGTCCATCAAGGAAGCAGCCGCTAGTCAGAACTCAAAAACTTGTGATCCGTCGACGTCGAGGCAGCGGTGCCGGTGAGGTAGTTTCTGTTTTATGTTTCTAATTTTGATTCTGTTTCTAGTTTTGATTTTAATTTTTGATTCTGAATACCGAAATGTTTCTGATTCTGATTCTGAATTCTGATTCTATTTCTAAGTAGACAAGTAGTTTTCATTTTGATTTTGTTTCTGAATTCTACGTTGTGGCAGAGATTTTGTTGATTACAACATGATTATTCTCGTCAACGTGATTACAATTCTACTTGTTGATTGCTCTCATTCTGGTTTGTCACTTTGTTGATTGATCTGTAGTTCCGTTCTATTTCTGGTTTGTGGATTGCTCTCGTCAACATGATGACAATTTGGTTCTGTTTTTTTAAAGTTGATGTTCTGGTTTGTTGATTGATATGTGGTTGGTATTGTTGTTGATTATGATGATTGATTTGTGGGTTTTTAAAGTTGACGACTTTTTTTTTTTTTTTGGTCAAAGAAAGTTGACGGCTTGATGTTCTGGTTTTTACATGTTGAAGACTCGTATGTGCTCAAAATTCACTCTTCAAGACATCCACTAATCCAAGGAGCTTGATATTCATAATTTTGATGAGAGTTCAAGTGTTGTTACTGTTAATAACATTCTTAATTTATATTATTTCATTTTTTTTTCATATTAGATTATGGGTTAAGGTGCAAATTTACCAACGAAGTTTTGTCCGAGGAGCGTCTGGCATAAATATCTTTTAAAAGGGGCAAAAATACCAATGAACAATTAAAAATGGGCATCCACCACAAAACCCGTTAATCCGTACTAACGGCGTTAAATTATAAGAGAAGAAAATCCCTAACGGTGTTAGTACTGATTTAATGGTTTTTATGGTGGATACCCCTTTTTAATTGTTCATTGGTATTTTTACCCTTTTTAAAAGATATTTGTGCCAGATGCTTCTCGAACAAAACTTCATTAGTAAATTTGCACCTTAACCCTTAGATTATTAATGATATGTTTTCTCTTAATTTGTTTTACAAATAAAGATTTAGCTTATAAAGCTACTACCCCTTCCTCATGTGAATCTGAAGATGATGGTGAAAACTGAAGGATGAATATTCAATGGAAGCATGCCATTTTGTTAATATTTGAACTAGTAGTTGTAATGTGTTAATTTAAAAGCTAGAGTTTGTTTTAAATTTATGTTCTTTTGTGTGAATTGTGATTATTAAACTTTGAAGATTCAGATTTCAGAATTTATATTAATGGATTTGGATTGATAGGTTGATGCTTATGTGAATATGTATGTTTTTTTTTTCAAAAAAATAAACAAGTCTAATGTAAATGAGTTCCCTATAACCCGATTAACTCCCCCATTTAACACGGGTTAAATGGGTTGAGATAACCAATACTAATATAAAGTTAAATGGATAAGTTATGGGTTTATATTTGGACTGTCCAACCCATCCATTACTCTCCCTGACATGAACCGGAACCATGTGTGGAAAAGAAAATATTTACACATGGATATAAATATGTTATACACGCAAGTGGAAAAGAGTTCTACCCTGTTAAGTATCTAGATACCTGAGCATCTTTGGACAATAAGTTTTCCCATTAGTGTTTTTTTTAGCAATTTTCCCATTTATGTATAGATTTAGTTTCTTTTCTTTGTTTTTTATCGGATTGAGTATTTTTTTCGCTAACCTTTTTCCCTACTTCCCATCTTAAATATAAGATTAAAATTTTAGTGATCCTGATTTAATATTTTGCCAAATATTTTTTTATTACAGTTATAGTATCTGAACTAAAATTTAATAATTTTTAGCTGATTATGTATTTTTTTAGAATTAAAATTTTATTAATTAATAATCTTATAAGATGTTAATATGAGCCGCTCAAGATAAAAGTTGCATGGAACTCGATGTACACCCAAACCTCGGCTAACTCTAGCAAAGGTTACTCCGTGTTGATTAATATAAAATATATTTAGAAAATTTATTTTGATTTTAAATATTAGACATAATTTTTATATTTATTATCTTTTTTTAATTTATACCAGCGATGAAAAGATCATTTCTCACAAATAACAATTATTCATAATAGTTTTTCAAAACCTGATTAACCATGATAATTGAAAAACATTTTTTCAAGAAGACACATAGGGGTTCAGGGTACAAAACTCGCCCATAAATCTTATACAAAGAATCCATTACTTTAGGCACAAATAACAAACAGGAGAATATATAGTCCATGGGTTTTTACAACACTAAACCCCACAACAAAGGGTTTACACAAAACAATTTCCAATACAAGACATGATTGTGAATTCACCAAAATATCAAAGTATGGAAAATAAGACCAATTAAGTCTCTTCACTAACTTGTATGAACATAACCCAATTATTAAGCAACTCTTCAAGCCTCCATATAATCAAAATCATATCAAACTCTAACTCAAATATCAAATCATAACTTATAATTTCATATAGCTCAAAATCTAATAAAGTAAACTGATTAAAATTTCAATAATGCCTCTAATAACCCAAATAAATTATTTAAACCAAATTTAATTGGAAAAAACACCCTGTAGAAAATAACTTATGATCTGTTTATAAAAAAAATTAATTATAAAATCATAAAATAACTAAATAATAAATCTAAACAGATTAAAATTAAATATTAATTATTCTTTACATATCTATAGTCATCTATTGTTAAACTCAAACTCTCCTAAAATTCTAACCCTAAAATTTTCACTAATCAACATAATGTTACTCTTATTAGAAAGAGAAAAACACGGGGAATAACTTTTATAAAGCAAATTTTTTAAAAAGAAAGTGATTTTGATTACCTAGATTATGCTAAAAGCTTGTATCCTGGACTGAAACGGCGCCACGGGAACACCGATCTCACTTTTCTCTCACTGTGCGCCACTGATCCGAATTGAAATGGCTGGGGGAATGTCCGAATGTGTTGTTATATATTTCCCTACCCCCATGTAATATATTAAGGTGTCATGTGCCCCTTAATATATTACTATATATGTAAATATATATATATATATCCCTTTTCTTTTCCCTTTCCAGTTTCTTTTGTTTTTTTTTTCATTTCGTTTCTTTTAAAATGATTTTTTAACCAAACCTATGTTTTTTATTTCAACAATTACCTACTAAATTCATTGTTGATAAATAATTATTTCCTAACTATAATTACATCTTAGAAATAAAAATAAGGATGTTACAATTGATGTTCTCTCAATAATAATTAAAAAGGAGAGGGAATGAGGGAATTAAGGAACATAACCAGAGTGTTTTAAAATATACATATTATATTAACTAACTCAATTAACTTTCTTTATTTAATCAAACATCGATTTATTTGTTAAAAATAACTATCCTTCTTTTAAGTTGTTTTCAATTAGTTACATTATACATGGAATAAAAACAATGTACTTGACACTATGTTTTTGTGCACAACACATATAACCGTATATTTGTGAATAGAGATGCACTTTACTTCTTTTGTCACTTTACATGATCATAATTAAACATATACATTTATAAAAACCTCCTTGTACACAACATTCTTTGTAGTGTTTGTTGCTCTTGAATCAGCTGGTCTGACAAAAACCTTCAGACTATTAACGTTTCTCACTCTAGATAGTGCAATATAGAATTGTTCATGCATAAAAGTAGGTTTTAACAAATACAATCCAACATGACGCAACGGTTGTCCCTGATTTTTATTGATTGTCATGGCAAAGGAAAGTGTTATTAGGAATTATCTTCGTTGCATGAGGAATGACCATATAGATTCTAAAGGATTCAGATCCATTCTATGTATGAGCACCTTCTCATTTGGTCTTGACCTATTTAGGGCATGTTTGAGTTAGTGTTGGAGAAGCACGTTCACGCAAGTCAAGGAAAATTTCCTCTTACATACTTATCTCATATACTATAAATCATGTCAGAAAAGTAGCTTCTACAGCCAACCCAAACAGGCACTTAGTGTTACTGCTTCAATGACCTTTTGCCCTAACATAGTTACATGAAGACATGTTCCAATTGCATAATCCTGATGCTTGATCTATGATTTTTGGCTGATTACATTGTTGTGGCTCCTACCAAGCATGCAACCTATGTGCCTCACACTGCTAGGAGGTATTAAATCAGGGGTTTCAGGAAGGCACAGTGTCTGATTGTTGAGAGGCTTACCAACTTTCTGATGATGCATTAAACATGACTAACATGCCATAGTGACATCGATGTTCCCAAAGGTATACATTTTTTGATTATTTTCTTTTACTTATTGAAATTCCAAGCATAGCATACCCAACCTGATATTTCAACATTAAGCTTCACCTCCAAGTCTAGTAATTTACCATGAATGTGTGAGAGATTACTGTATCTATAGTTTTCCAATCTTCCACAAGTATCTCAGCTATAGTTCATGATCGACAAGCCTGGGAGATAAATAGAAACCAAAGAATGAGAGTTTTGGTTATTATATTAGCCAAGGGATTATAGATTAAAGTACCTCAAGAAGATCGAAAGAACAGTACTTTTACTACAATAAAATATGTATTTTGCTACAGTATTTTCCATATGAACATTATGTCTGCTTTTGGAGATCAGGTTGACTAGAAGAGCAAATTGGTCTGGATATGAGTCAATGGATATCCGCATAATTAATATATATATATATATTTGTTCTTTGAAACATGTATAAAGGCTCTCATTGAGTTTCTTAAAATTTGTTTAAGTCAAAGTAGTCAGTGGAAGACAACCAAAGAAAATTTTTGAGTAACAAAGGAGCATGTTTGATAATTGGTAACAATAATACATTGAATGTAAATCATGAAATTAATTAATTCTTTCGATAACACAATGTCAAGTATTATAGAAAAAGAGGCGAAATAGTTACTACTTAATGTTGAAAAACTTGCATAACCCTACCAACATATATAGTAAACACATAGTGAAATAATCACCTGTTAGAAGTAAGAATCCTCCCTCCCCAACCAAACACCCCAGAGAGGTAAACGTCATTTATTTTAAAAACAATTAGCTAGAAAAAACAATTTTGTGGTAACAATTATGTCAAGGGCAGGATATTTCATAACTATAGGAGTCATGATATTTATGAGATCATTCTTTTGACTTATTGGGATGTGTGATATTTGCTTTGCCTTCCCAATTGTGCAATGTGTTCAATCTGAGATATCCTTCGGTCAGCCAAATAATAAGTTTTGGAAAAATGACCTATAGGTAAGATTATATGAGAAGAAAGTAAAAGGGAACAGTATGTGAAATAGGCAAGAGCATGTGAGCTTTGAAAAAGTGTGAGAGGAGGAGACATAGATATGGTGGACTGAAAAGTGTGGACACATTAAATGAGAGGGAAGTGACTTGAAGATGGTGTACGAACAAGAAAAATAAGAAGGATATGACAGCAAAGGTGAGGAAGAATAAGACAATTGGGGGGGGGATGATGAAGTCAATGAAAGAACATTATAAAAAAAAGTTGAGACATATGATGTACGGGAATAGAAGCTAAACACCATAAGGATTGGATGCGCATCCAAAAACGTGCTACACCTATTAGATGAGCAGAGAATCCAAGACAATATAAATTAAACACTATTCATAAGTCATACCTTGCCTCTACATCTATATATAGATACATAGGTTCGGCCTCTTAACCGGAGATATGAATAAAACTTAATATACATGTTGTCTCAACAACAACTCCTTACAAACATAATTTATTCTATTTATATATCTGTAGTCCGTTTAGGTTAATTTGGTTTTTTTTTGCCAGAGTATTGACGTACTATGCATATGATATAAGTTTTGCTGATTGTGTGATTTATGTTTTCAAAAGAACTTAAATGTAGTAATAAATGCATGGTCATTGAATAAGATAATTGTGGAAAAATTTATGAAATTAGTCTTAATGATAATATTATTCGTAATAAATATGAGAGTATGTGGATTGTGTATATGGTTGTAGGAGAGGATCACATATATTTCCCTATTACTTTATACATACAAGCATTCTGTTTTATCAACATTACTCTTTATATTTTGGCAAAAAAAACATTACTCTTTATATATATGTGTGTATATATATATATATTTATTTATATTTAATAGGAGTTAGCTAGATTATAACATATTCAAACTTGTCTCGTCTACCAAATTCCTCTCAATTGTGATGAGAAGATGTATTGTCATCTGAATATATAAACTATTGTCCATTAAATACATTTGATAGGACTGCAAAATCCACCACATGCAATCTCCCAAATTTTGATTAAGGGTTAAGGACTTCAAAAGTGGATGTGATTATTGATAAAAAAACACTTTTAGAGAATTTGTTGTGAATGGTGATTCGAATGTGTTATGAGCAATGCCAAAACCCTGTATTTAAGTTCAACTGTGGATTAACATCTAAATTGACTTAAAATAGAGGGAGAGCGCATAATATGGTGAAATGGAAAGATGTGATGTGTTTGGTGGTGATTCAGTGAGAATTACCGTCATGAGGGGCAAAACGGGAAAGTTACTGGCCAGTTGATCAGTTACCGAAGAGGAAGCTCATTGGTAACTCAAAGATCAATGGTTGTGATTGATTGTTATGAGATTGAAAAGGGTATAATCATGTGTGTGTGTGCCTATGTGAGCTCATGGAGATGAAACAAGATTGTGACACTTGGCATAATGTGAGCCCTTCCATTGTGGTCAATGTTTCAACTCTTCCTTCTCTCCTCTCTTCCCATTAAGATCTGCCAAAGGGGGCTTTTTGCCCAAAAATATGATGCTTCTTCATTATCTTATTTCTCCCTTCATTCTTCCATTTTCGTGATCTTGAGGAGGAAAGTCTAAGGTTAGTGATCTATTTGGCCTTTAATGCTAAAACACTCTTCATTAATATTGATCATGGTGATAAGAGCTCCATTGCTATGGTTTTAAATTTTTGAAAGGTAGTGTTTGAACACATGAAGAAATTTGAAAGAAGATGAATCAATGAACTAGCTTTGGGAAGAGAAAGAGGTGAGTATTTGATGCATTTTGACCTAATTTTTTGGGTCATTGGTTAGGTTTTGTGAATTTCGAATTTTGCCCTGATTTTCATGTGATTTTGAAATGGATGACTTGGATTGTGTATTGCGATTAAAATGGTGTCATAGTGTGTTTTAGTGCCATTGAAATTTGTTCAGAATTTTGAATGGAAAGAGTTTGCAATGTTGAGTTTGTATTGTGAAATTGTGTGACATGCTGTGTTCATTGTGAAATGTAACACCCCAAATTTTATTCACCAAGAATATATTGTAATTATTTTATATATTCGATGAAATGGTGAATATTTAAGGCCAAAGGAATTAAATATTGAAAATTGAAAGTGGAATAGTGGTTCCAGTGAAATCGCCTGCGAGGCAATGAGATTAGGCATCCTAAGCTTTAATTTGATAGGTATTATAAGCCATTTTGACTTGTGGATTGAGAGTTATGAATTTTTTAAGTTTGCCCAGCGAAATTGACTAATTTCTAGAGCAGCAGTCAAAGATTGAAAATCTGGGAATGATATGATCCCAGCCAGTAAAATTTCATATTTTTCCTTGAAACTAGACTCAATAAGGGTTCCATAGGCTTTGAAATCACATCAAAATGATGTCTAAAAAATTAGTTATGATTTTTCAAAGTTAATGCAGAAAATCTGCCAGTAGGGGTGTTCGGGATCGGGAAATGCCATTCCCGATCCCGAGAAGGGTTCGGGAATGATTTTGATTCCCGATCCTAATCCCGATCTCGAAAATTTCCCGATCCCGAAAATCGGGAAATTTCAGGATCAGGAATTTCCCGATCCCGGATTTGCTTTTTTTTTAAAAAAAAATTTCTATATTATATTTTTGTGTGTGTTTCTTTTAGTCTAGTATAAATATATAATTTGTCTAATATCATATTGTACTAAATAAGTTTAATATAAATATATAATTAGTCCAATACATGCTTAAAGTTGTCGATTCAGCTGCAAAAAGAATAAAGACGAGAACAAAAAATTAGAATTATTTAATAAATAATAAATAAAATTAACTAAATAAACTAAAAGAATAGAAATTACCTTAAGGGTGTTAGGATTTTCACATTTTATTTTACATTTGATCTTATTTTCTTAAATATTTTTAAAAAATATACATGTGTATATATATATTTTCGGGATCAGGAAGTCCCATTCCCGATCCCGAAGTCACATTCCCGATCCTGAAATTCATGAACACCCCTATCTGCCAGAATTGACATTATTCCGAAAATTGAAAATAAAAGGTGTTAGAAATTGATTAATGGAATTAAAATTCCAAGTGTCATGATCATATAAGAAGGGGATTAAATTATAATGGATTTATATGAGCACATGTCAAATTGCATTAAAAAAAATACTATATGGACAAATAATGATGAAATGGTATGCTACCTTGAGTGCAAGAATTGGTCTAGTTAGAAGAGTAATGGTTTAGTTGGAACATGAGAAGGGGGAGCACGTTTTTTTTAAAGCTAACCAAGGGAGAAGGCTAGTTCAATGTTAAGAAGAGTCAAAGGGAGCAATTATGGAGGGAAGTATGGTGAAGTGCATGATGAGAATAGCTTGAGTGAAGGAATGAAATAACTTGAGTACTTGGAGGAGTGCAAACTTGGACTTAGTAGGAAGAGAACTTACTTGTCTTGTAAGAGGAGAGGAAGGACGGTTTTCTTGCCTAATCAATGGAGGAAAATGTTGTCCAAATGTCAAAGGGAACTAAAGGAGTAATCATGAGTAAATAGGAAAGAGGCATGGGTGGATGTAAGGTTGTGACAAGTGTCACATTAGGGCTCCTTGATGAGATCAATTGTGTAGAATTAAGGGAGGGAGTTTATGAAGCATTTCCCTTCCCTTCCCTTCATACATTTTGATCACACTAAAGGAAAGAAGAGAGAGAGAGAGAGAGAGAGAGAGAGAGAGAGAGAGAGAGCTTGGAGAACTCTTGAGAGCTAGAGAGAAGGAGGAGGAAGAAGATCAAGGTAAGAGTTGTCTCTTAAGCCTTTTCTTGTGAATGTGCATGAAAAATCCTTCTCTAAACTCCTTTTCTTCATGTATCCATGATCTTGAAGACACCATTCTTAGCCCAAGAAGAGAGAGAGGACGTCCTAGAGAGATAGACACCAAGGATCAAGAGGTAATCTCCAAAATCTCAACTTCTTTGTGTATTAAAGTTGTTGTTAGTGATTGTTGTTTGGTTTTGTGATTTTTGGGTTGAGTTGTAAAATTAGAAAAGCCACAACCCTAAGGGGTTATGCTGCCCAAAATCCTTTAAATCATGGTTAAGAAGTGTTTAAATAAGTTAATCAAGGATTAGAAGTGGAAAAGTACAAGTTTTAGGAGCTAAAACACAAAACCTCATTTTTTCCATCTTCCCCTAATGTTTCAGGCAGGACTAGAACTGGTAGTAGGAGTTGGATTTTCATGAAATAAATGGTTCCATTGGACTCAGTGGGCAAAAATAAGTGGGGTTAAAGTTGGGCACTTTTTCGATAGAGGCCAAAAAAGCATAATTACGAAAACGCCACTGAAATCCCTAAATAGGGGCTGTCAAGGGTATTTTCATAATTTTACAGTGAATTTGATAATTTTGAGCCCAAAAGTGAATTTGATAATTTTGAGCCCAAAAATGGATTCCTTGGGAGAAAATTAGTCAGAATAGCCTTAGTCAAAATTTTGGGAAAACGTGCCACCGGGCCAGATACGGCGAGGCCCGGCTGGGTTCCTAGGGGCATATTTGTAAATTTTTACCATAGACTAATATAACCATAATAAACACTATGGAAGAGCATAAAATGATACTTGGATAGGTTATGACCTATTTCTGGTACATTTAATATTTTAGGACCGAGTCGGACGCTGGAACAACACGCTTTACGAGACACCATTAAAAAGAGGATTATAAAGCATTGAGGTAGGGACATTATCCTTCATACACTATGTCATAGTTATATGATTGTGTGGATGCCAATGTTTGTAAATGCGCTTTATTAATCAACACAATTTGCCCAGAGAGGGGCCAGAAGTGTCAGAGGCACTTACACTGGAGTTGGTGAAAACCCAACCGGTGCAGAATAGTGGGGCTAGGCCCTACTCATGTATACATGCAGATGATATATTTATAATGTTCATTAATTGGTGCATACATGACATATATCATATTTACTTTTCGCATTTTCTATGAACGATAGCATGCTTCTACTGGGGTTCTCTGGAATCTCACCCTATTTTTAATAAACACCTCAATGGGTACCAGTAGGTCTAAGGGAAAAGATGTAGACGCTGGAAAGTGAACGACATGGGTCTCGAGGCGAGGACAAGATCGTGGTTATAATTAGTCAATTTTGTGATATTTTGGTGAAATTTGTAATATTAAGTTTCCGCTGTATTTTCTGTTTTTCGTTGATGAACGATATCAGAATTATAAACGAATATTTTTATCAGTATAATTGTACTTTTCTGTATGCCCATTGAATTTCGTTTTTATTACTCTTCGATTATCGAAATGGAAAAGGGTGTTGACATGAAACATGTCAATGTGATATGAATTTGGTTGATTTGGTGTTTTCAATGGATTCCTTGTGAAAATTTGTGTGGGAATGAGGTTTGTTGTAAAATTGGAACCATTGGTGCAAAAACTGAAATTTCGTCCAGTGTGAATTCTGTTCTGGGCAGTCTGTTTGTTTTGAAGTTTTGAATGGACATATGAAGAGTGATGTCTTAAAGTTCATATTCCAAGCTTCAAAATGGACATATAATTTGTGTCATTTTGTTTTGTGAGCTAGGAGTTATGGTTATCCAAATTTTGATGTTGAAACTGAAATCTGTTTTGGAGCAGTGTTAGATTTTGAGCAATTCTGTATTTGTGTGGTGATTTCTGGTAATAGTCCATATTTTTCCTGTGTAAAGGACTTAAATACCATTCATTTGGCTTTAGAATCACCTTATTTCAATTTTTCTGGAATTAGTTATGATTTTTGAAACTTCAGTCAAGAAATAGGATTTTCTTGGCCTCGGTCAGAGGTTTTTGGCCATGGTCCAAATGTTTCTGACCTGTTTTTTGCAGCAGCCAGTGGATTAGTGGGCCATGGCCAACTACTAAAAATTAGTATTTTTCACTTCTGAAATGTGGTTTTTAGTATAGCATTTTCCAACCCTTTAGGCATGTGTTTAGGCTTGAAGTAGCTACCTAAAGGTTGTGGATGATAACCAACTTTAAGTGTTATGAAAGTAAGAATTTGGAATAGAGAATAACTCTATATCCTTGATTTGGTTAATAGGGTTCGATATTCGCCCTAATCGTGGTTTGATATTCGCCTTGTTCGTGAGTAGTCGGTGCCGGAGCACACGTGGAAAGAACAAGAGTAGGGAACATACCTCTCCTGTTATGATTTGCTTGATTATATGAAACATATATGAATAATTGAAGCTCTGTTTCAATTTATGCTATGGCTATGAGTATGTTGTTCGAAACTTTGAGCTTGCAGATTTTTCATTGTATAAGCATGAGTTATGTAATGCAAGCATATCATACATTAAACATTTATCATGTATGCATATTGGTATTATTTTCCTACTGAGATTCTCTCGAATATCACCTTCCCCTACCAACATTTTAGACAGGGTAGGTGGATCGAGGATGGAGCAAGCAACCAAGGGCGTCAAGGACTTTCTTGGGTTCTAATTTTGGTAGTTGGTTATCATTGTATTTGGGGTAACTGTACATGGTTGTATAGGTTGGATATGTGTTTGAAAGGATATTGTGTAATCCCCGTATAAGAACTTGTAAATGGGTGAATGTGCCTTGTATATCTATTAGCGAAGATGTGAACCCGGGATTGCCGGGAAATATTATTGTGCACTTTGATATTTATAATGAATGTGATTTATCTTCGCATAGTAATTATATTCGCAATATGAATATGAGACCAAGTTAATTGTATTCGAAAGGTATTGTGAAAACCCTATCTTAAAGATGGGATTTTAAACGAGTTTTGATTATCCGATGGCCTCTAATTCATTTTAATTATGTATTTTGGATATAATTATGGAGGGGGTTACACCACGCATAGGTCTAAGAGGGAATAGGATTGACAATTTACAATAAAAGCGAATGATAGCAAGCAGATGAACAGGAAGGTATTTATGTGGGTGGCTGATATTTGACCTTCATCATGACTAGACATTTGTGAAAGGGTTGGGATGAGCTGCAATTTCGAGACATGTGTATTGACTATTGTGTGTTGAAGCGTCATAAATGAAACAGGAGACTGCACTGGTGTTAGCTAGATGTTTGATGGATTGGGATCATGTAAGGACAGATTAATGAAATAACAAGTACTAACTTCACAGAAAAATCATCTACCCAGCAAGAAATGAAATGAAGGAGGCGAATAACTTACCAAATACATAAAATATCGTATGAATTGCACTGCTGCGACTGAAAACTAACATCTTTCACTTAGAAGATGGGTTTTATCTACCAACCTCTGTATGTTCATTAGGACTGATTTAAATTTAGTAGGTCTTCTTTTTTGGGGGGCATAATTGTTCCACTAAGTATGTAATGATACGTTTTTGTTTAAGACTTTTATTTCACCATCTAAAGTAAGGCAATTAACTACTTTTATGCAATGGTTATTATGTAAGTATATGTTTAAATTACTTACCGAGGTTGGTAGATAAAACCTGTTGTCTGCCGGTTATTTTGTGAGCATCTTTATCAGCATAAATTTTTTTTAAGTACTCCGCTTTTCTAATGAAGTAAGCTATAGTCCGCAAGTTACATATCCAGCAAGAGTTGCAATGGAACTTAAAAGGATAAAAGCATCCATCACACAATTAAAAATGGGATTCGCTGACTTGTGATGAACACATATTGCAACACACATAGATGAAATGCAGAGTACTTGTAAGTGGAGATAAGGTTTGTAAATGGATGGCTAATGAATGGAAGTCGGTGCAGTTATTTATGATTTTTCATACGTGGAAACATGGTGAGGAGATGAAGCTGTTTGCTATACCGTAATAGAAAAAAGAGAAACCAATAAAGTCACTCCAAATTAAGATGAAGATACACAAAATACATATAATAAACAAGCAAATGAAGTAAGATTCAACCAATGACCATATGCTCCTTCATCAACAATACTTCTGGTATTTGCGTGTCAAACTCATATGTCATGGAATCACTGATGGAACTCACAGTTGGACGCCTTGATAAGAAAAGGAAAGAGCAGAAATGTTGGTAAGCTTGATAATACATCGAAAATGAATAAGGACTATGTCTTTAATGTAGGGTAAAACCGTCAGCAGTGGGAGCAATAGAAATGACATAGGTACAAGCAACAACACACTTTTCTTTTTAGTCTGCTTCAGTTTCCTCTCAACCTCTTCCACCCATGATCCTCGAAGATAGTAAAAAACATTGTCCTTAGCCCTTTAAGAATAACAGTGGGTCAATTTTAGAAGAGCACAAGTTAATAAGGCACCGATGCAACTTTAGATGAAAGAATTAGAAGTAAGAATCAACGAATAGTGAATGAAGGAGGATCCTCAATCGGCTATAATGGTAGAGGTAAGATAGAGCTTTGGCTACATCAATGACGACTCTATATCTCAGGCTCCACTATCAAAACCCGCGGTGATATCTTAGGCGATTTTCGGTGGTTTTAGTGGGGAATACCCAGGAATCTAAAGATCCATATGGGATATACTCATAAACCAAGTATCTTGGGCACTTGCTGGAGTTGTAATACCCAATTAGTCGCACAAGGTTTTCCCAAGCATGCTAATAAGAATCAAAGTTATATTTCGGAAGATGCTTCTGATCACAACTAATATCAAAATTTTAAGCATAATTCAATTCAAAATCAATAATGGCGCCAACATAATATCAATATCACGTGGATGTCGTTTTGGGCAAGAAGGGAGATGTTTTGTTGAAGCGACTCATGGCCTGCACGCAGCCCAATGACCAATTTTGGCTTATGAACAATTCTTTTCCCTCTTTGCATGAGGGAAAAGAATTTTATTATATATTAATTAGGTAAATATATTTTATATTAAAGATCAGATGGAGTACTATATACAATAGCCAAGCAGGTCCCACAACGAGTTGTTTTATGAATTTGCAGCTCCATATATTTAGTCAATTAATGGTTAAACTTAACATTGATGATGGCTAGGGCAAAATTAATATGATTTAAAAACTTTCAGGACTACATTGCTTCAAAAAAAAACTTTTGGGACGAAATTGAGATTTTTGAACAACTTTGAGGGAAAAATTGCACCTTCACCCTTAAATTTATTCATTTTTCAGTAATTTACAATTTTATTAATACTTTTACCAAACATTAAAGGGAGAATTGCCCAAAAATACTTTGGAGGCAAATTAATTGTTGATTGCTATCATAGAATATCTGTTGCACATCACGGAAGATATTTTACACACAACAGAAGATTGTTTGCACATTTATATAAAAGATTTTTGCACAAACGAAAAATAATTTGCATAAAATAGAAGATCGCTTGCATACATGAAAGATTACTTACACGTTTGATAGCAATCATCAATTAATTTACTTTCAAAATATTTTTGGGCAAATCTCCCTACATTATTTAAATCTAAACTAGTTGTTTTCCGTGAATTTCCAAAAAGAAAAATGAAAACGAAGAGTACGATGAGCATGTTACACGATGTCCACACTCATTCCAATAACTAAATAATTAGTAGTATTATAATAGCCAGGCGTGTCCCACGGGGGAGTTTTGTTTCTCCTATATCATGTCCTTCTTGGAAGAGTCCAATTGCACTGAGCCACGCAAAATCTGAAGCCTCAATCCAAACACTCTGCTCCCAACACCTTCTCTTACCAGAAGCTTCACTTCAATGGCTGAAGCCGACCATCAGCTTAAGCTCGTGTTTCTTCCATTCTTTTCAACAAGCCACATCATTCCCCTCGTTGATATTGCCAGAATCTTCGCCATCTTCGACGTCGACGTCACCATCATCGCCACCCCAGCTAACGCCGCCATCTTCCAGAAGTCCATCGACCGGGATTCGGCTAGCGGCCGGCCCATCAGAACCCACACCGTCAAATTCCCATTCGCCGAAGTGGGTCTCCCCGAAGGCATCGAAACCTTCAATGCCGACACTCCTCCCGGCATGACGTACAAAATCCACAGAGGACTCACTCTTCTAAAAGACCAGTTCGAGCAGCTGTTTCAGGATTACCAAGCTGACTGCATCGTCACCGACATGTTCTTTCCTTGGAGTGTCGAAACTGCGGCTAAGATGAACATTCCCAGGTTGATTTATGTCGGTGGAAGCCGCTTCGCTCACGCTCTTGGACATGCCATCGAGAAGTACAAGCCTCACGCGAAAGTGGAATCCGACACTGACAGCTTCGTGATTCCTGGGCTGCCTGACGAGATAAGGATGACACTATTGCAGGTTTCAGATTCTCTCAGGACAACAAACCATTTCACCCATATGATGAAAGCGATCAAAGATTCTGAGAGAAAGAGCTTCGGGTCTCTGTTCAACAGCTTCTCTGCTCTCGACGGGGCTTACCTCGAGCATTACAGGAAAATCATGGGAACTAAGAGCTGGGGTATGGGCCCGGTTTCCGCATGGGCTAATCAAGGCGAGGATAAGGCCAAGAGAGGACGAGCCAAAGTCGAAGAAGAAGAAGGTTGGCTTAAATGGCTTAACACAAAAACAGAGGAATCTGTTATTTACGTGAGTTTTGGAAGCATGAACAGGCTCCCTCTTTCTTATCTGATGGAAATAGCTCATGGCCTGGAATCTTCAGGCCACAATTTCATCTGGGTGGTACCCAAGAAGCAAAAAGGCAATGAAGATTTTGAATTTCTCGAGGAATTTGAGAAGAGAGTGAAAGAAACAAACAGGGGCTGCGTGTTTAAAGGTTGGGCTCCACAATTATTGATACTGGACCATCCTGCAATTGGAGGGATTGTGACTCACTGTGGGTGGAACACAGTAATGGAGAGTATGAACGCAGGCTTGCCGATGGTGACGTGGCCTTTGTTCGCAGAGCAATTTGAGAACGAGAAGCTGCTTGTGGATGTGCTGAAGATTGGAGTAGCAGTGGGAAACAAAGAATGGAGAAATTGGGATGATTTTCCAGAAGAAGCAGCAGTGACGAGGGAGGAGATTAGAAAGGCCGTAGCTTTGTTGATGGGTGATGGAGAAGAAGCAAAAGAAAGGAGAAGGAAAGCGAAAGAGCTAAGCCAAGAAGCAAAGAAAGCAATAGAGGTTGGTGGGTCTTCGTACAACAGTGTAAAGGAAATAATTGAAGAGATCAAATCATACAAGAGAGACAAGGTGATGGACAAGGCCTGATTTATTTGAGCATAAAAATATATGGTTTGTGGGTAATTAGTTTGAGTTAATATTAAATTTTAGGATCAAGGGTAATACTATCAGTGTACTCAAACTTGGATCAGAAACCGGTAAATCAGTCAGTAGATTGGTCCAATCCAGTCATCAACCCGGTTTGGTACTTTTTTAAAAAAAAAATTGATTTTCTTAATTTTTCTTTAGAATTTCATATCAATAAATCTAAAATCTTCAATTTCTTATCAGTTTGGCCCCAAGTTAGCTTTGGTTTGACTCCAGCCTAACCTACTGACTCTTAATCTAGTATCCTGACCGGTTCAATGGCCGATCCAGATTTAATTGCATTGAAAAATACTCATAAATTTTTTTAAAAAATACATCCAGCACCATAAATCCTTTTTTAATACAAAAATACTTATAAATTATTTCACGAGCTTCAAAAATGCCAATCCTGTTTACTTTTTTTATTTGCTGGCCCCACCAAATGGCATATTTTTTCCAATACAAAAATACCTATAAATTTTTTTCAACTATTCAAAAATGCCACTCCAGTTAATTCTTACTAACGATTTGTTACTTTTTCATTTGCAAGCCCCACCAAATGCCATGCCTAAGCTTTTAAAAATATATGGAGACCTTGTCTTCTTTATGGCCTGTTCGGTATGTTGGAATTGATTTTGATGGAAATTGATATGGAAATAGGGATTAAAAGTATGTTTGGTATGTCATGGAAATGAGATCTAATTTTTGTATAAAATTACCAAAATTTCCTTCAATTTTTTATTTTTTTTAAGGTAGTGGAGGGTAATAGATGGAAATAATTACATGAAATTGTAAATCTTAGGTATTTTGATGGAATTGATTGGGTGGAATTAAGCCTATTTGGCTTCCACATGGAATTAGAAAATTTTCCAATTCCATCATACCAAATAAGCATTATGATGGAATTGGTCCTCAATTCCATTTCCATCATACCAAACATGGTCTCTCTAACTGTCACAACCCCCCCCCCCCCCCCCCCCAAAAAAATCCCTCTCTGTCTCATGCCTCTTGTAGCGCAGCTCTTCATATTGATTATTGAAGTTTCTGGTGCTACGAATAGCCTACAAAGAATGGAAGGAAGAAACTAGAAACGAAGAACGGAAAGGGAGAAAGAGATTTTTAGGAAAAGGTATACACGGGTCCAAATGGGAGAGAGAATGTGAATGAATAGGTTCTTGAAGGCTCTTAATTATCTGCAATTTCATTCTCTGACAAGAAAAACGAGTCAGTAATTTGGTTGTTTGCATCCAGGTTTTCAGACCTGAACCAGACTGATCGGTCCGAACCAAAAACTAACCAATTGATCAGTAGATCGGTTTGGGTTAATTTTTTTTATTTTTTTAAAATTCTTTCTTTAGAATTTTATATTAATAATCTTAAAATCTTCAATTGCTCACCGATTTAGTCCCAGATTAGCTTCGGTTTGACCCACTGACTCTTGTACCAATACCCCAGCCAGTTCAATGATCAGTCTGGATTTAATTACCTTAGTTTGTATTATTAAGGGGTTGTAGAAATGCACAGGCTCTGACAAATATGTGAATTGGGATAGTTTGAATCACAAATGAAAACTAATAATGAAAAGTGAAAAATGTGATTGAAAAATCATAAATGGACAATGCTACAAAATACAGATATAACATCTCTAATTAATGTCTAGTTTTAAAAATCAGGCAATGATATTTTTGAAATTTTTTATCTTAGGAGCTTTTAACGTCCGTCTTTAAAAAACAGACGTTAATAAATCTTTGCCCTAACTCTTCCTTCTCCGAGCTCGGGGATCCTCAGACGAATCTTGCAACTCCTCCGACGAGTCTCGTGACTCATTCGACGAACCTCAACCAGATTAACTTAAGCTAAAGATCAAGTGTCGCATTAGCTGTTTGCCTCCCACTTTCTCTGCTTATCAATAGATAGGGTGGGCTTGGGGAGAGTTTATCATCTTCAACGCCGACGAACAACTAGAAGCCCAACACGTCATGATTAAGGTTTTGAGGGACAACCTGCTTAAGGCTCAACACCAAATGAAGTTACAGGCATACCAGCACCAGCGAGACCTTGAATTTTCACCAGAAGATGCAGTTTGGTTGAAAGTTCATCCCTACCGCCAGCTTTTTCATAGCTTAAAAAGAGGTTTGAGAAACTCTATCCCAAGTTCTTTGGCCCCTGTAAAGTTCTCAAATGTATAGGCAAGGTAGAACACCAACTAGAGCTCCCTTCAAATGCCAGAATTCATCTCGTATTCCACCTGTCCTTGCTTCGTCCGGCACTTAGCCAGCAGCCCACCGCTGCACCTCCCCCATCCCTCTTTCGACTGATAAGGAGCTTATTCTTACTCCATCTAAGGTCCTGAAACATCGATGGAACCAAGACAACAAGCTCAAGTTGCTTATTGACTGCGAGCACCGGCCTTTAGAAGATGCCACCTGAGAAGAATATGATCTTGTTGCTGAACAATTTCCACACTCTTGACTTGAGGACAAGTCATTTTTCCCGGAGGGGCGAATGATAGCGACTCTCGCTATTGTTTAATTATTCTAGAAAAGGAAAACGCGCCAGAGAAGAGTAAAGTTTAATTATTTGCTTAATTATTCTTATTGGTTTTATTTTCTTAGGGAGTTGAGTAATAAGTGGACTGTTCCACTAGTTAGAGTTAGTTACTAAAGTTATAGGTTGTTAGTCATTTTGAATTTTGTATTTGAATTCGAATTTTGTAATTTTGTTATTCTCTATGTATTCTGCTATTATAAATTAGTTTGTTGTCTTATCAATAAAACATCAAATATTTTAGAGAATAAATTAGTTTAGAAGATTCTTCTGGACCTTTTTAGAGAGGGGGTAAGATTATTATCTGCTTTTTATCACAGATTACTTTATAACTTTCCTATCTCATTAGATTAATCTAATCAATACCTTATCAGAAAAATACAAAAAATAACATTTAAACATTACTCCCTCCATACCTCTCTATAAAAACAACTACTACTTAAAACTTGTTCCTATTTATAAGAAACGTTTAGAGATTGTCTCAAAATTATTTTGTTGCTTTCCTATTTTAACCTTATTTAATTACTCATATTACCAACATCAATTATTTAATTTCCACACGTTCTATCTTTGATTTAAATAAGGGTGTTTTTAACCCCCAAAAAAATTACATTTTAAACATTTTCATTGTCTCTAACTATTTGATTTGCGTGATTCGATTAGTACTTCTTAAAAAAAAAAGGAACAAAGGAAGTAATTATATGGAAAAATTAACAAACATTCTTCCAACAGTGACTTATTTAATCTACCTGGTTATACTTATAAGAAGTAACATAGTACTTCCTCTGGTTTTTAGTATAAGACATATTTGAAAAGTTGATCTTGATATTAAATATAAGGCAAAGTTTTCATATTTATTACTCCCTCCGGTCCTAAATATAGGATATAGTTTTAGTGCAATTTGCACTACAAACTATGTCCTATATTTAAGACCGGAGGTAGTAATATTTTTCTAATTTACCTCTATTGATTCTCTCTCTAAAATAATCAAGAAGGAGAGGTTTGGAGGGAATTAAAGATTGTGACTAGGTTGTTTCAAAAAATGTCCGTCATATTAATTAACTTCTTTAATTTAATTAAATTAGATAAATATATTTTATATTAAGTATTGAAAGAAAAAAGTAACAAGGTTTGAATCTGTATCGTGGGGATATACTTAACTACTATGTAAAAACAAGTATATAGTAGTCAGGCGTGTTCCACGTCAATTCCTACTATATGATGTCGTTCTTGGGAGGATCGAATTGCATTGCAAGCACCGCAAAATCTGAGACCTCAATCTGAACACTTTTCTCTTACCAGAAGCTTCACTTCAATGGCTGAGCCGATCATCAGCTTAAACTCGTGTTTCTTCCATTTTTAATCAACAAGTCACATCATCCCCATGGGCCATGGATGATACTAAAGTTCTGAAACAGGACCTATCACTGAATTGACCGGGATATTGGGTTAAGGGTCAATAAGTCAAATCAGAGTGAAACCGGGGCTAACTCAAAGTTAGACCGATGAGAAAGTGAAGATTTCAAGGTTATATATATAATTCTGAACAAAATATTTTAAAAAAGAAAAAAAAAAAAAAACTGGTTGAAATGTACAAAACCCGATTGAACTGGGGGCAACCACCAGACCAATCAGACCACCGGTTGGCTGGTTTCCAGCTCAAACTAGCTGGTCCGGTTTTCAAAACATGAGTTGACACTGCCAGAGTCTTCGCCATCTTCAACTCTAAGATCACCATCATCAGCACCCCAGCCAACACCGCCGTTTTCCAGAAATCCATAGACCGCGATTTGGCTCACACCGGTCCATCAGAACCCACATTATCAATTTCCATTCACTCTAAGATCAGAAAGGCCGTAGCGTCGTTGACGGGTGACATAGAAGAAGCTAAAGAAAGGAGAAGGAAAGTGAAAAAGCTGAGCCAAGAAGCAAAGAAAGCGATAAGGAAATAATGGAAGAATTCAGATTATTCAAGATCCGCAAGGTTATGACCAAGGCCTGATTCAATTGAATATAAAAATCTAATGGCTTGTGTGTGATGGGAGTAAAGAAAGTAATGGGATTGTTTTGTTTTTTCGTGTTTTTTTTTTTTGAGTGACTATTTCAAGCGAGTTCAACCATGTTTTTTTCCCCAGACAATGGATGATAAAAGATAACAAAAATCTCTCAAGCCTTACGTAACAAAAATCCTTGTGATTTTTAAGAATAATTGTAAGAAATAAGAATTCATACCAAAAATAAAGGCATTCATTAGTAATAATGCAGCAACATCACCAACATGCCAAGGCCCCAAAAAATAAAACACCCCCAACATGCAGCAAACTTGGCAAAATCTTGGATCTAAGGAACCAAACAAAATCGAGAAGCAGAACCGAAGGTGGGTGTCAGAGGTTTGCGCGCAGTATCCAATTCTCCAAAGGTCTCCAGTTCACTATCTCCACCATTAAAATAAATGAGAAGATGCATACAGAAGCATTACGGTGGGCGTCAGAGATGAAATCGGACGTGTCATAGGTGAAATCCTCTCAGAAGCAAATTTGCAAATGATGACAGAGATCAAAGGTGCCATAAGAAGTGTAGATATGAGGCAAAATGGGGATGATGACAGAGATCACAGTCACATCATCCTCCTCGCTTCCACACTGTCGTTGCCAGGGGGAAGAAGGTTGCCAGAGGTGGGGGAAGAAGGCCATCGGCAGTGAGTGTGAAGATGGCCGGTAGCAGCAAGAAGGGCAGAGGGGAAAAAGGGCAGAAAAGGGATATGAGGATATGAATTTAGAAAACTGCGCCTTTTTGGGGAATTCATTTCCCTGAGTTTAAATGGACACGGAAATAGAATTTTGTCCAATTCCATGCTACCAAATATGCTCTTAGTACATAATTTGGTATATAATTGGGCCCCATTTTCATTTTCATATACCCAATTCCATCAAACCAAATGGGCCCAAAATGTCAAAGCCCATTTGCCTAGCGATTTGGTGCGTTCCAAATTCAAACCATCGAAGGAACACTAAACCAAACCGGTGTTGCCCAAAGGATGATCGATTCCAATGCGACCCCTTGTCGCGCTTGATTATATCGTTTCTCGCCCTTTCTTTTCCATGTTTGGTTCAATTCGGAAGCTAGGCGGGGCACATAAAAGACAGTAAAATGTCTATTATTCGCGTACATAGAATGATAGAAATGCAACAAAAATCACAAGTAATGCCCACCAAATTTCTGCTATCCCTGTCACCATCGAGGACAATTGATTTGAATTTCAAAATATTATATATCAACACTTGTCCATACCCTCTTAGTATGCATAAACACTTAAAACTGAAGATCATCAAGTCCACAGATTTTGGCATAGGAAACCAACAATTAAAAGCCAGTTCGTTTTTTGACAGAATAATAACTAATGATCGATCAACATCTAGCATAGTATAAATAGTTCCTAACGTAAGCTGATATAGCACTAAACAAGAGCTGGGTATTGCTTTGCCTGCAGCCGCACTCTTCTCTTGTACTCCACCACATCCTGCGTAAACTTTGACGTAAAGATGTGCCTTTGATAATAAAGAAAACGACCCAAAACTTTTAACATGGCTGAGCACATCTGTACACCGATTCCCATGGCTCTTAAGTGCAATCAACCATAACCCTTTTTTCTTTTGCCAGACAATCAACCATAACTAATAAGTCATAGCATGCATAAATATATACCAGAGCACTTCAACAAATGCAGATTCAGCCAACTAGCCACAGTTTAAGTAATCAAATGTTCAGATTCTGAGTTGTTCTCCATCATTTTTATGACATTAATATAATGTATTGTAAGACTTTCAGAGAATGCAGGACTATTTTAATTAAATACCTGGATGAAGAGATGATACCCTTCTGTCTGCGCAGGATCAGAAGGATTAGGCTGGTCAAGCAAGTCTTGTATACCAACAAGAATCTGCTTCACAGTTATAGCTGGTCTCCATCCCTGCATATAGAATATGTTCGAAAACCCATCCACATAGAGAACTGTGAAAGTATACAAATAAACTATGTAACCAAATTTCAGATAGTCCCACATTTATCAAGAGAGACAAACTTACACTGTCCTCGTTAAGTATAGACAGACAGACAGTTCCGGAAGGGTAGACATTAGGGTGGAAGAACCCTTGCGGAAATTTACACTTTGGAGGCTTACTAGGGTAGTCTTCACTGAAGTGCAGCGTAAGTGGGAAAAAGCCACCCTCCCAGTCAGTCTGCACCATTTTGCATACAAGAGTCAGAAAACTTGAAGTGCTTCATTTACACAAGGCCTTGAGGATAAAATAAGTGCCTTATTTTCTCAAAATGTCAAATAAACAAAAAAGAAACAAAGGAAGGCCTTGGAACTTGAATGAAACTTATTTTCTTTCCTTTTAGTTATGGCCTCAAAGTCTTACGTCCCATTACTGATAATTTGATCAATTCAAGGATCCTGACAGTTGGCCATCTCAAATCTGGATCCTCTCCATGTGGTAATGTGGTAAGTAAATGCACGGACATAGAAACAAAACAGAAACGGTGGTAAAAAAAGTGAGCAGAAAACACATTTCCACGTTTTTGTGACACTCTCCTAAGTACATGGCGCATTACTGCAGGTAATCTCAATCCATGATTCCACAATGCAATATTTTAAAATTCAGCATGCCTATGTTTAAGACGCATCAAGACCAGAGGTTCCATCACCCTTTCCATGGGCTCAAATTATTATTTACGGATTCTCAAGCTCAATCAAAGAACCAAACCCTGCTTGCCTTATCATACAGTGCACTCAAAATACATTTATGATTATCCTATGCAAAGTAGGGACTAAGGACTCGAGAGAATGCAAAGGATTGGCTGGTAAATAGCCTATAAGTAAACATTTCCATACCAATAATATCTACACCTGACCAAGTTAATCCTATGCAAAAGGCACCCTAAAACAGCTAGAGGACTAAAACATCTTAGGCTTGGGGCACTGAAATAAGCATGCTCAGATTGATACAAGATGTTAAAGGAAGAAAAAGATGCAATACAAACACAAACAGCAGAGATAAAGCCAAAATTTGTTAAGACAACCTCCCCCCCCCCCCAAAACAATTATTTAGTTTGCCCTTCTTTCCCATAATTTTAGAGAAAAACAGGAATTCAGATTCTGCTTTGAGGCAAACGCCATACGACAACCAGAACCATGATGTTACTATACCTACCGTAGATACAACTACGACTATACAGGCAAAAATTTGATTCCTCACGAATTATAATTAAGTCTCCCCCATGTGAGGGAGGGTATTAGTGGAAGAAGCAAAAAAACAACGTCAAGAAGAAATCACAAATGGACAACGCAAATGATCGACTAACACATGGGGGAGGCTCTGAACCATCAAATACATTTTACTACATAAAACGAAAGAAAATAGCCCAGTGATTAAAAAAATGCAGGAGAACGCACCCCAGCCTTGCCAGGAATAGTGCAATGCCACACCATCAAATTCACAGTACCGTCTGGCAGAGTCTCTGGCTTCGCAACGAAACCCTAAATTACAGACACAATAAAATCAATCGGCGACAAACAGAACATTTCCTCAAAAATTACCGAATCAGCATTGGATTAACAGAAAAGGGTTAAAAAACAACAAAAAGAAATTGAGGGACAGTACGAACATGGGGATGGTTCTTACGCCAAGCCTTTCGTTCCTCAGTAAGGCGTCCACGAGCAATACCCGACATGTCTACTTCCTCGTTCTTCTCTCTGAAACACTCTCTCTCTCTCTCTCTCTCTCTCTCTCTCTAACACATACACTCCTTTCCGAGGAAGTCAGGCCAAGTCTGCGTCGCCTCTGATATCTTATTTTAATAGACGAAGCAGACACGGCCTTTCCAGTTTCCACTTTACCAGATTGATTCGACAAGAGCCTTGCCTTTATTCCGCGCTTTGGAGAACGAACGGTCCAGATCTCATCAAGAGAGGTACTGCATTGTCCTTTATCTGTTTCGAGATTTTAATAAATCAATGAAAATAATGAGCCCTGAAAAGTCAATGCATTTGCCTTCTATTTATTTATTTTTTTCCTAAACCTCGCGTGAGAATCACGCCACCGCAGACCAGACGCAATCACGTGAGTATGGCATTAATATGCCCTAAATTTAGATATATTCGATGAAGCCTCCTTGTGTCAATATTGGGTCTCTCTACTTTAGCGGGCGATGGGAGTGGGTTTTTTTTTTTAATCTGAATTTTACAAAAAAAAAATTAGATAGAATAAAAATTAGATTGTAAATATGATTTACGTTTGAATTAACGGTAATATAAATAATTTATTTTAAAAAAATCACATTTTTGAATTTTTTTTTAAAAACTGCTTCTGAAAAAAAAAAGATTAGTTGTTAAAACGTCAACCCAAACCCCTTAATTTTTAAAAATATAGAAGCCAATATAATTTAAAAAAAAAAAAAAAACCGTTCAAACAGACACACTGCCTTCTCGTGCGAGTGTATTAGACCGTGAAATAACTAAGCGATAATAAAAAAAATATGGGTATAAAAAATAGGCGAATATATTGACTTGTTTAGGTTTAGCCGCTAATTTTTTTCTGCCAATGAATTCTTTTCAGGTTCTGTCAATTAACTATGCTTCTTTGGTTTAAGTGACTAATATACCAATTAACCTAAGAACTAGCCATAGGAGGGATCCAGATGACGGTTGAAAAACAAAAGCTATAGGGATCATGGTAAATATATCACGCAGTTGATTTTTTTCTTTCGAACACAAAATTTTAATTCAGTCATTTCATGTTTTCTTTCGCCAAGGAGTTGTGTCACGGTGATTCATTAGGATTGTGACTCATTTCAACACTCGGAAAAGTCTATGGAAATACCAATTCATAGGCACCATTAAAATCTCCAAGTCCAATCACATGCCAAATTTATAAGTCCATGAATCCAAATAGCGATTTTTTCAATTTCGCTAGATATTTTGAGATGTGGCATTCAATTTTTAAAAGGTGTAAGGGGAGCGTGACAAACGGGCTCTCAATTAAATCATTTTATTTTTTTATTCTATATAACTTTATTATTTAAAATATTCAATTTATATTTCTCAAAATTATTAGTAAGATTTGATATATCTTTTAGGTATTTTAAAATAAACACTTGTAAATAACTCAACTTGTAAAAACTTGTGTTTTAAATAGAGAAACTTTTTAACATTAATATGAGCCAGCAGCTATAAAAAAAATATTCTAAAATATTAAGGGTAAGATGTTATATAAAAACAATTAAATTTTAAAATATCTAAAAGATATATCAAATCTTTCTAATAATCTAAGAAATACAAATTGACTATTTTAAATAATAAAATTACATAGCATAGGAAAATAAAATGACTTAATTGATAACTCGTTTGTCTTTGCTCTACTAGCATCTCTTAAAAGTTGAATGCCATGCAAAATATCTAGCAAAATTAACAAAATTGCCCTTTGATTTCTATCACAATTTTAACTAATTGACTTACAGTTGCGTAATTTTTGTTTTACTAAGTAAGAGTATCCTTTTATCGAAAACAATCCTTATAAACTATCGATCTTATTGATTCAGTTGTGTTTGAGATCACTTAATTTTAGAGAATAAGTCCTTATTACGTAAGTCGAGATAAAACTCCTCTCACATACTTACTTCGTATATCGTGAATCACGATTTATAAGCACTTATTGCCTAAAAATAAGCTATTCTAAACGAGCACAAATACACTAAACTTCAAAATCATGTTAATTTATACTCTTTCTCCCTATCTTATTAATTTAAGTGTATATGTAAAAAAAATTAATAATTCCTTAAATTATTAAATACCTAATAAAAGGACCAATAACACAGTAAAAATGTGTCATATAATATAATAGGAATCCGAGTACTATTCAAGAAAGTGGTGGGAGCACGTATCAAATTTAACTTTGGTTCCTTTTTGCTATTGGAGAAATGAGCTGTGCTTGTGCCCACAGGAAGAAATGTAGACGGTGAAATCCAGGAGCTTTCTTTGTCATTACCAGCCCCTTTATGTGAACAAAGTCTTCAAATTGGAGCACAAGACAAACAAGGAAAGATGGATTCAAATAACCCTTTTTAGTTCTTTTTTTTTTTTATGATTTTTAATCAACAAAGCAAGGCCACCACCTCAACAAGGCTGAGTTTTGTTTTTTTAAACATGACGTTTTAAAATTTGAATCTCTATTAAAAAAAATGCTTATATTTAATATCCAACAAGGTTTTGTTTGGAAAAATATTGTCTTCAACAGAAGATATATGTGCTTATTTGAAGAAAAAAAGAAAGAAATCATAAAAAAGAAAAAAAGATAGATCATAGATGAGTCGAGCAGTTTTGAACGACCAGGAATTCAATACATATAATATCAAGTGGTTTGAGAAAAGATATTCTCATAATTAGTTCGTAACAAGTAATTGTGATCACAAAATTATCTTCATAGCTCCGGAGAATATTGTTATTTTTATCAATATAAAATATTTTTAAAATTTACATTATTCATAAACTACAAAGTACAAACAACATGACTTTCAACCATTTTGTTTTTTTTTCCTTTCCTTCTCGTTCCCCCTATAACTTTATTTTTTATTTCTTCGCTTTTTTTTTTTTTGCAAAGTTATATTTGAAAGACAAACACAATTTTAAGAAATAAATTTTCATTCTTATCATTTGTACGTAGGATACGAAAAGAATATTTTGTTTGTTAGATTATTTCACTGACCCTTTTCATTTGACAAAAAAGGAGGAGGGAAAAAAAAAAGCAGATCTGCCTAATCCTGTGAGATGATCAAAGTCAAAGATATATACTGGTGTTAGGTTCCTGATCACATGCCGCAATTATTTATGTGTGCAATCAATGGACAGGCACACCACCCTACCCAATTATTGAAGCGAGATTTGCTTATGGATTTCGATTTGTGTTTAGATTAATTTTTTTTAATATTTTTTATGATTTATGAGGTAAGTATGTATGAGAAGTTTTGTCTTAGATTATGCAAACCATGATTTAAAATCATGATTTTAGTGCTTATCAAACATATAACGAGAATTACCCACATGGACGGTATTTTTCGAAAATGTTTCCAAATATTTGAGATGAAAAACTTATTAGATATGTAATGTTTTCACTAAGCGTGGGAAGTCAAACCCAAAATTTTAAGCTTACTAGAACAAAACATTAATAAAATTTTCTCGTTCAAAAATTAGTCTCGTTAACAGTGAAAGTCAATATTACTAAAATCATTATTTTATATTGGTAATAATTCTTTGCGTAATAGTTCATTTTCATTCTTGAAAAAAACTCCATTAACTATCGGTGATTCTATTGTACCATTGAACAATATCACCATGGTGCAATATCACCTCTTTATTTTAAGAAAGATAAGGAAAAAAAGATATTATCGGTATTTTCTCTATAATAAGCTGATAGAGTTTTTTATTTTTGTTATTGAAAATTGAGATATATAGTTTATTTGCATGCTTTTAATCATTTTCATTTATAAGTAATTCTATAAATTTTCAAGTGATATCCTTGAATAATTTTAGCAAAGTAAATATAAGCTCTTTAGATATTGAATATAAAAAATGAAAAGATTTTTTAAGACGCAATTTTTATTAAATCAGCAACAGCTAACAATCTTCGATCAAAATCTTATTTGTTCATTCAACAACACCATGAAATTAATTTAAAGGAGTTGCCGTTAAATTCAACCAAAAAAATTCATATTGTAAGGGTCAAGATAAGATGCGAAAAGCATATTTTATTTTTTTTAAAAAAAAAAAGACCAGATCAATATGCTGTTGGTTGATTTTTCAAAAAAAGAAAAAAATCAAAAGTGGTGGTTGATTTTCCTCACCAATCAGTAGCGTATTTCATTGCCTTTCGAGTTTATACGTTTCATTGATTCATTATGCTGTTGTGAAAGTTTAGCTAGAAGGAATGAAAAGAAGAAATAAAATAAAATAAAATTGGTAGTTTCTATCACAAAGAGCAGGGAAGCCGTTTGCATACAGATGCTAATATTTCCCCGAATTTTCACTTTTTGAGTCATAATCATAGCTAAGAGCTATTGGCCTTTACGATTGTTCATGCTTTCTGTTATATATAAGCTATATAAACCCAGTAGATATATTACCTTCAAATGTTACACTCTTCTTAATTTCCTGTATCATCTTCAAGACTTGCCACATAGCTGGTCTCTGCTCAGGTGATATAACAGTGCAAATACTTGCGACCTCTGTAAGCATTCCTAGCTGCTTATCTTCAGCACCATAGTCATTCCTCATTGCTTTGACCCAATCCTGCAGATCCACAGGCCCAAGGAAGGGATGCTGAGAAGGGTATTTGGAAGTTAGAAGCTCCAGCAGCAGTACCCCAAATGTATAGACATCAGATTTAGAAGTAGGTAGGCGATTAGTGTTGCGAGTTTCGGGTGCTTTATAGGCAGCCGCATCAGGATCATCACTGGATGAAGAGTCTGCAAGGAGGAACAGGCTATAGTCTGTAACACGAGCTTCAAAGTCCACTCCAAGAAGGACATTAGAGGACTTTAGGTTGCCGTGGATTAATCTTGATGTTTGGTGGATATATGCAAGTCCATGAGCTATGTCTTCAGCTATCTTCAAGCATGATGTCCAGTGAAGAGGCTTTGCTCTTGCTGATCTTGAACCTGCAAATATATAGCAGATTTATAGATAGTTGTTATCAAGTGGATAGAAACATTAGTTATCCTCTCACTTAAGGATTGAGTCCATATATAAGTATGCTATTTTTAAAAAAAATTCAACTCAACTTTCACTTTAAAATTAAATTTAAAAGACAAATGAAATCATGTGGCGATAGACGAAAAATAATATCTATTACTCATGTTAATTAGAATACTGAAAATGAGCTCCAAATGGGCAAACTCCCATGATTTTGCAGCGGATTGATTTCAGCAAATATTACAGGTTCCAGTTTTTTAGTAACAATGTTTAAATGATAATGGATGATTGACTAACAAAAATTCAACTGGATGATGCACTGTCAACATGCCTGAAACATTCAGCCAAAAAAGAATCTCCATAGTCAAACTCAAATCACAATACCAAGAAAAAATCAATTACAAACCCCGTGATTGTGGGCATGGATACTTCACTGAGGACCTTTTCGGTACAGGAAAACATAATCTATCTCTGTAAGAAAATTTTATAAAGAGACAGAAGCAGATTTCTTTTAATGGCAAGTGAAAAAGAGGAAGAAAAAGTTGCACACACCCCAGTTGAAAGACCCAGGGATCAAAATACAAACCATTAGAGCATTCACTCCCGTGATTGTGGGCATGGGCACTGTACTGATGACTTTTTCGGACTTGAGTACAGGGAAACAGAGTCTATCAGTCAATATGGGCAAAAAAAATTGATGAAGGCTTGAAAGAAAGAGAAACTAATTTTTTAATACATTTTATCTTTTTAATTAATAGCAAAAAAACAAAAAAGTTGCAGACACACCAATCTGAAAGATATGGATCACGAGGCACAACTTCACAGGACAAAACCATTCTTATTAAGCAATCAATCTTGTTAATAATAGATTCATCGAAAGAAAATAGCATGAATCCCATCAATGGAAATCTAGTTAACAGATAACAAGAGAGATCAAGAGCCTTAGAAATTACCATGAATGAGGTCGAAAAGACTGCCGTTAGATTGATAATCATAGATCACGAGCCTCTCTGCTTCAGCCTGAAAATAAGCTCTCACTGGTACTAAATTTGGATGCCGAAGCTGACCCACCATTTCCATGTGCCTCTCAAAATAACCACTTGTTCTTGCAGTCTTCCCAGCATCTAGCCTCTTTACTGTCAAAATGAAGCTCCCATCCACCACTGCTTTGTACGTGGTCCCAATTGTACCCCTTCCCAGTAACTCGGCCGACCCTCTCATCAACTGATCCAGCGTATACAATTGTACCTCCCCACAACAGAACACCAAATTCTCTCTATTATGATTATCAACTCCATCGATTTCCTCAATTTTCTTCCCCGGTGAAGCATCCATGGGTCCCATTGCCGCCATTTTTGGGCTTTCTAATTTACTCGAAACACTTCGATTCCTAACCACCGCGAGAAACCCTAGAAAAGACGCAATCAGAATAAACGCACCAATGGTGGACCCAATAATCAGGCCGTTACTCTTGTGCTTCTTTCTAGTTAGCGAAGAAACGACGATGTTTCCCTGTGATTCGGCGCTTTGGCCCAAGTAGACAGGGGCATTGGAAGAACCAAGGATTGGAGGCCGAGGATGATCACATGCTTTGGAAATAATGTCCCCGCATAGACCTGGATTCCCCGAAAACGACGCCGTGTGGAATCGAGCTAGAGTGAGAGTTGCCGGAATCGGCCCTGTAAGGTTATTGCCGGAGACATTGAAGATAAGAAGGGAGGACTGGTTCAACGGCGGAATGGTTCCATTAAAGCGGTTCGAGTCAAGGCGGAGGGTTACTAAGCGTTCCAAACTAACTAACTCGACAGGGATCAAACCAGTGAGGTTGTTATAAGAGAGAGAAAGAGTACGAAGGCGATGAAGCAAAAGAAACGAAGGAGGTAACGAACCAGAGAAGAAATTATGGTCGAGAAGGAGACCCTTGAGGTTGAAGAGGGGAGAGAGATCGGGGATGGGACCAGAGAGGGAATTATTGCGGAGGCAGAGGACTCGAAGCTGGTCTAGGCGAGAGAGGGTGTCGGAAGCGAAGACGCCGCGAAGACCAGGGCCCTGAAGGAAGAAGCGAACCACTCGGCCCTGTGCGCACTTGACGCCTTGCCATTGACAGTAATCGAAGCGCTCGTGAAGAGCATAGAGAAGCTTGTTGTCGAGGTCGGCTTTGGACTTGAAAGCGAGCAATGAAACGGCGTCGGAGGAGAGGACCAGATTGGAGGAAGCCGGAGAAGATTGATCGGACAAGACGGTGGTGAGAGTGAGGCAAAAGAAGAAGAGATGAAAGAGAGTTTTGAAATGAGGCATTCTGATTGTGAGTGGTTGAGTAGGATCGTGTTTGAATTCAGATGCAATTGAATAGGCTCATGATAAAATGGCACAGGTGAGTCGTTGAGTGGAACTGCAAACCGTGCCACTAACTGTTAGCTTCCATGCACTGAAGTGTGAGGAGCAAATAGTTCTTTTTTCTTCTTCTTGCTTTTAAAAATGTCAGGATAAGTTATAAAAAAAGGAAAAACCGGGTCGAGACTCGAGATAAGCACGATTAGGCCTATGTTTGAGTGAGTGTTTAGAATAGTTTATTTTTTTAGAAATAAATATTTATTATATAAATTGAGATAAAATTCCTCTTATATATTTATTTTGTATACCGTGAATCACGAATTATAAGTATTTATTATCTAAAAATAAGTTATCTCAAACAAACATTGAGATAGTTTATTTTTTATTTATAAGTGCTTTTCACATAAGTTGAAATAAAACTCTTCTCACATATTTATCTCATATACCGTATATTATAATTTAAAAGCATTTATAAGCTAAAATTAAATTATCCTAAACAAACGACATGTATTGGGGCCAATTTGAATTTTTCAGATTAAGAGATGAGCCCTTTATATGCTTGTATGGATTTAGTTTGGTATGGATTTAGTTTGGCCTCAGAGTATTTATTCATATAAATTGAGATAAAATTTTTTTCATTTATTTATCTCATGTACTATAAATTATAATTGAAAAGCTCCTTTTGAAGGTTCCAATTGTTATTCCAAACATACTATATAACTTATTGGAAATTGTGTTCAACCCTTTAAGTGCATGTTTGGATTAGCGGTAAAAGCTGCTTTTCCAATATGATTTATAATATATAAGATAAATTTATGAGAGAAGTTTTATCTCAAATTGCGTAAACATACTTTTCCACCACTTTTACAAACATGCAATAAAAACAACTTTTCTTTTTTTCTTTTTTGATGAAAAAGACAAGCAAACAACAAAGTGAGTGTTTGGCAATTTACCAAATCAAGATTTGTGCAACCCGAGACAAAACTCCTCTCAGATACTTACCTCGTAAATCATACAAATTATTCTCAAAAATTAATCCAAACACACACTAAAATCCTAACATCACAATGGTAACATCATGTTGTATAAGACGTCCTGAAACATATATTGCATCAATTAAAATATTGTGCATCAATTAATTTCTCGCGAGAAAATAAAGGGAATGTGTCAATAAATTTCATATATTGCATCAATTAAAATATTGACCCATTCCCTTTATTTTCTCACATTATCTTTCTCTCATATATTCACTTTATTATTATTCTTTTACTCTTTTATAAATAAGGGTATATATGAAAATTTGTAAAATATAATTTACTGTATATTTATTCCTTTTAATTAATTTTAACTGTTTTTTTGAAAAACATAGTTAAAAAAACATAGTTTGGTTAAAGTGAATTAGCTTCACTCCTTTTTTTTTTTTCCATATGCTCCCATCTTTTTTCTCAGTCATAACCATTAGATCAAGATATAGAGATCCATCCTTCTCTCCATTTTCTTCTCAATCTTCCTCTCCATTATAATAATATTTTTATACAATATTAAATATGGATCATTAGATTTTGATTCAATAATCATGAAAAGGATAAAAGGGACGAGAAAAGAAAATGAGAAAAGCCAGGCAAAGAGTACTCTTATGTTTTTTTTATGAGTGCGTGAAGAATTGGGAATAATAATAAGAAAAATGATAAAAAAGAATATAAAAGAGAAATTAAAAAAAGGTAAGATGGGTAAAAAAAAGCATTTATTATTCGAAGAAAATTAAAAAATAAAACACTTATAAGAGGTAACAAACCAATTAAAAAAATAACCTTATATTTATTGTTTTGCCAGAAAAAACATAATCTTATAAACAAGACGGAGGTAGTATATATTAATGCACAGTGGCGAGTTGTTTTTTATTGAAAAATTTAAGTTTTTATTAATTGGTTTATTAATCAGCTTTTTCCATCATCGAATATACCTAGAGGAATAATTGAGATTGAATTTAATTAATAAAAAAACAGCTGAAATTACGTTTAAAGAAGGACAGTAATTGGCACTTTCCGTGACGAAAAAGTTTGGAATTGGGGTCTCAATTCTCAAACTCTCTGTTACCCTCACCCTAAATTAGAAAAGCAGTGATATTGTATGAATAACGTGACAGCACCGCACGATGCTATTGTGTACACTCACGAGAACGGTGCATATAATAATATGATTAAATTAAGTTTTCCTATAATTAATTCAATTTGGTGATTACTGGTAGATTTACAGGTAATACATCAATAAAACGTTTAAATCTGTTTTCAATATTTATGTAAATCTGTTTTATCATCTGGATCTCGTACAGAGTACAAACTCACGGGATCGGTTTCTAATTTGATTTAAAGTTTGAGGATGTGGGTCTTTACTCTAACACTTGTAAATCCGTGAACGTGATGCTTAGAGGAATTATCAAAAAGCAAGAGACAAGAATTATCAAAAAGCAAGAGACAATGAGACAAAATTGAAACATCTTATTAATCACGATGGACAACTTTGTAATAAAATCAAAAACAACCTTTTCTTTTGTCAAAATTATTTATTTAATCCCCAACTAGTTTAATATTTGCTGTTTGGCGCGTCAACTCAATCCTTCATACCCTCATATTGATGATGCTCAACTGAGATGGTGTGGGAAGGATGTCCAAGATGAGGAAATTAAAGAGGCTTTGTTCAACATGGGTGCGTTGAAATCTCCAGGACCTGATGGATTTAATGTCTTATTCTACCAAAATCAATGGAATACAGTAGGCAAGTCTGTTATTTCCTATATTAAATTTTTATTTGCTAACCCACAGGTGATTCGAAAGGTCAACAACACTTTAATTGTCCTTATCCCAAAGAAGGACCCTCCTGAAACAATGCGGGACCTCAGGCCGATAAGCTTGTGTAATGTGATTTACAAAGTGATTACTAAAGTGATTGTCAATCGGCTTAAACCTATTCTCCCTCATATTATATCTCCGCACCAGTGTAGCTTTGTGCCTGGAAGACATAGTAGTGACAATATCATTGTGGCTCAAGAGGTAATTCATTCTATGAGAACTATGAAGGGAAAGAAGGGGTATATGGCAATAAAAATTGATCTTGAGAAGGCCTATGATCAAGTCAACTGGACATTTCTGTTGAATTGCTTATCAGAGTTGAGCATCCTTGACCATATCAAGGATATAATTGCTAATTGTGTCTCAACAGCAAACATGCAACTTTTATGGAATGGGGATAAAGTTGAGTGCTTCCGGGCCTCTAGAGGGGTCAGACAAGGAGATCCTATTTCTCCTTATCTGTTTGTGATGTGTATTGAAAAGTTGGCCCACTTGATTCAACAAATGGTGGATCAGGGTGATTGGAAACCAATTAGACTAACAAGAACTGGCCCCTTAATCTCACATTTATTTTTTGCAAATGACATAATATTATTTGTTGAAGCTTCAGTTACACAAGCTACATTAATACACCAATGTTTGGAGGTTTTCTGCGCTAGCTCTGGGTTGAAGGTGAATGTTGGGAAAACGAAAGTATTTTTCCCCCGAGATGTAAATCATACAAGATGTAGTGAGATTAGCTTAGTGTTGGGCTTCACTATGACAGCAGATTTGAGTAGATATCTTGGGGTAAATCTCCATCATAAAAGAGCATCTAAAGATAACTTTTAGGATGTGGTTGACAAAGAAAAGTCTCACATTGCTACTTGGAAAGTGAATTATCTGTCCTCAGCAAGCCATGCCACTCTCATCTCATCTATATCCTCAGCTATTCCGGGTTATACTATGCAAACTGCTTCCCTACCTGCCAGTACGTGTGAGAAATTAGATAAATGCAATAGAGCTTTCCTTTGGGGAAGTTCAAACGATCGACGACGGATTCCACTAATTGCTTGGGATGACGTATGTAAACCTAAGAAAAAAGGTGGGCTGGGGTTGAGACATTTTAGAACCCAGAATCAATCATATATGATGAAGTTAGGATGGAATCTCGTCAAACAGAAAGACACTCTTTGGGTTCAAGTGGTCTAAGACAAGTATAAATGCGGGATAGATCTCCTTCCTCGTGTTGACCCTGGTAGACTAGGATCTAATGTTTGGTTAGGAATTAAGCAGGTTTGGGAGAAAGTCAAAAGTGGTGTAGAAACTGATGTTAATGGCAATGTTCGATGGAAATGGACAAAGTGTGGCTCATTTACGGTTAACTCAGGTCATGATCTTCTTCGTACTAATGGAAATGATTCAGATCCTCTATGGAGTAACATTTGGAAGTTACGAGTTTCGGAACGATGCCGAATGTTTGTTTGGCTTGTAGCACATAAACTGTTACTTACAAATGCCTCTAGGAAAAAATGAGGGTTGAGTAGTAGTGATGAATGCCCGATATGCTGCTTGGTTGCTGAAGATATGCTCCATGTCTTACATGACTACCCAAACATACTTAACCTATGGAGGAGCATTGTGCCTCAAACGAAGTGGCAACGGTTTAGCTCAACAAAATTCCTACAGTGGCTGAAATGGAATCTCACGATGAATGATTGTAGAGGAGATGAAGAATGGAGAGCGACATTTGCTATAACATGCTGGTGGATTTGGTGGAGAAGGAATTTGTTCGTATTTGAAAGTAAGACCATCTTGAATAGTATAGTTATGTCTAGTGTGCAAGCCATGATTCGCAGTATCCGAGAAGCACATGATAAGCTTGTGGAAGGTGGAATGGCCAAGGTACCAAGTGGAGGAACCAGGTTATCATGGGTCCTACCAGAGCCGGGCTGGGTCAAACTAAATGTAGACGGAGCTTTCTCTCAATACAACCATGTCGTAGCAGCGGGTGGTCTCATATGTGATGAGTATGGCAATTTCATTCGAGGATTCATATTTAGTTGTGCTGAGGGTGATGCACTCTCTGCCAAGTTATGGGGATGCATTCATGGGTTGATAATTGCATGGGACATGGGTTTTCGCAAAGATCATCCTTGAATCGAACTCGACTGAAGCAATCTCGCTCATTCTAAATGAAAGGGAGGTGGAGATACATGCAGATTCTTTGTTAATTCAAGAAGCCATTGGACTGCTTCAGCGACAATGGGAAGTAAGTGTTAATTATGTTAGCCGATGGATTAATGTTGCTGCGGATCTTCTTGCCAAAGAGGGGCTATCGTTAATGCCTGGAGTTCATTTTGTTACTGAGGTGCCTGAAGCGCTTGCACGGATTATTGTGAAGGATAAGGGTTAGATAATGTTGGGTTTCCTTTTATTATTATAAAAAAAAAGAATGGGAAAATTTAAAAAAATTTAAAAATCTTAAAAAATAAAAAGATGTTTTAAATAGGGAAAATTCCAAATAAATACCATTTGAAAATGTATAACCCTAAAAAGTCTATTAACACTTTAAAAAGATTTAGAGATACTAAGTACCAAATTGGGTTTTTCAAGTTTTGACGCATTTATCATTTTACCCCTCAATTTTTTTAAAAATAATAGTGGAGCCCCCGCCGGAGCACCACCGCCGGCCGGCCGTTGCCGGTCGGGTGGCTGGCCGACCAGGACCCCCGACGACCAGAGCTCCGGTCGCCGGTGATAGGAGCTCCGGCCGGTGGAAGCTTTTTTTGTGGGGAGGGGGTTTTTTTTTGAAAAAAAGTTTCATAGAAATGGCAAGGGGTGGGATCGAACCCATCCCACCCCTTTAGAAAAGAAGCATGGTGGCCCAGTGGCCACCAAAGCTTCTTTGATATATATATGCATTATTAAATATATATAATATAATTAAACGTGTAGTAGCTTTGACAAAGTCAGTAATGGCGTTAACAAATTCAATAATGGAAATAACAAGATTCGTAATGGTATTGACAAAACCGTTTGCTGATGAACTTTGACTTGCATGTTTTCATAAGCATTTTTGCACAAAATGTTTTTGTCAAAACCATTACAATTTTTGTCAAAATTATTACTTAACTTGTCAATCTCATTATTAAATTTGTTAAAATTATTTTATTTATATTATGAATGTTTTCATAATGGAATCTCATATGCTATTGTCAAATTTATTACAATTCTTGTCAATCTTATTACTAAACTTGTCAATCTCATTACTGAATTTGTTAAAATCCTTTTATTTATATTATGAATGTTTTCATAATGGAATCTCATAATGGGATTGTCAAAACTATTACAATTCTTGTCAATCTCATTATTAAACATTTAAACTTGTCAATCTCATTACTGAATTTGTTAAAATCCTTTTATTTATATTATGAATGTTTTCATAATGGAATCTCACGATGAGATTGTCAAAACCATTACAATTATTGTCAATCTCATTACTCAACTTGTTAAAATCATTTTATTTATATTATGAATGTTTTCATAATGGAATCTCATAATGGGATTATCAAAACCATTACAATTCTTGTCAATCTCATTACTAAACTTGTTAGTATAAATAAAAGGATTTTAACAAATTCAGTAATGAGATTGACAAGTTTAGTAATGAGATTGACAAGAATTGTAATAGTTTTGACAATCCTATTATGAGATTCCATTATGAAAACATTCATAATATAAATAAAATGATTTTAACAAATTCAGTAATGAGATTGACAAGTTCAATAATGAGATTGACAAGAATTGTAATAGTTTTGACAACCCTATTATGAGATTCCATTATGAAAACATTCATAATATAAATAAAATGATTTTAACAAATTCAGTAATGAAATTGACAAGTTTAGTAATGATTTTGACAAAAATTGTAATGATTTTGACAAAAACATTTTGTGCAAAAATGCTTATGAAAACATGCAAGTCAAGGTTCATCAGCAAACGGTTTTGTCAATACCATTACGAATCTTATTATTTCTATTATTGAATTTGTCAACGCCATTACTAACTTTATCAAAATTATATTATATATATTTAATAATGCATATATATATATATATATATATATATTTTGTATTACATGGACAAGGGAAGAAGACCCTTGGGAGCCATGAAGACTCAATAATGCATATATATATTAAAGAAGCTTTGGTGGCCCAGTGGCCACCATGCTTCTTTTCTAAAGGAGTGGGATGGGAACCCATCTCACCCCTTGCTATTTCTATGCAACTTTTTTTCAAAAAAAAAACCCCCCTTCCCACCAAAAAAGCTTCCACCGGCCGGAGCTCCTATAATCGACAACCAGAGCTCCGGCCGTCGGGGGTCCTGATCGGTCGGCCACCGGGGCGGCGGTGCTCCTGCGGGGGCACCACTATTATTTTAAAAAAAAAATTTGAGGGGTAAAATAATAAATATGTCAAAACTTGAAAAACCCAATTTAGTACTTAGTACCTCTAAGTCTTTTTAAAGTGTTAATAGACTTTTTAGGGTTATACATTTTCAAATGGTATTTGTTTGGAATTTTCCCTTTTAAATATTTATAATTTTAAAAAGAAGGTATACTTAAATTATCTTTTTTGAAATTACAAAAAAATAACTAAATTATCTTTAGGTCACACCACATACCCCCTAATTTTCCAGATCCGCCTCTTCCCCAAACACAAATTCACTCAATCTCTCCATCATCACCACCAGTTTCTGTTGCAGAGACACACACAAAGCAGTTATGGCAGCAACAATGGCCGCCTCCCTCACCAGCATGCCCTTACAGCTCAAATCTTCCCACTTCATTTCCAAGGTCTTCGGCTTGCAACCTTGTAAATCTCGCTTCACTTGCTCTCTTCAACCTCATCTCAAAGACCTTACTCACAAATTTTTCGAGACCGCCAACATTGCCAGTTTTGCTCTCGCCTCCTCTGCTCTCATCGTCTCTGTAAGTTAATTAATTTCTTCTTTTTCACTAATTTAAATTTTTTTCCTTTCTGATTCTAGGGTTTAATCAGGTCTATTGATATTTGATGTCTTCTTCTTATGGAGCAAGCGCTGAGGGTGTCTCGAAATGCATGACCTATGACGAAATACAAAGCAAGACCTACTTGGAAGTCAAAGGAATAGGGACGGCGAACCAGTGTCCGACCATCGACGGCGGAGTTGAATCTTTCACCTTCAAGCCCGAAAAGTACAACGTCAAGAAATTCTGCCTTCAGCCTACGTCCTTCCCCGTGAAAGTAGAGGGCGTGAACAAGATCGTGCCACCGGAGTTCCTAAACACCAAGCTTGTCACGCCCTTATTTTAATTTCACCTTTACCAGAGTATTCGCGGAAAACAACATGTGGTTCGATAGGCAACACAAGAATAGCATAACTATACTGATAATATGTGCATGATTACATAAATTCCCCATAGGGGTTTATACATGATACTTACGATTAAGGTAGCCGCACAAGGCTACTAGGGTGTCTAAACTCATCCCAGTGAAATGGAGACATATTCCTGACTTCATTTCGCACTGCAATCCTCTCGTATAGTTCTCTTCTTTACTCTCAACATATCTTTTGTCTTCTCCTATCTAAATTGTTGGTAGGGGTGGGTGAGATTCGAGAGAATCTCAGTAGGAAAAAGATACCATAATGCATGCATGATTGATGCTATGTGTATGACATGTTAGCTTTATCTAGATGTATGCCTCATAATGACATTTCTGCATGCTCAATGTTTCATATAACAAAACTATGGCCACAGCGAAAACAAAAACAGAGCTTCATTTATTCAAATATGCTCTATACAATCAAGTAAAGCAATCACATACATCATTACACAAGGAAAGATATCAAATACATGCAAGTAAGGTAAGTCCCCTACCTTAACCCTTTCCCGCCTCGAAACGCGTGCCTCGTAAAGCGTGCCAACAGCTCGGGGCTCCATATTCGATCCTACAATGTCAAATGTACTATTTAGACACTTCCATAGTGTTTCTGGGGGGTTATATGAGTCTATCTTGAAAATTTACCAAAATGCCCCCGGGACCCCGGCCCGGCCCCACCGTACCCGGTCCAGCTGTACTTTTCCCAAAATTTTGACATGGCTATTCTTACATATTTTCGCCCAAGGAATCCATTTCCGGACTCGGAATTACCAAATTCAATGTCAAATTACGAAATTGCCCTTGGCAGCCCTACTTTTAAGGTTTTAGGGCGTTTCCGTAATTATGCTTTCTAGGCCTTTTCCGAAAAAGTGCCCAACTGTAACCCCACCTATTTTATCCCACTGAATCCAATGGAATCATCAAATCATTGAAAATCCAACTCTAAGACCCATTTACAATGCTGGCCGAAATATATAGGTTTTAAGGGGAAAATCGGGGTTTTTCGGTTTCGGCTCTGTAAACGCGTTCCTTTCTACTCCTAACCACTTTACTGACTATTCCATTAGGTTAAAACTACCATTTGGTATCAATTTGGGCAGCATAACCCCTAGGGAAACCCATTTTCCATTTTTACAACCAATGGCAATCCGGCGAAATTTCACCGATTAAATTGCCCACAACAGCTAAGAATAGTCAATATACGAAGGTTTGGAAGTTACCTCAAGCTCCTTCTAGCTTTTCTTGACTTGGCTGAAACCCTAGCTACTTCAACAAGAGATTTTGAGCTTCCAACCCTTGAATCACATAGAAGAATAGCTTAGGAGCGGAGTTATACGCATTAGGAACCGATTTACCGAAGAAATCACTTACCTTTGTAAGCTTTTTCCTCCCCTTTTCTCTCTCTAAAATTTCACACTTCCTCTCTCTAAGTTCAGCTGGTTCACGTCAGAAATGGGACTGAACAAGGAATAAAGAGCTTATATCATATTATATATTCTATTATATTCATTTACCAATTTTCCAAAAATTTCGGATTTTACAAAATTCTGGCAGATTTCTGCCCAAACTTTGAAAAATCATAACTAATTCTAGAAAAATCGAAATGAGGTGATTACAAAGCCGATATAACTCTTATTGAGTCTATTTTCAAGGAAAAATATATACTTTTACTTTATGGAATCACAAAATTCCCAGAATTTCATTCTTTGCATGTTGTTTCAGAAACTTTCCAGTTTTTCTGGGCTAACTTCAAAAATTCATATCTTTTTGTGTATATCTCTTATTGAGTCATATGACCTATCAAATTAAAGCTTAGGATGTCTACTTTCATCCTGTAAAATTTCATAATTTTTACTTATCATTTAGTCTTCCAAAACCTTATGATAAGCTCACTGCCTCATAGGCGATTTTATCGAGAACATAATTATATTCTCCAAAATTCACCATTTTACTTTCTTAATACCCCAAAGATATTAGAATCATTAGGGGATAAATTTGGAACATCTACTAAATCGGGGCTTAGCAGTCCACTTAATTTAGGCTTATTCCTAAGCCTCCAATCCTAAAATTCGGGGTATTACAAGCTCATGACGCGCCTCACCTACACTCTCGAGGAGATCAAAGGCTCCTTTGAAGTTTCCTAAGACGGCTTCACCAAGTTCGAGGAGACAGACGGCATCAACTACTCCGCCGTCACTGTGCAGCTTCCCGGAGGCGAGCATGTGCCTTTCCTCTTCCTTTTTTTTTTGTTGGTGATAGAAAGGGACAAGCCTTGTGTTTTCGTTACAACTTGGCGATGAAACTGAGTTCCTGCAAGGTCTTCCTGTAAGATCTCAAGAACTTCTCTTGGAGGGGATTGCCAAATGATAATTTCTGCACCTAGATGGTAGCACATTGAAGCCAATTTGTTTGCACATCTATTGGATTCTCTATAGACATGATTCAGAGACACTTGCCATTCCTTACCCATTAGTTGGCGCACCTGGTTTGCAAGATGGTTTCTGCATTGTGAGCTTTGACCCTCATTGAGGTCTCGCACAACTTGCTCAGCATCACACTCCATCTCAACTAGCTTAAAACCCAATTCCCATAATAGCTTGAGTCCCTCAAAAATCCCCCCAACTCTAACTTTCATCTTCACAATCACACAATTGGCAGCTTCCGGGAAACTAGAGAGCTTTAAAATATATTTTGGCATTCTTTTTTTAAAAAAATATATTTAAGGCAATTTGGTCATTTTCTTTTAATTTAAAAAAAACAATTTAAGCCTAACATCTTTTTGAGATTATCAATATTCGAAACATTTACGCTTACAACAAGTTCTTTGGTGATATTTTTATTTTGGACTCATGGTATAATTGGGAATATGAAAAGACCATAGGGGCATAAATAGTCCTAAATTTTTGGCTCATTCCAAAACCCACCAATTTAGAGGGAATCAATTTGAGGAAGTGCGAGGGATTTGGAGCTCCTTTTTTGAGCCCCTCCCCTCCTACTTTTTTATATCAAATAAGGGGAGGGGATCATTTTTCATCCCCTCCCATCCCCTCCCCTCCAACCAAACAGGCCCTAAAAGCCCAAGTTGCCAATCACATGTACCAAACATGCCAAATTTAGGAATAAGCCTTAATCACGTGATTGACTCTCTAATCATACGATTGGCCTGTGAAAATGCCACGCCAAACATACGCTAAATAGTTAAAACTTGAGGAAATAATTTACTGTGCTAAGTTTTATGGATTAATTTATAGTTGAATCAAAACTATAAGTACTAAAATAATTAATTTTCTATATTTTTTAATAAAAAATCAAAAACATTTTGGTGATTGTATTGGGGCAAAAAAGATGTTACCCTAACATTTAGTGTGTATTTGACAAGCACCAAAACCATATTTTTAAATTATGGTTTGCGTAACCTAAGATAAAACTCTTCTCACACACTTATCTCGTAAGTCGTAAAAACTATTAAAAAAAACTAATCCAAAAACATACTTAAAAGAAAGAGAAATACTCGTTTCCTTTCCTGGCAAAAAATTTGTTCGTTTCCTTTAATTCCATATTTTTTAATCGTACAAGGTGAAGATCCCTCCCGTCTGCAGTCCTGCTCCTAGTCAATTCCCTAATAAACTAAACAATATATTTAATAAAATGGTTAAAATGCTAAAATGATTATGAACTTTTGTAAAAAATGCAACCTTAATCAGGAACTATTTTTTGGTCCAAAAATAACCACAAACAACATAAGAAGGAGCAAAAGCAAAGACGACATTAAACCAAACAAATGTCCATTATTTTGTTCCAAGCCATGTTGCAGTAGGAACTTTGTTGTTAACTTGGATGCGGTTGTTTATTGTGTAATGACGCATTAATGTTTCAGTGTGACTTAAGAGGGTTGTGTTTGGTTTGTTGTTGGGGATATGTAGAAGAGATTACAACTTGTAGAACTTACTTTAGTGTACTTTAAATATGGAAATAGTTATATATTAGTCAATCCACTAATATATTTTCTGTTGGCTTTTGAAATATGGTTGTTGAAGTAGCGAAATAGATGCTGGAAGTTTCTGACGAAAAAATCCTTTCTCCAATTTGTGTGTTAATCCTTATTTGATCATCTGAAAAATGCTTAATTACTAATATAATAAAGTGTTAGAGTGATTAGAAGCAAGAATAATAAGTTCCAATGATTTTCAGAAGTTTCGAGTTTTTTGGAAAAACAACAACATTTGAATAAGCCTTTGAATCTAACAAGCATAACTCTTTGAATATAACTTTAAATTTGGCAAATAATCTATCATCAGAAAGCTTTTCCAATCTACATTCCAATACAAAATGAATCAGCTCCAAACTCACTGTATCCTGAAAGTTATGGTCCAAATACTGACTACTGTTCAGGACAAAGTTTAAATTCATGAATGTCCACTTCCAGAAGGCATATTGCTTCGTATATAGCTCCAAATAGGACCCATGACCTATCCATATAAAGTTCTTTATGTCTAGTTTCATATGCCACTAGTTTCATCTCAATCGGATATATAGTTTGAGAGTTATGTCTAAAATACTGAACCTATGTTTAGAATATGACAGTGATTTGTGTGTCATTTTCTAAAATTTATATCTCTTTCATTTGAACTCCTTTGAACTTGATCTCGGTGTCAAAATGACGCATTAAAAGTCTAGCTTCATATGGATTAATTTTCACCTCAATCAGATTTATGGTTTGAGAGATATTGCCAAAATACTAAAGCTCTGTCATGTGGAACGAAAACAGAGATAAGTGATAAATCGATTTGGTTTTTGGTAGATCGATTTATCTTTGTTTTCTCAACGATATAAATCGATTTGCCTGTGCTTTAAATCGATTTACCTTATTTTTTAACATTTAGATGCCATTACAAATCGATTTGAACAATAGTAAATCAATTTACTTGAGTTCTGGAAACCATATAACTTTAGGTTAGAGTTGTAAATCCATTTGCCACTTCCATAAATCGATTTACTTCATATATGAAAATTTGCCAACTTATGTAAATCGATTTGCAACATCCATAAATCAATTTACTTCATATTTGTCCCATTTTGTCCTTATAAATATTTGTTTGGTTTAATGATGTCATTGTTTTTACTCCTTCTTATGTTGTTTGTGGTTACTTTTGGATAAAAAAATAGTTCTTGATTACAGTTGCACTTTTTACAAAAATTCATAGTCATTTTAGCACCTTAACCCTATTTAAAATAAACGCATCTACCTGAAAATAGTACATACTTTTGTGTATTTATTTATATTATTTTCTTTATATATTTCTTTTTATTTATCACAGCGATGCATTGTATATAAAAGTATTCGAATTATAATTATCAGGCAATGCACTCATTCATGGGAAGAAAGATAAATAATAATTACATTATGATACTTATTTCTCTGTTGCCAACTACAGTAATATATTATATGAAATTACTCCCTATTAAGCACATTTGTATTAAAAGGTTAAAGGAAAGGCATGCATATAAACACTTGTTTAGAAATTTTATCACTTATAAATGCACAAATTAGAGTACTAGTATTTTTTGTATATAAAATCCTTTTCATTATTCTCTAATACATATCAAATATTTTTTTTAGCAATAAAATTTTCAATCAGATACTAATAGACAATTTTTCTTAAAAGAAAAGTTAAATTATAAAAAAAATAGTTTATGATAAATTTTTACTATAGATAGCGCCTTTTTTTTTTTGCCAAGTTATAGATAGCGCCTTTTAAATCTTCACATCAATGTTCTGTCACTGTCAATGATGGCACCAACGAGAGCAACACATCAATTAAAATGGAGCCCAACAATATTTAAAAAAGAAAATTAAGAGAAGACAGCATAACTGGACCGCACAAGACCCTCAATTATGGGTTCTAATAGTAATTAATTAGTATTGCTCACTCCTATGCTGTATATATTAAGAAGTTGTGATTTTTTTAATATAAGTGATTTCTCATTTTTTGAATAACTATTTTTTTGGCCAATATTTTTTGATTAAGTACTTAATGAATCATTCCCTAAATATCTTCATGAATGCAATCTAATGAAATATGAAAATATTTAATGGCAGTGTTTGTTAGAAATAAAAATGGAAAGTGGTGCAAACTTTAGACAATTTTTCTACTTTAACTAATTTAGAGCTCGTTTGGGATAGCTTATTTTTTGCTAATAAGTATTTATAAACCGTGATTTACAGTATACAAGATACGTATGTGAGAAGAGTTTTATCTCAACTTACATAATAAGTATTTATTCTTGAAAAATAAGCTAATCCAAACATACTTTTTATATTGATTGTGATAAATTAGTTTAAAACAACTTACTCCGTACTCGCTTCTTCTTACAAGGCACATTCTAAAAGAGATGTGTGTTTGGTTCAATTTATTGGGTAGAAATAAGCCCGTTTTTTAGCAATAAGCCCAAATAAAAACGTGTTGCGTTTTTATAGTGTTTGGTTCAGTTTATTTTAATTGCAATACGGGTAGAATAAGTTACTTATTAAATAAGCTCCTCACTACAGCTTTTCTATTAAGTCACTTATTATGTAAGTCGAAATAAAACTCCTCTCACATACTTAACTCGTATACCGTAAATCACAATTTATAAGCACTTATTATCTAAAAATAAATCGTTCATTCAAACATAAATCACATTACAAAAACTGACTTTTCTATTAAGTCATTTTTAATAAGTCAGAATCATAATAAATCATTTTTCCTACCGCAATCTCAAACATACACATAGATGATATTTGCTATAAGTCATCTAATAGGGTATTAATTATTTTTTCAAAAGCACCCTTATTTAAAGTGATTAACTGCAATAGAATATTATACAAATATGAAATATTTTTATTTAGATATGGGTAAGATTGAAAGTTTATTTTATTTTTAGATAAAAATTAATTATTTAAACATCTATTCTTAATCCTATTAAAGTGGCCGGAGATGTTTTATAACAAGGACTACATGATGTATAGGATATGAGAAAGTATGATAAATCACTGAGTTATATGATATGAGAAAGTACGATAAATCACTGAGTTAATATAATTTTTGGTCTCTTAAATTTTAAACCGGATAATATTCTTTAGTGGCCGAATTGATGCAGAAAGGACAAAGATCATGTGTTAAGAAATGAGTTTGTCCATGCAATTGCTACAGAAAACTCTGATCTTTAATCGCACGTTTCTGTGCATGCGATTATTGAGTGAATTTTAATTTAATAGTACAAAGCACTGAAGCAGCTTTAAGTGAAGGCCAAGTTTTCAAATTAATTTGGCGCAAAAAGGAAAAAAAACGAACAAAAAGGTCTTTTTATTATTTTTTTACCCAAAAAAAGTCTTATAATTGAATCCCATATTTATAATTACTCATGCTCTAATAATCATGACCTACACCTTCAGTCCTTCCCCATTTACATTATAGGGCCCCATTTACACCTCATCCTAATTGGAAATTTCCATTTGATTTTGCTGTAATAGATATAAGCAAAACAACACGCATATAGGGGTTAATTTAAAGAGACGTAACATGTCTTTAAATTTTTTCCGGATTGAAATAGGACAATAGTTAGAAAAATTATAATTGGCAAAAAAAAAAAAAAAGTTAGAAAGATTACAACAAGAGATATAAAGTAAGAAAAATACTTATGTCAAGTTCTCTAATCACATCTTGACCATATGTCTAGATTTTGAATTATTATCTTTTAACTTTAAAACCATATAAAAAAAAGGAAACATGATCTTGTATGATTGAAAAACTTGATATAATGGATATAAAAAACTTAATGTAAATATGATTTATAAATTAAAAATATTTTGATGAAAGTTCTTACATTCTGAAATTATTCTTAGAAAAAAAAATAAACCGGAGTTCTCTAGAATTAAAAATTTAAATTTAAAAAAATTAGAATTAAGGATGTGCGCTATATATTAAGTGAAATCTTTTGTGTAACCTATATAACCGACCGCACTTAATGAGATAAGATTGCTGCTGCTGTTATTGTGTGTATTTTGATTTCTGAGCTTGTGGGATTAATGAGGATGGGAATGGTGCTTGCCTGCTTGGACTATCTCCAGAGCCTAATCAAACAAATTCAAATCTCTCGAATCTATGCTTTATCGGGACAATAGTCCAAGCATATACAGTACTTCCTCTAGGATTTAATATAAAACATGTATTAAATATGAAATATATTTAGAAAGTTGATTTTAATTATAACTATAAAATATAATTTTTATATTTGTCAATATTATTTTAATTTATTCATATTGATGTTCTCTCAACAATAATTAAAGAAAAGAAGGAAGAAAAGAATTAAGAAAGAAAATTAGAGTATTTTAGAAAATATTTCTTCTTGTCCTTAATATAAGACATATTTGAAGAGTTGTTCTTGATTTTAAATATAAGACATAATTTTCATATTTATCAATGTTTTCCTAATTTACCCCTATTGATGTTCCCTCAATAAAAATCAAGGAGGAGAGGGAATGAGAGAGTTAAGGAAGATAACTGGGTGTTTTAGAAAATACATGTCCTATTAAGTAACTCAGCTAAATTCCTTAATCTAATCAAATTAAGTAAACATGTCTTATATTAAAGACGAGAGGAGTATATACCATATTAACTAACTTCCTTTATCTGATCAAATTAGATAAATATGTTTTATATTAATGATCAAAAGACCAACATAGAGTTGATCTAGCTTTATAAGGCGCAATTAGAATTATTTGAATCTCAAATTTGAGTATAAGAGGAGACCCTTACATTGCGAGAGGAAACTAACATAAAAAGTTAAAACCGGAGGAGGGAGTAAAATACACGGACACTGGACACACACAAAGTTTCTTCTCTCTGTTTTTTTATCACCTCATCATTCTCTCCCTTTCCCCTTCTCTTTTACCTCCCAAATTTACCTTTCAAAATGAATTGAAAAGACTCAAAAGAATACCCACAGCACAGGGATTTCTGAAACACAACGAATGAACTAAAGTTTTCAAAAGGAACCCAATTATTTACCACTATGATTGAACATATGCTTAAATTGTGAGGCACACGTATCACTTCACATGGAGGACCCTCTCTGTTTCTCCTCCTCCACAATGTCAATAGCCACTGCAACATACATACCTCTTCTGAATCAACCTTTCACAGCACAGGACAATTGTCACTTCTGGGCCAAAGGCCTTCTTTTTTTATGAAACAAATCCACTCTCAACAATAAAATCCTATTAGAAAGGGGATACTAGTACCTTCAATTCTAATGGTAACACCTTTCGTATGGTTCCTAGCGATACGATGAATCGAAGTTTGAATCCTCCTTCTTCTTACCAGATGTGCATATATTTACTGTCTAATACTACCTTAAACAGAATTACTATGAATAAAAGGATACTTCTACTGGAATGCCAAAGTTTTTGTTTGTGTATCCAGCAGAAATGCCGCTGACCAAGGAGAAGGAGAGGCTGTACAGCACTTTGTAATTTGTCTGCTGTTGATGTTCATATTGTGGTTGCTGTGTTGTTAAGGCTACTCCTTTGACCATAACATCAGACAAGACAAGTAACAAAAACCTTAGGACTCAGGATCTTTCTTATATATATTTGAGGTCACAAGCAGTAGTAGTTGCTGATTTGAATACTCCGTACAAACGAAGGTACGGCACATGTTTTTTTCTCTATCTATTCTCTCTAGTCTCTACCATGCTGAAAACTTGCCTCTACCTTGCAAATATATAAGCATATATTATCCGTACTGGCCATTATATATAAAAAAAAAGAGCACTCACTCATTGCAGGTGATTGGTCTCCTTCAAAGCAGCTCCTTGTTTTTGAAAATTTCTGCAATATTCCAGAGAGAGAGAGAGAATGAGAGGTTTCGTAGGAAATAAAGCTCAAATCAACAAGTAAAAGCGACTTCTGGCTTGTAATTAGTTATTGGGTCGCTGCTATTTTTTTTGCCTCTCTCTCATCTCAGCTCCAACCACTCCCTAATATAACACTGTGCTGCTTCTCTCTTTTCTATGGAATCTTGAATTAATAAACCAAACCAGGAAATAAACTACTGTAAATATAACCCAACCACATCAGAATCTGATGAAGACAAGTTATACCACATAAGTAATTTAGACCTAACCGCCATCTCTCTCTCTCTCTCTATACCAATGTTTTCGGTTCAAGGATCTTCTAATTGACGGAGTGTCACTGTAATAAAATGTCATCAGGTCACTCTCAATCATCCCTTCACATTTGCTTTGATCCTTCTTTATAATCAAACCATTCTCTCACAATTCTCTCTCAGGGCTCAGAGAATTATCTGAAAAACCAAAAGATGAAGAACACCAACAATTACACCAAACTCATCCTCCTTCATCCTTATATCCAAAAACAGGGAAGCTCCAATCGGATATGGCTTCTGGCTTTTATCTCATTCTTCACTCTAGCGTTTCTGGGTACGCTTATTTACACTCGAGAATCATCTTCTTCAATCACCAACGTGTCCAAAACCTCCATAGTTTCTTCCTCTTCTTCATCTTCTTTACCAACCCCTGTTTCTGGCTTACCAGTGACTGTAATAAACACACTTCTGCATTATGCTTCAAAGTCGAATGACACGTTCCATATGCCACATTCTGATCTCAAACCCATCTCCGACGTGCTTCGAAAATGTTCTTCGCCTTGCAACTTGCTCATCTTTGGCCTCACACACGAGACCCTTCTCTGGAAAGCCCTGAATCACAATGGAAGGACCGTGTTCATCGACGAAAACCGCTATTACGCGGCATACTTCGAAGAATTGTACCCGGAAATTGATGCCTATGATGTGCAGTACACAACCAAAAGAAGTGAAATGAAAGAGCTTTTAGCTTCAACAAAAGAGCAGGTAACAAAAGAGTGTAAACCAATACAGAATTTGTTGTTCTCAGAGTGTAAGCTAGGACTCAATGACCTTCCAAACCATGTGTACGAGTTGAGTTGGGATGTTATATTGGTGGATGGGCCACGTGGCGATTGGCCGAACGCGCCGGGGAGGATGGCGGCAATATTCACGGCCGGCGTGCTGGCGAGGAGCAAGAAAGGAGGGAATCCGAAGACGCATGTGTTTGTGCATGATTTTGGGGGAGAGGTGGAGAAGTTGTATGGGAATGAGTTTCTGTGTAAACAGAATTTGGTGGAAGAAAGTGAGACTTTGGGGCATTATGTGTTGGAGAGGATGGATGAGAACAGTGTTCAGTATTGTAAGAATCAGTCGTCTTCTTCATCTTCATCATCATCATCAATGGCTTCTTCGTCTTCTTAATAAATCTTTCAAAAGTGTTTGTCGTCAAAGACTACTACTCAGTTAGTCTTCATAGTCACAAACAGGTCAATCTGGGTATTTATATATGATCATCCTTTTGATTGCTTCTGCTGCTGCTTCATTTTGTTCAAATTAATATTGGTTGGGGCTTGTAAAAAATAATTCTTTTTTTTTTTTGTTTTGCCTTTTATTTCCTTTTTCTTGCACTGCAAATTGTAATCTTCTTTAAAGAATCCAACCATTCAAATTTCAGTTGAGAATGTTGCTTATAATTTAGAGAAAGATTGTATTTGCTGTGAGTACTGTTAAATTTTTCCTTCCACATAATATCGTGCTCCTTTGATTTTTTTTTTATTCAGTTTCCTACTCATTAAGTGAAATCAAGTAAAGTTATCTTTATTTACGTTGAGAAATAAGATGAAAAGGATTCAATACTTGGCTTTTTTATGTTCAAATACTATTAAGCAGTTGCAGACTTTCAATAGTATCAGAAAGTAGCAAGAGTTCAGAAGTTGAGCAAGACTAATGGTGGGGTTGGCTTCTGAAAGTTCATTAAAGGAGTAGGTGCAATAGCTAAGCTTTTTTAGTTTTACGTCACTTCGGATGGTAGTGTCTTCAAAAATTTAGTTTTGGTTAGAATGAACTTGCCACTTGGTAATGAATAAGCCAATGCAAAAACTTGGATTATTTAGAAGACATCAATTACGCTTTGGATGGAAGAAATAAAAGAAACAAAAAAGAAGTGAACATTGTCAATGAAAAATGTTTGTTGTATTACAATATGCTGTTGGCTGAGGGTAAGTGGTCTTCCTCCTTTAAGAAAAAAAACAAAAAATCGAATATCAGTAAATACACTTGTCAAAAGGTAATATACCCTTGACCAAATCAGAAAAGAATTATTGTTATATTTTAATTAAAATATTTATAAGAAAAATATTTTTGAGTAAGAACAACAAAAGAATTATAAATATAATGTAAATTTGTTTGGTTTTTCATAATAAATTAATACTCCTCCTATAGAGCCGTCAAAACGGGTCCAACCCGCGGGCCCACGGGTGCGGGTTGAGACAGGGTTAGGGTTGGCAAAATGCCAACCCGCGTGGCCCGCAAATTTTTTTTTTTTACATATAATAATTTCATACTCATCCTCAAACAATCAAAATATAATAATTTTGTTTAAAAAAGAAGGGAAGAGGCTAAGATTTTTTCTCTTTGAATTGGGAAGTATCATGATAGGAGTGGACAACTTATAAACTTTGACAAATTTAATAACTTTATCTCTTAAATTGTGAATTATGTTTTTAAATTTTTATAAGAGGAATGATTGATGCTAGAAAAATAAATTTAATAATTCATATATGTGTGTCTCATATTTTTGACTACCTTTAAAGAATAGGATTTTTTTTTTGAAAAAAATATGCAGACCCGCGGGCTGGCCCGCAACCCACACACTGCGGGTTAGGGTTGGCAAAATGCCAACCCGTAGAAGTGCAGGCCGCACGGGCCCGACCTGCGTGGTCCGCAACCCGCAGGCTGGCCTGTTTTGACAGCTCTACTCCTCCGTTTCTTAATATATGACATATTTGGCGAGTTGACCTTGATGTTAAATATATGACAGTTTTTATATTTATCAATTTTTTTTAATTTGCCCTTGTTGATGCTTCCTCAACCATAATTAAGGAGGGAGGGAATGAAAGAATTAAGGGAGATAGTTATGGTGTTTTAGAAAAAACATATCATATAAGCTAACTTAACTAATTTCATTAATTTAATCAAATTAGGTAAATATATCTTAGATTAAGAATACAAAGAACAGGAGAGTAATATATTTTTACTTCGTTGTTGGTAACTCAAGTATCATAGCGACCGGAACCTTTGTTTTGGCCACTGGCCGGTCATCCCTCGACATTTGGGGAGACAAAAACAGAGGAACGGGCAAGTTTCTCTCAAAGTTGCCTGTAGAAGCTTTTGCCATCTTGCTTGTCCTGGGCCTTGGTTTTTACTCTCTATTTTGCATCTCTTCATCGTTCATTCTTTTTTTATTTGTAATTTAAAATTTTAGCACACAAATGAAGAAATATAAACTAGTATGTCAAAATTTCTATTAAAATAATAATAATCTCGCTCACCCCATATTAAAGTTAGTAAAGAAAAAATGGTAATTAATATTGGCTTTTAAAATGATAGATAAATAATAAAAACAAGCAACAATGAAAGAAATAGATGAAGTAACAAGAGAGTGCGTGCTTGACCAAAACAAACAAAAAACATTAGTAAGAGATAATGATGATTAGAGTGGAAAATATGGCAAGTTTGATGATAACTTGTATACGATTAATGTTGATCCCGCGAGCAAGGGAAAATGCTGTTAATGATTTGTGCATCGGTATTGCTTACCTTAATAAGCTAGTTTGTTTGGTACCCGAAAGACAAAATCAAGGTCATGTATAATTTGCAATCAAGACGACTTATAATTTAAATTTTAAGCAAACATTTTTTTTCTTCAATGATTTCCCCCGTGTTATCAATAGCTCAGGAAACATGATCCCAATCATTAAAAATGAGTCTTCTAATCGAGTACATGTATCAATGTCCTTGTATTAATGTCAAAACACACTTACTATTTTACTACGGTAGAGAGATGTCTTCTTCGATACATTAGACAGACGTCTTTTCTTCTATTCGACATAAAACCCTGTCACTGCACACCGTCCTACCATAAACTATTCGCCTCTCATTTGTTATAACTTACTTATAGGCTAACGCTAGGCTTACAACTCTTGCCAAATCCAGACTCATAACCAACAAAATCCCCATCCAACAGTTAAATCATCTAAAAATAGAGAGAGAAACCTTGACCAATTCAGACTGGGCCAATCACAAACGTTAGCTCAGTACAAAAACCGGTGTCTACTGTCTAGACACTATTACGTGTACAGCACTGTCAAAATATAACTTACGAATGAAGTCGATTACGACATGGAGGAAAATTCCTAATTTGAACCAACCTGATTTGTAAACGCTAAAAAACTGCATCTGAAGAAGAAGAATAATCTTCCTGGTTTTGTCAGGCATAACCGAGTATAAAATATGGGGGCTCTAATTTATAACTTTGAACCAATTGTTGGCCTTCGGCCGTATCAGTATGTTTGGCCATTTACTGCTAAACTCGTTTCTGTATCTTTGAGATAGAGTGGAATTCTCGTACCTGTATCCCTAAGCCGATCGACCATGTCATAAAGAAACTCAAAAGTCAGTCTGGACTGCTTGTTAAGGTCCTCTCTAATGTGAGGCTGAAGGCTGAACCAGTCTCCCAAAAATTTATGAACATGAGAACGGATCATTCTCCACGGAACGGGATACTTTTCACAAAGCTTTAGATACTCCACTAGCAAATCTGCCTGGTCCAGTTTTCCATCTACACTGGCCACTTCACTACCCGTTGCCCATTCAGCTGTTTGAAATCCAGCAAAGAGGGCTGGATTTTCAAGCAGAGTCTCAGCTGACATCACCCCTTCAACTCTTGTCTCTTCCAAGCAGTCACGAACGTCGTCCATGTGCCTTATGTTCCCATTGGCAAGGACCGGAATTTTCACTGCATTCTTCACAGCCTTGATGGCTTTCCAGTCGGCTCGGAACTTTTTCCCATCTTTTTCATCCCTTGTCCTGCCATGGACAGCTAGAAGCGAACAACCAGCCTCCTCTAGCATCCTAGCATATCTTAATGTATCTTCCAACTTTGGAAAGATTCGAATTTTGCATGAAACAGGTACTTGGAGATTGAGAGCCAATTTTTCCACAAGAGCTTTTACCAGAGGAAGGTTATCCATTAGGAAGGCACCATAATATCCTCGTCTAGCAATGCGTTGAGGGCACCTACATAATCACATAATTCCACCAAAATTTTGATTAGGAATGTCAAAGATGCACCACATATATAGGATGCATCAAATAAAAAGTGGATATTATTATCTCAGTCTGAAGCAATCAATCTGAACATCTCAATGCAGGCACCAGGTTAGGTACTTCTCTGTATTCTCTCATTATATTTCAGACATCAATAACTTTTTGTTACTGAAATTGTGAGTGCAAGCCAATACCGCTTTGATAACTGTTGATTTTATTCGTGCAATACCTTTGGAAGGGCTAATTCTTTGGGTAAGGGATATATACCTAACCCATCTTTTGGATTACGAATTGAAAGGAGTCAAAATACCAAGCGTTAGATTTCAGGCATGTCTAGGCCCATTTCTCAGTTTTAGCAGACCCCCCTTATTGAGTTTATTCCCATTTCCCATGCTATAGTCCTACCAAGTAACTTACTGAAAAACAGCTCATTGCCGAACCGTATGTACGCTGGCTGAACACTGGAGTGATTAAAAATGACAACAATCATAAAGTATATTTTTGAGTAAATAGTACGCAAAAGATCAATTACCCTAGATTGATATCAACGTAGTCGCAATACGGCTCAACCCTCCTGGCGGCGTCCAGCAATGTATCAGGATCATTCGCACAAAATTGGACAAACAATGGTCGATCCTCCTGCAATTACTCCCACATTATTAAAAACAATAATGCAAATATGTTGCGTAGCCAGACGGAACATCGAGCAAATCCTTTAACTTAACATAAACAGCCACATGAATATCAAATTACCTTGCAAGTAGTGAATTCTTCCTTCCTGTACTTTTCGGTCTCGGTAAAAATTCGAGAGTGCAACATAGGAGTGTAAGCAGCTTGGGCACCATATTTGCGGCAGAGCATTCGAAAGGGTAGTTCCGAATTATCAACCATCGGGGCGACTAAGTATTTGGGTCGACCCAACTTAGTCCAATAAGCCCAGGCGCGTTCAACCCCAGAAACCACTGCCAAGCATCTCGCCGGAGAATCCAAGCCAGACGGCCCCATTTCTGGCGCATTAAGTGAACATTCTTGCTCTTGTTGAGTTTCGTCCTGATTCGGATCAGAGCAAATGAGGTTGTCAGGTTCTTCGGCGGGATTTGAATTGGGAGAATCGGTTGAGATCTGAGTTGGGGTTTTGGGCACCGGAAAAGCCATTAGAGAAGGGGTTGCTACAGAGAAATACCTATTGAGGCGATGAAAACGATGAAGAGAGAGTAGGGAAACAGCGAGGCGTTTGAAATTCATGGGCGTACGATGGGCTTCGCCAAGCAACCCATCGCCGCCAAAGAAGAGTATCGCGGGAGTTTCCTTGGAAGGTCTTGAACAGAAGACGACGATGACGCGATGCTCCGATAAAGTGTGGGGTTGGGCAATTCCTAGCTTGGTAAAACGACTTCGAGTTAACTCAAGAAACGGCATGCCGTTTCCTTCCTCAAAATGGTTTGGACAAAGTGACAAACAAAACCAATCCTTCAACACACAAGATTATACAGTACCTTATCTTCGATATTAAACCAAAAAAGAAAAAAACAGTATCTGTTTTAATTAAAAAAAGGATAATATCCTGTTGGAGGAAAAGATACAAAGGATGAAAGATTTGAGTAAGCTGTAGATATTGCTTTTCTGACATGATTTACGATGTATGAAGCAAGTATGTGAAATAAGTTTTACTTCAATTTACGTGAATGTACTTCTCCAACATTATTCCAATCAAGCCCTTAGAATGGGAAGAGAGAGTAAGGTTGTCAATAGCTAATAACTTTATAATCTAATGGCACAAGAGCTAAAGTGAGAAATTACCCAATTCCACTTGTAATATTATGTCATTAGTACATGCGCTCTTAATAATTTTAAAAAAACCTCTTAACAATATAAAAAAAATAAAGGAAGCAAGGTCTAAAACAAAAAATACTAGAAAAAACTTGAATCTGAACAAAATTCCAACCTCAATCAAGTTACTTATAGTAATAGATATTTGTATAACTTAACCATGGGGGCAGAAACACACACACGGGCTTTCTATCCTGAAGCATGATAAAGTAGCATTTTGTTCAAAATTCACATTGTCTTCTTCAGCATTGCTTGCTTTCATTGACACTAAAAAAAGGTGAGATTTTCACTCACTATTCTTTCTTTCACATTGTTGGATTAGGCTTAATGCTGCAGTGGGTGTTGCCGTGGCAAAGACATAAAGATTAAAGTGCAGAAGATGTACCGAAAGTACGTAAAAGCTTAAGGTTCCCCTTTATTAGGCTCTTTATTTCAGTCCTCATTTGCTTAATTAACACTTAACAATACAGATACCTGGCCTCGAAGAAACCTGTGCCCCTTCTACCTTATTCTACACGTGGCGATATCCTATTGGCTAGCTCCATGTTTGGCTCTAGCTAGCTTCCAAATTGTCAAAAACCCACCAGCGAGTCCACATGTTCTGGTAGTTCAGTTTCATTTCTATATTAACTCAACTTTCTCCTCTGTTTTTCTTCACCAACAACCTTTCTTAAGCCCCAAAGCCTTCTCTTCTCAGACCTTTTCTCTTGAAGCTTTCACTGATATTCTTCCTTCTTCTTCCACATTCCACCACCAAACATGAATCCTTTCATGCCAATACTCATAGTAACCTTCTTCTCATTCCTTCTGTTCACTTCATCTTTGGCTTCCAGAAGCGACAAGGAGGTCATGAGCATGTACGAGGAGTGGCTAATGAAACACAGAAAAGCATCATACAGTAATGGAGGATTGGGAGGGAAACTCAATAGGTTCGAGATTTTCAAGGATAACCTCAAATATATAGATGACCATAACGCTCAAAACCACACCTACAAACTTGGGTTGAATGGTTTTGCCGATTTGACCAATGACGAATATGCAGCCATCTACCTGGGCACTGTCAGTGACGCAAAACGCAGCGTCGTCATGGCCAAGAGTGCCTCTCCTCGTTATGCTTTAAACCACAGTGACAAGTTGCCGTCACATGTGGATTGGAGGTCGCAGGCTGCCCTAACTCCAATCAAAGATCAAGGATCTTGTGGTCATTTCCTTCTTAAAAATTTTCCTCCTTTTGGACATTTTTCATGCTATTGGGCTGATTAGGCCCAATAAGTAGCCCAGACCGTTTGACATTTTCTGTGACTCTGGCGCAGGAAGTTGTTGGGCGTTCTCGACGGTGGCCACAGTGGAAGCAATAAACAAGATCGTCACCGGGGAGCTCGTCTCTTTGTCGGAGCAAGAGCTTGTGGACTGTGATACATCCCACAACAATGGCTGCCACGGTGGTCTTATGGACTCTGCCTTCAATTTCATCGTCAAAAATGGCGGAATCGACACAGAAGATGACTACCCATACCTCGGCATTGATGGCAAATGCGATCCAATCAAGGTCCGTATTCGAATGTCGAATTGAGCAAGTCTCGAGCATTATACTCGATTCGTTTATTTCTCTAATAATTTTCGGTGGTGCTTGTTATATTGTCCTGATGCAGAAGAATGCTAGAGTTGTGAAAATTGATGGGTACGAACATGTTCCACCGTTTGATGAGGATGCGTTAAAGAAAGCTGTGGCTCATCAGCCTGTTAGCGTTGCAATTGAAGCCACTGGCAGGGATTTCCAGCTCTATCACTCGGTAATCTCACTATATTACCTTCCTAATACCTACAATGTAATAATAGAACTAATTTTTTTTACGTACGATCTCATGGCATAACTGTCAAAATTAAAGAAGAAAAGAACATATAACCAATCTTTATCATTAGTTTAGCAACGCTTTCTTCAAAGTTATGCGGTGTAAATGCGATGTCTTTAGATAATTGATAAAATGGAGGGATTACTCTCTCACCTGAAATAGCTAACAGTAATACCGGCCTTGTCTGATTTAAACTGTTACTTAGGACATAGGATAGGATTATATGAGTATCTTATCTCAAGCCAATGTCTCAATTTGACGTCACTAATGAATTCTCTGAGAAGAGAGTGAACTATTGTGCAACAAGCTTAAGATATGAGTGCGATGAATAAAAATAACTTTTATTATATGCAGGGGGTGTTTACTGGTGAATGTGGGGCAAACGTAAACCATGCTGTGGTTGTTGTGGGATATGGTAATGAAAATGGTTTGGATTATTGGCTGGTGAGGAACTCATGGGGAACTGTCTGGGGTGAGGATGGTTATGTGAAGATACAACGTAATGTCCCAAACACCTTTACTGGCAAATGTGGAATAGCAATGGAGGCCTTGTACCCTGTTAAGAACGCACTTAACTCTGCAAATCCTATTTCAACTTATGGAGATAATGAATTGAAGATTAGCAGTACTTGACTCGCGTTCTGCTTCAGCTTCCCTTTTGGACTTGGAAGAAGAACAAAGTACTAAAAGGTGCAAGAAACTGATGTTTATGTGACCTTGTGCTCACTTTGTCGGGGATAGTGTTTAAGTTAACTAATGGATAATTTTGTTATGCTCATTGATATTATGATTACTGTATTATAGATTCATGAACATAAAAACTGAACCGGGAAGTCTGTTGTAGCAGTTGTCGCTTGATAATGCTACTTCTTCTGGGTGTTTATTCTGAAACCCTTAGTTTCGTGTATAGTGTCACAATATCATTTTATTTTCACCTATTTCAGAGTATTTGCGGAAACGATACGCAGTTCAATGGGCAACACAGGAATAATATAGATATACTGATATTATGTGCGCGATTACGGAAATTCTCCATACGGGTTCGTACTTGATAATTACAATTAACGTAGCCTCATAGTGCTACATGGGTGTCTAAATACGTCTCAGTGAACGGAGACATCTTCTCGTCTTCGCTCCACCACCGCAAACCCCTTCGTACAGTTCTCTTTATTGTTCTCAGCATACGTTCTGTCTTTTCCTGTCTAAATTGTTGATAGGGGAGGGTGAGATTCTGGGGAATCTCAGTAGGAAAGTAATACCAATATGCATGTAAGATAAGTGCTTAATGCATGACATGCTTGCATTACATAACTCATGCTCACACAATAATATTTCTGCGTCTCAATGTTTCAATTAACATACGTATGGCCATAGCATAAACAGAAACAGAGCTTCAATTATTCACATATGTTTCACATCATCAGGCAAAGCAATAACATGCATTAATACACCAGCACAAATATTAAATACATGCATAAGAGGTAAGTTCCCAACCTTAAACGCCCTTCCCTGATTTTCGAATAACATACCTCGATTTGCGTGCCAATTCCCTCGGGCTCTCTACTTGGTCCTAGAACGTCAAACGTACCGTTTAGACACTTCCATAGTGTTTCTGGTGGTTATATGAGTCTATGATGAAATTTTACCAAAATGCCCCCGGGACCTCGGCTCGGCCATACCCGGCCTGATGACACGTTTTCCCAAAATTTTGACTAAGGCTATTCTAACATATTTTCGCCCAAGGAATCCATTTCCGAGCTCGAAATCACCAAATTTAGTGTCAAATTTTGAAAATATTCTTGACAGCCCCTATTTAGGGATTTCAGTGGCGTTTTCGTAATTATGCTTTTTTGGCCTCTACCGAAAAAGTGCCCAACTGTAACTCCACCTATTTTTTCCCACTGAGTCCAATGGAATCATTTATTTCATGAAAATCTAACTCCTACTACCAGATCTGGTCTGGCCAAAATATTGAGAGAAAAATAGAAAAATAGGGCTTTGTGTTTTAGCCTCCAAAACTTGTGCTTTTTCACTTCTAATCCTTAATTAACTCATTTAAACACTTCATAATCATGATTTAAAGGATTTTGGGCAGCATAACCCCTTAGGGTTATGGCTTTTCCAATTTTACAACTTAACCAAAAATCATATAAACCAAACAACAAACTAAGAAGTTGAGGTTTTGGATATTACCTTTTGATCCTTGGTGTTTCTCTCTCTAGGACGTCCTCTCTCTCTCTCTCTCCTCAACCTTGAGATTAGCTTGCTAACATAGTGATTCATGGAGAACAAGAGATTAGAGAAGCTATTATGCAAGAGAGGAAGCTTTGAACACAAGAATAACAATACCTACTTTAGACTTCTTCCTCCTTGAACTCTCCTCTTCTCTCTATTTCTCAAGCTTCTCTCTTCCTCTTTTCCTTGTGACTTGGATGAAAATGAAGGCAAGAGGGAAAGGATGAGGCTTCATAAATTTTCTTCATGCATTCTACTCCATTGATCTCATCAATGGTTAGGATTCCTCCACCTTTCATGTACACCATACCTCCCACCATACTCCCTTGCTTTAGGCCATACTCATTCAACTTTATGCCATGCCTTCCTATCATTTATATCCAATTGGATTGAGACTAGATTCCTCCTAGTTACCCAAACCTTATGACATAAGTAAGGACTTATGACACAATAATTATCTCCATCATCTTTCATGTGGTGTTGACACTTGGTCTCATTGGATTTTGACACTTGTCTTCTCCTCCTTCATCCCTTAATTTCTAAAATAATTAAGAGAAAAAAGGAAGATTACTTTATTTCTTAAATTTTTGGAATAATGCCAATTCTGGCAGATTTTCTGCCTTAACTTTGAAAAATCATAACTAATTTTGTAGACATCGTTTCGAGGCGATTCCAAAGCCTATGGAACCCTCATTGAGTCTAGTTTCAAGGAAAAATATAGAATTTTATTGGATAGGATCATATTATTCCTAGATTTTCAATCTTTGACCGCTGCTCCAGAAACTTTCCAGATTTTCTGGATTAACTTCAAAAATTCATATATTTTTGTACATAGCTTCAATTGAGTCATATGACCTATCAAATTAAAGATTAGGATGTATAATTTCACCCTGTAAAATTTCATAATTTTTGGTTATCATTTGGTCTTCCAAAACTATATGACAATCTCACTGCCTCGCAGGCGATTTCACTAAAAACACTATTCAACCTTCAATTTTCAATATTTAATTCCTTTGGCCTTAAATATTCACCATTTCATTGAATATATATAATAATTACAATATATTCTTGGTGAATAAAATTTGGGATGTTACATATAGCAACGTCCTTGCATATTCGTATTGGTTTATTAGGAAGGGTGTTAAACCTAGACTGGCCACTGAGCAAGCCGAAGTACTAGGTCAGTGGGTCAGACCAAAGTCAAACCGGAGTTAACCCGGGGCCAAACTGGTGAGAAAGTGAAAATTTTAGGGTTATTAATATGAAATTTAAAAAATAAAAAATAAAAAACAATTTTTTTTTTAAAAAAAGGTGAATTGTGGTGATGCCTGAACCAGACCGGTTTACTGATCGGTTCGCCGGTTTCTGAGCTGAGTCAGCCGGTCCGGGTTTAATTACCTGATTTAGGAGGACTGTACCTCAAATTGTTCTTCAAGGTCACAAGTTTTATTTACTAATGTACTTCTCCTAAGTCAATGATTCTAGCTACATGCTTGAGGCTAAGGGAACTCGGAGTATTTCTAAAGTCCAGCGCAAATATCAGATTATAATTGGCTTCTGGTGATCTTTACATAACTCCGAGTACAGTGAAGTAAAAGAGCAAGGCTAAGAGGATAAGGTCTGTCCTTGGGATTCTATTAGTTGACATTGATACTTTGTGTGTGTTTGGTAACTTTTAAAACCATGGTTTCAAACCATGGTTTGCGCAACCCGAAATAAAACTTCTTTCACACACTTACTTCGTAAGTCGTAAAAGCTATTAAAAAAAGCTAATCCAAACACACACTTTATTGACCAGAGGCCTAAGAGGACTTTAATGATAAGAGCTAATTTTGCCCCTTAGGCCAAGAGGACAAGGTTTGTTTATTTATGGAGATGACAAGGATTTTAATATGGGCACTTAGTTTGCTAATTAGCAACCATCCTATAGTCAACACTGGCATGAATAATACACACTCTCACCTACTTTTGTCAAGATTATTGGTTCCTGGATATGAGCATATATTACGGAAGGAAAAATAGTTTCCTATCCTTTTCTTCAGTATTTATTTTTCTTTCTTTTTTATAAATTTGAAAATAAGAACAATTATTTATCTTTCAAAATTATTTTTACTTAATTTTATTTCGTATGCTAAACTGATCCTGATTTGCTAAGACATAAATTATAGAATTCCTGAAGCTTTAACATGCTAAGGTATTAACTATTACTACTGAGTGCTTTGCAAATTGAAGGATTTAACCATACCAAAGAGGCAAAGAAAGGCATTTGGCTTGTCTCCTTTACCTTCCCCATTTGCTGCCCTCCTATACCTTAAAACAACGCCATTTTGTAACCCAAAAAGAGATATCAGCCGTCCATGGTTGTTGAATCGAACCCGTTGGTTGTGAGGGCAGTTTACTCTTCGTTTGCAGAGAACAATTGAACAGATCTAGTCAAACAGCTTAAGCACTTGAAGGAGCTCCGATCTATTATGAAATCTTGCTCTCTCTCGTTGATTAAAGAGGATGAAAGCATCCTTTGTTTCTGAGTGAAGAGGAAGAAGATATTGCTTCACATCAACGTCTTCCTTTCTCGCCGATTAAACAGGGTATATCAAATTGGCGTCTTTCTTTCTCACATCAACATCTTCCCTTCTTGCAACTTGTTAATCGATTTTAATTGGGGTTACATAATATAAAAGTCTTTTCATTATAATTTTCTAAAACTTGAATGTTTGTGTGAAACTGTAGATTTCTTTGTGCAAGCAGTTTTACGAGGACAATTCCAGAAACTTTTGGGAATCTGAAGAACCTTATACTGTTGTGAGTGAAGTTTTTTGTTTTGTTTTGTTTATTTTGGTTTTCTATTTGGATTGGCCTTTGTCCTACACTGAGACAAGTCCTAATTTTCTGACAATTTCATGGATGGGAACAACTTATCAAGGAAGATGCCAAGTTTTATTTTCTGTAATAGCTTGCGATTGTTTGGAAATCATCCAGCCTTGTAGTTTTGCTGTAAGCCTCCATATCTTTAATCTTTATTTTGTGCAATAGCTTAGGATAGGTTTTTGGTCATTAACTAAGAAACAAGAAAATAACTTACTGTATAAGACAAGCTTTCATTTTGTTGTATATTTTCTCAATATGGCCTAGTGCTACTTCATGTTGTTGATTTGATTCTTAATTCAAGATGTATTGTTTCATAGCCACATTTTTTGGTGTTTTCTGATATATTGTTTTAGTGCCCTACTTTAATAGTGTAGGCCAATATGGCAGTTATGGTTGCGTTATTTTTGATGAGTTGACATCATGGTCACAAATGTTTTGTTTTACTCATTCTATTTGCTATAAGAATGACTAATACATGAAGAACTTTAGTTGTTACATTCAAATTCTTATCTTTCACTTTTTCAAAGAAACAAAATAAGATTGAAACTAGTTATGTGACTAATTGTGGGCTTTGTTTTATAACTGATTACACAAATAATGGGCAATCTTGACCCAAAAATAGAGCCAACTCAGACTACATCAATTGAGAAGACATGAACATCTTTGAAAAACAACATGAAAGCCTTGCTTGACCTAAGAAAGAGAGCAGCCGGAAGAACAAAATGGTGAGCTTGCTTGACCTAAAAAGAGAGCAGCCACAAGGAAGACATAAGTTGTACAAAAGAGTTGGACAAAATAAGGAGGAATGGAGGCTTCATATAGGATGATCTAAGTCAACCATTGAACCAGTAATTGTAACAGAGTGTAACTTTGTAGTTTTAATGAATATAATAGCAAGAGGCTTGAAAGTTTTCACCTTCTTAAGATGAAACAATGCTATGTAAGAAATTTTATATTTTAATAAAAGTGAATAAATTGTTTCTTGCCATTATCATTTTTCTTCTTGCTTACTAGCATTATATGTTTAGCTGAATTCCAATGGTCCAAGTGATGTAACGTCATTGTCAATTGTTGCCTACGATCAAGAAATAAAAGAATGTCTAATATATACATGTATTCTATAAATAAAGTAGTTGAGGATGTTATATGACATATCATCAATAAGTTTGTAAACGTCATTTGTGACTTGATTGAGAGTCACCCAACTTCATATTATTATGCGGTACTTGAGTTGATGTCTCATATTGTTTAAGTTGATTATGGTGTCCCTAAAACACATTTGGAAAGACATAAATAAATATATAATAACCATATGTAACAAAATTAAACCAATCAAAAGTATACCTATGAAGCTTGAGGAAGTTTTTTTAGAAGTTTTCATTCTCCGTCTTCTTGGGCCGAGTTCAACACAACGCTTTATTCGTTTACTTATTTTTCTACCATATCTCTTTTTAAATCCAACAACTTTGCCTCCATCATTACTGCCATTATGGTTCCCCACACCAATCTCATCACCCTTACCATCATCTAATGGGTATTTTATGTGATGTTTAGTCACTTTTTAATTCATTATCAACCTTGGCACTATCAACATCAGCATACTTGAACTCTGTAATATCAATCTTAGCAACTTATCTAGTGCATCAAAATGACTTTTCAATTCGTTATAGTGTTTATCCTCTAAAACTTGTTTAAATTGTTGGAGGAATCAATTGATATCCAGTTTAACATGGGTGCAACTTTTGATAGATGCATTGACACTTTCGCTAATTTGTGCACTTCTCATGCCAAATGTCTCTGGGTTTTTCATATAGCACGCTGCCCATTTCTGCTTTATTTAATGCATGGACATCAACCACAAATTTTTTGTCATATCTTCCTTTGACAATAATACTTGCCATGCTTCTTCAAACTCTGCTTCATCCCAACAATGATACATGCAATGATTAAAATCCCTAACCTTCGAATTTGGAAGGTGCATCATTGCATTTTTTTAAATATGTCAAGTGCATAAAGCATGCTTTATACCTGGCATCACTTCTTGTAATGCTCATGACATAGTAACATCTTGATCATTAAAAATGGTTAACGGCCTTACATTTTTGTGTGGGCACAAAAAAGCATCAAAGAGCCATTTGCAACTCTCAACAGTCTCATCATATAACAATGTCACTCCAAATATCACCCCACCTTTTTAATGGTTGAAGGCAAAAAAATTGCAAGAGGTCTATGGTCATGATTTGTACAATAAGTTGTATCAAGTGAAATGACTTCTCCAAAACAATCATAGTCAACCAACATGTGTGCATCAGCCTAGAATATATTTGTCACATGCTCCTTTGAGTTCAATTGGTGAGCATGAAAAAAAGATGGATTTTCTGCTAATTATTGCTCAAAATACTGAAATATACATCCAGCTTCACCATATTTCATGACTCGTTGCTTTTTTGAATTAAGATAATTTTTTACATCACCTCTTATATATCCCAAATTGGTTCAACCTCCAACATATTGTGTAACTCCCTCACAACCATAGGCTAAGATTAGTTCGTAAAAATGTAATTAAGTTTGAATTAGAGACCATGTATGATTTGAGACTTAGACAAAATAAAATTTCCCAAAAATCAGGGTTTTCAAAAAAATTTTACAACACCTGTTCTACAATGGTCTCATACTCATATTTCAAACATAAATGGCCTGTACGCATTGATTCCATTCATACATATCAGAGTATAATGCAAATTCCCGACACACTCCAGTTCCATTCAATAAATAAGGGTTCTACAGAGACACAAAGCCCATAAACCTTTTCACTTTTACTTGGGGATTACACAAAACTATACTATGAATCCCAATATATACAATTGTTTTCCCAAAAACATCCAAATAATTTTACATGATAACCAATATCCAAAATAATTTCCTACACTGGAGCTCTATCCGCTATTCATCGCTTGCTTTCTCTTAGATCCTTCGGCCCTGTCTAAAAAATTTGGTTTATGGGAGAGTGAGATTCTAAGGAATCCTTGTAGTGTCAAATTACTCATAATATGCACAACAATAAGGCATGGAAGCAAATCATAACCCACACAAAGCAACTACAATAGCAGTTACAGCGGCAATGGTAAGTATGACACACGTCATCCCTTAGGAGTGCTCACACTTTTTTGCACCACAACAGTTCACACAATATATTTCACCACAGCTGGGATTCATATAAAGCATTTCATACGCAAGCCACACTGGCAAGATTAACAACGCAAGCCATACCAATAAGATACATAACACATAGCCCACGGCTGGATTCACAACACGCCGCCCCATGGGTCGGATTCACAAAGCAGTTTCACAACAATACATGTCAATTACAACGGCAGTTCAACGGCCGAGGTAGAGATGACCAACGTCAATCCCTAAACAGCTTGCGCTGAAATGCTCACGCTGTAATGGACTATAGCACATTTTTGAATCACATTTCACAAAAGCATGATCAGTCATGCATACCAAAATATCATACACAACATGAGAGAAGAGTCACTACCTTGGTCCTTCTATGCGTGCTTTGGCACCGGTCTCTCCCGAATAGGGCAAATATCGAATCATATAATTCATAATTAGGTACAAAGCGTTATTCTCTATTCCAATACTCAATTGACTTCTCAACACTTAAATTTGGTTATCAATAATGACCCTTAAGAAGCTACAAACACCTCTAATAAAAGCCCTAAAGGGTTGGGAAATAATAGGTTGAAGATCACTTTTCAAAAACTCAAAGTGCAGAAACATAGGGATTGGCCGCAGCCAGCCCACCCTTGGGCCACGGCCAAGATATGGTTAGAAAGTCATGGGTCGCGGCCAGCCACCTTGGACCACGTCCAAGAATTGGACAGACACATTTGGGCCGCGGCTAAGAAAAATCCTGTTTCTTGGCTGAACTTCAAAAAATCATAACTAATTCTAGAAAAATCAAAATGAGGTGATTCCAAAGCCAAATTAAATTTATTTAAGTCCTTTTCATAGGAAAAATATGGGTCATTTCCAGAAATGACTACAAAAATACAGAATTGCCTAAAACTCAACACTGCTCCAAAACAGAGTCCAGTTTCCATCCCAAACTTTGGACAATCATATCTCCTAGTTCACAAAATGAAATGACACTAATTATATGTCCATTTTGAAGCTTGGGATGTGAAATTTAAGACTGAAAAGTTTCATACTTTTACGACACCATTTTCCTATTCAAAACATCCATGAAATACGACTGCCAGCACAAAGTTTTTCACTAACCAATCTTGCAACTTTTAAAACTAAGTTCCCAAAGGTTCAAAATTCATATCCAATACTACTCCCACACAATTTTTCACAAGGAACACAATGGAAACCTCAACAGAACCAAAATTCCAACCTATCACCATGCCCTGTTTTGACCAATACACAAAACCAAACACAAAGTTGTCAAACTTTACTTTTAAGCTTCAATTCAATTCTATCATTCCAAAACACATTCTCAAGGCACTATATCCATGACAACAACATGGCATACACAACATGACTCTCATTTTCGAAATTCAAGCCAACATTCCAGAAAATCCAAACTTAACCAATGATTATAAGACCTATATAGAAAGGTTTGTAGTACTCACCTCTACAACTTTTTCAAAGGAGTTCCTTAATTCTCCAAACTCTAAAATTCCTTGAGAGCTCAAACACCATCAAATGACAAATCTTAAACCATGAAATTAAAGCTCTCAACACAAGGAACAAGTTTGTAGAAGAGAGTTTTTCCATTAGAGGCCATCAAGAGGGTCAAAAGCTCACATTTTACACAAGGTTCTTCTTCTTTCTCTAGGCTGCCATGGTTGCACAAAAATGAGAGAGGGGAGAGTTGGAGAAGATGAAATGATGACACTCCCTCCCCCTTGTCTCATGTAAGCTGAAATGGAGGGAAGGAAAGAGAGAGAAAATGTTTTAAAAATGTAAGATTTGACTTTTCTCTTACCCTCTCTTCTTGCCAACTTGACAAGTGTCACAATATCATTGGCTCTCATAAAGTAAGTAACCAATTAGTTATTCTAACCCCTCAATTAGCCATTTAGTTACATATCTCATTTTCCTCTTAGTTAGTAATTAATTTCTTTACTAATCACTAACTTATGGCCATCCTTTCAATTTCTCACTGATTATGACATATTAATTAAAAATTGCCACATAGCACATAATAAATTTAGCTTAAATTCACAATTTATTCATAATAATTCTCATTAGCCCTTAATTAAAATTTAGGGCGTTACATATTGGCTCTGCAAATTGAATGCTAATTTTTTACTAATCCCAGCTTTTTCAGCATTTTCTAATTCACAACATTGAGTTGGTGTTAATCATCGATATGATGCAAACAAGTGAATAGCTTCAGGAGGCTGAAGAGGATGATTATAATCTAGGAAAACTTCATTTATTTTGTATTTCCCCTTTACTAATTTAACTCTCATTCTAGCTTTGCATCACGTTCTTGTCTCATCTCTAGGCTTCTTTGTTTTCACATCTCGAATGTCTGGTTCTCTCACCCCTTCTTTAGAACAAACATATAGATAAGAGGAATACTTTGACTTATCTTTTTTACTCTTGTTGAAGCTCTGTTTTCGAACATCAAAACCAACTCTTTTACCATTTGACCTCCAGAATTCATATACTTCTTCTATATCGTTAAATTCAAGATCAAACCTAGGAGCTAAATTTATATCCATAATATAAATCTCTTACAAAATCAAAAAATATATACCCAATATAAACACAAACTCATAGCTGCTAAAACATAAAAAATGTGATCTCATGGCAAACCGCCCACCTTTACAAATTATACTACTCCCTCACATTAACTAGTATTTACATATTTACTCCCTCACATCTATATCTTAACCAGAGCACACACATATTAAAAAAAAAAACTTTTACGCATATAGGGCGCACTAACTTTTACGCAAATAAATAGATTGCATAGAGACATTAAAAAAACCTTATAAACTAAAAAAATGAAAAAAAAAATTTTATTTATAAATAGGAATAGGTATATATACATACATAACAAAAACATAATATTTAGAGCCCGTTTGGTTCGACCGCATTGCATGCCTGCAATGGTAATCATGATTGCATTACCTAGAGAAGAGTGTTTGGTTGCTCTTTAGCATGGTAATAGGGTTTACCATGGTAATGATGATTACCAAAAAATTGGTAATCCTCATTCATACCTCCCCCCTATGAATCCTCATTACCATCCCATTGCATAGTCTAAAAAGTCTAATTTACCCTTTAGTTTTCCTTTTCTTTATTTCACTTGCCGTATCACGTCACAACTGCCATCGCCACAACCTCTTCCCACCCGCCGCCACCCCGGCCCAGCCACCGGCCCACCGCCCGCGGCCACCTCCTCCTTCGCCGCTGCCCTCACCCCCGCCGCCGCCGCCGCCACCTCCTCCACGGCCACCGGCCCACCGCCGCCACCACCTCCTCCTCCATTGCCACCCTCACCCCCGCCGCCGCCACCGCCATCACCACCTACTTCACCCCCCGTCACCTACCGCCACCTTCACCTCCTCCTCCGCCGCCACCGGCCCACAGCCTACCGCCACCGCCACCGGCGGCCCACCACCCATTGCCACCACCACCACCTCCTCCTCCCCTGCCACCCCCAGCATTGCCACCACCACTACATCCTCCTCCTCCATCCCCTCCGTCATCGGCTTGTAACTATTTTTTCTACAAAGATTATATTAAGGGGTAAAATGGACTTTGTGTAATATATTAATTTTAAATAATTGTTAAAATATTAACTCATTGCATGTTGCTTAAAAATCAAACCAAACACTACTCTTGTAATTAATATTGCATTGCATTACCATTGCATCGCATTGCACTGCACCGCAGGGTATAATGGAATCGAACCAAACGGGCCCTTAGTATCCTTTACTTTGAAGATTATGAACATAGATTATAAAAATCATAAATGCAAAAAGTAAATATGAAATGTTAAGAAGTTTTTGAGTATTTGATTAAAGACAGTTATTTATTTATCAACCTTTGATTAAAGACAGTTTGTTTAGCTCCCTTGCGGTTCCTCTTCTCAAAGAAGTCTTCCCACCAGGTCCTTTGATTTTCCCAGGCAAATGGACATTGGAAAAGGAAAAAAGACGAAGCTTGCGAATGTTGTATTGCTGTGGCAAGAAAAAAAATGACACTTTAACATGATATTATATGGATAGCTGAGATTGATTAGGAAATTCGACGAGTCAGATGCAATATTTAAAACAATGTCGTTTAAATTATTTGCTTATCATCACCGTTAATGCACTTGTTACAAATAAACTGCCCATATTTCAATTTTTAATAACATGACGTCGTTTTAGAGGAAAAAATGGCAGTGAATGGGAAAGGTAGAGGAGATAAACCGGATCCCAAAGGGAAAAGGTCTATAGGAGAGGTGAAGGGGCAGGATGTTTGGTGATTAATGAATTAGATGTACTGCCTCAACCAACTAAGTATATACTTTCTCCGGTTCTAGTTATAAGATAAAATTAATTTTTTTAGAGAAATTAAGGAATTTAACTAAATTACTTTAGAGTATTTATATTTTTATTTTTTTCTCCAAATGAATTAGTTTAACTAATAAACTAATATATAATCTAAGGATATATAGTATTTAATACGATTAAATAATTTATTTAGTTTCCTTAATCGCTTAAAAAAAATCAATTTTATTTTATAATTAAGATTAGAGATAATAATATTTTATTTTGGAAAGTTGAAATTTATTTACAGATGCAAGGACGGTATGGTGTTGGACTCGGAGTTGGGAGTTGGCAGTTGGCAGTGGCAGGTGGGAGTTGGGACCCTTCTGGGTGCAGTAAATACACTATTATCAGATATAATTAACTTCTTTTCACATAAATTAATAAAATTAAATAAATTATATAATTATATCATATATTTTATATTATTAGATTATATATCAATTTATAAGTTAGATAAATTAATTTGAAAAAAAATAAAAACATAAAAATTTTAAAATAATTAATTTCCTTAATATTTCAAAAAAATCAATCAAAATGTTATATTTATGACGGGAGTAGTATCCTGCAGTTATATTTATTTTCTTCTCCTCACACATGCTTGCAAGTTGCAAGCGTGGGTTATCAGAAATTATCTTATTTAATCATGGTCATTGATGTTATTTTGGTCTTTAGGGTGTGTTTGGTTTGAGGGGAGCGTAGGGGGGAGGGGAGGGAAATAGGGATAAATTATCTTTTTAGGTTGAAGCCTGAAGATATTTAAATTTTGACCAGGAACCTAAAATTTAAAAGTAATAAGAGGATAAATTTTGAGTAAAAATCTAAAATTTAAAAAAATGAGATGATTAATTTTAAATTTTTTTTATCTAAAATTATAATTTACCTTCCATCCCCTAAACGAGGGAGGCATGGTGGAATTATTGTCTAATTATAAATATAAATGCTAATATCTTTCACGGTACACCACCCCTCCTTCCGCACAGACACCCTCCTCAATTACTAATAAATGGGACCTGGCATGTGCACAATTATTTATTTTTTGTCAGACCGGGTATTTTCAGGTATTTCGATTTTAAATTTGAGAAATGAGTTAATCTTCACATTTTGTGAATAGTATATTTATTATATAAATTTAATACTCTCTCCGGTTCTATTTATAAACAATTTTTTTTTTATTGTGTAAGACAAACTGATAATTAAAAGTAAAAAGTGTGTCAAAATCATATTTTTTTCATATATGCTTCTATTTATGAAAAAAAGCATAGGAGAGAGAATGTATGAAAAGTATGAGAGATAGTAAATTATACATTTTGCCAATGCTTTTTTGACTTCATTTACTTAATCTCTTTCACTCTCTCTCTTGAATATAACTCTTGGTGTGTGTGCACATGATAGTTAATTATAGATTATGTATTTAATAAGGGTAAAATAAGAAAAAAAATTTATATTTTTAGACACAAAGTAAAAATTGGTTGTAAAAAGGATCAACCTTATAAGAGAGAAAATCACTTATAAATAAGACCAAAGATTAGAGAGTACTATTTTATAAGCATAATAGCGTCATTGTTATAAATTTTTATATTAACGTTGACGTACATCGGCCAAAAAAAAATTGACGTACTTTATTGTTTATGAAAAACTTGTATTGCTTATGCTCCAAGTTTCCAAAAATTAGACAAATAATAAAGTTAATTGTATGAATAAAGTGTGATCATAATCCCCAAAAATTATGAGAAAATTAATTAAGTGAGTTGGTCGAGTGCTGCGTCTTGAAGGTGCTCATTATCATCCTCTGATGCCAATTTATGAGAAAATTTATGATGGAGGCAGTAGGTTGTTCACACTTCATTAATTAAATATGAATGCATGCAGCAAAGGCTGTTCAGATCAATTATATAATTCTATTAAATATTATCCAATTCTTTTCACATCATAATGTTCGCCTCCTCCTTCATCTTCATCATCTGAAACTAAACCCTTCAAGCCACTGTCAAAGATGGTGGTGGCTGTATTCAAATTCAACCCACTGCCAAAGAAGGTGGATGTACCCGCATTCAAGAAAGGTCTCTTAGGCTGCTACCTCATCACGCTCAAGCTCAGAGAAACCATAGGACCCGGAAACCCATCTTGTCCAATTTCGGGTACCCGATCCATTGAGGGCCCAGACCCAGAGCAGAAACCTCCAGAATCATTACAAATTCCCATCAACGAATCACCAGTTTCTGAGTGGGTCATCTCCATGAAGGAAAAACTCGATCAAGCTCAACAAGATGAAGCAGAATGCCCATGGGCTCAAATCTCAATCTACAAAATTCCACGTTACCTACGAGACATAGGAGGTGACGACAAGGCTTTTGTGCCCCAAATCGTCTCATTGGGTCCGTACCACCATGGCAAAAGACGGCTCCGCCAAATGGACCGTCACAAATGGCGTTCACTTCAACACGTCCTTAAGCGAACCAACCATGACATTCAGCTCTACCTAGATTCCATGAAAGAGATTGAAGAAAGAGCAAGGTCCTGTTATGAAGGACCCATCAGTTTAAGCAGCAACGAGTTTGTGGAAATGTTGGTTCTTGATGGTTGCTTCGTGCTCGAGCTTTTCAGGGGAGCCGAAGAGGGTTTTGAGAATCTGGGATATTCCAGAAACGATCCAATTTTCGCGATCCGTGGGTCGATGCATTCGATTCAGAGAGACATGATAATGCTAGAGAATCAGCTTCCATTGTTTGTGCTAGATCGTCTTCTTTGGATTCAATTGTGTGGCCCAAATTTGAAGGGGCGTGTTGCAAATTTAGCACTCAGATTCTTCGATCCTTTGATGCCAACTGTTGAGGCTCTAACGAAAAGTGAGATGAGCAAAATGGGATCGTCTCTTCAACGCAATACCCCATTTGAGCCTTTGGGTGATCAAGATGGTCTTCACTGTCTCGATGTGTTTCGGAGAAGTCTATTGCGAACAGGGCCTCCAAGATCACCCGAAGTTTCGAACAAACATCCAGTTGCTGACAAACGAAGACAACAATTGATACATTGTGTGACAGAGCTTAAAGAGGCCGGAATCAAGTTCAGGAAAAGTGAGACTGATCGATTCTGGGATATAGAATTTAAGAATGGGATTCTGAGGATGCCGGGGTTGTTGATTCATGATGGTACCAAGTCTCTGTTCTCAAACCTCATTGCATTTGAACAGAGTCATCTAAATTGCAGTAATGAGATTACTTCGTATGCGATCTTCATGGACAATCTGATTAACTCCCCAGCCGATGTGGGATATCTTCATTACTGTGGGATTATAGAGCATTGGCTTGGGAGTGATGCTGAAGTTGCTGATCTTTTTAATCGATTGTGCCAAGAAGTTGTGTTTGACCTCAATAAGAGTTACCTTTCGCGGTTGTCGGAGGATGTGAATCGGTACTATAATCACAAATGGAATACTTGGCGTGCTAGCTTGAAGCATAATTACTTCAGCAATCCTTAGGCCATTATTTCTTTGGTTGCTGCTGTGGTTTTGTTGCTTTTGACTTTTGCACAAACATATTACACCATATATGGATATTACAGACCTGGCAGCTAAGTCCTTTTCAGGGCCGTCGCTTTAATTCGCTTCCAACAATGCATCGCCTGCGTTTGCCATTCTTTGGACCAAGTTAAACAACCAAGAATTTGAGTGTTGTACTGTTTGGAAACGGGGAGGTTGGAATCACATTGTTGAATTGTTATATTTGATTATTTCCATTGTAAAACATTGTAAGGGGATCAAGTGCGATTCTTCGTTTTCTTTTCTATTTTGGGTGTCACGTAAAAATATAACACTCTGTGATTCCTAAATGGGTTCACTTTATTTAAGATGGCCTGAAGTCTAAACAGTGGGATTATGTCCTCACATGTTTTCTCTATATGGATACTAGGAGGACACATTACAAAAGCAAAACCAAAATATCAAGAAAAATGAATTCTATGAAAAGCAACGGCAACAGAGTTTAGCTATCCAAAAAGATTGGCCAAAATTACTTCCACTGCAATAGATTGACCGGTACTCATTGCAAGTTATGACAGGGATAACTTGCAACATAAAATTTCATGTCACTTAAATAAGAATTCAGCAATAGGAGTATGGCAATTGCCCACCTATATGTAAATAAAAGAAATTTGGGGGGGAAAAGAAATATTGAAAGAACACTAGGGCGAAGGGTACTACAGAAAGAGCCCCCAGCAACTTCCCAAAAACTAAATCTTTCACTAGGACATAGAATCTTCCCAGGTGACACACCAGTGCTCAACTGAAAGATGAGCATCCAGGACGCCCAGACCAGTCCTCGAAGTAGTCAGGCATAATGATAAGCACAGATTGCTTCAACTGTTCAAAGAATA